>CAKJVC010000150.1:1200000-1880599 GCA_918026815.1 Chalara sp. BL73 | reverse complement strand
AAGTTGAGCTGGAACTTGAAGATGCGAGGGCAGCATGGTGCAGCGGGCGGTGTAACAACTCAATCCGAACAGGGATTTCGATCCGTAGATCTCAAGGAGAGGGCCTCAAAGGTGTGAACGACTATCGATTGTTATAGCGAAGAGAACAAGCTACAGATAGAAGAAGGGAGGGAAAGCAGTGCTTATATACAGGAGACGAAAGGTCCGGTGTGGCTGACGGCGTTAGCAGGATGTTAAACTAGGTCCAAAGGAAGCTCCTACTGGTATTCCCATCCGTGACCCACAAGGTCAGTGGGCGATGTTGTAGCCCCAGCAGTACTGACTAAGCAGCCAGCTATATTACCAACGACAGGTGCCCCTAGTTAGGACATCAGAAGATACTTAGAATGTCTACCCTGCTTTAATTTCTCTTCAGCTCATCGGCGGCAGCAGTGACGCTCCTCATACTAGATATGCTAAGTAACAGGCACTCAATGTTTCTTTGGTTAATTTCTGTATTTGGGCTTGGAGAGTCTCTCGTGTCTTTTGTGCTATTGCCTCAGATCGTGTGGTAAAATATACCTTTGCTCCCTATTGCGATACCTATCCCGCTGCCAGGAAATAAGTTCTATTAGCACCTACAGCTAGAGTTTGTGTTCCTAGTGGCGCTATTCTGTAGGCTTACTTCCCACCTGTCACGGTAGTAAATTTTCCGCGGAGATCGGGCATGCCTGTCAGCGGATCTCATGGTTTCGACATGAAGAAAGTTAAGCTGATCGAGTCGATCTGATGATGCTTCCTCCGTGGCGGTGCTGCGCTTGCTTTAATATACGCCGGTGAGAATGCGCCTTTTAATAGGTGACCGATCGAATGTGAGCCTTGTTATTGGTATGCCGGACGCAAGCACCAGAATCCGCTTGCAAGAAGTACCTGAGATCCAACTTGAGATCCAACTTGAGATCCAACGTTGGCGGGCATCGAGAACTAAATATTGACTGGTAAGAAGCAACACTCTAAAAATACCAATTTGGTAATTCTATGAACTTCGCAGTGCGGATAGCTTACTGTAGATCCGGAGCTTCCAGGGGGCCGGTAGTAGCAAATATAACTTAAACGGTTTGCGCTACATCGACCCACACCTTTTCCGCACTTTTCCCGCACCGTTCCGCGTCTCTCCCGCACCTCTCGGCAGATCGTTTTCGGTAAAGGGGTAGGTGGGAGCCGTCCAACCCTACATGTCGCGTTTCATGGAAAATTCCGACGGTCCGACGATATGACTTGTTTGGAAGTATAATGTGCCCGTTCTGATTTGTTTGAAATGTCTCCGAATAGTGTCGATCGCAACTGCGAACGGCGGCAACCAAAGTACACTCAAATGATGCGAAGTTTACGGAGCGTTAATGCGGGAGAATACTTTCAAATCTCATCATTGGGTTCGGTCAGCAGCTTGAGTCACTCTATCTAAGTTCAATATTGTGACTTCGCGGATCGGTCGGATATTCAGCTGGGTTGACGGAGAATCGTGCTGTGGTATAAAGAGACAGCCTTGGCCCCCTTCACAATGTCCTTTAAATCCAGATTCATAACAACATCCTTAAACCTCAAACACAAAGTTTCCCAAACTTTCCCCGAAAAAAGTTCTCATCATGCCCGATATTAAATCTGTTGCAATTGCTGGAGTATAGTACCCTGAAGAACTCTCCGCACTTAATTCTAACACGCATGATAGGCCTCTGGCAATCTAGGACCACATGTCTTCAAGGCGCTTTTCAACGCCAATTTCCAGGTTACAGTCCTCACACGCGGCCCGAAATCGGTAACATACGACCCTGCCATCAAGGTTCTCGAGGTGGACTACACCTCCATCGAGTCACTCACCTCGGCACTCCAAGGCCAAGATGCGGTTGTCTCGACTGTCGGCCTTGAAGCATTGGAAGGCCAAACAGTCCTCATTGACGCCGCTATTGCAGCTGGTGTGAAGCGATTTATTCCCTCCGATTTCGGCTCTACCTCTACCAATCCAAAACTCTATTCGTACCCAATCTATGCCGCAACGGCCAAAATCCAGAATTATCTTGCGGGAAAATCAAACACATCAGAATTATCCTACACCATTCTTGCCAGCGGTGCATCTCTGGATATGATTATTAGCGAAATCGGCATCATTGACTTTAACAAGCACAAAGCAGACATCTACGACGGCGGCGACAACCGAATCAGCTCCACCTCCTTTGCTAGTATTGGCAAGGCTATTGTTGGTATTCTCGAACACCCGAAGGAGACAGAGAACCGCGTTTTGCATGTGTCTCAAGCGATTTTAACGCAGAATAAGTTGCTGGCTATTGCTCGGGAGCTTAGACCTGACATTTCTTGGGAGCTTACTACGGTTAACACGAGTGATATGATGCAAGAGGCACTCGCCTCCATTGGAGCTGGGGACTTCAGCCCTCTAACTATGGTCAAGTTTGTAAAATCAACTGTATTTGCTGGAGATAGGTATGGGGCTGCATATGATGTAACGGACAATGAACTTCTTGGGGTTGATCTCTTGACGAAAGAAGAGCTCAAGAAACTTGTCGCTGATAGATTGGGGTAGCTTGCGGTAGTGCAATGGTAGTGGTGGGAAAGTGAACTAGCAGAGGAGCACTGCCTTTCTTCGCGATCCGAGTGATCCCTTACGTACGCTTATTCTCTGTTCTAGGATGAGATCTCTCTTGACTGCAAAGCCTTAGTC
Organism: Chalara sp. BL73; assembly: GCA_918026815.1. Lineage (NCBI taxonomy): Eukaryota > Fungi > Ascomycota > Leotiomycetes > Helotiales > Chalara > Chalara sp. BL73. The sequence continues at coordinate 1,877,886 of CAKJVC010000150.1, read as the reverse complement.
ATAAATTTGTGGATCGATAGCATTGAAGAATTGCCTGGCGAGATGAAAAAAAGGTGCGGACCCTAGATCGCCATCTCCTTTACCAATCGATCCTCCCTCAAATCTAGAACCAGAACTTATCAGGCACCAAAATCCAGCGTAGTCCTCCGGATCCTGATAGAAATGATTATTGCCCTATTGTCGGAACGCTAGTGATTTCTAGGTGAACTGCGTGATATTGATCGCCTTCGAACTAAATCTAGAGTGCTAGCCAAGGTAGTATCTATCCTGCAGGCTGGTAGGCGTGACTCCGGAACTAGCTTCTAGCCGCCTCCGCAAATTTGCCTCCGGTTCAACGCGAGTCTGTAACTTTCCCGTTGTTGTTGTCCCAGTTTTGTATATAGAAATGTGACGAATGGCGGGATAGTTGGATTCTCAGCAGCTAGGATGCTGCCGTTCAATACTGTGACCATGTCGACAATATTATCGATCAGTGTATCTGTAGGAAGCAGGGGTTTACGGATCCGCGTACGACCACCAGGTCACGTGGTCCGCACAACCCCCATTTTGTAGAATCTAGAGTAGAACCTAATACAACAACAATTATTACTATATCCATCAAGAGCAAGAGTGTGGCCTACAAAGTAGAGCTGCGCCTTTTGCCCCGTGGAAGGTAAGACCTGTACCAACAGTATCCATAGATGCAATTGTTTTGGAGATGCAAGAAGTACTTTCACCCGAACTTGTAGCCCTCAACCTTAGCAAAAATTAGTGGGGAGGCGGCAACAGATTTGGTCATACGATGGCTGTTTAGGCATCCTGCGTCGATAGGAACTTGACTTCTAAATTGATTCCACGCATGCATCTTCTGGGAATGTCATTGTGTGGCATGAATACGGGCGTCTTCAAATACCTCATCGATCAAGTTAGTAGTATTAGGGAAGGCGAAAGCAACGAGCTATGAGAATATCGAGGAGGCGTGAGCAAAGCGAGCTGCGAAAGAGGCCACTGTGGGCAAGGAAGACGTGGTCGAAAGCGTAAGAGCGCTGCGCCGGAACCAGCTGTGCCTTGAACCGGTCCACCTTATGCGTCTTCGCATGTCCTTAGAAGGGATGGTTGATAATAGCACTACATTTGTTCGACAGAATCGCTCCAACCCTTGGTCAATGATGTTTCACAGTGTGTCGATATTCACTCTGGGAACCGAGACAACCTTCGCTAGAGACTTTACGATTGTCTGAAACTTCTTCAATTAGTCACCTCAAGCACAAGATATAGGCTTTGAAGTAAATTAGCCCTATATCTACATTCCACCTTTGATTTTCTGGTGCCAGGGTTCCCTTTGATCTAAAGACAGCCGACAACTAGGTCAACAGCATGTGACACACACCCACCGCATTCAGGCCGAGATTGCGCTTCAACAGCTCAATAACCCTACATCGTTTGTGTCTTACAGTTCGTGGTTAAGATGGAACTCTTTTGCAAATTCCACTGTAACAGGTGCATTACTCTGTTGCCCTCTCCATGGCGTAATGCCCTGGCCCTCTGCTGCCAACCTATACAACTGCAGCATCCAGTCTTGAGTCCACTGCTCTCGCCGGTATGAGTTTTGACCGCTGCGAAGCGGGGTGTGATCCAACACTGTCGGTAAAGCGTATTTGAATCCAATGAGGAATACGCCACCGAAGAATATGGAAGCGACACCAAAGACACTAAATGACTGGTAGGCAGGGGAGCGAATTTTCTGACTGTTGCACAAGCTTTCACTCTCTGGAGTGGCAGGTGGTATGATAAACTTGTTTACCCCAGTAACCGGCCAGGTTTGTGGCGGTGGTAGTGCGTGTTCAACCACGCGACGTTGAAGAAGAGCAAGTGTGGCGTTGTGAATATTTTCTACCTCCATCTGCCAATGATTTTCTTCGATCGGAGACGAAAGTGATATTCTACCATACAACTTGTCCTTTGCAAGAAGCCAGTCACCTGAAAGAAGATAGTCCATATACTTAATCCTAGATGCCCAGAGGGCCTGTAGTAGCAACTCGAATGTCGCCAACTGGCGTTTATTGAAATTCAGCGGTTGGATTATACTATCATTCACCTGGTAATACCCAACCGCGTTTGTGCACTCTTCAGATCCGCAGAACTGATACTGCTCAATACAGCCCAGTCCTGATGTGGTTCGATTTGAGTACCAATACAAGCCTGGACCAGGCAATAGCTCTTCAGATACCCAGGCTTTGAACAATGGATCAGTAACCTCCGCGGTGTATGCTACCGTATTCATGAGACTGAGAATATTGATATCCGCGTCATTTCGGTAAAAGTCCTCAATGGGTTGAAAATTGCTTTCTGTCAAGTTGCCCGGGGAGAAGACCCAGAACCTAGAGCACATTAGAGTCGTTAACTTGAGGTAGAAATGTCAGAATTTTGCCTACTGCGCATCGTAAAAGCCGGCCCCTTTCAGGGCTGAAACATTCCACGCCACGATTTGGAACGTAAACGGCGGACCATCTGCTCCACCGTTATGATCGAGCATAGGGCCAAGGTAGAAGTATTTATGGGACAAGTCATCCGGGCCGCCATATAGCGATTTCGACCAATCTGAACCATATTTTTCTTCGAGCGGAAATGGCGCACAAGATGTTATCTTACGTAGTTGTACCCTGTCCGTAGCAGGAGCGTTGATTCCCAAATGGATATGAGAGTCGATAAGACCGGAGTCCAGTGTAACCGCTGGCGTTGTGCAAACTCCTTGCTTGAACGGGCATAAAGCGGCCCGGTCGATGTGGGACTCGATTCTAGGGATAACGTATTTATCGCATTGAGCGAAAGCGGACTTAGAGACGTTTTGGTAGCAGTTCCGCGTGTGTTGTAAGCTTTGCATGTAGCTCCATCGAGCTGCAACGGCCAAAGCGTCGCTTGATGCCAGTGCGTCCTGTGTTACTTTTCCTGGTGTGAGTTGATTTGCCACGCTTCCAAGAGTTGAATTGAGCCAGCCACAAAGAGTAGATCGGACCAACACCTCATCGCTTACATGGGCGATCCTGGATGAGAATATGGATGCGGTAAAGACTAAGGTCAAATGAAGTAGGGCAACGACCATGACCGGCATACTTCGTTTTATGCTGTTTATTGTACTCCGCCGCCAACTCCAGGTCGTCTCAATAAGTCGCCATAAGAACGTTGAGTTTGGAAGGCCGCTCCTCAAAAGCACCTGCCGTTGGAAGTGAAGACCATCTCTGTTCTCCTTAGTCGAATATACTTGGTGGATTACGAAGCAGATGATACCCCACAGATGACCGCCGCTAAAAGAAACAAATACTGCAAGAAAAGCTATAAGCAAGTTCCCAATCCTTGTCGGCAGTGTAAGAGTAGCACCAAAGGCACTGTCGTTATCTTCGAGAAGTTAGCCAGCCGAGTCGCGGATTATGATGTTGAAATGGCGCTGCTTGGGAGAGAATACAGGAGTCTCTCTTGAGAACACCATACTTACCGCAGTTGGTCCAAAAACCGATGTAAACTGTTTCCTCGTCCATCGCTCTCTGTCGGAACGCATGTAAATAGAATCACGTGAACCACTGGATCATGTGAGTTGTGGGTCCTTTCAGGGCACTAGGAACAATGGATCAACAAATACCAGAACCACACCAGCAAGAGTGTAGTCAACAGCTACTACGCCTTTTGCTACGTGGTAGGTATTCCGACACTGTCCTTGAAACACGCAATTCGTAACGTTATTGATGAATATTAGGGATACTAAGAATGGATAAACAGAAAAGGGGGTATTATGCTAAAAGGCGCTGTTTAATATTTCTGGCCTTGATGTTATAATTTTCACAATGGGAATGATAAACTTTTGTGGCATGCGTTGGGGCCATGAATGATATTTGAGAGTAGCGCCTATTATCCTACACAACAGCACATACAGCCCACTTCTTCAAGGCGGAAACCTCCAATGTTAGCGTGGGGGAGGCTGCATGAACGAGGCTGAGTGTGACAACTCAAGCTGAACAGGGATCTCGATCCGTAGATCTAGGTAGAAAGGACTCAAAGGTGTGAACAACTATCAATTGCTATAACTAAGAGAACAAGCTACAGGTAAAAGAAGGGAAGGAGAGCAGTGCTTTATATACAGGAAGCTGGCCAGGGGCCAGCGTAAGCGAGCTCAGTAGCATCGGTCGCCAAGCTCTGGGTTGCCGAGCCTTGTAGTAGCAGGGGCTAGGCTCTACCGAGCTTGGCAGTGTCTGGCGCCAAGCTCGAGATAGGGCCAGGGCCGTGACACTGAGACATACTGTCTGCATGGTGATAGTTTGGGAAAGCTAGGTCTTTGCGGGATATTCCGTGTTGGCGACGAGGCATCTGGGCACGCCACGTAGGCAGAATAAACCACAGCTCAGGCTTTCCGGCAAAAGATAGATACCGTTCATGATCCCTTTAGCCTTGTCCCGGGATCAAAGGTTCACCATTTCTCTCTACACCTCCGCCTGAACTTCAATTCTGGGCATTTTTGTCACGGAGTAAATCAGAGCTATAGAATAGTCAATCGAGTGAGCGAAGTGATATAATACTGTTGTAGAATACAAGCTTGTAGAATACAAAAGGAAGGGAACACTCAGGTCCCGTACAGCTAGAACGCGCCAAGCGCACCTAGCTACATAGGGAATGCTAAGCGAGCCTCGGCTGCTCGCATTCCCCGTGACAATTTTCCAATTGAGGGCGGAGGGAAACGTTGCGCCCGCAACAGACATAGCTGCATCCTGAGAGATTAAGTCGTATGACGAGAAACCTTATCTCGCGGAGCACCATGTCACTAAAATGACCAAGCGGCCGCAACCCCCGCGGTTCTCGTCGCGTGACAAGAAAGCGATTCTCGCCGTACAGGATACTCGTGACTTCACTATAGACGGAGCTGCATACGGAAAACAAACCCAGCGGCAGTGATTCCAACGCCGATATCGTATCCTCGTAATCTGTCTCACGCGCGGCTTTCAAAAGTGAGGACCAGTTATTCACGTCGATCAATCGCCCGGTGGCGAGGCCAGCGTCGTGATATATCTGGCGACGAATCTTGAGTGGGAGTTCGAGAAAGTAACATTTTGTATTGAAGGTCTTCTTCCTGCTTGAAATGCGAGGGAAGAATAGAGTTATTCTCTGTTGGCTCATCGTAGGTAATGAAAGGTTGAGATTATGGCAGTTGAGTTGTGTAAGGGATGGGCAGGTTGATGTTGCGAGGATGGTCGTGATAGGTGAGACGTAAATATTGTGGAGATGTAAATGTTGTGAAGATACAAGATGAAAAGGTTGATCTGGTCATAATAATAGATAAGACAGTTAGTGTTGTGAGGATGATAGACAAAAAGTGTTGGAGTTGTTGTTGGTGTTGTTGTTGTCAGGTTATGTGTCGGATACGTATCATGTAGCAAAAGGCGTAGTAGTTGTAGCTACGCTCCTTCTGGTGTGATTATTGCTCCTTGTTGTTATTAGGTTCTAAGTTACGGCCTGAACCCACAGTTCCCGTGAAACTATTTACATGCATTCCAACAGTTGGGGTCAGGTAGGGTTAGGGCCTCGCTCGGGTGAGGCTGAGGACTGCAAGTTTTAGGGCCCGTGCCCCGTGCTGACATGCTGCAGGCTGCAGGCTAGTGCTGACATGGGGAAGGAAGCTCGACACTCCTTACACTCTGTGAGCTCCACTGCGTGACCACCTAACAGCTAAACTCATCTTATTCTAAGAGGTTTAGATCCCCCACCTTTTCTGAAAACTCACTCATACTTAAATACACGATGCATAGCGAACTGAAAGGCCGGAACGGCCTCGCCTATATTCTGGCAGCGATGGTCTTCTCCGGGCTGGTCCCTCCGTGCCTGGCAAAAGAATCTCAGGCACCTTTAAACCTCAATTCGGGCTCCAAATCCAGGTTGAAATGGGAAGCGTGCGGTGAGATCAACAACCACACCCTCGAATGTAAACGCCTTTCCTTGTTTTCGATTCAGAACTGAGTTAACAAAAAAAGGCTCCCAACTCGATGTTCCGATGGATCATTTCAACAAATCATCAAACAAGTCGTTCTCGATTCCTCTGATTAGAATGCTAGCTGCAGATGCCTCGGTTACCGGAGATAGGCATATTTTAATGAATCCCGGAGGGCCTGGAGGTATGTTGCCACTCCAATAGGCGCGATATTTACTCATCTCGTAGCCAGCGGAGTGAACTTTCTTCGGGTAGGGGGCGGCAGTCTGAATAAACTGATTGGAGAAGGCTTCCACCTACTCAGTTTCGATCCTCGGGGTGTAAATGGATCAATCCCGCGAGCCATTTGCTACCCAACTGACGCCCAGCGAGTCGAGTCGTTTACAAATAACCCTTGGGATCTTGAATTCGAAGCTGGTGAGATGTACACCAGGGCCGAAAACAAGGCAAAGGCATGTGAAGATACGATGGGCGAGTATGGGGGATACGTGAATACTCCTCAGACGGCTGCTGATATGGACTTTATTCTTAATGCGATTGGACAGGAGAAGATGTATTACTGGGGATTTAGTTGTCAGTTATTTCTTTCCGCTCTGGAACGATTCGGCTAACATGCACAGATGGGACTACCCTCGGCCAGACATATGCGCAAATGTTTCCAGATCGTGTCTCCCGATTCATAATTGACGGCGTCAGCAATTTAGATGAATGGTACAACACATTCCTCTTCGAGGAGTCATTGATTGACACCGACAGAATCTTTGCTGGCTTTGTCGAAGAATGTTTCAAAGCTAAAGAGGCTTGCCCGCTGAATGCTATCAAGAAAAAATCTTTCAACTCGCCTGGCGAGCTCAAGAGCTATATCGATGGCTTCCTCGAAAATTTGGAGGAGGAGCCAATCCCCGTTTACCTAAATAACTCCAACTATGGCGCTATTACCCGGAGAAAACTTGTAACTAATGGAATATTCATTGCACTGTACAAGCCAATTCCTACTTGGCCGTTGCTTGCAAAAAACCTTGCGGCACTTTTGAATGGCAACAGCACTCCTGTATACAATGCATACTCCGATTCAAGAGTCTCGAGCATCCTTGTAGATGAGGCAACCAGTTCCGTTATTATGAATGACAACCGGAAGACCGGACTAGAAGCGCCAGTCCATGGCATAAAACCGATCCAGAACTACACTCTATCCCGGCCAGAGATATCGGCTCTGATTTCGAAATATCAGGGATCGGATGTTTTCGATCGGGCTTCGTGGTCGATTCCAACAACCCATAGTTTCCACCCTCAATATCACCCTAAGTTTCCTCGGCTCAAAACCGCAGAACCAATACTCGTACTTTCAACTACGTGGGATCCCGTATGTCCATTGGCTTCTGCGAGGAAAGCTTATAATAGCTTTGAGGGTGCTGGCTTCTTAGAGCAGAAGTCATACGGTCACTGCATCCTCAGCATGCCTTCGCTTTGTACTGCAAAACATATTAGGCGATATTTGAATGAGGGGGCGCTTCCAGAAGCAGGTGCAACGTAAGGTTCTTCCGTTCTCAAAGCTTGGCAACAAAGTAACTGATCATTTAGATGCGGCATCGATGCTGAGTACTTCCCAGGTCCTGAGAAATCTCCCGCATTTGCCTTGAGCGAGGAAGATAGGGAATTGCTGATAGCTCTTCGTGATTTGGCAACTGAAGGTGTCACCAGTTCCTTTTTACCAGGCAGGATGTTCAAATAGAGAAAGTCACGTGGCCTTCAGAGAGTATAGGGCAAACAAGTACCAATTGCTGAAGGTTGTAGAACTCAAACTACAGGAGAGAATCCTTCTACTTATAGGCGTGATACCCACATGTCAACACACTGATGCCTACCGGTGCCTACAAGTGCCTACAGGTGCCTACAATAGACTTTAGGCATGGTCCTTAGACCTAACCTGTTCAACACAGGAGAGTTGGGCTTTGATCAAGGGAAAGGTACTAATTGGAAAAAACATAGAATGAAACTCGGCGCTCAGCAATGATGTGGCGCAATTAGCTAATAGCGACAATATAGATCGCCATTTATTAAATTTTAACAACTCTATTCTTGAGAACCTATACGTCCCTTAAACTAAGCTGCCAAGGTTGCCCAGGTTGCTGAGACTACTGCGGCTGCTGTTGAAATCATAATCGGTGAGGATTCCATTGCCGTTTACGTGTCCCCCGGGCCATTTATACTATAACTAGGCCTAGAGAATTTCCTTCTTACCGTTGAGTAGATCGGCCTCACCGCTGCTCTAGCCAAGCGATAGTTTTTGATCTAGTACACAGCTTGTTTAGGTGTAGTTGTTTCATGACTGTGTTATCCCTATATTACCTATTTTGCATGTAGATTCTATTCTAGCTCATCAATCAACTATCACCCTGTTAAGTGGCCATTACATAGAATATAGCCCATTCGCAGACCTCATAACAGGTCTATCAATAGTCACTTTACCATCTACGCTGCCTCTCAACTCACCGCCATCATTCACAGGGGCTCTCAATACCGGGATTGTGACGATATTTGACAAATTCGAGGCAGTTGTGCTACCCTTGGTTTTCCTTTTGGCCCACCATGTTGTCCATGGCGGATTTGCGAATTGCTAGGTGCTTGGCGCGTCATTACTATCTCTGATTCTAACAAGGCCGGGAGGAAGAATAGTCATTGCGTCATTCCAACTGTTTGGTATTGCTGCGTGGTTCTACGCAGACCGTGCATAACTCACATGTGATATGTATGAACCAACAAGCAGACATGAATCCGCTCGACAGAAAATGTCTACCAACTAGTTTTTAATGCAGCAACTAGCCGGCCGTCCAGTCATTCCAGTCTCATGGCGTAACATGGTTGTCTCTGCATTGGTTCTTACACAATCTCCATTTATGTTGAGTTCTATTTAAATCTTTTCACATCGGAGTTGTTGGAGGTTGCTATCGTACTCTTTCTATACTTAGAGATCGAAATGAGATCATAGCACCCTTCATACCAACCAACCAACCTAGTGTGGAAAGATTACTAATATTTCACACGATATGTTTCTTACTTTGTAGGTCTTCCCCATTCCAGAATTCTCTCTCGCTCATAGACTTCTCACTCTCATATCCCTGATACTTCTATTCTGCCTTCGCTTTGACACAAGCTCCGTTCGATTCGTGACAATGAGATTCTTTGTTTGCTCTTCGTTAGATCACCTCCTCATTCAGGGATGAAGTATTAATGTTTCGTTGATATTGTCTGTTAATGACACCGTCACAGAACCAAGGGGAAGCAAAAATGGTTCTGCCCAAAAACAGGACACGCCGGTCCAAGGATGGTATATGACCTGCAAGGGCGGTTACTACTCTACGCACAGGCATCGTATCAGAATACGACGGGAACTATATACAGGCCATCCTATGTAGTAGGAACCATCAAACGAAAGCCTCCTCTCCTGCGGTTCTTTCTGACCTGTTGGACGATAAATAAGGATTATTCAGCAAACAAGCAAAAGAATATCGGAGGAAGGGCTGCCGTATAATGGGGTAGGCTGGGTTTGAGTTGTATAGGCGAAAAAGTTGTAACAGGGCTGCCTTGATATGCCAAACACGTTTAGCATCTTGATGGTACTAGGGTGTGTGGTTTTCATGATGACCTCACGTTGTGCTTGACTCGAATATTGAGTGGTGGGGTTTGTGTAGATATCGTGGTTGGTCTGCTCGTAGTTGCTGGGTCCTGAGCCGTAAGAGCCGTTCAGAAAAAGGCGCCGGACTGATGGCACTGTCCTTTGCGATATTGTTGAACTGCAGAATGCTTGCTGCAGCGTTCCAGACTTCCACCACAACCCCTCGTGATTGCGTTCGTGTCTTGGCTTATGATGATGGCTTTGTTACGATGATCATTAGTCGGCCCGTTCTGTAAATTTTACTACCAATCAACCTGGTGTTAACGATGTTCTAACATGCTTAGTTTATCATCAATATTTACAATGCACCTCTACATAGCCAAGTACTTATGAAACTTTAAGCAAGGCATAAGGTAAATTATTTGCGTCATAACTAGGTCCCTTCTTCATCCCACTTTTCCTCTTATAACCTACTGCATTTTTATTTACCCCGCACCTCCAGCGCGTGGAGCGACACAGTACGCTTAAGGTAATCGTGCATCTCCTGTAGGGCCGATTAGATTTGTACCCTAACGTGGGTGTATGATTGCGGATTACTCGGGTGTAATCGTGCACTAGGAACCAATTTGACGTTCCAAGGGGCTTCGTAGCCAATTTCCACGGGAATGGAAATGGATATGGCGGCCGGGCCGTGTGAAACTATTTACGTGTATTCCAACACGGGCTTTCGTCGCTAATTCTTAGGATGGACAAATCTGTCACAGCCTTGTATAGGAATGATGCGGTATCGTAATGCTCCTCGCCGTGGGGTCTTCATTGCTTTAAGCACTTGAGTTTATAGTCCACCCCCATAGGCGAGAGGGCTTTAGACTAAAACAAGCACCGAATGACCTCAGCTCTCCATACCATCAATGCAGCCATAGCACTTAGAACTTCCTCTTTTTGACTACTATCCATCCAATAGGGCCACGAAGTATTTTATGGCTTTGTAATTACAATAAGGCACATTTTTACGAGACGACGAACGTTCATGGCACCTCTTCCTTCATGATCTATACGTCCAGCACCCACTATAGCTTCGCCATCTCATCCCAGAAATTCTTAAATATAGTACCTAAAGTGGCGAGATGGCAGCAAACGGAAGGACATCGTATGGTCATCACTCACAACAGCGATAAGGGTTCAAAGATTTGTAATCTGTACAAATGACTCTAAAGAGAAATTGAAAAGTATAGCTGAATTCTCTTGGAGTAGCGCGAGTTTTTTATCATTGCTTATTATAACAAATCCAACAGTTTTTGGATTTTAGCCAACCCTGTTATAACGGAGTTTAGAATTATTTATTACACCCGATTGGGCCAAACTTCCAAAGATATTCCCAAGTCAGCGTTGGAATTAAACCTTTATTTCGCTTCAACTGCCCACAGAATCTTTTCTGATGATATAGAGAATTACAGGAGCATGAGCGGCTTGGCTAGGTACAGAGCGTTAACTAGATAATGAAGGACTTTTCCGTTCGTAAGAGCACCGCTTTATCGTTGGTCTCCGGAATCCCACGTGGTAGACTATGCAGCTGTGTTGTTGCATCTTACTACACTGGCGGCTCAGCTCGGAAAGGCCATCCAATAAGCTTGTACAATTTCTAGTGCCTAGATAGGAAATATTACTTTACCAATTCGAGCAGAATGGATCGGCTAAGTGTGAGACGAGGGGCAGGGTCTGTAATCCTTCCAGTAAGCTTGCATAGGCTTGGCTGACTTATTTTCTCTGAGTGTCTCCATACAATAGCCAGGCTTGTACGAAAGGAGAAAACTCTTCGCAACGCCATTTCTCTCGGGTAATAGCCAGGTCCAGCATTATACTTCATTCTGGAGATTCCTCAGCCTAGGAGCTTATAAGCTTACATAATTGATTTCTAATGGCACCCTGTTATCCATATACTTGGGATGGCACTTTGTATGCAAACTCTAGGGTCGCTGAACATACCTGCAGGTTTAGAACGGTCTTGCCGATTTACCTGATCATCATTCCAATACTCTCTCGCCTCATTTGTTATCTGCCTTGTATCCATCAATGTTGGGTTGCCGCTCCTAGCATCTGGGTCAATTCTCCTCCCTCAGCGAAGGCATTTCTTCACCAACTCTCGGCATTGCTGCTCCGATTCCCTCAGCGACACCGTGCAGCTCTTAAGAAATATTTATTTCGGGGCTGCTTTTTCTATATTGAAATTTTATTGGAAGTGATTAAATAAATTGGTATGTTGCAACAAAATAAAGCCTTCCTCTCATTCCAGGAGATCGCCCTTTCTCACCCTTTAGCACAGCACTTATTTTATAATCAGTAATATGTGGCCATTCCAGCCACAGTATAAGAAGGTACCCGAGATGGGCTCCGGCATTATTGGAAGTACCAGTTCAAAGCATGTTTGCTCTACAGAAACTATTACCAGCATACGATATTTCCTGGTCCTAGGAATAATTGTAAATACACTAGCCTTAGGTTTTCTGATGCATTCGATTGAGCCAACATCCCCACCTCCCAAATCTTCTCATCCGAAACAAGAATGCGGGAATACGACTACTGAGGCAAGGAAAAAAGGGTGCGAGTTCGACTTGTTGAGCTACAGTTGGATACCTCCAGATTGTTATGATCGCGAAACAGCTGGCGAATTCCGGCTCTGGGTAAACGACCCAGATCGTGAACGAGGGTCTTGGCCATTGTATGAGGACCGACAACTGAAACAAAGGATTGCAGATGAGAATGCTTTGTCCGAGCGCACTGGTATTTGGACTTGGGTAACAGAGGAGATACACCTTGGTCATTGCGCGTTCTTGGCTCGAAGACTCCATAGAGCAATAGAGGGCAAGTTTAGGTTGACCGGGGTCGAAAATATCAATCATACACTCCACTGCACAAACCAAGTTCTGGACAATTTATCACACTCGCCACCATTACACAGTATCGAATCTGGGATATCACGTTTAACAGTGAATTTCGTCCCCTGCTACTAAGTAGTAGATGTCTTGTTTATGTATTTTGAGTAAGTTTAAAGGTTATGATGGCGGGAGTCAAAATATTTACAATCTATAGCCTCCACGTGGCACTGTCATGATACCGTATCAGTTGTATATGCTTTAATAAATCTTTAATCAATCTTTAATAATCTTTAACAATCTCTAATAATCTTAATAGTTTTATCTTGTCAGCCTACCCTGACCGGCATAAGATTTCGCGGGATAGGGTCCAGGATGCCGCACAGGATAGACACCTCTTGGCATGGCACCTAATGGCTAGGAAGCTGAATGAGGAATAGGAAAAGCGAATGACAAATGGAAGCATGGCTCATCTCGTCAAGGTTTAGAAATGCAAGTGTAGTTCAGCCATTCAACAAAGCAGTTAGTGCAGGGGCAGATTGGATGGAGCTATCATGCTGCCATTCTCTGAAGCAATGGAAAGCATGACTCGTTGGAGAGCAGGAGCAAAGGGCGGCCGGTGTTCACTAGGTGCCCGGCGGTCGGTGACTGATGTCAAAATGGCTCTGGTATGAAGAAGGGCTTACTTCTCGAAATTTCTGCTATGCCATTTTGGAGTTAATTTACCGCCACGGAGAGAGAATGGCGATTTGTATTCGTCTTAAAGTTTTATAAAATGAAATTAGGCTCTGAGGCAAAAAATATTAAAAAATTCATGCCAGACTGCACAACCTAAGACAACAGATTGCAAAGCCACTGAGCCCAGTGATTCCTCACGCCTGGGATGCCCTTCCAGAAGGCATAAATATTCGTGTTGTGAAGAAGGACGAATTGCGGCGTATGGGCTAGGTCTGCTTGGGGCTGTCTAAAGAGAGGAAGTGGCATGGCTAGCAGTATATCACGATCGCTACTGCTTGGAGGGAGTGTGTGCGCTCTTAAAAGGGAAGGAAATTTCAACCGTTACTGAAACCGCCTCCGCAGGTGATGGTACGCCAGCGAAGCCAACGTGACACTTATCTGCCTACCCTCGCTGGAAAATAATTACAATATTTAACTTCACACGTAGGTAAGATAAGGCTGCGCATCTTCTATATTCCCCTGTCCTTTGATCAGTCATCTCATAATGATGAACATCACTACATGAAGCTTCTGCCGAGCCTTCTATGTAGCATATGGATCTGTCGCTTATAAGCTTCAAATTCTTTGACACGAACCCAAGACCAATCTTCGATGATATCGTCAATTTACACGCCTGCGTGGATTCGAAAACGTTCACAAATTCCGTCAAAAATCGTGTCGTGTCGGGCGAGGAGGTATCAACGATGAAATCTATTCTTCATAATTGTGTAAAAAAAAAAATAAGAGCAGGAGATATATACAAGGAAGTATGGGAAAGAAAGACCAATGAATACAATGGATTTTGATCTTTACAAATTCGTAGCACTACAACAATGCCAACTCATGAATTACTGTACTGTGGAACGGGGTATCTATAATGGTGGATTATAACGTGCATCCTCCATCTGCTTCAACTAGCCCTACTAAGGCCCCATGTCTCCCACTTCTTCGTGAAAGTCATCAGTTGATTCCAGTCCTTACACTGATGTTCGGTCCCAAAACCCTCCACGCCCCCAATAGACTCATTCTTAAGTTCCAGCGTCAGGTCTGGTTGACACATCAAAGCCTGCCGGAGGAGGTCTATGCAATGCTGAAAATGTTGAGGCGAAGACATGAGTGGCATATCATCGGCATCTAAAACTCTTTGCTCATTCATTGCTTGGTACACTGCCCAATACCCTTGCCTCATTCCATTCTTTAAGGACATGTGTCAGTTCTCAATATCAGTTATAGGTGCTAAGGTCATACCAAGCAGTGTAACTGATGGAATACCGAGAAAAGCGATCTCTGTGGCGCAAGAGTAGGGTGATTGAAGAATCCGCCGTGGGAGGGTATTAGCTCTTTCCACGCTGCGTTACTTTCCTTGGAGTCTTCCGCATAAGTCCCATTATAGTCAAAGACTCTCGAGAAACTGCCCACTGTTGCTTTGTTAATTCTTGGATAGTCCCCTTGGATTGCAAGTATTCACACTGAAAGGCCCCTTGTTCATTGATAGATCTCCGACCGGCAAGAAAACCAAAGCTTCCGGCTCCAGAAAGCGCAAGTATCGAAACGAACCATTTGAGCAGCCGGGCAAATACGCCACCAAAAGATTTCGGGACGTCTTTGTCCAGACTCTCGTCATGATTCAGGGGAGCGTAGCCTTTGCCAGAGAATAGGAGAGAGTCAAACATTATTTGGGGAAAATGGGTTGGATATATTCAGCCTCGACTATCGCAAAGACACAACAAACTACTACTATCTCATCGATTACATTTGTACGTTGGGGCTTAGCTTCAATTCTGTTTCTGCAACACCGGGGGGGAGGGGTAATAGAAGGGCACGTGGGGGAGCGGGGCAATACTGGATGTGAATGTCATCATAGTTTAAACCCAAAAACCCCTCCTTGCTGTAACACCTACTTCTGACACTCCATTTTACGCCTCAATGATGCAGCGGAGCAACATGCAGATACGACAGTGCCGAGCCCCGTAGGGTAGGAACGCTACAATATGACTTGGAATGATTGGCGAGCACATCCGACGTTTGGCACTGAAAAGTCGTCTACAGATCCTGTTGTAAATCTACTAGTAAAATATAAATAACGCACTAAATGGTTCAATATTTCATTCAAAGTATATCATGCGGTAATATACGTGTTTGATCACATAATGCTTGACTGATTTAAAATTTTGTTTCTTAAATTTACATAAATGAATAGTTTTTGTAGTATGAGCTGCAAGATGCTATTGTTGACATAAATTGGTATATGTAAACACCAAGCGGAAAAGTGGCCGGAGCAAACTTTTAAAATGTGAATTCGGAAGGGTCCAAAAAGGTTTTCCAGATCCTTGCTCTCGCGACCAGCTACTTCTTGCGCCGCACACGTTGTAGCACAGGCTGTCCCGTACAGCCATGCACGTGGAAATCTACGTTAGCGCTGAGTGAGCCGCTAAAGGTAGTAGGCACAGCTACCCAGCTGGATGACAACCGCTGGCGCATTGCGCTCTCTAGGCCCGTTTTTAGATGCCTCTACCTGTCGAGCAGGAAGCAGCAAAAATTCCAAATTCAAGCGGCATGGTTAATGAACAACCCATGGACAAGAGGCGACGGCAGAATAGAGACTCACAACGTCGATTCCGTAAGGATTATTTTCGTCGATGCGGCTGTTGGAAAACTGACAGATTGTAGGAGAGAGGAATAAGACAAGGCATTCATGGAGCATCCCCTCCGCTAAGCAGATTGGGGCCCCTATTACCTCAGCAGCACCACTGGTTTCAAACTCAAGCAGTGCATCATCTGAACATGCTACTTTATACATTTCGAGTGACCATCCGAATTTGCTTTCTTCTGAGAGCCTTCCTCAATCAAGCAACGAATGGATAGGAGCTAGAGAAATTCCTACTGCAACTGCTGGTGAGGACGCACTATATCTTCAGACCCAGCATTACAATAGCCCAAGCTCTGTGCGGCAGATGAGCCTCCCGCTTTTCAGTACACAGTTCTCTTTAGATGAATTGTCCATGCCAAGCACAAATAAGGACACAAGCTATCACCAGCAACAAGACTTCGGGAATATTAGGCAAGCAGTTGAAAGCAATAAAGATGTAGTCTTTTCTCCAGTATCACTGGATGCGAATCTATGGACGGACATGGAGCCCCGGAGACCGACTCGGCCGGAGGTGTTTCAGCCACATAAGCGCACACCCGTGTCCAAAGCCGAGCAAATGATATCGGATGTAGAGAGCCTTTATGAGTTTGGAGTTAGCCTTTCTATTTTCCCGGAGGATCCCTCGTTGCGTAACGCTCTAAAAAGAATGAAGGAACGATTCCGGTCTTTAGTGAAAACAGAAGTTCCTTCCGATCAGAGAAGTGTAGTTGATGAAATGCATGAGGGCTTTTCGCAAGATAGCGATAGTGACGAATAAAATTAATACCAGTATGGTTGATATGAGGCGGTGCATAGTATTATTGCGACATATATGATGTGATATAGGTTTTTTAGACGACGCTAGTGATAATATGATTAATACGCGCGCGCTAGTATTGTCACGGCGCGTAGAATAGGAGCAACAGCTCAAAGTAGTACGGGTAAGAACCGAGGATAATAGAACTACAGAAGTGCGAATGCAGGAGAAGAGTCATATACAGGAGCCTTGAACATATGACGTCCCACGCGATCTCTTTACGGGTGCCTGGTAGGCGTCTGGGGCGCGGTAGCGGGTATCAATAAAAGTATATTTATATAACAACATATAGCCGACAATGCTATATACTTCTATGACCGCCGAAATTAAGTATACAAAGAGCTAAAACGGAGGAATTTGCGCCTCGACTACCAGTTCATATACAGTCAAACCTGGTTATATCGGAACTCGTTATATTGGAAACCTCTATATATCGAAATGAACCTTGGATCCGCCGAGCTTTAGGTAGTTATAATGGGCCCCGTTATATCGGAAGGTTGGTTTGGCACTGAGCGTTCTGATATAACCAAGTATGACTGTATGTGCATAGCACATTATATTTATCACAATACCATCTAAAATAGGACAATATAATACAGCTAATAATAGCTTATTGTGTACTTGACTACTCAGTTTTGATCTTTCTCGTGATAGTGAGTTGTTAGAATAAGCCTTCTGTATTCGGCGATTGCAGTTGTGGCATAACTCTGAAAATAATTTATAATTACAAAGAAATTCTAGTAGACACCATAGAAACTCGCATAATCCATTTATTATTAAATATTAGCAAATATCTCTGTAATTACTTGCCCCCATCGTTGCTGTTATTACAAAGGGTATATTTAAGTAACCCTCCCCCCCCCCCCACCGTCATGTGAAAACTAAGACACATGTTATATTCTGTTCAAATTATTCAATACATGACTTAATATATGGAATATATAGAGGACGGTAGAGAACACTTCTCTAATAGCGGAAATCAAAGCAATACGGGAACTATTGCCGAAGGTAACCCAAAGATATGTTTCGCTTAGCGCTGACTACCACCCCGCGGGAAGAAGTATCAACCACAGGTGAAAAAGTACTAATGCCAGTAATCACGCCTATCCCGGTAATCATGCAATACCAAGAATCATGTGGAGCTAATAATCGTGCTGATTCTCAGTAACCATGCGGGTGTTATTCGAAGGATGTGCTGCTAGGATATCTATTCCGACAAGGGCACAAACAGGGGAACTCATTCGCTCAGCAAGCAAAGTCCACATAAAGACACTGCTGCGGCAAGTAGGCCGGGACAGAATCCTTGCCGCATAAGTAACTCGCCTCTTAGAATATTAGACAAATCAAGATATAGAGATCTTAGGAAAAGTGGACTGACACCATAGTTCGCTTTATTCATGATGGTAGGATATAGTACGTTGCTATCAAAGGTGCTGCTCTTAACTCTGGCTACAAGGAACGTAGTGGATAGCTGCTGTCTAGAGCTTGCTCTTAGCCCAACGGATCGGACATTATACCTGGTTTCTTACCCCCGACCGGCTGACTTTTCCGAACATTCAGCGCGAATTTGGCATGAGATTGCTGCTTCCGAGGGTAGTTTCGCGATAACCACGGCCTAAGCAGGCCAGTGCTTCCACCATTGCTGCCCTCTTTCGCAGCACCGTGTCACACCAGTAGATGAGCAGAATGCTTGGATTCTTTTCAAAGCAGTATACCAAAGTCGAACAGCTTGACGAAAAGTCCGACGACTCGATCAACTCTGTTTGGACGGACACAACCAAAAGCAAAGCTAAATCTTTCAGAGCGGCTTATTTACCATGGCTGCTTCACTTTTTTGCGATCGCCGCCTACAGCATCCTCATTTTTGTCAATCACCTAAAGACACATACATGCTCTCCATGCTTCAGTGGTGAGTATCATACATAATTTATTTTAAAAATTTCGACCTTATGTCTAATTAATCCATTATAGAAAATCTTCTTGGAGCACCAATTGTCTGGGAAGACCGTATGTATCCTGACATAATCCAAAGAATAATATGTCAATTGACAGACCGTTGATGCGAATAACTCTCTAGGGATCTTTTACACCAACAAATATGTTAATCACACCGATCCATACTCTCGCGAGAACCCTGCCGTAGACTCTGTTTGGGCTGACCCAATCGAAAACATTATCATTGTTATAACTGAAGAGGAGAAGAAGAACCTCCCTGGCGGGCGAGACACAGCAAGAGCATACGGAGAACAAAACGGCTACGCAGTATCGATTGAAATGTTCCATCAATTGCATTGCCTAGTAAGCTACTTCTCTCTGGAACCTGCATGTTTAATGCTTTTGCTAATCGAACTGCATTTAGAACTACCTTCGAAAGTCATACTTTAGCGATAGCCACGGTGAAACTTTTAGCCTTGCAAAACACGCCGATCACTGCTTCAGCTATCTGTATCAAACGCTCCTCTGCTACGCAGATGTTGGAGTTGCGACGGTGAAGTTAATCGAGGAGTACAACGTGTTCCAACCAGAGTTCAATGTAACGAAGCAGTGCCGCAACCACAGTTTAATCAAAGACTGGCAAAATTCCCGCAAAGCTCAATTCTACCCCCAAGAGAAGTTGGCGCCTGAACAGCGATAACTAGTGAACTGGGTCAAAATTGTGTTTAGTACTGGGCCTAAGATCTGCGCTTTTCGAGTTCTTAGTTCACCTAACATCGCTGAATGAATAAGCTTTACCAGCTTGCCAAAGCCCGTTTTATCTCTTTGCATTCTTAAGAGGATTCCTAGCGAGGTTAAACAGCTAGTTTACATAGTTGTAGAATCTGGCTTGTGAACCCCTTGGTATGACTAGCTACGACGTAATATGTTTCTGTCACGGAGAAGTGGGTCCGCACGTGCTCATAAGCGTGCGACCCGCTTTCCATGGCTATAAGAGCCCACCCGGTTTGATCTCTAGTTCCACAAGTAGGAATACACGCAAGTGCCGCATACGTTGCTCTACCTCTCATGAACTAAACCGAACCCTCGCGGGACATGCAAGCTTCTCCGTGACAGTTTTCTATATTGTTCTAGACTAACTCCACAGCAGAGTTACACTCGACCATGACTATGGAGTTGACTATCCCTGACGCTTTCTATAGCAACGTGATCTCTCATCCAATCTTTAATCTTTCCAAAATCTCGGCACTTTTTGAAGACAGAAAAATCGATATTAAGGTCATCAGGCGCATCGTCTGGCGAAGCTTCTACTATAAAATACGGTGTCACATCGGCTTGACACATCATATCAATACGGATCAGCTCAATGCAGTGATCTATAGATATTAGGGAACTGGTTGTGTTTTGAATTCTTAACGCCGAGCCAGAGTGGATGATGAAAGACTCACCCAAGTGGTCCCGGCGTAGTCCTTCCTCGACGCGGAGAATCGTAGGCAGTCGCCCAGTTAGTTCGTATTCGTCTCTGTACGTCATTTGGCGAAGGAGGTCCTGCAGTGAACTCCATGAGTCTGAGAATTCCACTGGGATAGTCGTTGTGTCTCCATGGAACACCTTACCAAGCAATGGATCTGATGGAAGCCCCAGGAAAGCGCTGCTATTCCCCCACCGAATTCTGGGTCTGTATGATGCCACCTCACGGACCTAGATTTGTTCAAGAGGTGAATCTTGTCATCTGCGATGTTGAATGCACCCCAATCCCATATATCCTCCCAGCGAGAGTCGATCTCAGGCGTGGGTGTTCCACGGTAGGGTGAAGGTTGTAAAAAGGCGCCTAGTAGCGTCTCCTCGTGATACGTGACGGCCGCTAGGGCTGGTGCTGTTCAAACAGCTAGTCAGCGAGGAATGTATATATATCAGACTGCCGTTCTCTCAGCTTAGCTAGATGAATTTGACTGACAGTATGGAAACAATTTCCGTGTACATGTCGCATCTGATGGCTCGCCATACCAAGAGAGGATGAAAAGTGTTGAAGAGCACATCAACATGACTGACTGGAGGATCCAATTCCAATTCCGGCAGAGCCAGCCACGCCTATATCGATCAATACTCGGTTCTACCTTCAAAACAAAAGCTTCGTCAGATTTTTCGCTCTGTAGGAGACCCTCTTCGGCTGCGTCCAGCTCGGCCGTTTGGTATATTGCTTGTGAATGCCGCATCTCGCATCCACAACCTTAGAATGACTCAAGGTAGGGGGTATGAGCCAGCAAGTTTCTTAAGAGAATGGAGACGCCCCTATGATCGAATTCTAGTAACCGCCTCGTGGCATAGATCAACCATTGACCGGTAAAAAGTGATGCTGCACTGTTCTAGCTGAATACTGTACCGCGGATTAGCATAATTCCCTAGGGGGATGGGATTGACATCAAATTCGATTGTGTGGGGACGACTTTGACGCCACGTCGGGCGGAGGAGCGCTAAATGCCATTAAAAGGTGCTACGTAGGTTACGTACATATTTACCCTGGTCGTCTAATTTCTAGAAATACTAAATTTTCTATACATTATCATGTGAAAATGCAGTAAGTGCAGTAAGCCCGCATATGCAGTGAGCTCGCTAAAGTGGATTAGAGGATGATCAAGGTTCTTGTACTTCTGAAGGATAGCAAATCGGATCTAAGGGGTAGTGTGATCCCCACTTATGCAAACCTCTTGTCGCACCCGTGGATGCTGAGGATTGAAGACTTTCTTAGAGAACCATGCGGCCACGCATAATAATACTTTGCAGAGTGGACATGAGTCGTCGACTAAGAAAGAGTCTGCTCATGCATAAAATTCTCAATAAGTCAGTTTGCCAAGAACTGCCAGTCGGTTAAAATTTTTTTAATAACGTCATCACTCAAAGACTACTTGAAATAATAAAATATTATAATTCTTGCTATATAATCCCGGATTTTTTGGAACATTACAATATCTTAATCTTCTCCAGCGAAACTAGATGTGAGAATAAATCATGACTGATTTTATGTCACATGAATCCTTCGCACATAAATCACATGAATTGAATCTAAACAGCTCATATATGCTTATTTAAGCAATATGTTACAAATTCACATATATTTTATATAATAGTTAGCAAAGTATTTAATAATATATGAATGCTTTTCTTATAATACAATTTATACTACTTCACAAGTGTTTTACATATACTAAGCTAGCTGATCAGCACTTACAGGATAACTGGTCAGCTAGCATACATTGTTAAGTCAATCAGTTTCACGGGCAACGGCGGAGAAAAAAAAATTGACATTGCTCTACATAGCACAGAGAGAGGGCAAACGAGAGCGGAAGTAATGAGTACTGAAGTAATAAGAATGCATATAACGAGAAAACAAGTCTTGCAACCGAAGGCTTGTCACCACAGTCTGTCCCATTCAGCGAACCGCATGTCAACCACCGTTCCGCATACACCACTCCCGACGCGCTGCACTAGACCAAGAGCAAAAACACAGTGTGATCAATGCCTCCTCAGGGTTAGCTCGGGCACATCAGTGATGACAAGCAAATACCCCCACTTCCTAAGAATTAACGTTTTCCGGTGCTTAATAACAAAGAGTGAGCAGTATGCGTCACATATCATCACCAGAAGGAAGGTGGCATGTCTCAACTTCTTAAGCAGTGGACTCGCCCTCGGTAGACTCAGCGGTAGGATCAGCATCCTCCCCGTACCATAACCAAATGAATGAGCCTTGTGGAGAGCGGGCCTGTGTACGTGTGTTAGTACTTGATCTCACGGCGGTGGAAATTAGAATATCTCACCTTTATGTCTGTGGATCTTTTTTCAACCACAGCGGTCTCTGTGGACTCAGCGGTAGGGTCAGCATCCTCTCCATACCATAGCCAAATAAATGAGCCCTGCGGAGAGCGGGCCTGTATATGTATATTAGCACTTAACCTTTCAGCAGAACAAGTTAAAACATCTCACTTTAATGTCTGGGGATCTCCCCATAACCATCGGAGCGGCCAAAACCGACGTAGACAAGCTTATCGCTGCTAGGATGTAAGTCGAGAGCTTCATGTTTACTAAGAAGGATATCAGCAACGGAAAGACAGATACTGGAAAGGCGCAAACAGCTACCAGATCTGTAATCTCGATGGCTTTGGTGCTATTGGCTTTTGTCTCGTGTACGTATCTGACCGGAGTATGAACAATTTGCAGTTAGAATCAAGATTCAGGTTGGTTTGTGCGGTCTTTAATACTACCCTTACGGCTGTGGTGATATCTCGCAAAATGAATGTGACCAAGAAGAAAAATTACAGTCAGAAGTCCAGGGGTAGGTTCAACGTTCCGTTCGACACTAGCGCTTTTCGTATAGTCAAACACCATTATGCATGCTTATTGTGGGGTATAAAAGATGGCTGCACGAAGTAAGAAGAAAGTAAGTGTGATCAGCAAGAGTCTGGTGTGTAGGTATGCACGGACTCTTCCACAGACTCAGAAGGATATCTCAACGACTGTAACACCTTAGACACAACAGGTTTCTCAATCCACCGATACCCAATCTTAGTCGGCCATTCTATATTGAAACGCTCTTTTCTGACCTTGCACTTGTAGCGTGAAGGAAACCTCTACCTCCTATTAAACACTTCTTCTGCTGACTGCCACTCTCTAACAAATCTCGCCAACGACGAGATGGTTAACTTCCGCAGCAATTTCGCCTATGAAAAAGCCTCTTCTGCTTCTTCTGAAGATGGCTTGGATGGTGAAGAAGGCGAAGGCTTCCTCAGTCAGGAGAGACGTCCACTGCCTTCTTCTGCCTCATGGAGATATAAGATTATTATGAGCACCTTGCTCACGTGCTCGGGTCTTCTAAATCTATCAGTGTTAGGCTTCATTGCCTATAGGTATTCACATCTTGGTCCATCAAACCCTATTTTCCCTCAGTCACTGTACTGTAAGTCCTTGATTTACTTGTTTGTCTTTGAGTGTACACTCCGCTTGTTCCCGAGAATTCATGATGCGGTCTTCCTGACGGATGAGGAACATAAATATATTTTGTTGCCGGTAGTGATGCTAACGAGCCTGTCAAACCCTCTAGCCCCTGTCCAGGACGCGATCCGTTATAAGTCAATACTATTCTCCAGTGGTTTCGGCGACCAGAAGACCAAATACATGGGGAACTCCACCGCCGCGGACGAAGCCTGGTTTAATCTCTACCCGCGGACAGTGGTACGTATTCCTAAGTCCTCAGCCGACCAGTTAGTCAACAAAACAATTCCGATCGCCGGTGACGAAGATCACTTCCCCGTACTCATCAGCGTTTTCCACGAGTTACACTGCTTGGATTCCATCCGCCATCTCTACTATGGCCACACCGATAATATGGATAAGAATCCAATAATCAACAATGCAGTTCTCGCGCCGCACCACATCGACCACTGCTTTGACTCACTACGCCAGACTATCATGTGCGGCGCTGACGTAACGCCAGTTCCTTATGAGTGGGTAGAGTCCATGGGAAAGGCACTGGGATCCTTGGGTGTGCCACACACCTGTAGAGGTAAGGGATATCCTCACGCTCAATTTCCATTATTTTATATGAAAAATTCAGAGCTTTTGGGCTGTTTCAGGAGCGGCGTGCTAATATATATATCTTGTTCATCTACCCTCCAAATAGTTCCGAAGCTCCAAAGCTCCAAAGCCCCCTTAGAAATCCCAGTTATATACAATACTAATTCGATGATAGACTACGACGCGCTTATGGAATGGGCAATGCGACCAGAACATGATATTGGTGACTGGGATGAATCTATTAAACCTAGTACTATCCCATAAACTACACCACTAAGTTTTCGAGCCTTAAGGATAGTAGTAGAACAGCAAGAATAATAAGAGTCCCGGTGGGCTATCCATCTCAAAAGCAGGCTTTCTAACCCCCTTACTTCTTTTTTGATTCTACAAATCAACGAGAGTATTGTGGTCACCGCAAAAAATACAGCTTGTAAAATTTTGGGTTGGTTATTACTAAATCCATAGCTCCCAAAGAGCCTGTTCTTGCTTACCACCTGCGCTTTATGTTATGAGAACTATGTGAATTCGAGTCCATACTTCGCTATTCAGACACTCTCACAACATTTAAAGAAAGAAAAATCCTCTATAAAGATGATCATTATCTCCTGATTAATTCGGGCCTAGCATCGATATACGTAGCTAGGTCGAATAGACGATTTCATTCGTTTCCCCGTCCCTCTAATTAACGTTAGTATAAGAGTGCTCAACCATTGTGCATCGTGCTGCGATTCTTGAATGGGGAACCGCCTGCCATGTATAAGCGAAGAGTAGATATGATACCTAGCATCAAAGAGAAGTGACAATATCGGAGGGTATCCTCCTACGCTAATCATCTCGCATTTGTCTATGTTGATGCCATTCCATAAGCGCCAAGGGCAAGTAAAAAAGGGTAATTACGCTATTGAACTCGTTTACGCTCTCTTATGCGCTAATGCTCGCTTACCCAAAAAGTGGGGTGGATTGCCACCTGTCAGCATGCACCCGAGCATAAACAATCGCTTAGTCTAGAGTCTTATGACGCTTATCCTAATCTCGCCACCTTACCTAGTCTCACTGCATCTTTTGCCAAAATCTTGAAGGGTGATGCTATGTAGACTTTCAAGAACTTCCAACTTTGACTAACAGAGTCATGGCCTATGAACATGTAGTGCAAGATCTCAAAGACGATGTGGATGCAGAAAAACAAAATGCAAATTTCGATTCTGCTCGCAAAAGTCGAATGCTTACGTTTACACAAGCGCTGACGATTGTCTTTTTGATTATTCAATTTATCTTCATTATACGATTTTGGTCCATGACTCCAATTTGCGCAAGGAAGTCAGCCTCACGAGGAGCGGATATTATAGAGGCAAGATGGCATCGAGACACTGCATATATGTCCTTGGACCACGTGTATGATCATTTGTGGAATGAGACGGGACAATCGGCTCTCATATTTGACGAGGACAAACATGTTGTTCAGATAACAATGCAAGTTGATTTTGTTAATACCTTGAATTCATATTCGTAGAATTAGATGCGAATAGATGAAGGCTCTATACTAACTTCTTATAAGGTTTCATCAACTTCATTGTCTAGCCGCAATACGCAAAGGCTTACAAGATGCTAGGGAGGGAAAGGAAATTGGGTTGGACCAGAGAGACAATACTCACTGGCCACATTGTCTGCATTTTCTTAGACAGGTATCTCAACAGCGTTAAATCCTTACGTACTTATTTCTGACTTTAAGAAGGCTGTTATTTGTGCTGCAGATGGTACATTTGAGCGTGCGGGTACTTGGCCCAATGGTACTGCGCAGACATTTATTAACGGATATGGAGATTTGCGGTATTGTCGGTCAAGTAAGGAGCTTTATGAGCTTAGATCGGTGAAGAAGTTGTATTAGTATAATGAGATTTTGGCTGTTTCAATCACCTGTGAAGACAGTTAGCTCTAGCATGACTGTTAGAAGTAAATGATTACTATTGTCAGATTTACTATCATCGGGTTGGGGGTCAAGCCGCTGAATAAGGGAGTACAGTGAAATTTGGTTCCATGGGATTCTGATATATGGGAAATCCCTATATGGGAATAGAATCGCGGCACTGTCGAAATTTAGGTGTGTATATAGGAAAACATCTATGTTAGGGATATGGGAATAGGTAGCCGAAGCTTTAGTGGCATTCCCACATAACTATAGGGTGGCCATTCCATCGGAAAAATCAAATATGCGGTATTTTGTTATTGCTTGTATCACTCTCGTTGAGTGATACTTCTTGTTGATGATAACTTGTATTTGCTCAAGTTCATACCTACTGGGCACGTAGCACTGCGATATTGCGCAGTGCTAGTATGCTGGTATGTTTGTTGTAATGACTTATTCTTAATTCTATTTAATTGCTATATACAAAAGCTATAATACATCTATATAGTTCGAGCGTCGCGAAGCGTCACGAACACAGTCCTATAAGCCTGGTAAGGCGGTTTATAGGTGCTTCAATACGAAAATTATAATTTAGGGAGAAAAAGTAAAAACTTGGTAGAGGCCACGAGCCACTAGTCCCAATTAAGGAACACATGCGAGCTGGTCACGTGCTAATCGTGACACATTAAGAAATAGGATCTATTAGGCAGGGGAATTAGTTGGAGAATCTGTGAAGGTATCACGGCGATAGAGTACAGGCTTGTAGGAGCGTTACGGATGATAATATTATCTACAGTTTAAAGCCGTAAATATGTGTGTGAAAGGGATTTTCTAACTCCTTGGGCTACTTGCGTAAGTCGATTCCTGACACGAGGGTACCACTACGTGTACCACCCATGGTACGTTTAGAATTTGTATTAGTAAGCGCTGCAAAACGTACCACCCCACCACATAGGGCAACAAGCCTGTAAATACAGGGCAACCAGCCCTGTAAACACAAAGCAGTCAGCTTGTAAAACGCAACGTGACTAGCCTGTAAACACAAAACAACTAGCTTGTATAACACAACGCGACTAGCTTGTAAAACGCGATTATAAACCTGAAATCATTTTATTTGTATATAATGCTATTTATCGTTTGTAAAATGTTTTTTTTTAAATGTTAAATGTTAGTACGCATGTAAATAAGTCACGTGTACTATCAGTACAAGTAAATTGATTGCTACAGTCGTATTTACAAAACGCTTTTTTCTGTAAGCTATTGCATAAAATATATTAACTAACACGAAAATCATAACAATACTGTTTTACTTAAGTTTAAATTGATTTGTTAAACTAGTTTTAAAAGCAATATATAGTTGTACTACAAGTTTGTAGTCGCGTTTTTACAGGCTAGTCGCGTTGCATTTTACAGGCTGACTACTTTGTGTTTACAGGGCTTGTTGCCCTGTGTTTACAGGCTTGTTGCCCTATGTGGTGGGGTGGTACGTTTTGCAGCGCTTACTAATACAAATTCTAAACGTACCATGGGTGGTACACGTAGTGGTACCCCTGACACGAACAAGGCCTGAAGATGATCACGTGCCTTATAACACGAACCTAGCACGACGCGTCTACCAAAACTCTTAACTTCCGATTAGCCAAACACTATGTCTTCAGCCACTACAGCAACGAACACTCCTTGCGCTATATGCGCCTATCCAGCTGGTAAACGCTGTGCAGGATGCCAGCAAGTCTCATATTGCTCCAAGGACCACCAGAAAGATGTAAGTCAAGCTGTCTTCCATATCTCTCATCCCTATGCCTACTCCACCACCTCGCCTCAATCTCACAGTAGTCTCAGGGCTGGTTCAAGCACAAGAAACTATGCAAAATCTACCAGCAACAGAATCCCCCATCTCCAGACACCTACTGCGGCCTCTGCGGCGCGACATCCAACCTAACCAAGACGGAATGCTGCAACCACACCATTTGCGATGACAACCATAAATATCAGCCTTTCACATACTCCAATATCTCCTGTTCTCGAAACCACCATCGATATACACTCTGCAGCTACCACTTCCGCGAATCACACGATCCAAATGTGAAATGGCAAGATTGCAAGAAATGTGAAGAGAGCTCTAAAAATAAGGAGGATTATGTGGGGAAGGGAACAAGCTCATTCAACTTTAAACATGATATCTGGGCGAATCCTCCGACTTTTGAAGGTTCGAAGTGTGTCACTTGTGGGAGGGGGATTAAAATGGGGAGTGAGCCACATTCATATGCTCCAGGGGGAGGAGTGTGTTGCGTAGGATGTATGATGGTGGGACGTTCATAGGCGTTTTGGAAGGCCCCACGGCTCATGGTGGAGCGAATAAGGTTTAACATCTACTCTCGAGACGTTTTAAAGCATGACTGGACAGCGTTCTTATAGATCTGGATGACCCGCTGCGCTTTAAGGTTTGTGGAGGACGACGTTCTAGGGCAAGGCGGGGTAAATTCTCCTGCTGTCCCGAGGGCTGGCGAGCTCGGTGGTACAAGTTATGAGCATTGATGCAAAGAATTTTTGAACTGCTCCTGCGGGAAAGGCAGATTGGGTTCCGAAGTGCTTTTGTATTTAACATTTACGAATTTTCATAACAAGACCCCATTCTTCCTCTCAATCAGCGGTATTGAAAGATTGATCACGCCAGTGCTGCATCAAATAGGCATCCAATTTCTCACTCACGTGAAAATGGCAGCACGAGGCTGGCAAGGTCTTGCTACTACTACTACTACTACTACTACTATTCTTGGAATAAGGTTGGTTAACTAGCCCGTTCATTTGCTCTCGGCTTGCAACAACGCGTAATTATGCATTATTTTCGACAATCCTTTTGTAGTTTGGTCAACAACTGCTAGGATTGACGTCGGAGGCTATTTTGAGGGACGGGCAATTCTATTCTTAATGAAAGTAATTCGTGAAGAAGCTTCGGTAGGGCTATTCGGGGTCTGAGGAACCTAGGTATAAGCAGTCCCTGGGCGAGAATTTTTTCAGGGTATGTATCTTTAACTTCAAATCAAGAGTAGAAGTGAATTTTTTCAGGGTCAAATATGTTGAACAGGCAAGGTCTAAGGATCATACCTAGTCTATTGTAGGCACCGGTAGGCACCGGTAGGCACCGGTAGGCACCTGTAGGTATCAGTGTGATGACATGTGAGTATTGTACCTCTATAAGTAGAGGGATTATCTCCTGTAGTTTAGGTTCTATAACCTTCAGCAATTGATACTTGTTTGCCCTATACTCTCTGAAGGCCACGTGACTTTCTCTATTTTGAACAAAATAGGCCTAATCCAGCTTCTCGAAAACTTCCTTGAATATTGCCTTCCTTTATTGTTTCCTGAGATGCAGCGCGGAAATCAGGAAGAAAGTCGTCTTTGGTAATGTGGTTAATATAAGCCCACATCATATTTTCGATTTGCCGACCGAAAGCTTTCTTCAGCGGGCTAAAACAACCAATATCAAACTGCCGAAGGATGTGAGATGAATGAGGAGGCATACAAAGCGTAGTAATAATATTGTGTTCCTTGCAATACACCTCAAAATCGACCGAGTGGTGGCTTTCATGCCTATCGAGACCAACAAGCGATAACTACCAACAGTTTGAGACTGAGTGTGCTTTTCAAAATGCCGAATCCAATCTATGCTTCTCTCATTGTAGTCCAACCATTTTTAGAGACTGCGATAACCAAGTCGAGCGGAAATTCGCTGTTTTGGTACCAAGACTGGATGTGACTTTTCTTCGCGAGAATGACAAATAGCGGCAACGACCAGCCTCCAACTTACAGAATGCTTCTCAGAGATACAAGCCTCTAGAGCTCGGTGGCTCCGTAAGTCAAGGAAACAGCATAGTTAAGGGATATAAGGAAAAGCTAGAGCTCTCTAGAGAAGGGCAAGCTTGAGTTTTCTTGCCAGATTCGGAAGCATACTCTTGATACCAATACATCACTATTGCAACTACATCACTAGTCACGTGTTCTTACCTGTTATATTGCAATCCCTCACGCTGCTCTCTGTTTGTTACAAACGTAGTCAATAGCTACTACGTCTTTTGCTACGTAATAGGTATTCCGACAGTCTTATTTAAGCCTTAGAACCTTACTATAATAGGAGAAATTTATTATCAGTATTGTAGCTGCTGTCCCGCGCAACTTCATGCAGGTCACGACGCCTATCGCTACCACTTATAGACTCGCCGCCACACAGCCCTATGGCCGGAGCGGGTCGGCCATCCTCCCTGCTAGCGTGATCAAGGTGTTTGTCTGCATCCGGTAAGGCTTAAATGGCAAACTTGTGATGTATGGCGGGCCTCGGGGAAACAAAGTTTTTGCCACCTATTGGGCCGCCCTGGCGACATCAACCGTCAAGGGTGTATAGTGGCATGTTTCCGAGAGGATGTTAAAGGAGCGATACAATCGGCATCTTCACGGCGCGCATGTTCCGTTTGCTCCGCTTCAGGTGCCTTGAGGCAAGCAGTTCCAGTTAGTTAGCGAATGTTATGTGTATGAGATCATGGACGGAGAGGCTTTGTTGTGGCAGGAGAAGAAGCCGGAGATGCTTAAAATTATTTGATGAACTGTCGAAAACCTAAGACACAATCTAGTAGGCACGAAAGATCCGTACTAACCTATCTGGATTTATCATTCAATGCATACGATCCGGACGCAAGATGATTCCGCGTTCTCCACCATTTCTCCATCCATGATACCATATATATATGCATCACTGACCAAAGAGTAGATGGGCCGGTCAGTGAGTGACTGCCCATTAATTTCTCCATCGGATAGCCTGCCCTCTGTTTTCCTCAATATTACAGGCGTAGCACAAGTCGGCAGGAGGAAGACTCCGTCAGCAGCATCCACGCCATCCCTAGCGAAACCGAGATACCCCTTCTCGGTCATGATCAATCCACGATCTCCCAACAAATGCGGCAGGATACCCCACATGTCGGCAAGCCCGAATTCAAACATCTGCCTCAGTTCGGGCTCAAACTTCATCGGGAGGTCCCCGTTGTCACACATCTTGCGACACTCCGGCGTGATCTCCCAATCGAAGTTAAAGCAGAGCTTATGCAGTATGGTGGAAATAAGCTCGAAGGCAGCGATGTCCCGATTGCTGCGCTTGCGCTCCGCTTCCGCACTGTCGAAGCAGAGCGCCCTCCACCAGGCATGCCGGTAGGTCTTGCCTGCTGGGTAAGGGCGATCTGGATGGCCCACAAGCCCTCGCCAGTTTTCCCACAGTTTAGTGTTAAATATGCCATTCTTGGAGCTTCGCATGTGGTGGCCGACTGTGGCGACTTTATCAATCTCCATTGCGCCACTGACGACTAGAGTTTTATCGTTAATAATCGCGGCGTTGAAGTCTAGGTTGCGGCTGCTTTGCCAGTGAACGCTCCAGGGTTGCCAGACTACTCCGTCTGCTGATCTCGTTTGTGTGAAGTCCATGGCCCAGGATGGGAGGCCAGGGAATTCATTCTTGGCGGTGTTCCAGGCTAGGAAAGCCAGAGATCGGTCCTTCAGCACGGCAGCCTTGCAGAGTCGGAGAAACAGCTTCTGTGGCTCAATGCTATAGTCAACAGGGAATGAATTGTCGTCGTTAACGACTGAGTCCTCGTCTTTGGCGGCGTCCCGCTGTTCATTGCTGAGCAGCCCTTCCACGATGCCGAGATACGCGTATATACGGTCGCGTTTATCCGTGCAATTCTGCTGGTCCTTCGATGTGATGAACTCAATGAGGGTGAGGAAAGGTCTCTCCTTCGACCACGTAGTCGGAGCATCTGGGGGGTTTGGGTCTCTTATAATCAGTCGCATGAGGTTGCCGAAAAACTTATTCATGATGCCTAGCAGTGGATCAAGATTCGGTGTTGTCCGACAGCACTCGCAGCTGGTCGTTAGCACTTTCCTATTTGCCTGGGCGGCCCAAAGGAGCTCTCTTGGAAGAGCGGCGGTGCCAAAGTATACCGTTGCTTTCGGAGCGAAATACGCCTCCTGCACTATCCAGGCACGAGTGAACCAAGGGCTATTGGCCAGCTGCTCCATGCCCTCCACGGTTCGCTGGTAAAAGCCTTCGGCGCCAACCGCCCACGGCGCGATCTCGTTAATATGTTTTTCTGCAGCCATGGCAACGAAAATGCGCGCGCAGAGGACTAGAGCATCACCGTCGGCCCTCAGTACGGGGTGATGTTCCTCTTGAGATCCCTCCTGGCAAGCCAATGGCTGCTCATCGTCCAACAAGCCTGTGAGGCCCCATGCTCCGGGAATTGTATCGCAGCCGCACGATCCGAGCCAGATACAGACCTCTTGGCAACCAGAGTAGATGCTGCTCATGAGCTTAACCTGCTGCCCCCGTTCCTCCGTATTACTCTGGTCGATGCACAGCGCGTCCACCCACAGGGTCAGGGGCGTCTTCATTGCGTGGTGTGCGCGGAGTCTTCTAAGGGCTAGCTCGAGATTTTCCCTAACAGAAACGGTTTTCTGATTCACCATAATTTGGTTCAACGGCAATGAATCCCCCCATACGTATGACAGGGCGTTGTAGGAGGGCTTGTCATCTAGCGAGGCGGGGAATAGCTCGCAGTGGATGTTGGAATTGAAGTCCCCGTTGCCAGGCAGAAGGCGCAGAAGCCGAATCTCTCGTTTACTCTGATCCAGAAGCGAATACATGGTGCGCATAATCTACTTGTTAGTCGATTACTTAATAGTTGGCCAGTCCGTGCCCGGGGCTGATTGCCGTTGAAAACGCCGATTGACTGATCGATCGCAATAACAGACTTGCGTTCAGCGAAACGAAAGTGGGCCTCTAGTGATGCTTATAAGTGATATATAATGTCGCACTGGACGTGCCAAAACGATAAAAGGTGAGATAATGATGATAAGTAGCAGCAGTATGTATTATGTGATGTTATTGTCTGAGGTGCGGGGCACTCCAGCCCACAGATTTACATGAGAGGTGAGTTGGTTGACTGGAGGTATGGCCAAGGTTGAGTTGGATCACAAGGCTGTGGGGCTAAGGCCGGCCCGCTTGCTAAGACTTCACACAGCCACAGACACTACAGCCAGAGGCGTGGCAGCCACTGTAAGTAAAGTACACCGTGATAATTATGTGCAGACACAAAGCTAGCAATAACCCCCAAGCATGGTAGCGAGGTTCTAAAGCTTAAATAAGACCCTGTTATTAACCTAGTATGAAGAGTAGTAAGAGCTTAACGACAGTGCTATGGGGAAGGAAGTCTGTTCTGCTATAAAAGAAGGCTTTTTGTAAGTTAGGCGCAAAGGTGTAACAACTCAAGGCGAACAGGGATCTCGATCCGTAGATCTCAAGGAGAAGGACTCAAAAGTGTGAACGACTACCAATTGTTATAACTAAGAGAACAAGCTACAGACAGAAGAAAGGGAAGGAAAGCAGTGCTTATATACAGGAGGTTGGTCAGGGGCCAGTGTAAGCGAGGTCCTGTGGCGTCAGGGGCCGAGCCCCTAAGCGAGATAGGGGCAGGGCCGTGACAGTTTAGGTCATACGCTTTTGTAGTGGCTGTAAGCCTGTAGCTGGTCATGGGCTAGTTACGCTGTTTGCAGCTCAGAAAGTATTCTAGCAGCTGAAGCCCACCGCAATCTAGGACATACGCCCTAGGAGTAGCTGCAAGCCTGTAGCTGTCACGTCGCGTGCTCCCAAGCACACGTGATCCATATTAGGCGAGCTCCCCGAGCTCCTCGTGTATATATAGCCTGCTCTCCCCGAGCCCCCTCTTCCTTCCTTAGCTATAGATTCTCGTATTGCACCACCGTTGCCCTCTGTATCTGTAGATCCACAGCGCGTGCCGTGACATTTCTTTCGCTTTCTTTCTCGCACAAGTATCGGGCTCTCAACTAGCCCTGTGTAACAACTCAAGCTGCACAGGGATCTCGATCCGTGGATCTAGGTAGAAGGATGCAAAGGTATGAACAACTATCAATTGTTATAACGAAGAGAACAAACTACAGGCAGAAGAAGGGAAGGAGAGCAGTGCTTTATATACAGGATGCTGGCCAGGGGCCAGTGTAAGCGAGCCCTGTAGCGTTGGTTGCCAAGCTCTGAGGTGCCGAGCCCTGTAGTAACAGGGGCCAAGCTCTACCGAGCTCTGCAGTGCTTGGCGCCAAGCTCGAGATAGGGCCAGGGCCGTGACACCCTGTGCCTTTTTACTACTCCGAACACATTCCTGGTAATTCCCTCTGCGAGGATTCTCGAAACCCTTTTTTTTTTTTTTCTTGCAGCTTTCATTTACAATCTTATAAACATTGTATCCACTATTGAACTTTTATTACTTAGTGCTCTTTCTTCTTTTTTGCTGTTTTGTTTTCTGGCTAACACTTTGAATAGTGATATTTTGCTATACTGTAACAGCTAGGATCCGTTCAAGACTTCGGATATGGAATAAGTTTCCTTACGAGAGGGATTAAGGTTTTCAGCTACGCGACGATCTGGGCTGCAAACGGCATGAACAGCCCATAGCCAGCTACAGCTGCTGCTACTGTCACGGCACGAGCTGTGGATCTACAGATACAGAGGGCAGCTGTGGTACTATACGAGAATCTATAGCTAAGGAAGGAAGAGGGAGCTCGAGGAGAGCAGGCTATATATACACGAGGAGCTCGGGGAGCTCGCCTAATATGGATCACGTGTGCTTGGGAGCACGCGACGTGACAAGAAAAGAATGAAGACAGTTTTCAAAACTGAGTTTGATTGTTTTTGAATTGGAGAGACGGAGGCTTAAAAAGCCATTAAAATACAGGGAGCTTGCACTGTCAAGTGCTAGGTTGATAAGCTTCTACCACTGCGCTAAAATGGTACAACATCCGACATCGCCTGCTAAATAGCTTATCCTACTACATATACCAGTACGGCACCTGATATGCACCGCCTTAACAGTAAAAGAAAGGGTGCCACTTTAAGGCACCTTTGGGTTCGCAAAAGCACATTTTTATAAGGGTCACAATTGCCAAGCGAAAGCACGCAAGTTGTGCACAAGGCAAATGTTGCGAGCAGTTAAGGCTGTGTAAAACACCGACTAAATCACTTGAATTCGGCAGCCTAAACCGCAATACTCAGACTTATTGTATTATTAAAAAAGCCAAATTATGCCGTTTTGTCGAGCAGTGCACAAATGAGTTAATTGGCATCTTGGTTGAGGCAGAGGTTCCAGGTTCAGCTTAAGATAGGTTGGGGGAATGCTGAGGGGAGCCTGAAATGGTGGAGTTGGGATGTTTAAGAGAAGGTTAGGTGTGGCTGGAGAGAAGATTGTAGGATGCGAGGTGAAAAGAATCGCGGCTTGCTCTAATGGACTCAATGATTGGCTAGT
This sequence comes from Chalara sp. BL73, assembly GCA_918026815.1. Lineage (NCBI taxonomy): Eukaryota > Fungi > Ascomycota > Leotiomycetes > Helotiales > Chalara > Chalara sp. BL73. The sequence goes on along the minus strand of CAKJVC010000150.1, from coordinate 1,842,522 downwards.
AATATCTATTTGAAATCGCCGTCTTCTTTTCCGATCCGCCAAGCTCTGAAAAACTCTAGACATGAATATCTAGCGCCGGTGGGACAAGTCTTACTGGTCGAGCGCACCTTGATGCGGGAAAATTCCTCCAAACCCCATGGACTCGATGTGAGACTCTAATCATTCAAACGCAAGTTTGATATGGATTCCTCATTTGAGGACAGATTTTAAGTACTGCAGCAATGTTAAAATTACAGTTGAGCCGTAAATTAGTTCAAAACATACCTGCAACGTTCCTAAACCAATACCATTTTCTGACAAGAGACTTTGGGTAAACGTTACTTGTGCCAGCATCTCTTTCCGCTTTTGGATGTCGACGATTTGCTATGAGCTTGTCAGTATCTTTAATATTGTGGAGTAACTCGTGGTCAGCATCGGATGCACGGATAATTCAGTGCACGAGTTTGCAAAGGCTTACCTCTTCAAATGAATCTCGCATCAAGTATCGTATTGTAGTGACGTTGCGCTTTTGGCCAACTCGGTGGACGCGACAAAGAGCTTGTTCTTCAATCATTGGGTTCCAGTGAGGCTCGAGAAGATATGCTCGTGAACCAGTGGTGAGATCGAGACTGCGAGCACCGATCAGTGACGGAAGCCGACACTATTTATGAAAACAACTCACCCAGCACCACCACAAGTGATGGAAACAAGAATGACACGGATGGAATCATTATACTGGAAAGCACGTAGAGCCTCCTTTCTTTTAGGAAGAGACGTTTTCCCATCAATTCTCGTAAATAAGATCCCTTTGTCATTCAACATCAACTGAACAAGATCAAGCGTGTTGGTCCAGTATGAGAACACAACACTGGAAAACGTTAGCTGTTTGAACAAGTACTACAATGTGGAAGTTGATGAAGACCTTTTCTCGGTGGTATTGTGTTTGCAAAGATCTGCCACAAGAGCTTTGATCTTCGTAGACATGGATTTAATGGTAAATGCCACTTCATTGTCCGCTACTGGTGTTGCAGGCGCCGAACTTTGGGCACTGTCTGGTAAATCTCGATTATTCCAAAGCGATCGGCCTATTCCATCATCGCTGGTCTCAGAATTGCATTGCTCGCAGATCATCTGCTCAGAAGGGGTCATTTGACGTTGAATCTCAATACCAGACGACGCTGAGCCTTCGAGAATATCCTCCAGTAGGTTTGAGCCGCAACTGGAGCAAGAGGCAGCACCACCCAAAATATTGCTATAAACCGAGTCAGAAGCCTCCCCTAGAGACCAACCTCCCAGCAAACTTTGAGGGGTTTGAGATGTTTCCTTTTCTAGAGTAGATCGGGCGAGAAGACCATGATTGCAAATCAAACGGAGAATATTAAGTAGCGATAGCGCATTGAAAGTTTTGCAATCTTGATTTCCGGAAGAGATAGCTTCTTGGAGTAGTGTTCTTGATCGGGCCTTTGAAGCCTCGTACTTCTCCCGTTCAGCTGGCGTAAAGTTGAGATGATGAATCTCGTCGACTCGAGGTGGAAGCTGAACTACGGCTTTGGTACGGCTGATGGTTATAGCCCTCACCAGAGTTTTAAGTCTCAGAAATCCTTGGGCGTCCGTACCGTGACGATTCTGCCACGGTCTGAATATTTCCTCTTCGAAAGTCTTCTGATCGGAATAAGGATGAACCTGCAAGAATTTGACAATGCTAGCAAAATCTGCGAGCTTATTTTGGATGGGAGTTCCGGTAATCGCCCATCGCCTCGTTGAACGGAGAGCGTAGCACGCTTGAGCTAGATGGCTGTGTGGGTTTTGGATGGTATGAGCTGTTTAAATTAGTAGTGCTTAAGCGGATTTTATGGGGAATTTCACCTTCATCCAAAATCACACGATGCCAGGTCAACGAAAATATAGATTTCTCGTTTCCTAACTGTCCATTGTGGTTCCTCCAGATAGTAGAGACCGTACGGTATGTTGTAATGACAACATCGTACTGCCCTAGGGACTCTGTGCCTTTCCTGTTCTGGCCATGGTAAATGTAACATTTCAATTTCCCTGGTTGGAGATGTCTAAACGGTTTCAGTACCATAAGAGATCAAGTACGGCTCTAGAAACACCCCCAAAATATTAAGAGACTCACAAAGAGAATTGCTTTTCCCAGGCTTGTATTACTGTTCCCCCGTTAGTCAGGCAGCAGTAGCTGCTACATTTACACGTACATGTTAAAGGTACAATGAGCAAAGTGGTCTTTGTGACGGCAGATGGCATAGAATTAAGGGGGGCAGGAGCTACACGAGGTAATGAATGAGTTGGGCAAGCCTGGTTGGCTGCAATTAGACATATCATGCTGAGGGTCTTGCCTAAACCCATGTCATCCGCTAGCAGACCACCACGGAAGTCTGGGGGCGCTTCGTCTGTGCTGTATCCACTGACATTATTGATATAGCTGTCGACGCGTGTTATTGACTGAACTTTGAAGGGGATTTTCGAGGTTACTTGAACCGCCCTAAAGAATCTCTTTGTCGGCTCCATATGTCACGAGTACCATCCTCCATGCCCCAGCCTTCCTCCCGACGCGTCATGAAAGTTAACGCCTGCTTCTGATGCCTGTAGCATCTATCAGCTATTTGTAAACCTGAAGTCAAAAGGGGAATCTACCGAAATAAGACAGTTTTCACAATATCAGGTGCTTCGGTCTCTGGCAACGGGATGTCACCCTCCATCAATTGTGCAAGCAAATTAGGTCCAGCTTCCAGTCGCTCGATTTCAAGATTTCCAAGTGCCAAATCAAATGAATCGGTCATCACCGTCTCGCCTGAATCCGGTGGGATGACATGTGGGTTTCGGTACGGGACGCAGCGTTCACACCCAAGTGGATCTTGAAGATACATCTTGCGCTTCGACAAATATTCTCCCACCTTTTCCTCAAGACTCTCTGTGCCGAAGATAATTATGTTTAGAGACCACGACTCCGGTGGATTTCGTTTTCTACAGTGTCTGCCATTCTGACGAGTGCTTCCTTCGGGGGAAGACTCAAGTTTCGAATGGCAGTACAGCTGCGTTTTGATCTCAGCCACGTTTTCCAGCTCATCAAGAATTCGTGCCGACATTGGGCATGGTATATCGAAAGTGATTGAACCGCAGTCGAGCGTCGAGGAAAGATGGTTGGGGCTATAAAAGTCGACGGAGATATTTTTCGAATTCGGGGATCCGCACCTGAGCTTTGCGGGGATATCACATAACTGTGTAAAAGTTCAATTAGCGATCTAGCAGAGGTATGGTCGGAAGCAATTGATCTCCTACTAACCATTCCGTAGCAGCACTCCAATGGCTCCTGTCCAACCCTGCTCAGGCTCTCTTGGCTGGTAGATCTATTGGCGCTGGCCAATACGTACGCTCCATTAGCAGGCCAAACTCCACTTTCATTATATCCTTCTGGTTCGGGAAGCGGTCCATGAGAGCCCACAAGAGACTGATGAGAATTTGTACGAGGAGATGTTGGTCTTGCTACTTGAGTTGGGTGGTCGCTGAGGATGTTGAGTCGCTTACGCTTGGCCGGTCGGGCGCCGTCATCCCGCACATTCATATTCCACAACCGAATATCTTTCTAATGATGTTCCTGAGATGGTCCACCCATTTGCCAATACAGTTTTGAGAGCAACCTTGATGGATAAAGGTCTATTGAGCGACACTGCGACGTGCAGCTGATGATCAAAATCGAAGTGCCAGCTCCTGTGGGTTTCTATGAGTACTCGACTCAGCCCCATTCAGAGTGTGAGTGTGACAAAGTGAGAGCACAGCCTTGTTGCAGAACCTCCTCTTCTTCTTCCGATTTCCTCCTCATTCTTGATCATTTATCAGCTTGCTTTCTATCGCGCATGGCGAATCCAACAAGTATAATAGCCGACGCGTTCGAAAAGCTCAAACGGTCGGTTTCCGAAGAAGATGCGCACAACTTTGCGTCGACAGAGCTGAAAGATGTCTGGTCAGCTGTTCGAGAGATCGACAGCAAACAGAGGAAGCGGCAATCAGCCCAGAACTTACGCCGCATCGAGCCTTTGTTACGAGGGATTGAAAAGTACAGTAAGGTAATTGAGGTCTTGTGTAATGGAACACCTTACTTGCCATACGTTTGGGTTCGTACGCATTTGGTTGACTTACTGGACGAAATGGCTCACGATATGTAGGCTCCAATTAAGTTGATGCTTGAGGTTTGGATATCTAACTGGCTCCCAAATCTCGTGCTCACTGCTCACTAGCTCATTAGATTGCAAGTCATTATCGCGATGTTTTTGACGCTTTGCTTTCGGCGTACGCTGATATTGGCGCTGCCCTGCCACGATTCGACCGTTACAAGGTGGCTTTTTGCGATAATCTCGAATTTCAACATGTCCTTGCTGCAGTATACACGGAAATTCTAAGTTTCCATCAACGCGCATACAAATTCTTTCGGCGAAGAGGTAATTGAGCTCCACCTTGACTACTCGTTGTTTACTGAAAATCGACTGTAGCATGGCATGTTATATTTCTTTCTCTCTGGAAGGACTTTGGAAGTCGGTTCGACTGCATCATCGATTCCCTAAAAAAGCAGCGAGATTTTGTCGACGTTGAGGCTGCTTCATTTGACATTGTGGAAGCGAAAGAGTCGCGCACCAGAATGCAAGATGAGATTCGACAGAGGCGGAAACAAGAGCTAGAAGTACTCGAGGAAAACGAAAAGAATGTGCGAATTTCTCAATTACATCACTCTATTTCGTGGCTTTCTTTCGATGAAAAGACCCAAGAGACAGAGCAAGAAAGAATGTCAGAAAGACGGCACGAGAAAACCTGCGAGTGGATGGCGAATGAGCCGCAGTTGAAGAGTTGGATGAAGGATGATGCTAAACGTCCGTGCCTTTGGCTTGATGGAAAGCCCGGATCAGGTACATTCTTATTGCGCGCCGAAATAATGCCGTTGCTAATACCACTATTAAAGGCAAAAGTGTCATGTGCTCGTATATCGTTCAAATACTCATGAGCACACCGGGTTTAACTGCTTGTTATTACTTTTGTAACAGTCAAAATACTGGAAACGTTTGTTATCAGATCCTGACGACTATTGTACTTCAAATTCTCAGACAGCATCCTAATATTAGCACTTTTATCGCTAATGAGTATATTTATAAAGGAGCAAATTGCGGAATGGCTCAACTCAAAATTCTGGTGCCACAGCTTCTTGAGATTATCGCATATGCAAGAATCGTTGTTGATGGGATTGACGAATGCTCGAAAGAAAATCAGAAAGCGATATTAAAAGAACTTCAGGCAGTTTGCACAGGCCCAACAACACGCTGCAAAGTTCTTTTTTCGAGTCGAAAAGAAGTGCATATCCGTAAAAAGCTTTCTGAACAGCCTTATATTTCACTGGACGGGCGCCAGGAAGTGGACTGGGATATTCGAGCATTTGTGAAATACAAAATAGCGAAACTTCATACATCTGATCAAGATTTATTGGACAGAATTGAACTGGTTTTAGTAGAAAAAGCAAATGGTGATCAAGTTCAACGCTATAACGAAGACAATGCTAATCGCTGTATAGGCATGTTCTTGTGGGTCCGATTAGTCGTTGATGAGCTTAAATATTGCTATAGTGATGCCGTTTTAGAAGAAACAGCCGTGAGCTTACCAAAGGGCCTTAAAGCAGCGTAAGAAATACATTCGCAGTTCTGCAAATCATACTATTCTAGACCACTAACAGACCTGTAGATACGGACGTATTCTCGACAGAATCATGGATCCCAACAATTCCAGATATGCAAGATACGTGGCTATTCGGATTCTAGGATGGATGGCCTGTTCTTACAGGATCCTGAAAAGCTACGAACTACTCGATGGGATCGCTTTTGACGCTTCAAATACGACTTTAACGCCTAAGACGAAAATTCGAAAAGAAATACTGGATCTTTGCCGACCTCTTATCGAAGAGGGCCCTGCCAGTACTATAGATTTCGTGCACTTTTCAGCAAAAGAGTAATCAGCTCTTTTTATGGCGAAGGACGCACAATCGCTGACTTCTATAGATATATTCTTGAAGAAGAATATCAAGCAGCGCGCCCTTTTATTTGGCGTGAAAACGCGCATTTGGATATTTCATTTTCTTGCGTAACTTTTCTGAATTCCTGTATCTCTTTGCTTCCGGTGTATTCCACAGATGCTGAAAGGGCGGCTATTGTTGTTCGAGGCTTTCATGGCCTTCAAATATACGCCGATAAGTTCTGGTACAAACATCTTTTAGCATATTGCGGCCTGTTAGACCAACACCAACGCCAATTCTCCACGGAACTTATAGATCAACTTCAGTTGCTGCTGAGGTTTAAGAAAGCAGGATTCAATTCGCCTGACTCCACATCTAGAAGTAGTACAGATAAAGACATAACCGAAACTCCCGGTTTTGAGGCATTAAGCAATCTGCCAGATATTAGGAGACTGGTCTCGGACGTGCTTATCTTCAGAGCGAAAATGAATCAAGAGGATTCTTCGGACAAGCCTCCTGAAAGTAAGCATTCCAGAAAGCAAAATACGACCATCAAATTCTGACAACCAGCAGCGATTTCTTTGGAATCGTGTGATATCGATCCGACGCACTTCAGCACGGTCCGCCATTATTACCAGCAGATGGCTGAGTTTCTGTTGGATGACAAGGTTGTAGTACGCTTTCCTGAGCTCAATAGGAAGGACCTGCAAGCCTTTCGAGATACATATGGGGCTTCAGCTTTTGTATGCAGATACCTTCATTGTGACTTGAGTGTCGATGGCTTTGAATCTCTGTCACAACGAGCCAAGCACGAGTCCCGGCATCAACGACGATATCGTTGTGTACATCTATCATGCGTCTATTTCGCGACTGGATTTACGACCCGAAATCTCCTGAAAAAACACAATGAGAAGTACCATCCGGTCATTGCGGAGGGCCCCAGTCTTGCAGACAGTTTAAAGCTGCCCGTTGTTCCGAGCACTGGGCCCATGCCTCCTCTGCGAAGTCCGGCAATGGGGACACTTAACACTCCTCTTAGAACGCCAGGGCCAATGAATCAGGTAGAATTGCCTCAAGGTATTCCAAATCCACCGTTTGGACAACCGCAGGATCCCAGATTTCCACAAGGATACCCGCGAACGCCACAACAGCAGATGGTTCTGAATACCATGTCGCCAGAGTTACAACAGAAGATGGCTGCAATCCCACCGGAGCGAATAGAACAGGTCCTGGCTCAATACAACCAGCTGCGGCAAGCTGGAAGGCCTCCGGGTGCAACGCCCAATGGTCAAATGAGCCCCGGTCAGCTAATGCCGCAGGCTCAATTCAATCCCCAAAATGCTATAAATGCGCCTCAGGTGGGAATACCCCAAGTAACTCCCCAGGATATACACAACATCAGGAATGGGAATCCGAACATGGCCGGTGCGACAGATGACCAGATCCGCAACCTTATCATGAAGAATCGCCTGCAGCAATATCAACAGCAAACGATGAGGGTTAACCTGATACAGCAGCAAATGGCTATGGCACAGACGAGAGGGCAACAGCCCCGTCTGGGCATGCCTCCAGGCCAGGCTCATCCAGGAAGCCAGAATATCCCTGGACAAATACCTCAGTAAAAACCATAGCTAGCACCAGAACCCGTGGTTCCCATGCCTATACCTAGTTGGGCGAATCGACTCGCCCAAGCACAATCTGAATAGATAAAACAGTAAAGATGTGGTCGAAGTACCAAATCCGAACAACTGTCTTTTAAGACCTTCCTGTCACGGACCGAGCATGTGTGACGTAGGCCTGGGGCTCGGCATGTTAGGATTTGAGAATCCAGGGTAGCTGACATGTCTCTGACTAAGTGGGGAACGGTAGCGCTGAAGACTTTTCACACACACAAATTGCTAGAACACACTTCATACACGTATCATATAGTCAAAAATAGAGAGCCTGTCGGCATTCCCAACACCTTCTGATTATCATTGTGTAATTCACGTTCTATCATGCTTGATTGTATTAAGCGCACTTCCTTTGAGCCGTTTTCACAGGGGGTAGAGTTCAGGGGTTATGTCACCTAATCACATTTTATTACCTGGCCTTCTTGAATTCATTCTTTTATTCGACTAGCAGGGAACCCTCGGAATAACTCTCGGGCTATACGCCCACAATTAGTAGAATAACAAAATCAGAAAATGGGAGATGCCTTGCTCTTTTCATCACGTAGTTATTATGTAGCCTCAGGCTCCGTAGTAATGCACGAACAGGGTGGACAGCGAACCAATTGACCAACCATTACATAACTCCACCCAAATTTATCGCGAACAAATCAAATCGCTAAGATAACCGCCTTTGCCGAGGATGCGATAAGCTGTATCTCAAACTCAGCCTTTGTCCATCCAGACCAAACACTTATCACCACACTTTATCTACGGCTGCCCAAGTTCATCATGCAGCTGCGATCTACGCGGATCTGTAAGCCTCCCGCTCCTCTACGACTGCAGTTGGATCCACATCCTAAGATCTTGCTACGAATCTCAAAGCCCTCTTGAGCAACGACTACCGGATCCCAGACTTCACAGTCTGTTGAAACGACCTCAAATATGCGTGTACCAACTTCGGGTCCTGTCGAGGCACCGGCACCGGGAACTTCAAGAGCACAGTTTCAAGGTTGGTTGTGGTTATTGTTTTTGACAAGCAGTGTGCTGATACATATATGATGTGCTAGAATATCGTTGCCCACCACAAACCCGTAAGACTGTACAGCCAAAAGCTTCTCCCTTTAAGGCGTCCACACACACCATTCCTCGAAGACTCTATCGACCAGCTCCCCTTGAGTCCTGCTCCGAAAAGACACTATCTAGAGTCTGTTATTACCCAGTGGGTCGAGTCTATTTCAGGGCCAGAGTCCTACTGAGAAAGACACTGCCGGTCGGATACTGTTTTTGATCACTCAGATGGCAAATTTATCCCTAGGAGACTTACAAAATCGGTGCCGAATATGGAGTATACACGGGATGCTGATAGATTCGTTATGCCGCCGACACTCACTTCATCAATCGCACTATCGGATATCAGTGGTGCTTTTACTGGTTTAGGTCGAAGGAGCCTTGTTGAGGAGCTTTTTTACCGACGGGCGAACTTGGTGCAAATAAGATCTACATGCGCTATTCCTACGAAAATTTCCCGGAACGTATTCTTAACCTGGCTAATTAGGTAGTTAAGGACCGTTTATCTCTAGGCCCGTCATCAGATCAAATAAGGCAAGATACGGATTTGTATGACTTTGGGATAGCCAGCGCAAAATCTGCTATTGAAAAGTATTTCAAGGCTAATATTTTCTTTAATCTTAAATTATCGGATAGTCTCAAACTTATCGACAAAAATCTGATGGCCAAGTATACTGTTCCGAATGTTGCATTAAAGCTGGAAGTTAGTACCTGATATGCTTTACAGATATAATAGCATTAGAGCATTTCCCCAGCAGCAAGCCCAACTTCTCTTTATGGGAAATGAAATGGTAACCAACACTTCAAACTTGATGTATCCGCTCTTTGTTATCGAGTTCAGGGCTGATAGTCCTGGAGAGTCTGGGAGTATGTGGGTAGCGGCGAATCAGTGTTTTGGAGGCTCTGCATCATGTGTTAATATTGCCGAACGCCTCAACTGCCAGCTGAAGCAGTGCAAGTACGATGAGGTCCAGCCGATTGACAGTGTCGTATTTAGCATTGCTATGAACGGTACAGGAGCGCGACTTTACATTTCATGGAAGCATAACGAGCCCGATTACTACATGCGGAATGCGAAGAGTTTCTTACTTTAGGAGCTTGATCAATACGTGGAGTTCCGCAAGGACGCTCGAAATATCATCGATTGGGGCAAGGATAAGCGCTTGGAGGAGATTCAAAATCGTTGGACAGCCTCCTCGAGGAGAATAGGAAGATTACTTCCCAGCTGGCCAAATCACATCCGCCATCTTCGGATGATTCCGCAAATAGCAGCAACAACAGGCGCAAAGAGTCATTGTCCCGCGGACACAACAGCGGAGCTAAAAGCGTACAAGAATACTCCAGCAGTGGGGGAAATGCCCCAGTTTCCAGCAGTTTCCAGGAAAACAATCAAAATGAATCCGTTGTCGCTCCAAGCGTACCAGGCGACGACTGCCGACTCTACAGATGGTAATAGCTACGAATACGGAAACGGAGAGGACCCAACTAATCAACTACTCACGGAATACTGGACAAGTATCTCGACAAAAAATCAGGATAAGTCCATTGTGCAAATTGCCGCTACGCACAGTATGTACGCTCCGCCTTCCGCCAGTTTCCAGGAGTACAATCAGGATGAACCCTTCAAACAAATTTCTACTGGATAATAGATACACTTCGCCCAATAGCCTAATTTTCCCTCCAATAACTCCATCAGAATCATTAGAAGACACATCACTTCCACTTGAAGATATTGATAGCTTTAATGTATATGATAATAGGAGGACTCGCCTGGGCACGCGAGCTACCGTGAACGAGGGTCAGGAATAAAGCTCTTTACTGCCGTTTACAATTAGAGAACTTAGCTGAAAATCGGCTTGCCACCGCCTATTCCTGTATTTCAACTATTAATATTGTTCATCACCGTCGCCGAACGCCAGTCCCGATGTTCTTCTGCATTCTCAGCGCTTGCAATCTTTCCTCGTCATCGTCGGTCTTAGGATACTCACCTTGTGTGACTTAATCGCCTTCGATTATCCGTTTCCCGTTGGCACGATTATCATCTTATAAGCATCTGGAGGCTGCTATTTGATACTGGTGCATGTTATGGGGTGTCACTTCCCGTTGTGAAATGGCAAAAAGCGGATGTTTCTTGCCGAATTAGTATCGCGTCTTATATGTCGTTCAACACCGCCACCCAGACAGCTAAGACTTTCTGGATAGCCCAACTATCCCGGGGATCCTTTTAACTTGCTTTAACCTAACAGTAATTCGCACTTCTCCTTCACAGCTTTCAAAGGCCAACAACTAGAGGATGGCCAAGAAAACAATACAAATACAAAGGAAGAGAAAGAGAAAGAGAAAGAGAAAGAGAAAGAGAAAGAGAAAGAGAAAGAGAAAGAGAGGTGCTTATGTGGAATGAGAGGCATACTCTATCCAGGTGCTTTTATTTAGTTCCGTCTAGAAGACCTGATGACTGGGTGGCATGGAAGGAGGTATTCAAGAGGATAAATAAGGAGCTAGAGAAAACTGGAAAGAAAGATCACTTCATTAGCAAGGGATATGATGGTTTTACCAGGGATCTATCAGATTCCAAATCCTGAGATGGTTCGAAAGGAAGATCAACCTCTTGCAAAACCCAATCAGGAACGAACCAACAAAGAAATAAGCATTTGAGTGCTATGGTTTGGAGCTCGTTTTCTACCAACTTATGGCTAGAACTGATACAGACTGCGGCTTATATCAAGGGGAGGCTACTCGTACGGAAACTGGATTGGAAAACGTCCTTTGAACCCGTAACGGGAAGAAAGCCGAAAAGAGCCCACATGTAACCAATAAACTGTAAAAACTTACTTTTTGGATAGAGATGCAATAAAGACTAAAGCCAGGAAGCTCGATCCTAGAGCACCTGTAGGTTACTTCGTTGAATGGGATTCAACATATCTAGAATCTGGTTTCTATTGAGAAAAAGGTTTTTGAACCAGAGATACAAAGTTCAATCTAGACGAGTTTTATTATCCTTAAAATCTAGATATCAGGGAGGACTCAAAGGTGTGAACGACTATCTATCGTTATATAACGAAGAGAATAAACTACAGATAGAAGAAGGGAAGGAAGGCAGTGCTTTATATACAGGAGACTGGCCGGGGGCCAGTGTAACAGAGGCCTTGTGGTGTCAGGGGCCGAGCCCTAAGGGGCTCTAAGCGAGAGAGGGCCAGGGCCGTGACAGGAACAAACAGATGGCGGCAGGAGGGATTGCAATATAGCAGGGGAGGACACGTATGCAATGAGGACACGGGACTGGTAATGCAAAAGTAATAGCACTGTATTGATATATAATGTGGGCCGTTGAATCTATGAAGACTCAAGCTTTCCCTCTCTCAAAGGAGTTCTAGCTTCTTTTTATATCCTTCGCCCCTGGATTGTGTTGTATTCTTCTCCTACAGTGTCACCAAGCTTGTGACTTTAATATCCCCGAAGGTACTCTAACAGCTGAAGCCTGCAACAGTCTAGGTCACACGCTTTTGTAGTGGCCGCAAGCCTGCGGCTGGCCATGGGCTGTTTTCACCATTTGCAGCCCCGATCGTTGCGTAGCTGGGAACCTTAATTTCTCCCGTAAGGGCTTTTATTCTATATCCGGGGTCTTGAACTGGTTTGACGGATCCTGCCTGTTACAACAACTCAAGCCTAGCCGTAAGCTTGCAGATAAGTTTTTAAGGCTGTTCGAAGCTTTGGAAGTTACGTGAGATTATGGCCAGGCGTACAGGCTGAAGTTTCCGGCTCACCGTAGGATTCATGATGTGTTTGATGTGTCTTTATTAAAGCTGTGGCATGAACGGAAAAGAGCTCCCCAGGAGCTGGCGCCGCTCTAAATACAAGAAGAGGAGGAATGTGAAGTGAAAGCTATTTAAGTCCATCGATCTACCAAGAGAAGGATGGGATATTTAGTACAACAAGACAGTTATTCGCTTGCAATAGACTCTTAGGAGCCTGCGGAAAACCCTCAGAACGCCGGCGAAGCATTACGGGAATACCATCGAAAAGCTACGTTTGAGATCAAAAGAAATCGAAGAAAAGGAAACGGGAGCAGGCATAGCACAGCAGCTGTGGCAACGGTAATTCTGGGGATTGGCCGCCGGAGTTGTAGCATGTATTGTTGCAAAGAATCGTTGTTATTGCGCTTAGAGGCAGCTTTCCAAGCTCGCCCGACCCGCTTTCGGCTCGCTTCCGACTCCTTACGAATCTGACTACAAGCATCGGGACTGGCAATACCAAGAGGAACGCCAGGATGGCGTTCCAGGGAAGACCGCTATGTCAGGTGCCTAATTATCACATGTTGGGATCAGGTTCTAGGTTGTGTATCACATGCTGGTGAGGAGATGAAGGCTCTACGTGGAGATCAAGGCTTTCAGCTACATAATACGCTAAGGGTTCAACAGGTGGTCAACCATATTAGGGTTCTAGATCACTTAGAGGGCCGATAGGAGCTCGAACGGTACAAGTAGGAGGCCTGGAGCTGTAGTAGAGAGGGTAGAGATTAGTCTTTGTATGAATTGGAGTCGACTCGTGCCACGCTACATATTTTGCGCATTACACGTCTTATGAAACAGATCCAAGCCAACATCAACGAGCAGATTTAGATGTCAGGCTAGAATTAGGATTATCTAACGCCAGTGAGGCGACAAGTAAGACTGTACTTCGTTGCGTGAAGTTAGACCTATTATTAACTTGGGAGTTGGAGCTCAAGTTCGAGTTCAAGTCCAGCTTGAGGCAGACTTCAGCTCGCCCAGTACTAAACTTACGCATATTTTTATTCTAACAAGCCAGCGGACGTTGGGCAGCTCTGACGGGCGAAACACAAAGCCGTGACTGGCTGTGTGCTGGTCTTTAATATAACCATGCGACGCAGGATTGCTTCAAGTATCTGCCAAAGGATAGTACTTGCGGGATGTTTGAACTCTCTGATAAATTTAGCTGCTGAAATGATATGTGCATTAAGCCAATTACAATAGGTGGGTGGAATAGTCATTGCCCATAGGCGGCGCACAGATTTGAATTTTGAAATATGCGAACATCTTTTTTTGGCCTGGGTGTTTCCATCAAACTTCTTGACTTGTATTCGGGGCCTGGTTTAGGCTACTTTGACTGGGATGAGGGCCTCTGCTGGAGCGGTTGCCGTAATTTATTTTGAGCATGAATTTTAGGGAGTTTAAATGGAAAGTGCAAGGATGCGAACTTGATTAAGTTGAGACTTCCATTATGTTTATGATTGAGAGAACGCGCAAATGAAAGCTGTTTCTTTCCCGCTGAGCTTTTAGTACCAAGTACCAGATGTTCCGAAAGAATGGAGCCGCGCTCCTGTGGAAGTCCAATCTCATCAATGCGAGACCACTGCCTCACCATGGCAATTTCCTTCCATTCCATTCATAGAAAGACCCAGACTGTCCCGAGGTAAGTTTAGATATCATACATACCATTGCCGGACCCCCCAATGTCAACAACTCCCCTGAAGCCTGTGAGACAAGTCTTAATAAATCCAGGGGCAATCGCAACTATCGTGACAGGAACCCCTGCTCTCTGGAAGTCGAGGGCGAGGGTTTTGGTTTGTTGGTTGACGGCCAACTTTGCCATTCGGTAACCTATAGATTCGCCGTCGTGAGTAGGCGCTGTAGCCATGGTTAGGCAGCTTCATAAAGGAACTCATTGCTGACTTGTACAATGGCTCACATCCAATGCTGGCGCTGCCAGATGATATATTGACCAACTTCCCTCCACCGCCTAGGGAAAGCATGAAAATGAAGTGTTTGATGAATAGAAACGGGCCTTATGAGTAGTTAGAGAGTCTTCAACATTATGGGTGGGCTTCAGTTTGGTCGTACGACTGCCATGACTTGGAAGCGCTCCATAAATCTTTCCCTCCGTGAGCGTCTCATTCGAGGGGTCGTGGTTTGATACCTTTCAGCACCATTTTTATTACTCCTAACATCTTGCTTTAGGATCACAGCACTTGCCAGCACAGTTAATGGGAACGCCAAGCTTTGTGTCTCGAAGCTCGTGAGCGGCTTTCTTAATTGTGCTTTTGTTCTTGCAGTCAATCTCAACGATCATTGCATCAGTCGCCTCTAGCTGTAAAGTTTTGTAAGACAGGATACAGAGACACTGCTGTTTTACTTACGCCAGCAATTGACGGACCTTTCATGGTCAGTGTTTCTAGTCGGACTGAGCCAACCGTGCTCCAGCCGTTCTTTGTAAAGGTGCGAATCAATTGAAGCCCGATGCCTCGGCTGGCTCCTAAGACATAATTAGTATGTAGATCAGAGCGGAAGGGGGGCGGGATGCTGGATAACGCGCCGATAACAAGTACCGTTTTCATTGTGGGCCGAATCGCGGCCTTGACG
Organism: Chalara sp. BL73; assembly: GCA_918026815.1. Taxonomy (NCBI): domain Eukaryota; kingdom Fungi; phylum Ascomycota; class Leotiomycetes; order Helotiales; genus Chalara; species Chalara sp. BL73. The sequence continues at coordinate 1,827,439 of CAKJVC010000150.1, read as the reverse complement.
AGGGATACTTGGCGGAGCAGATAGGAGATTAGTGGATTGGCAAAAGCAGGAGTGGGAGGATCTCACCACCAGCCACACAGTTCTTAAAAGGCGATTTGAGAAATGTCATCTAAAGGATGGTTGTTTCCTGATAACGACTTCTGCCTTGAGAAGGGAAAAGTGACCGATCAAATCCACTCTGCCTTTTCGCTAAGCTGTCTGCGGGACGCGTCGGGCGATTGGAGTACAGTCCCCTCAGAGCACTTGAGTGCCTGAAATACTCTGAACAGGGCTTAGTGACGGGATCCCGTGCACAGACCACCACCAAGTGCGGGGTCCTTAATACCTGGGTGGTTTATCCCGACGTAATTCAAGTCAGGCGAGTGTGTGGCTGTTGAGGCCGTGGCTGGACGCGAGGCGGAAGCTCAAACACCCACCACCCATCAATGATTCTGGATCCCCAGATTTCTGTCACCCACTTTCATGTTCCTTCAACTCCTTCCTTAGAGATAGGAGCATATCATGGCTCAATCAAGCGTGACTTCGGATCTCCTATTCAACTACGACTTCCAAGATTCCGGCGATGAGACCGAGCAATTGGCAGGTCTTGCGGACTTATAGTGATGCACGACGACGCTGTTGCGCGAGGCTGTCGCTTGGCTGATTGTGCCAACCTCAACCCGATATCTTTCTCCCAAATCTTCACGCAAATCTTCATCCATCTTCCATCTATGCCAACTCGATGACTTAGTAACTTTCAAGAACCTGCTTTCTTACGATCTACGAACCCAGCCGAACAATGCGTCTGCTGAAATATAACGACGATGGTGATTTCAGCTTGACCGAGTTCTTTCAGAGTGATATACCCAAGTATGCCGTACTCTCGCACACATGGGGACAAGACAGCGAGGAAGTTACCTTCGCAGACATAATAAATAGGACTGGCGAGGACAAGCTTGGTTTTAAGAAGATCAGGTTCTGTGGAGAACAGGCTAGACGAGATGGTCTGCTATACTTTTGGGTTGACACCTGCTGCATCAACAAGGAAAATGGCGCTGAGCTCTCGCGTTCGATCAATTCCATGTTTCGTTGGTATCGTAACGCGAGCCGATGCTACGTTTATTTGTCGGATGTTTCTAGCCCCATCATCGATGTCAAAAATAATAACCCACAGTCGTGGGATCTGGATTTCCGGAACAGTAGATGGTTCACCCGGGGCTGGACGCTCCAGGAGCTCCTTGCCCCAGCTTCGGTGGAGTTTTTCTCTCTAGAAGGGAAGCGACTTGGGGATAAGAGTTCTTTTAAACAGCAGATTTGCGAAGCAACAAACATACCTTCCTCTGCGCTTCAAGGAGATTCTTTATCTCGATATAGCGTCGATGAGCGAATGCGGTGGATGGAACACCGTACAACTGGGCGAGAAGAAGACAAGGCCTACTCATTGCTAGGCATTTTCGGCGTCTACTTATTCCCTATCTATGGCGAGGGAAAAGTGAAAGCATTCGATCGGCTCTGGGATGAATTCGACAAAATGCATAAATGCATCCAAGACCTGCGTCTCACCGATCCCCGCGATGATAAGAAACGTATCGAGGCCACTAAGGGCGGCTTACTAGAGGAGTCTTATCGGTGGGTGGTAGAAAACTCTGACTTCCAGCAATGGCGCAACAGCCAACATAGTCGGCTACTGTGGATTAAAGGTGATCCTGGTAAAGGCAAGACAATGCTGCTTTGCGGTATTGCCAACGAGCTAAAAAGGTCCTCAGCCAAGTCCGTGCTTCTATCGTACTTCTTTTGCCAGGCCACGGATTCCCGGATTAACCACGCCACAGCCGTGCTGCGGGGTCTGATTTACTTGCTAGTCGACCAACAGCAATCTCTCATCTCGCATGCGCGAACGAAGTACGATCAGGCTGGCAAGGCGCTCTTTGAGGATGCAAATGCCTGGGTTGCTTTGACCGAGATTTTCACTAGCATCCTACAAGACCCAAATCTAAATAGTACTTACTTAATTGTCGATGCACTCGATGAATGTATAAAAGACCTGTCAAAACTATTAGATTTCATCGCGCAGACTTCGTCTATATCTCCTCGTATCAAGTGGGTGGTCTCTAGCCGCAACTGGCCAGAAATCGAGAAAACGCTTGACTTTGCAACGCAGAAGCAAAGACTGTGTCTCGAGCTTAATGAAAACTCCGCTTCCGCTGCCGTCGCGACTTTTATCCAGTCTAAGGTTAATTGGCTAGCGACGCGGAACAAGTATAAGAGCGAGACACGGGACGCTGTCCAGCAGCGACTTACGCTAAACGCGAACGGTACTTTTCTTTGGGTGGCGTTGGTCTGCCAAGAGCTGTCGAATCTTTCGGGATGGAAAGCCGTCAAGAAGTTGAACGTGGTTCCGGCTGGACTCGATGCGCTCTACCGGCGGATGCTAGACCAAATTATAGATTCGGAAGATGCTGAGCTCTGTATACGTATACTAGCTGTCGTTTCGACTGTGTATCGGCCCATTACGCTCGATGAGCTGGTAGCGCTTGTGGACATGCCCAACGGAGTTACTGGCGAAGATGGAGCTCTATCTGAAATTATAGGCTATTGTGGCTCCTTTCTCACGCTTCGAGAACGCACTATATTCTTTGTTCACCAGTCAGCGAAGGAATTTTTGGTTGAAAAGGCATCTAATGATTCATTGCTCTTTAAAACACAAGATGTGCACAGCAGCATCTTCTCTCGATCACTGCAGGCCATGTCCCGCACACTCAGACGTGACATCTATAGCTTAGCAGCTCCTGGAATCTCGATCAATCAAGTCAAGCCGCCTATTCCAGATCCACTAGCTACAATACAGTACTCCTGTCTCTATTGGGCTGACCATCTGCTCGAGTGTGATACTGGAGGGATGGTTGAAAAGAACCTCGAGGACGGTGGCTCTGTTTATAGGTTTTTATGTCAGAGCTTTCTTTATTGGCTCGAAGCACTTAGTCTAATGAACAACTTGTCAAAATGTATAGCAATAATTAGGAAGCTTGAGAACCGAGCACAGGTAAGCTTCTGCAGCCGAAAAATTATAGACGGTTCAAGCTGATTTAGTAAGGCATATAGAGATCCGCATCTATATGCATTTCTCCACGATGCAAAACGGTTTGTCTGGTATAGCCGATCAATTATTGAGCAGGCTCCCCTTCAGTCGTATTGTTCAGCCCTTCTTTTCGCCCCAGAGAAGAGTATCGTCCGAACAGCATTTGAGAAGTGTGTTCCTTGTTGGATCCAGACAAAGCCTAGAGTTGAAGCAGACTGGAACGCGATGCTACAGACGCTCGAGGGCCATACAGACGTGGTCAGGTCAGTCGCCTTCTCGCCGGATGGCAGGCAGGTGGTGTCTGGGTCTTACGATAATACGGTGCGGCTCTGGGACGTGGCCACAGGTGCGCAGGTCCTGCCAGCGCTCGTCGGTCATACAGCTGGGATCACCTCAGTCGCTTTCTCGCCGGACGGCAAGCAAGTGGTGTCTGGATCTTGGGATCAGACAATACGGCTATGGGACGCGGCCACGGGTGCGCAGGTCCTGCCAGCGTTCGAGGGCCATACAGTTAGGGTCAGCTCAGTCGCCTTCTCGCCGGATGGCAGGCAGATAGTGTCTGGTTCTTACGATCACACAGTGCGGCTCTGGGACGTGGCCACAGGCGCGCAAGTCCTGCCAGCGCTTGTCGGTCATACAGCTGGGATTAGCTCAGTCGCTTTTTCGCCGGACAGCAGGCAGGTGGTCTCTGGATCTTGGGATCAGACAATACGGCTATGGGACGCGGCCACGGGCGTGCAGCTCCTGCCAGCGCTCGAAGGCCATACATTTAGGGTCAGCTCAGCCGCCTTCTCGCCTGATAGCAGGCAGATAGTGTCTGGTTCTTACGATCACACGGTGCGGCTCTGGGACGTGGCCACAGGCGCGCAGGTCCTGCCAGCGCTCGTGGGTCATACAGACACGGTTAGCTCAGTCGCCTTTTCGCTGGACGGCAAGCGAGTAGTGTCTGGATCCGACGATTACACAATACGGCTCTGGGATGCGGCCACAGGTGCACAGGTTCTGCTAGCGCTCGTCGGTCATACAACTAGGGTTAGCTCAGTCGCTTTCTCGCCGGACGGCAAGCAAGTAGTGTCTGGATCTTGGGATCAGACAATACGGCTCTGGGACGTGGCCACAGGCGCGCAAGGCATGCCAGCGCTCGTGGGTCATACAGACACGGTTAGTTCAGTCGCTTTCTCGCCGGACGGCAAGCAAGTAGTGTCTGGATCTTGGGATCAGACGATACGGCTCTGGGACGTGGCCACAGGCGCGCAAGTCCTGCCAGCGCTCGTCGGTCATACAGACACGGTTAGTTCAGTCGCTTTCTCGCCGGACGGCAGGCAGGTGGTGTCTGGATCTTACGATTACACGGTACGTCTCTGGGACGTAGCTACACGCGCGCAAGTCCTGCCAGAGCTCGTGGGTCATACAGCTGGGGTTAGCTCAGTCGCCTTTTCGCCGGACAGCAAGCAAGTATTGTCTGGATCTTGGGATCACACGATACGGCTCTGGGATGCGGCCACAGGTGCGCAGGTCCTGCCAGAGCTCGAGGGTCATACAGCTGAGGTCAGCTCAGTCGCTTTTTCGCCGGACGGCAAGCGAGTAGTGTCTGGATCCGACGATTACACAGTACGGCTCTGGGATGCGACCACAGGTGCGCAGGTCCTGCCAGCGCTCGAGGGTTATACAGCTGAGATCAGCTCAGTCGCCTTCTCGCCGGACGGCAAGCAAGTAGTGTCTGGGTCTTGCGATAACACGATACGGCTTTGGGATGCAGCCACGGGCGCGCAGGTCCTGCCAGCGCTCGAGGGTCATACAGTTGCGGTCAGCTCAGTCGCATTCTCGCCGGACGGCAGGCAGGTTATGTCTGATTACAACAATCGGACAGTAGTATCACACAATCTTGTTGTATCCAATGACTGGATCATGGAAGGGGATGTAAATATTCTCTGGCTACCCCCTGAATATCGCACAAGAGTAATCGCTATTTTGCGTGGATCTGTCGTTCTGGGGCAATCCACTGGCAAAATTTCAATTTTTAAGTTTATACAAGCGTCAAAGTTCCTGTGATATATACGGATGGAGCTTGGGTCGTTGATTATATCGTTTTCTTGTATCGTCTTCTTGTTCTATCGCCTTCCTTTTATCTCTATTTCATAGAGGGTCTTAGGGGAGTTCTCATCTAAGTTAGTATGCTTTCGTTCTGGCCGCACTGTTAGTTTGGAGATATCTCCAATTGCAGGTGTCATTGGCTGGAGTTGGAGATCGTACGATGTACAACGTACCGAAGCGTTTGATTCAGGATGGAACATGAGTACAAATGAAAGAGCAGGAATCTTCAAGGGATACGCACAATGATCCTTATGCAGCATTTTCGTGACGCGTCACATGACTATACCGGTTGAGCACCACTTCCAGTTCTCGAAGACAAAACAAACTTCAACAACCTCGCATCCCTCACAAGCCTACCATCATGTCATTCTTAATCCCCAGAGGGACAAGCATTCTTTTCGAACCCCCGTCATTCAAGGTGCCTTTCAGAAGCTCTGATACAACACAACATCGTGAGGAAATCTTGGGCGCAGTCGATGCCCTTACCCAGGAAGAGAAGAAGCAGTTTTACTTGCTGCATAACTCTCATAAAAATATACGGGGAAGTAGCTAGCCGTTTTAGGACAAACGCGTTCCCTCTTGGATTTGACGCTAAAAAAAGTTGGTATTTTCCTCAGTAGTCTTACTTCAACCACTCATGCATCCCTAATGCTCATTTTAATTAGAATGGGAATCTTCAGCGGCTCACGATATATGCTCTCCGAGACATAGCCGAAGCTGAGGAAATCACTATATTTTACCTTGGCGCCCACCTATAACCGCAAGGTTCACCTACAGCGATTGCAGAAAAACTTTGGCCTTAGTTGTGCATATACCTTGTGCTCTTTACCTTCTGATCTCTGCGAGTTTGCTGGCAAATTCTTCCGCAGACTCACCTTTAAGTACTAAAGGTGTATATATAATCTCCCGTTCAACTAATATAGTGCGTATACTTTGGATTTCGTTGCTCGCTTCGAAATGACTGTAGTAAAAACTGCTCAGAAGGACATTAAAAATAACCACCATGAAAACCACCAACGAGACCCGCACGGCGTCGAAGCTTGTATTGCTAGTATTCGCTTTTCCTTTTCACCATGTTCGTTTCTAATGCTCGATCGACTGCTTAGACTTTCCTTCGTCTTCGTCGTATAGCACTAGCATAGACTCGCTGCATAGGCCCATCATGCATTATGCCATATCTCCCGGTTTGGTTGTTTCTCGTGTTGAGATCCAGGAAAGCTTTCGCTCCAATGAAATTTTGGAGATTGGGTCAAGTGTATCGTCAGGCGAAATCCCAGTTGCATGAGCAATCGCATCAGCCAAGCCAGTTCGTCCGCCCACTCTTTGCCAATCACAATTAGTAAAACCTACTCGCTTTGGAGCGGGTAATTTATGGACTGTCTATCCACGGGTGAACCACTTGCAGCTTTTGAAGTCTGCCATAAAATGCGGATTATACCATGACTCTCGGTTTTCGAAATCGTTCAAGAAAGCGATACATACATGTGCCTGGCGGTACCAAATGACCATTGATAGGATAGCTTCGCTCGGCTCCTGGCTTGAAGATTTTTCAATGCAGCAGGAATCAATCCAGACTCAGTTGACATTGTATTCTGCGGCTGTTCTGCAGCAGCCAACGACTCTCTGCCATCCTACGAGGTCGACCGGTGTAGGTGATCCTTCGGGCCTAAGTATTGGAACAAAACCTCCTCCTTTTCCCATGTGCGAGATAGTATCTCGTTGGTACAGACCTCCTTGTCGGGAAAGTAGCTCAGTGTGTACGTTCTTACGTTGAGAAGTTGCGTGGTCTTAAGTGCGGGTAGCGGACCTGACGGTTCTCAAACTGGAAGGACCCTTAAGGGGGTTTGGGTCTTAGATAGAAAGATGTCTCGTTGACTAGAGCGCAGTCGGTGGATTTATTAAGGTTTTCTGTTCGTGATCGATACCACCATTCGCTGAGACCTATGTGCAGAAAGCCCAGGTCCGACTACACCTACATAGTATGTACGTTTAGAATCTGACTAAGTGTATCCTGCACTATACTAAACCTGTAAAACACAATGCGACTAGCTCGTCAAGATGCGATTACGCACCTGTAACACAACCAGAGCTTGAATAACTTTTGTTTTTTGCCCGTATACTTATGGATATGCCGTCATCTATGCTAGTGCACTCTTCTAGAGGTGTTCCATTAGTATTAAGGTCACCATCACCATCACCAGTAACACCCTTAACTGCCGACCATTCCCGAATGCCACCACCACCAGAAGCTACATATTGCTCTCAAGACCAGCTTTACAAGTCAATTCAAGCCTGGGCAGGACAGCATTATTACGCCTTTCGCATCGGTCGGTCTATTCCATACAACAGCTTACGAAAAAAAGGTGTTCTATAAGCGCGACCGCGGCGGTCAACCTCCGCCCGAAAACAACTCGCAGGATTGGTTACGAGCCGGTAAAAGAGGAACCAAGAGCAAAACAGGTTGTAAGTTCCCTGTTATAGCTAAAGAGTTAAGTGAAGCACACTGGAAGGTTTAATATCGAGAAGGAGCCTGATACAATATCCATGACCACCCCCCAAGCTACGCAGCACTATCACACCCGGCACACCCGGCACACCGCGGGCTTGCTCAAATGGATATAAACAACGCAAAAAAGCTTCATTTGTACAATGGCAAGAAAGTTTTGGCGTTTCAGTTGTGGTAGTGGTTCGCTTGTGAACTGAGTGTCAAGCTTAGCCCCACCTGCAATGCATCACGACAATGTTGCCTATTCAGGTCAACTTAAGATCTGGACATTTCAAATAAATTGAAATGTACACGATAAAACATAAACCGACGGCTAAAAAAAATGCAAAAATCTCAATTAGATATATTTTTTCAGTGGCATTCTTATATACAACAAGTTCTCACACCGCCCCTGGCCAAGTATTAGAAATACTTCCTGATTAGGGAGTCGTTTTTAGCCCGGCGGCAGTGCATAAGAAGTAATTTGCCGATTTCGCCCTGCTAACTTGACTAGCAAGTAGGCTGAGCAGTTCTTGCTTCCATCGACCCATCCTAGAACCACAAAATTGCTATTATGTGCTTGACCTCCCTCATATTTAGTCAACTCATTTGACCAAAGCATTTTTAATTCGCCTTAGAGTATTATTCGTAGCTGAAGCAGTCTCAATACGCCATGCCACTCGGCATCATCGCGAGTTCAGACCACTCACTGGAGCTTGCTTCACCGAGAACATGATTAAGCATGCGCCCTGGCCGCGCAAGATTCTAGCCAGACAGGCCCACTGCGGGGCCCCCTCTAAGCCTCAAGCGAGAAACCTTAAAGAAAGGTCATGCCACGCTTGTCACAACGAATTTTCCGAGCCTCACTCTTTCAGACAGTCTGGGCACACAACAGCATCGCGCACATCCTTAATCTCCATCCAGCAGCACACTCGGTTACTGTGTGTGGTTCAAGATCCAACTTCCGCTAGGTTGTCAAATATGTACTTGTGAATTATTTTTTAGACATTAACAGCCTAGTATCCCTCCAAGAATCGTCGTCGGTTCTTATCATGTCCGGCGCCGAGGCAGGGTTTGTCCTTAGCCTGATTTCAGGCGTGATAACAGTCATCGAGGCAACTAAAAAGATATATGATGCCGCCAAAGACGCCAAAGGCCAGCCGGAGGCATTTCGTCAGGTAGCTGCACGACTACGACTAGTCATCGAAATTCTCCACAGAGCTGAAGAGAAGGCACAGGCGCTCGACGAAGTGGCAGCCGAAGCATTGGAACCTATTCTGGAGTTATGCAAGGCGAAGGCTGAGAACCTGAAGAAAATATTCCAGAAGGTTATTCGGAAAGATGACGACAAGTGGTACGACCGATACAAGAAAGCCCTCGGTACATTAGGGAAAGAGAGCAAAGTGGAGTGTTTGATGGAAGGGATATTGAGGGATATCCAAGTGATCGCGTGCAAAGAGCTGACGGGAACCGCTACTGCCACCCAAGTCAAGGAGCTTGAAGAAGCGATCAAGGAGATGAGCGAAATGCCTTCCTCTCTCCAGGAAGAGACTGGGGGTGTCACCCAACACCACCATGGTAGTGGTAACAATAATGCTAACATTGGTGAAGGACCCCAGCATAATGGAACTGGGGACATGATTTTGGTCCGTGGCGACGGGCATTTTAGTAGTAAGAGATAGCATGATACGAGACCATATCTAGATTTTTCAACCATAGTTTTTACATCAGGATAGAAATTGACAAGTACTGTGCCTGACTGATTCTTTTCCTGGGCAGATAATCGAAGTGACTTCCAGACCTGCCTACAGGACCTGCGGACGACCGACCCCCGCGACGACAAAAAGCGAATCGAAGAGACGAAGGGCGGCCTGTTGGATGACTCCTACCGCTGGATCCTCAAACATTCCGAATTTCAACAATGGCGCGACGACATACAGAGCCGGTTTCTTTGGATTAAGGGCGACCCTGGCAAAGGCAAAACGATGCTACTCTGCGGCATTATCAACGAACTGAGCAGAAAAAAGGAGGCAACCACGCTGCTGGCATACTTCTTCTGCCAAGCCACCGACGAGCGCATCAACAATGCGACAGCCGTGCTCCGCGGCCTCATCTACCTGCTCATCGACCAGCAGCCATCACTTGCCGCGCACGTGCGGAGGCAATACGAGCATGGGGCCGAAAAGCCCTTCGATGGCATAAATGGCTGGGTAGCTTTGTCTACAGTCTTTGGAAACATTTTACAAGACCCAGGCTTGAAGAATACCTACCTGATCGTCGATGCCCTCGACGAATGCGAAATAAACCTTCCCAAGCTTTTGAATCTGGTTGTTCAAAGTGCCTCAGCATTCCCTCGCGTCAAATGGATTGTGTCGAGCCGCAACAAACCCGATATCGAGGCGCGGCTGAGACTTGACAATGCACAAATAAAGCTCAGCCTTGAGCTTAACGAAGAGCATGTTTCTCGTGCTGTCGAGACGTTTATCGATTTCAAAGTATCCAAACTTCCGCTCATTATAGACAATAGCGCGCTACAAGAGACAGTCCGAGGTCAAATATACGCTAAGGCTAGTGGGACTTTCCTCTGGGCGGCCCTTGTTTTAAAGGAGCTTGAGCCTGTGGAGAGCTGGGACGTACTCGAGGTGCTTCAAGAAATGCCGCCAGAGTTAGAACCGCTTTACGATCGGATGATGCAGCAAGTCCAACAGCTGCAGCGCAGGGATCCTGAATTCTGTCGTCTTGTCCTTTCCACTGTGACTCTCGCATACCGCCCGCTCCACCTCCTCGAGGTAGGGGCCCTCTCTAGCCTGCCTGAGAAAATTTCTAACAATCTTGACCACGTTAGGAAGATTGTCAATAAATGCGGCTCATTTCTCACCGTACGAGAGGATCGTACCTATTTCATTCATCAATCGGCAAAGGAGTTTTTATCCGCAGATAAATTCATTTTTCCTCCTGGAATAGGAGATGTGCATTATACCATCTTCTCGAGGTCACTAGAAGTCATGTCCAGGACTTTACAACGTGATGTCTACAGCCTAAGCGCTCCTGGAATCTCTGTCGACCAAGTCAAGCCGCCTGATCCAGATCCACTAGCCGCAGCACGGTACTCCTGTTTTTATTGGATTGACCATTTACTCGACTATAACACAAAAGAGAGTACTAGTAATGACCTTAGAGACGGTGGCTCAGTCGATGCTTTTTTACGCGAGAGCTATCTTTATTGGCTTGAGGCGCTCAGCCTATTGAAAAGCTTATCAACTGGTGTAGTTATGATTAGAAGGCTTGAAAACCGGCTTCAAGTAAGTTTTTGGCACTATTTTGCACTATTGTTAGTGAAACACTACTAATTTATGAAGGCCAATAAAAGTCCCAATTTTTATGCCTTTGTACATGATGCAAAAAGGTTCGCTTTATATAATCGATCAGTGATTGAACAGACGCCTCTTCAATTATACTGCTCGGCTCTTGTTTTTGCTCCTGAGAATAGTATTATTAAAAAACAATTCGAGAAGTATATCGTGCCTTGGATCCAATTGAAACCGAGAGCACAAGCAAATTGGGGGGCGGCGCTTCAAACGCTCGAAGGCCATTCGCACATGGTCACGTCTGTAGCTTTTTCACCCGACGGCAAGCTCGTTGTGTCAGGGTCTCACGACAAGACAGTACGGCTCTGGGACGCGGTTACAGGAACGGCGCTTCAGACACTTGAAAGGCATTCAAGCATGGTCACGTCTGTGGCTTTCTCACCCGACAGCAATCTTGTTGTGTCAGGGTCTCACGACAAGACAGTGCGGCTCTGGGATGCAGTTACAGCAGCAGCGCTACAAACGCTCGACGGCCATTCGGACATAGTCACGTCTGTAGCCTTTTCACTCGACGGCAAGTTCTTTATGTCAGGGTCTGACGACAAGACAGTGCGGCTCTGGGACGCGGTTACAGGATCGGTGCTGCAAACGCTCGACGGCCATTCAAGCTGGGTTACGTCTGTAGCTTTCTCACCCGACAGCAAGCTTGTTGTGTCAGGGTCTGGCGACGACAAAGTACGGCTCTGGGACGCGGTTACAGGAGCGGCACTGCAAACGCTCGACGGTCATTCAAGCATAGTCACGTCCGTAGCCTTCTCACCCGACAGCAAGCTTGTCGTGTCAGGGTCTTATGACGAGACGGTACGGCTCTGGGACGCGGTTACGGCAGCGGCGCTACGGACGCTCGACGGCCATTCGAGCATAGTCACGTCAGTAGCTTTTTCACCCGACAGTAAACTTATTGTGTCGAGGTCTTACAATAAAATAGTACGGCTCTGGGACGCAGTTACAGGATCGGTGCTGCAGACGCTTGAAGGCTATTCGGACGTGGTCACGTCTGTAGCCTTCTCACCCAACGGCAAGCTTGTCGTGTCAGGGTCTGAGGACGAGACAGTACGGCTCTGGGACGCGGTTACAGGAGCGACGCTGCAGACGCTCGACGGCCATTCGAGCGGGTTCAAGTCCGTAGCCTTTGCAGCCGACGACGAGTTGTTACCAACTCTACTTGTATCAAATAATTGGGTAGTAAAAGGCGGCGCGAATATTCTCTGGCTACCTCCCGATTATCGACCTAGTAGTATAGCTATTAGGAACAGAACTATCGCCTTAGGGCAACTCTCAGGGAGAATTTTATTCCTCCAATTTACAAAAGGGTTAAATATCTTATAATACTTATAGTTGGTATGCATGTGGATAGTTTCATGTGATCCACCGGATCACGCGAATTGTAGGTTTTCTATCACCTACACGTACCTGGCAATAGGCCGTAACTTAGAACCTGGTAACAAGGAACCATAGTCACCCCAGCAAGAGCGTAGTCAATAGCTACTACGCCTTTTGTTGCGTGATAGGTATTTTACAGGAAGTATTACTAGTACTTGGGCAAGGTGGGTGCGAGAACTTGTTGCAAGCCTACTGTATATAAGAATGCCACTGAAACAAAATATCCAATTGAGATTTTTTTGCTTTTTTTTAGCCGTTGGTTTATGTTTTATCGTGTACGTTTCAGTTTATCTTGAAGTGTCCGGATCTTTAGTTGACCTGAATAAGCAGCCGCAACAGCTTTCAAGAGACATCGCCGTAGTGCATAGCAGGTAGCCAGTTGGGGGCTAAGCATGACACCCAGTTCTGCTGCGCCAGAAAAGGTTGATTCGGCTCGGGCCAGTGAAAAACATCGCCCTCAGGCAGTCAACTATCGCAACGGGTCATTCGATTGGTTGTAAGAATGCGCTTCAGCATCCAATTCTTGAGCTCTATCTTCTCTCCTTAGTTTAGAATCCTCGTAATAGAATCTCCCTATTAGCTTCAATAGCGCCAGGATTTAGATTCGTAGGAATGTTGTAAGTAGAATATAGCACGTTATACGATTTACAAGCTTCTTTAAAATCTGCAATTAGCCATTTAATAAGCTTGAATAGCTAAAGCAATTTGTCAAACGGCGTGATATAAGATAATTGTATCACAGAGTAGGTTGTAGAATAGGGCATATGATATTGATTGTAGAGCTAATAGAATCAACTATCTAGAGCGAAGAAAATAGGGGTCCTGATGCCAAGAACGACTAGGCCAAATCTGGCCAATAGGGTTGGACGTTTCACACAATTCGACCGTCTTTTTGAGTTATTTGATTGGATATTGGTTGAGTTGTGTGGTAGTTGTGTGGTAGTTGTGTTTAGGGTATATAGATGGGTTACGGAGGGGCCAGCTCGACTCGCATGCAAGTACAGGTCGCTTATCAAGTACAGTACGTTACCGATATAAAGCTTGCGTAATGAGATATTTTTATTAGTCGACACAACATACACCTCTGCAGGATATTTGTATTCCCAACAATGACCTCACCCTTCCCTATTCTAAACCTCTTTCCTAAGCCTTCCAACTTGCGCTTTACTATTCGGGATTCTAAGTCTATCAACGCGTAGAACCAAGTGCCATTTACTCAGAAATGACAGCCAGCAATCTTCTCTCCACGTTCTGTGTATTGTTAGCCACCTGCGTTTCATATGCAGTCTTTGTAACGTATCGACATCGCTCGAAGATCAACAAGCTACGCAATCAGGGCTATGTGAGTTTTCAACGATTGTACCTTGATCAGTTTTCTTGTCTAATGAGTAGCCTGTAGCCTAATCCACCCGGATGGAACTGGATCACCGGCCATTTGTTAGTCCTCCTCCGTTACACTAAACCACTGCCACCACTCGCCAATGTGGCCATTGTCATAAGAGAGCTATGTCGCGAATTTTCCGACACCGAAATGTTTCTGTTGGACATGTGGCCAGCATTCCCTCCTGCGATCATAACTTTCAACCCAGAGTCAACCACAGTCATATCCCAGAAATACAACCTTCCCAAGCCAAAAGCAAGCCTGGATACGGTCAGACCAATCGTGGGAGGACACAGCCTCCTGTCAATGAATGGTAGTGAATGGAAGACATGGCGCTCTCGGTTCAACCAAGGATTCAGCGCAGCAAGCTTGAGTGAGCATGTTCCGTACATCGTTGATTGTCTGGAAATATTTTGTGACAAGTTACGTACGAGCGCCAAAAACGGTATTTTTTCCCTTGATGATTTTACAACCCGCTTGACCTTTGATATCATCATGAAAGTATCGCTGTAAGTCGACAAACCCAAGAGATAGTAGGAAAGGGCAGCTAAATTGGGCAACGCAGTGATAGCGATATCAGTTACCAGAGCTCTAAACATGTCCTCCCTTCGGCACTCAAAAATATTATTCATTGGCATTCTACCTGGGACCCGAGAGTTCTCATTCACCCCCTTCGACCTTTGATTCAAACATATTACGATGTTATTGTGAAGAATTACATCCGCAAAGAACTGGAATTGCGCTTCACCGAATTGAATGAACAAAAAATCTCATCGAGAACTGTGAAGGGTGTCAGAAAACCAAATTCTTCCATCGCTCTTGCTCTAGGGGCATTCTTTAATGAAAGGAAAGACACAAATATTTCTACGATGGAAAAACTATATGACGAATTTGCAGATATTCTGTCTAACCAAACTCGCCTCTTTCTTTTCGCCGGTAATGATACGACTTCGAGCACCATGGTATTTACTCAACATCTACTATTTAAACACCCAGAAGTACTCTCGGAACTGAAACACGAACACGATAACATATTTGGCAGCGAAACCCCCAATGCAGCAAGACTGCTGAAAGAACAGCCGGCGTTAATCAACCAGTGCAAGTATACCTTGGCTGTGGTCAAAGAAGTAATGAGGATATATCCTCCATCAACGAATATGCGTCAAGGGGTACCTGGGGTCTCCATCTCTTCGTTGGACGGTCAATCAATGTCGACTGATGGACTACTTGTGATTGTCAATCATCCAGCCTTCCACCAAAACCCTCGTGTATGGACGCGGGCGGAAGAATTTCTTCCAGAACGTTGGCTCGTTGAGTCTGATCATGAGCTGTACCCCCCTAAGGATGCATATCGTCCTTTTGACATCGGTTCTCGGGTTTGTATTGGCCAGAACTTAAGCCTTATCGAGATGCGGATCGTTCTTATCATGACGGCTAGAACATTCGACTTCAAGCCTGCTTATGATGAATGGGACCGCATCCAGGCTCTAAATGAAAGCATGTGGTCGAAAATGAGACGTTCAATCTTTGGTCGAGAAATCAACACTGTGCATGGGGATAGGGCGTATCCAAACGATCAGGCTGGAACACATCCTTCGGATGGCTATCCATGTCGTGTGTTGATTGTTGGGTAGTATTATATATTTTTTAGCTGGGAATATTTCAGGTTTGTCACCCTGTGAGTGTTGGAAGTGTTGGTGATGCGTTCTCCAGAATCCGGTGGCCAGGCATCATGATTGGAGCAATCAGGACCAATAATCATGCGTGAGAGAATTGGTGTGATGGACCAAAAAGTGCACCATGCTCATATCATATCGTCACGAATAAAGAGACTTGAGATTATGCGAGTAGTTCGCGCTTGTGTGCCAATATATGCGCGTAACTTGGAACTGGCATCAAATTCACAGCATAGCAACCTGCACATAATTTACATATACCTGTTCGCGCATGCACTGAGGGTATCCTTGAGCCCCACTATCCTCCTGACTATCAATATTCTCCGTTATTATGACCTATATGTAGATAATTTTCAACATGGTTTAACTAATAATCAAAAGCTGCTTCAAGCCTGATTAAGTCTCTCGAACCTTCTATCATTACCCTGGACTTGATAAATGGACCAACTTTTGGCCTATTCTATAAGGCTGACAGGGCTTCCGGCCATTCATACACTTCAGTTCCTTTAATAGTGAACAATGTAAATTCAAGCCAGAGGGTCAGAGTATGGTGTGGGCGGGCCGTAATCCTCTTGACCCATCATGCTTCACAGCAGTTGACATACGCCTCAGCCACACATTGCACACTCTATGAGCAACACCCTCCACTTCAGATATACTGGCAGCATGAACACCACCGTAGCTGCCGACATACGTCTACAACACGCATTGCATATTGCCGTATACGTTTGACATCTTCTCTTACAACGTACCAAGCGATTGGAAAACGAATATGAACGACTCATGTTATCACAAACTATAGCCATGATGAGATGATTGGCCTAAAGTTAAATTGAGACGAGACGATGCACTTGCTCAGAAAGGAGCATGCTTTAGTGAGTGAGTCGGAATTTGGAAGTGCTATCCCTGAACTAAATGATAAGGACTAGGCTCGACGTACGAGGCGTATCTAGCACTTACCAAGTGAGTGTGAATTTGAGATTACTGCACCGATTCTCATCGGTAATGAGAGTTGTTCGAAATTTCGCGTGGAAGCTCTTGAGGGAGATAAGATAGTTGAGGGGGAAAGCTTTGGCAACAAAGCTCCTCACGTTGGCATAGCCGCATCCGTAGCTCGCATGCAACTTTTATTTTGAGTCGGCTTCGGTTTCCATGTTATTTGTAGTTATAATCATTCAGAGCCCGTTGCCTCCAACATAGCCTCATATCTGAGCCTATTAAGATGTCACGACAGTATCTGTTCTCGCTCTCCTGTCACACTTGGTACTGTAGATGCGACCACCGATGTGACAGCTAGATATAAATACACATTCAAGCATCCAAGAACAAACTTTTTCTGCAGTTCCCTAATCTCGGCCCATCATCAGGGGTGATCTATTCGCAGAAATGAGTTGACATAAAAGGCGTTGTGGCTTAGCGGAGCCTCGAGCAAGCACAGTCGCCTTAAGTGGTCCTGGGGAATGCTAGTTGCCGAGGCTCGGCTAGTTATCCTTATACAACTAGTGCGCTTGGCGCGCGCTGTAGCTGTACGGACCTTGCACGTTCCCCAACTTTTACAAGCGTGTATTCAACAACAGTATTAAATCACTTCGCTCACCTGATTGACTATTCTACATCTCTGGTTTACTTTGTGGCATTAGCGTAACCACATCTCGGATGCTCTGATACTAGCCAAGCATATAGCACGTCAAATGAAAAAAGACACCGATGTTACATCAAAAGAATAGTCTGCAGTACTTCGCCCCTGTAGGATCTTGAGAATTGCGGCGCAAAACCTAAATTCTGAGCAGAGTCTCTTTGTTAAGAATCACTTTCGATGTTTACCAAGACTGCAATTTGGCAAGTGCCTCGTGAAATATATAACCACCAGTGTCTTCCGTTAAAAAAATTTCAATTTTTATCTACAACAATATTATTCTACTCTTCCTCCGCCTTTATCAAGATCTACATTGCATCTTTTTATCATGCGTTTCTCAATACCCCAGGTGCTCGCTATCGTGGCAGCGTGCTCTTCTACCGCATCCGCCGGTCAGGTCAATGCATTGTCAATAAACTTGCAAAACCGCGACACAAAGCCAAAGTTTGGCCTTGGCGGGGTTATACACAACGAGGAAGCTTTACGGCACGAATTCTCTGGCCACAAAAAAGATCTTGCGGCCCGCGATCCTGAAGCTAAGGCCCTCAACGGGTTCCACCACGGCAGTCAAGAGCATTTTGAGCATTCCGAAGGGATACGCGCCCGCTATCACGAGCAAGAACACGAGCGCCGCAGCTACAAGGAATTCGCTCGTAGTGAACCTGCAAAGAAGGACCCTGCAAAAAAGGACCCCGGACACAAGGAAAAAGCGATTAAGGACAAGTACAGAGTACCGGGCTCCGTCGGATACGCTCAGGATCCCGGCAGAGTTTTCAAAGGCGCGAACATGGCCGGCAAAATGGGCTCACCCAAGCCCAAATAACTAAGTAAGACTAACCGGCGCGGTAGGCGGCCTTATCGTTATTGGCGACCGCGTCATCTGCCGTGTCGATGTCACGGCCCTGGCCCTATCTCGATTAGAGCCCCTTCGGCTTGACCCCTGACACACCACAGGGCTTCGCTTACACTGCCCCCTGGCCGGTCTCCTGTATATAAAGCGCTGCTTTCCTTCCCTTCTTCCGTCTGTAGCTTGTTCTCGTCGTTGTAACAATTGATAGCCGTTCACGCCATTGAGTCCTTCTCCCTGATACACGGATCGAGATCCCTGTTCGCCTTGAGTTGTTACAATCTACCGCGTCGAAGATCTATACTATTACATGTTCGCGTTGTATTTATTTCGCTTGGAGTTTAAGGCGTTGGGAGGTTTATCTTGTACTTAAAATATATAAAAGCGGTTTCCAGAGCCTTCTTAGTTCTATAGAGAGCTCAATGTTCGAATGCACACAGCCAAGGTCACGTGAATAACATACCACGCGACGCTCGAACTACATGGGTGTATCATTGCTTTTGTATGTAGCATTAGAACTATCATCAAAAACAAGTCACCACCTGCAACAAGCATACTAGCACTGGCATATCGCGGTGCTACGTGCCCAGTAGGCGCCGACTTGGGCAATTGCAAGCTATTATAAACAAGAAGTATCACTCAACGAGAGCGATACAAACATGTTCCGTAGGCTGGTAAGTCGGGGCAGGAGTAGGGAGGCACGTATGTAAGATCCCAATAACTAGTATGCTAGAAAGAATACTATTTGAGTTGAGCACGAAGCTCCTATCCTGAGAACTGCTATCCACTTATATAGAACCTTCGTGGCTTGGATCATATCATCATCCTCAACCTATCCCTTCCAAGCTTTCTTTTCTCTCCTTAGCTTTAGATTCTCGGTAGTAGCTATTCAGTCAAATCATATTACCTTTGCCCCGCATTGGAATCACCTCGGCTGAGCTCATGATACTCGACAAGAGGGCAAATGTACGAAAGCATTATAAGAAATACCCAGCAGGTAGCTTGCCAGAAGGAAATGAGGGGAGGCTAAAGCGCAAGCCAAGAGAAGCAAGTGTTTTATTGAGCGCTGCAGGCTCCGCTATAGAAATCTTGGGATTCTATGGTCTATTATTACTATAGGCTAGGGTAGACAAAAGTACGAAACATTGCACGCTCCCTCAGACCCGTATTGTGACACGCTATGACGGAAAATTATACTGTGGAGAATTCAGGTCAATAAAACGAACAAACGGATGCAGCACTATGGATTAGATCGTAGCAGCTTAGCGACGGTCTCGTGCTGGTTCATGAGGGCCCACCCCAGCGGCATCTGGCCAAACTTGTCCTTAGACTTCCGGTCAGCGCCGTTCTCGAGCAGTACCTTAACAACCGCTTCGTGCCCGTTCAATGCAGCCCACGATAGCGGCGTCCGGCCATTGTCATCCCCAGAATCTCGGTCAGCGCCGCTCTCGAGTAGCACGTTGACAACCGCTGCGTGTCCGTTGTTTGCAGCTCGTGATAACGGCGTCCAGCCACCTTTCATTTTCGACTCTAAATCAGCGCCGTTCTCAAGCAGCAATTTAGCAACCGTTTCGTGCCCGTTCCATGCAGCCAACGACAGCGGCGTTGCGCTATTGTCATCTTTGGACTCTCGCTCAGCGCCGCTCGCAAGCAGCACTTTAGCAACCGTTTCGTGCCCGCTCAATGCAGCCAATAGCAACGGCGTTGCACCATTGTTATCTTTAGACTCTTGGTCAGCGCCGCTCTCAAGCAGCATTTTAACGACCGATTTGTGCCCGCTAGATACAGCCCACAACAGCGGTGTTGCGCCATTGTTATCTTTGGACTCTTGCTCAGCGCCACTCTCGAGTAGCACTTTGACGACCGCTGCATGTCCGCTGCTTGCAGCTCGTGATAACGGCGTCGAGCCACTTTTGGTTTTTAACTCCAGGTCAGCGCCGTTCTCAAGCAGTACTTTAACAACCGCTTCGTGCCCGTTCAATGCAGCCCACGATAGTGGTGCTGCGCCAATGTTATCTTTGGACTCTCGGTCAGCGCCGCTCTCGAGTAGCACGTTGACAACCGCTGCGTGTCCATTGTTTGCAGCTCGTGATAACGGCGTCCAGCCACCTTTCATTTTCGACTCTAAATCAGCGCCGCTCTCAAGCAGCACTTTAACGACTGCTTTGTGCCCGTTCGATGCAGCCAACGACAGCGGTGTTGCGCCATTGTCATCTTTGGACTCCCGCTCAGCGCCACTCGCAAGCAGCAATTTAACAACCGTTTCGTGCCCGCTAAATGCAGCCCACGATAGCGGCGTTGCGCCAATGTTATCTTTGGACTCTCGGTCAGCGCCGCTCTCGAGTAGCACGTTGACAACCGCTGCGTGTCCGTTGTTTGCAGCTTGTGATAACGGCGTCCAACCACTTTTCATTTTCGACCCTAAATCAGCGCCGCTCTCAAGCAGCACTTTAACGACTGCTTTGTGCCCGTTCGATGCAGCCAACGACAGCGGCGTTGCGCCATTGTCATCTTTGGACTCCCGCTCAGCGCCGCTCGCAAGCAGCAATTTAACGACCGTTTCGTGCCCGCTAAATGCAGCCCACAACAGCGGTGTTGCGCCATTGCTATCTTTGGACTCTCGCTTAGCGCCGCTCTCAAGCAGCATTTTAACAATCGCTGCGTGTCCGTTGCTTGCAGCTCGTGATAACGGCGTCCGGCCATTGTCATCTTCAGACTCTCGGTCAGCGCCGCTCTCGAGTAGCACGTTGACAACCGCTGCGTGTCCGTTGTTTGCAGCTCGTGATAACGGCGTCCAGCCACCTTTCATTTTCGACTCTAAATCAGCGCCGCTCTTAAGCAGCACTTTAACAACTGCTTCGTGCCCATTTGATGCAGCCAACAACAGCGGCGTTGCGCCATTGTCATTTTTAGACTCTCGCTCAGCACCGCTTTCAAGCAGAACTTTGACGACTGTTTCGTGCCCGTTCAACGAAGCCAACAACAGCGGTGTTACGCTATTGTCATTTTCAGACTCCCGCTCAGCGCCGCTTTCAAGCAGCATTTTAACGACCGCTGCGTGTCCGTTGTTTGCAGCTCGTGATAACGGCGTCCAGCCACTTTTGATTTTCAACTCTAAATCAGCGCCGCTTTCAAGCAGCACTTTAACTGCCGCTTTGTGCCCGTTCGATGCAGCCAACAACAGCGGCGTCCGGCCATTGTCATCTTTGGACTCCCGCTCAGCGCCGCTCCTGAGCAGCGCCTTCACTACCGCTTCGTGCCCATTCGATGCAGCCAACAGCAGCGGCGTCATGCCATTGTCATCTTTAGACTCCAGGTCAGCGCCACTCTCGAGCAACGCCTTGACGACCGCCGCGTGCCCGAACTGTGCAGCCACAAATAATTGTTCCTGGTCATAGCCCTTGTTATTCGACTTTCGATCAGCGCTGCCCTCTAGCAGCATTTTAACGACCGCCGGGTGTTTGTTTTCTGCAGCCCACAACAGCGGTGTCAGGCCATCGTCATTTTTGGACTCCAGGTTAGCTCGGTTTTCAAGCAGCACCTTAACCACGGCCTCGTGCCCGTTCGATGCAGCCCATAACAGCGGCGTCCTACCATTGTTATCTTTAGACTCTAGATCAGCGCCGCTATCGAGCAGCACCTTGACAACCGCTGCGTGCCCGTTTGATACTGCCCACAGCAACGGCGTTAGGCCATCGCCATCTTTAGACTCCAGGTCAGCGCCACTCTCGAGCAGCACCTTGACAACCGCCGCGTGCCCGAACTGTGCAGCCACAAATAATTGTTCCTGATCATAGTCCTTGTTATTCGACTTTCGATCAGCGCCGCTCTCAAGCAGCACCTTGACAACGGCCTCGTGCTCGTTCCCTGCAGCCCACAACAGCGGCGTCATGCCATCTTCATCTTTAGACTCCAGGTCAGCGCCACTCTCGAGCAGCACCTTGACGACCGCCGCGTGCCCGAACTGTGCAGCCACAAATAATTGTTCCTGGTCATAATCCTTGTTATTCGACTTTCGATCAGTGCTGCTTTCGAGCAGCATTTTAACGACCGCCGGGTGTTCGTTTTCTGCAGCCCACAACAGCGGCGTCAGGCCATCGTCATCTTTAAACTCCAGGTCAGCGCCGCTCTTAAGCAGTACCTTGACGACTGCTTCGTGCCCGCTATATGCAGCTAGCAATAGCGGGGTCCCGTTATTGTCATTTTTAGACTCCAGGTCAGCGCCGCTTTCAAGTAGCACCTTAACAACGGCTGAGTGCCCGTTTTCTGCAGCCCATAGCAGCGGCGTCCTGCCATTATTATCTTTAGACTCTCGGTCAGCGCCGCTCTCGAGCAGCACTTTGACAACCGCTGAGTGCCCGTTATATGCAGCTAGTGATAGCGGCGTCAGGCCATTGCCATCTTTAGACTCCAGGTCAGCGCCGCTCTCGAACAGCACTTTAACAACCGCTTCCTGGCCCCTTTCTGCAGCCCTTGATAGCGGCGTCCAGCCATCATGGTTTTTCGACTCCAGGTCAGCGCCGCTCTCGAGCAGCAGCTTGACAACCGCCTCCTGCCATGTTTCTACTGCTAATGAAAGCGGCGTTCGACCACTTTTGTCATTGGACTCCAGGTCAGCGCCTTCCTCGAGCAGCAGCTTGACAACCGCCTCGTGCCCGTTCGATGCAGCCCACAACAGCGGCGTCCGGCCATTGTCATCTTTGGACTCTAGGTCAGCCCCGCTCTTAAGCAGCACCTTGGCAACGGCCTCGTGCCCGTTTGATGCAGCCCACGACAGCGGCGTCCGGCTACTGTTATTTTGGGACTCCCGGTTAGCGCCGCTCTCAAGCAGCACCTTGACGACCGTCTCATACCCATTCGATGCAGCTAGCGATAGCGGCGTTCGTCCATCGTTTTCTTTAGACTCTAGGTTAACACCATCCTCGAGCAGCTTCTTGAGAACCGCCTGGCGTCCGTTCGTCGCGGCCCATGATAGTGGCGTCTGTCTGCGGATATCATTTCCGCATTCCGCCGCCTTCGATAAACGTATAAGGTCAGAGTCAAAGTCTCCAATATCCTTCAAATCGATGTCAATTTTGCCTGCGTCGAGTAGCTTCTCGATTATAGCCTCAACCCAGTACTCGGGAGCTATTTCTGTATCGGAAACATTCTTTAAGAGTTCGTCCAGACGCCGCTGTATTTCCGACCCCCGTTCCGACAGCTTCTCTTGTCGTTGCCTGATCTCATTCCGTTTAATCGTGAGTTGACACACTTCTTGAGCCCCTTTCTCTAATTCGTCGATCTTCTGGTCCAATCGTTCCATCTCTAGACAGATCTTGTCTTCTCCTTGCAAAATGCTCACGAATTCGAGCTTCAAATCTAGTTGTCGCAACTCCAAGGTCGCATCGACAGTGGCTTCTAGCGAGCTAGGCGATGGAGCAAGCCTGACAACAAACATCGGCTGCCCCACAACTGGTTCTTTGCTCACGGTCGCGTACACGTTGAGTCTACCATTGTTAGCGCTCTGTCTCCCAAATGCTTCCTGCCTCATATAAATGAGTTTCTGTGACAAGTCCTCTAAAGCGGTATCTCTGGAGGTTGTCATAACGTGACATCGAGCGTGTACCTGCGACCTTTGTACCTCGTACTCGAGCACTACTACAACGTCTTGAGATTCTTCGCCCCTTGGTTGGAATCGAGCCAGAGATCGTTGTGTGATATTGCCGTCTGAATCGTTTGCCGTCGCAATCATGGCACGGTCTTGCTGCCAGCGGGACGGGGGATAAACGTCCATCAGCTCCAGATCAGTTTCATCAGATTCTTCTATATAGAACCAGTACTGCCGATTCATTGCCACACGTGCCCGCTCCATCTGGATGTAAACGGTCGTGGTTGAAATACTCGATGGAGTCTTAGGAAGCAAGACTGAATGATATCCTTGCGGCCTGATGTACTCGTCGGATTGTCTGCCGGGTCTAGCATTGCTGAGGGGGATTCCCGCGACTTGTTTTGCATTGTGCTCCGGCCCGCAATTAAGCAAGCCGTATACCTCGCCAGCGGATGTTTTATGGAGAGGGAGGTGCACCCGGAGACAGCCGCCAGAAATTTCAAATGTATTAGCGAGTCTAGTATATTGCCCTCTTGAAACAATGTGTCTGCACTTCGCGAAGTCTGATGGAGCAGTCGCCAAAACCCCCCCGGAAATTACATCCGTTGATTTGCTTGGTATTGATTCGCCTGGGTTAAGGCCCCATGCCAAGATAGAATCGTCTCTAGTGTCCTTCATTATTTCCTGCTGCAGCCGACTGAAGGCTCGGTCGCCTTCGCCATAAATGGTCGGCATCACTACACCAAAGATTCCTAGGAGACAATACGCAGTATCTTCCTTTCTTTTGGTGACTCGATTCGCGGCCCATGACATGCGTTGCGCTACGCTCGCCTCATGCAACGCCGCCGAACCCAGCAGGAAGAGACGGTGTATACCTGTAATCTTCTGGATCACGCTAGACAGCTCCAACTTTGTTCCTAGGGAACTCCACGTTTGGTCGAAGAAGTGTTGCTGCTTAGGGGCCAGAAGCTCCTGTAAGGTCCACCCTCGTCGGAACCAACGACTGGTAAAGAACTTAGACCCCGGATCCTGAGATTTGTCTCCTGGAGGAACATCTGAGAGATAGACATAGCAAATGAAAGCTTCCTTATACCATTGAAACATAGAGTTAATAGCTTCGCCAAGTTCCACAGCGTTAGACTTATCAATGCAGCAAGTATCAATCCAAGCGTACTTGAGACCATCCTTCTTGGCCTGCGTGCAGCATCTCTCAAACTTGACATACCCATTCCCGGCTTTGTCGATAACCCCCCTTTCGATATCGCGGAAAGATACCTCTTCTTTGTCATCCCCCCAGGTGTGAGACAATATGGCGTACGGTCGGGCTTTATCGCCGAAGAACTCCTCTAACTTTAATGTCTCTACGTTGATGAGACGCATTGCTAAGTCGTATTGATATGCCTGAATATCAGCAGGATCTAGTAGAAAGCCGAAGTGGCGTATGTTCAACCTCGGCGGTCAGTGGATGATGGAAATAACTCGCGGTCTTGCCTAGAGGGATCTTGGATTAGGCTTCGAGGAAGGATCCAAGGGGTATAGATTGGGCTAATGCAAACACCAATCTATTCAGAGCATGTAATATATCACCGTCGAGGCAGATATGGAGCAATGCCGTCGTCGGGCTAGCAAATGGCGCCATGTGCGTAGGTTCGATTGTGGAGCAGTTCTGCAGGCCAAGTAGGAGGGAAATGCAATTGCCGTATAGGGATTGCGACACTGACGACGCTGAACAGAGGCGGTATGGTTTGAGGATAGAGGGATTGGAACAGTTGAGTGCGAAGATCAGGCACAGCCTTGGTCTCTGGCAGCACCTGATCATGCAGCGACCAATCAGCTTCAATGGACAAAAATGGAAATCCGCGAACCTCGACTGGCGATAAATTTTTGGAGCATCTATCACAGGGCCGCTTGCTACAGCTATCCGCAGAATCGGGCATCGGAAGCCCTGAGCGCAGCGACCAGGATCTGCACATTGCTTGCGGTTACCTGTAGCCGCATGAGACAGTGTCTGCTGGCTATTCTCACGGTGCAAGATGCGGGTCTAACTACACTGACTCCCAGGGTCAGTTTAGAACCATGACTAGGCACGTTCCGCACCCCACCAGAACTTGACACCACCTGTAAACCCCATAAAGACGCGATTACGGCTGGAACAGCTTGCATTTCGCGTGCATCTGCTATTACAGCTAAAATAACCACCACATCTTTGACATTCACGGACTTGGTCGGCCCTAGCTTTGCCTCACGCGTGACGTCAGCGTCATCGCATCCACTGAACCAAGTCAAACAAACATTATGCCGATATCAAAGTTAAAGCACCGTAGGCCACTTGAGTCTTTTACGTTTGTAGCATCAATGTTATTGACCCCTGTCCGTGTCTGCTGCTATTTATTCTTTCCTGGACACTATCCACGACATCCGTCGTGAATTTATGGGAGAGACCTTTTTTTCCGCTACGCTGTATCCGGTCGTGGACAATCTTGGCAACCCACATCACGGTGGGATAATCAAGTACTTAAGGGTATTTTCGTCAGCGCGAGCAAGTACACAACAAGCATGGTCCAGTCATAAAGTTAAAACCTCTGGGATCACAGACCAGGTCAGGGTGCCCGATCTAATCCTAATGCCGGATCTTGTAAAAAGTACTTAGGAGAATAGTAGCTAAAGAATGGCGCCGAGAGGGCGTGGAGATAAGCCCCAGCGATTAAGCGGGGTATCCCGCAACCCCACAACCCACAAGTGCCCGTCATTACATGGCAAACTCAGTAGAGAAAGGATTGCAATTATGATCTGTTTGTATCACCTATTGAGTCATACTTCTTGTTTATGATAACTTGTAATTGCTCAAGTAGGTACTTGCCGGGTACGTAGCACCGCGGCAGTATGCTCGTTGTAGGTACCTGTCTCTTTACTCAGGGTTCTCGACTTGACTCCCAAGACTCGTGGAATGTGCGTACTCTTAATCGCGTCGGTAGCTTCGGTCTCGGCAATTGTGATATTTGGTTGGCCGGCGCGAGCTTTACGGAGCTGGGAGATAAATCGGCCATGGTGAAAACATCTACCTTCGGGTCTCTTGCCCTCTTCATTCGCCGGGTATGGGATATTGACTCCCTTGCCATCATGAATGGCTTCATATCCCACCGCTTTCACGGCATCAATATCGTCTAAGTATTTTCCGAGACCCAGTTTCTGCAATGCCGAACATCCTCCCGGGGTAGCAACTCCCCAACAATGCGATTGGGCTCCTTGAGGCATCTCTCCAGTAATACCACGCTTTGTTCTTGTTTCGCCAGGGCAATGCGACCGCGCATCCAAACACACCGGCTCCCACCACTACAACATCTGCTTCGTGATGTAGACGTCTCCTTTGCTTGTTTGCGATTTGGTGCTGACTTTGAGACATGTTTGCAGGATTCGAAAAAGAGAGTCGGCGGGGTTTGAGAGTGAGAAAAGGGATTTGTAAACCATTGAGAACCATATGAAGTCGGTTGGAATAGGATAACGGAGGGTCTGTAGCACGTGAAGGTGGGTGTATTTGACAGATTATCGGAGCATCACAATCGCAGGATTCAGGGGAATGACGGGACTTTTGTTGAACAGGCTAGGTCTAAGGACCATACCTAGTCTATTGTAGGCACCAGTAGGCACCAGTAGGCACCAGTGTGATGCCTACTGTGAGTATTACACTTCTATAAGTAGAGGGATTCTCTCCTGTAGTTTAGGTTCTACAACCTTCAGCAATTAACACCCTTTTACCCCATACTCTCTGAAGGCCCCGTGACTCTTTCTATTTCAACAACTTTCATCTCACCTGACAGGTCATCTCGAGAAAGAAAGAGCTTGAAAACTTTCCCATCACGAAATGGATCTTAGGTGAGCTTCATTCAGCGGATGATCAGAAAACCACCCAAACCACCCCCCTTAGCCTTGCTTTGTATTCAGTACTATTTACGAAAGCAAAAAAGGAAAAGGAATTATGAGCCGAACAGCAGCATAGATTCTATTCTAGATCTACCTCATCGTTCAGTACGATTAGGAGCGTCGAGGGGTTGCTATGCTTGCAAAGATCGAGGTGTCCAAAGAGTACCTTCAAAACGCCGAGTATTAGGTGAAATCTCAGGCAATTATAGGCAAAATAGATGTCCCCGAGGGACAACATTTGGCTGTGAAGCATGCCAGGTCCCTCTTTGCAATAAAAAATGACTGTTTTCAGTGGTATCATGAGAATAGAAAGCAATAATATCATTACAACGTTGACTTTGGCTATTTGGTAAGTCAATTCTGGCTTGTAATTGGCTAATAATCCCTGCTGAATAAGCGAATTTGAACGCTCTGGCGGTTAAAAGGGATAGCCAAGGAAAAGTTCCTAGGTTTGTGGTATAGATTGACTGCGGACGGCAGAGAAACATAAAATTGTAGATGAAACTAATATTAGCTCACGATAGAGCGCAACTTTATACAAATATTTCTTTAGGTGCTTCATTTGATCTGCGAATTTCTGAACATTTATCTAGTCCTGTGCTTCGGCGCAAATTTTGGTGGCAAATTTTGGTGGCAAATTTTGACGCCATTCACGTGAAGGATGCTTCCCAAGTAGATTGCACGAAATATCCGCCGGCTCGTACTGTAAATAGCCTAAATGAAATTCGCTTTGCCATATTCCAGTGATAACAATGGTATCCAATCCAGTTGCCACCCTAAGAAATGCCATCTTCCTTCCCATGACATAGTGCCGGATGGCCTAGAGGATGGTCAGGGTGAAAACCTCTCTGGTCTCCACTTTTCGCTTGTGCCATGCAAGCTTTATGCACAGCCATCACGCCTCCAAAATGCGGATCCATCCCACGGCCATATAAGAGGCAGACAATGCCACGATCCGCTAAGTTAATATCCTTGAAACACATTTCGTAAACCACGTTATGTGCCTGCCGAAGCTTATTCACAACCGGACCATTGTGCAGTACTGTTATCTTTTCTTCTTTCCTCAGCTTTACCGCGTAATACTATATCGCGCAAGTTTTTATAGCTAAAAGAGGTGATTATATATATATTATTAATCCTGAGAGAGGCTATTAATATATCGTACTAGTCGATATTCTTAGCTAGGTCGTAAAATTCCTATAGGATATTGTCCTCCATCCTTCTTCCTCGATAAGCCTCTCTCAGTATAGTAGTAGTATAATACGAACGCCTATTTATTCGAATCTCTGAGGTAGGTCTTTCGATCTATAATAAGTCAGTGGTCCCTTTATTCTTAGATTATTCACTATCGTCATCATCAATATTACACTCTTCTCTACCTATAGGACCAAACTCTGATTCGCTACTATCTCCTTACTATCCTATCTTTCTTTATCTCGGAATTCACTACATCCGCCATGCATTCCTTTTTACAGCAGACCACTGTCCTAGCTCTTTGGCTACTGTGTTCTCAGGTCCTTGTCTCTAATGTCAATGCTGCCCCAGCATCTAGCGGCAAGAAGAGTATGTATATCGTGATTCACAGAAAAAAATTCCGTCGCTGATAATCTATGTTATAGTTATAGGTATCGATCTCTCCACTACAAATTCGTGTGTGTGTGTGTACGAGTCGGGAGGACCTCGTGTGGTCTCCAGTGCTGCTTGTGGGCGTGGAGGTGGAATCGTTATTATAGACGCTACGGATATCCCGAAAACGAAAGCAGCCAGTGCCGATGTTATAAAAGAAGTAAAACGGCTACTTGCAAATCATACGGGTACTTGCAAGTAGTAGGAGACCAAAAATAGAAGATAGCATGTTCTGAGCAAAGGGGAGAGATCAACCCTTTGATTCATGTAGTTCATGCGGATAGTGTGACCAATAAGAACTGGGTTTGCATATCGTCAAAAATACAGCTTGATGCCAAGCTTTCACTCCCCTGTCCCCATCATCTAAATATAGTCGTGTCATGCAGGTCTCTTGAGTAATTTCTCTTCCTGGAATAGAAATTTCTCCTTTAGACAATCGCTGAGTAGAAACCTTCTCCTCGAGAAAGTCTTCGCCTCAGCGATTAACTGGAGGAGAATTCTTATGCTTAGAGAGTGCTGGACGAGACACTACGTCACTCTTTTTCTCTATTTAATCTATCTCTGGGATTGCAAGTATTCGTGACCTCATTTTATCTTCTAGTGTAGCCGTGGTTCCTATGTAGCAGATTCTCTAACTTTCTCTTCGTGTATCTGAAATACTAGGTACTGTAGCACGAGGAAAGAAAGGATAAATGTTTAGGCCGCACGTAGAAACAGGGCAAGCACAGGTACGATTTTGGCAGGTATGATTTTATCAGGTATGGTTTTGGCAGGCATGAGTCTGGCAGATATCATTACGACAGTTGTCGTTCTGACAGACTGCTTCATTGCAGGCAAGTTACCAATTTCGCCGACAGCCGTGTTATACAGGCAGACTATATTCGCATGCCCTGAAGCGTTTCGTAAATGTAGAGACCACCAATATTAACGTAACGCTACTAGCTATTAAGAACAGTCCTTAAACCACTCCATTTCTGGCGACTGCAGAGGTGATGAAAGGTAAGCTTCATGTGCGGATGAGATAGTCATACGTACGTCCTCTCGGCCGGTTGTGTCGGGTTCGGAAAAAGATGTATTAGCGTTACCCTATACTCTAGAGGTAGTGAACCTTCAGTAGCAGTGTGAGAGGGATCAGAGTGAGTAAAATAGGAGGTCTCGTCGGCGACCTTAAATCACTCTTTTTACGAATTAGTTGCAAGCTCTCCGGATGCTATCTGCTCGTCAGTGAACATCTGAAGCCACAGATTCTCATCTGGCAAGAACTAATTTTCAACTATGTAGGAAAGACGATGTTTGTATCAATACCTGTAGAATATATTAGCTACTGAATTGGGGGGATCACATGACTCAGACGGGAGGCATATCCTCATCCCTTCATTCAACCTTTAACAATCAACATCACATTCAACTCAACAGGCAACTACGTAGTTATTACGTGGTTTTGCCACGGGTAGAGTGATCCCACAGACGATTTGTGACATTCTGAATGTCGGACTTGAGATCTGGCCTATAGGAATCTAGATTTTCCATAAGAGTGTCTATCACAGGGAGATGTATATTTAGGAACCTGTGGTTCTTCAAAGCCATCATTTAACTCGAAGTTAAAGTCATTCTTGTGCGGAAGAACTCACACGTCGTCAGTTATATTGGAAGAGAAAAGGGCAAGAATGCCAGGTTCATAGCGTCCAACCAGTTTCGCCCACCGCTTTCCATATTGCAACAATTTATCAAGCTTGTTCTTGGCTTTGTCACGCTTGCCAATACCCTCAGTTAGTAAATCAGGAAGGAGGAAGTCAAGAAACTTATCAAGTACGGGGGCTTGACGTATACTCGCCGCGTCCAGGTTATGCCAATTTCTTCATGCTCGTTTCCTCGTCTTTCGTGCTGCCTCCTCCGGCAGATATAAGTTACCATCGGTCCACAGGACCGGTTATAAAACTAGATTTAGGATGTGGTTGTATGGTTGTAAAATCTTGCCTGTTCTCTAGCTAAGTGAGCGAGGTCTAAAATACAGTATCGCTTCATGTGCCATATTATGTGCCATGGTCTGAATTCCCTTAGTACCAACAGCAGCTGCACGTTTACTTCTTCTTGCCTCTACCATAATCCGGGGAGAGTGTGTTTGTGAAAAGTGCCGTCTCAGGAACAAACCAATGTGACTTGCCTTTGACATTGTCTACATCGCTCAATCATATTCCCATAGCGAAACAGCAACTGCATCTTTCCCTCCTCTAACTCCCCTCGCCCTTGAGCAATATTTACCTCGATATCGCTCAATCATTTCCCCATGGCGAAACAGCGACCGCACGTTTCCCTCCCCCAAACCCCACGCCTTTGAAAAAAAAAAAAAAAAAGGCTTGTCTCGATACCGCTCAGCCATTTTCCCAAGGGGAAAGCTGCACCTTTCCGTCATCCAAGCTTGCACCATAATCCGAGGGGAGAGAGAGGGAGAGAGAGAGAAAGAGGGAAAGGTGCGCCGTCTCGGGAGCAAACAGGATATGACCGTCCTTGATATTGTCCATGACTCTCTCTTAACTATTATGTTGAGCCGCTCGTGATATGAAGCATCTAGGTAGACGACGGATGAGTTGCGGAGAGGAAAGATGGGCTTCAGCGTTTCTGAGCTTTCGGTGATGCGCGGATGTGGAGCGAGGAGCGGACACTAATTCAAGCTTCCGTGGGATGATGCATAGACCTTGAGATATTCTCCGTTGAGGACTTGGAGAATTGATAGACACAGAGGGGATCATATTATGGAAAATCTGGACACGGGTACTTGTGCTTTCAATATACAATTTTGATTTCGCCAGGGGCTTAACGCATCGATTTTGAGGACCAAACGTCCTTGATTATGCTCTCTACTATTCAACACATTATGGTGCATCCCCCAGTATGAGAGAGCCTTGGAACGATGCACCACCTGTATGCAAGTCGACTATCATGTCATTCTACTCCTGGTAAGATACCTTCCTCATCTCACCTAATCTCTGTCGCGCAGCTGCAAGATTGTTTTCCAATTGGAGAATCTCGACCTATTGACCAACGTTAGTGCCAGTCTTAGCCAGAAGGAAGGGATAGTAACCTGTTGTTCCATCTCCCGCACTTTAAATTCATGTGCGCCGAGCTTTGCATAGTCTACTCCATCGTCTTCCTGATCCCGGTCTTTGATCATGTTCTGGACTTGTCTCACAAGAGTTCTGCAAGCCGCACCAACAGCTTTGCTTGCTTGCTCCAGGGACTCCTGGTTCTTGCTCATGAATCCAGCCTTTACTCTGCTTGCCGCTACAAGTTGTGCCGTTGATGCAGCGACATTGTTGGAAGCCACAATCAATTGCTCTGGGCTATTCCGCCCAGACAAAACCCCGTCAGCTGTCTCAATTAAAGTGTTTGTTGACGAAGCAACAGCCTTGGCAGCTGAAATGAGACCTTCTGTCCACCGATTGTTCTTCTTATAGAACTCTGTCTTTGAAGACGAGCCACGGCCCGCCTGGACAATCTCCTGCTGGGTTTCGGTTGCAGCTTTGATCAACCGACCAATCGCATTTGTGATGGCAACAGCAGCATCGAGGATAGAGTCATGAATACGGAGCTCATACGTAGAGTAACCATCCTTGGGCTTGGACTTGAGCTTTGCAAGACGCGCTGCGGCAGCACTGATTGCATCAGCAGCCTTTGTTAGTTCGTTGTCGACGAGGTCTCCCAAGTCACCCTTGTTATTTGTGAGCTTGCCGCTGTTGGGGGCGAACGAGTCCGCAAGTTTATTGAGTTTCTGCAGATTTATCTGCACGTCGTTCATGTGATTAATGACGACATCGGTCTTTTGAAGTGGCTCCAAACCGTCAAGCCGAAAGCTTTGCAGGCCGCGAAAGAACTTGACAGTTGACTGTGCAGACTGCCTTGCTCCATTGATTAATTGATCAGCCTTCTTGTCGTCCGGAGCCAGCCTTGTGAGACCTTTGGTGTTGCTGAGAACATCAGCAATGGAGCTGGAGAAGACGTTGATTGTGCGGATTATGTCAGCATGGCTGCTGTTCGGACCATCGGCGATGAAATTGGTGAATGATGTCGCGAATTCTGTTGCGCTTGAGGATGCTTTCTCGATCTGCGAAAGGACGTACGATGGGGTAGCATTCTGGTTACCAGCCTGCATGGATGAATCGAGCTCATATAACGCATCATCAACACGTTGGACTCCACTCTGGAGAACCGAGTCGATAATGTCATTAATCTTTCCAATATTTGCAAGAAGCATAGCATCTATCTCGCCATCCAATGCCTGGTCTGTAGCACCTCTAGTCTGCTCCTGCTCATGTAACTTGAGTAGCGCTTCGTCCATGACCTGCTTCACGATTGCAAGCTCATCTTCTTTCTCTCGTAAAAGGCGCTCTGCGTCAGATCCACCTTCACTATACTTTGAATGAACATCCTCCAAAGCACGAGACTTCTTGCGAAGCGCCTCTTCCAGATCAGCCATCTCACGATTGTATTTTGAAAGCATGGATGAAAGTTCATTGCCCTTGCTTCGCTCAAGATTATCTGCACGGTCAAGGGCCATGCGCAGCTCTCGCTTGAGCTTCTCAAGCTCTTCCCGACTGCCACCAGCAAGTCGGTCCTTGTCATGTAAGGCCCGGTCTCGCTCACGGATCATATCAGCGAGCTCGAGATTCTTCGTCTTGATTTCGCGCTCAAGCTTCTCTCGCTTATCAATCGCCTCCTGAGCAGATGCAGCCTTGAGTTGCACGCCTTTGAACTTCTTCAGCAGATCTAGATGTTCCTGACGTAACTGCGAGTATAGCTTCGCCAATGCTTCATACTTGGTTCGCCATACATTGACTTGTTCTTGAAGCGCACGTATTTGATCATCCTTGCTGCCTATTTGTTGGCCGTAACTGTTCTGCAGCTGTTGTAGCTCGCCTTCCAGGGCCTTGATCTTTTGATCATACTGCTGAAGCATGAGTTGATCACGAGCATATTGAGCCCTAGCATCAAAGTTTTCCTGCTCTAATTGAGCCATGCGGCCTTGGGTCTGCTGCTGGAATTGTTGTGCGTGTAAAGCTTCCTGATCACGCCGTTGTTGTTCCAAGAGCTGTCGTTGTTGCTCCTCAAAGTCCCGCTGTGCTTGCAATGCAGCTTGCTGCTGTGCATATAACTGTTGTGCTTGTCTCTCCTCCAGAACTCTCTGTTGGTCTTCATATTCTTTATTCTGTCGCGCCTGCTCATTTTTCCAGAACTCGCCAATATCATCGGGCTCTTCTGCCTTAGGCGCAGGAGGTGGAGAAATCTGTCTTTCGATCTCCTGTTTCGGTCTCTCCGGTAGACTAGGGGCTGACTCGTCTTCAGATAGCAGATTGGGTGGGTCTTGAGGAAGTTTTGGGACGGTGATTAGGCTGGTTAAGTAGCGGAGGTTGGAACACTCGTAGTAGAATTTTATGAGACGGTAATGCTGAGCATCATATCGTTCGCGTAGAGGCTGTAAAGCGTCGTCGTCGCCCGTTGCTGCCCTCGATGTTAGCGACCGGCAACTCTGTATGACTGCCCAACTTACTGGTGTGCATGGCACGTAGCATGCTAGTGATAAACTTGTAAATGCCATAGCTTTCCTGAACAAGGGGGACCAAGGCAGATATTCTACACTCATTCGCATTCCCTCCTCTGAAATGGGAGAAGATTAACTTCTGGAACTGCTCTATCCGATCCTGCAATTGCATGAGGTCGGAAATAGTTTCGTAGCCTTCATTGGGGTCATTGATCCCCTTCAAGCTGATATATTCTTCATATTCGAATGTGCCATTGAAATCCGGATGTTGTTGATGGAACGTCAGCTTTGCAAGAAGGAAGTTGACATATTCTTTTATTAACGGCCCATAACCACGCATGCCTTCGCCAGACATGCCTCTATTCAGACTATCAATCCAACTTCTGTTTCCCATCGCCTCTCGGAGTGTTGAAGGATGCCCCTCCTGTAGAACCTTATGAATCGTTATCAACGCCTTGAATGTTTGCACCTCATCCGCAAGTATGGGTTGCCTAGCATGCGACTGATGTTAGCTTCGTACTTCACGATAAGTTGGACCCATCGCTGGGCATCGTTGGATATGTGCCATAGATAAACTTCGCATTGTGCGCAACTATAACAAGATCCAGGTGTCGCTGCAGCGTCACCGAGGATATCAGAAATGGGTATAACTGACACTTTCATGCCAGCCCAGAAGGCGGCGGAGGACCTATGGTCCCATGTGAACACAATGCAGCTTCGAACATGCTTTCGTTTGGGCGCAGTCTCTTCGATGCTTGTCGCTTTGCGAATATTGATTGCAAGCTCTCCCTCCTTTCTATGCGCATAATGTTAGCCTAATCATCAAGCTATGCATTCGAGGTTGATGGCTATGGAAGCTACCGACTTGGTGTGATCAATGTTTCGACCTTGAGGGTACGTCGAGGACATTGTGCGTGGTGTGCTAATGATCAGTGAAGCCGCTGCAGAATTACTGATGGAGACAAGAGGAGCGTTGAGAGGAGTTTGGGCAGCAGCGCAAAGTATTTCGTGGTCCACGTCTTCTGACGAGGCAGTTGGCGCGGCAGGCCGGGAACCTTGCTCAAATGTGGCGCAAGCTGGTTGATCTGATGTGGCTTGCTGCCTGGTTGCCTGGCTGTCCTGGGTGCTTCCGCAAGTATGGGAGGGAGAGTACAGTACAGTCAGTAGGGGTGCAAAAAAGTATTGTATCCCTGTCTGCCAAGCGTGATAATTTCTACGTAGTTCTAGAGTGACATGACTAAAAGTACACACACCCAGAGTACCCTGAAGCTTGTACAAACGGGTCAAAGGTAAATCAACAAGTGTGATGTCATAAAAATGATCGAACTATCCCCAGTGGATGCGTACTTCTAGTCCTGTCACCCCACAACTACGCATATTGTCACGTTTTGCAGACAGGGGATGCCAACTTTTTACACTTTACCATGGTATTGTACAAACAAGTCAAAAGTAGATCAACAAGTGTGATGTTATAGAAAAAAAAAATTAAGAAATTTGTCGCTACCAGTTTTGACATTGAAGGCTAATCAAAAATAGGTAGTTACGTTCGCGCTTTTACTGCTAAATCATTATCTCGCAACAGACTCGGCTGTCACGAAGCCAAATCCTGGCGCTGTTAAAGCTAATAGGGAGGTTCTATTACGAGGATTCTAACCCAAGGAGATCGTCGCCCAAGTCAAGCATGTGGAACATAGTCCTGAATAGGAAAGCATATCCGAGATGATCACGTAGTAACCGTGACAATATTGTTTTAAAAATTTTAATAAAATATATAATATATAATATATAATTTATCACAAATCCAATCCTTTGACCTGACCATGCGGCTAATAAGTAGGTTCTATCACAAGAATATTAAACTAAGAAGGAAACCTGGAGGATCAAGAGAATCCAAGCAAATGCGAGGACGCGACACGTGACTAATTTTCACAAATCCACCACCCCCAAAAAGTTACCTCAATCACCGAACTGTGCTTAGCCCATGCTTGTTCAACAATCAAACTTACAAATATATGATAAACAGAGTTAATTTAGAATGGCCTTTCTCGAAGACAACAATAACGGGTAGGCGGCTCCAAATGTCGCTTCAGCCACCAAGAACCAAGAACCCCACAGCACGGCCGAATCTCCTCTAAGTAGCAAGGGCAAAGCATGGCTTGATCAAGAATCTCGAGCATCATTACAGAAAGGCTTTAGTATTCGTTGCCTCCACACCACGAAATTTACACTCCCTTCCCGGCAGTCACAGCCTGCCCTCGCTCATGCATGCAACCTTGTCAATACTTCCTGTGATGCGCTGAAAGAAAGCATAGGCTCGGGTGCTGGAACTGTTGATGCGCGTCTTCTCATGGTCCAAGCTTGCCGGAATCATCTTGCCATCTGCTTCGATCTCTTCCTGCAAGAATGCGACGCTCAACGGCGGATTGAGGCGGACCAGATCGACAAAACGAAGTCTCTAAAATAGAGGGCGGCTTTCGCGCGGAAAAGGAATGTAGTGGATGACTTTGTGGCAAAATAGTTTAGCAGAGTTCAGGGCCTTGGTAAGGGGGGACGCCCGTATTTCATCGATGCAGTAAACCCGCCTGTTTATGACAATGGGTCGTTTGGAAGGCTTCCAATACCGGGATGGGGACGCAGGGGATGATGAGCCTCCTGAAGCTGAGGTCAATAGACAACACAAGTCACAAGCTTTACTAGCTTAGGAGAGCAGCATGCCCATTTGCTCAAAGTACGCTTTTGGAATTGATTAGCATTATCATCTCGTCGCTTTTTTCAGTCTGATACTTGCAGTAGTTTTAAGGAAACCTCCCAACTTCAAAAAGGGCCGTTTCGTTTTTTCTTTGCTAATACAAATTTGGTGGTGAAGGAGAATATCACTGGTATTTATATGCATGATTTGGTACCGTACAAGAAATCAATACTTCATCCTTTAACCTGAATCCGGCCAGAATCACCCCATGATCCGCTATCCGATATCAATCTAGAATATGGCAAAACGGGCCCTCCCACAGCTTCGACCAGCACTAAACTTTAGTTTATGACCGAAGAGCTTGGACAAACGCAAGAGAGACATACCTATTCTATTAGTTTTCAATCTGTGCTAACGTGCGGAACCATATCCTGAGTCTCTGCTAGTTTGGGATCCCCAAGATGATACTCTTGGTGAGCCAGAATTTTATCCGATACTATCACCACACGGCCCACCACGTGTGTCCGTAGTGTTTTGTTGAGTATCTGGATGTGGTCTTCGGGTTCCGTTATTGGGTCTGGCTGGGCATCGAGTGACAGTTGTACTAATTATTGCTCCACAAGCATCCCCACACCTTACTTGTGAACAATTGCACATCTTACTAACTGTATTGCAGATGTAATGATAGAGGCGGATTTCAGGAAGGCGGCAAGCCTCGTGCAAGAGAGTGATATTTTCGTAGCAGAAAGATCAGTCCTGGGTGAAAATGGATTGTCTCAGAAGCTCCCGATTCTATATCAACGGATCTTGGGTCATACTCTGATAGCATGTAGAAGTTGGGTATATACATGCTCTGTATAAATCTCTGGTAAAGCAACGAAGAGACTGGGCGAGAGGGACCTCCAATACCGCATTTTCCTTTATTTTATATCAGTCCCGCAGGTTAGATGGCCGGTCGCCGCTCACAACTTGGACGGTTCAGACCACATGCATTGCTCTTTTCGTAATAGGTCGCACAGCAGAATTGGGGGTGTGAACATGGAGCGGAACTGGTGGATCCATGTGGGCGTGCCACTTGCTAATTATTATACAACAAAGAAGGTATAGTAGCGACCACAATCGCCTTCGAGTACTACTCTATGATCTATCTTGTTCTCAAAAGCTTAGAAAAAAAGAGCAAAGTCATTCAATGGGGTGGGAATGATTCAAAAGTGCATTACTGGCCAAAAATACTCGAGATTCAGTCGAAAACCTTAGCTGGCAGTGCCAGTACCTGAACAGCATGCTTTCGATTGGCACAGCAGTACTCGCAGCAAACACACACAAAGAAGCCAGTGAAGCAAGAAAAGAGCAGCAGCAATGGCACCAAGCAGAAACCAAGACATTCTCAGCTATTCAAAGTAGTGTTGATCAGTCTCGATTGTGACAACAGAGCAAAGAGAACCAGGCTATTCTTGACTGGATTACTCTAATGTGACGGAGCAAACCAGAGCTGTAGAATAGTCAATCAAGTGAGCGAAGTGATATAATACTATTGTAGAATACACGCTTGTAGAATACAAAAGGAAGGGAACGCTCAGGTCCCGTACAGCTAGGACGCGCGCCAAGCGCTCCTAGCTACATAGGGAATGCTAAGCGAGCCTCGGCTGCTCGCATTCCCCGTGACATCTAATTAATTATGCTCCTCAGCAGCATGATTTTATTAGCCGCCGAGAGTCTGGAAATGGCCAGTGGCTTTTGGACGCAGTAGAATATTAAAAATGGCTGGTAATGGAGAAAACAACGCTTTTCTGTCCCGGCATCCCTGGCGCAGGAAAAACAATTCTTACAGCGATTGTAATTGATGAACTTAAGACACGATTTGCCAATAATCAATCAATTGCCGTGGCTTATATATTCTGCAATTTCCGACGGCAATACGAGCAAAAAATTGAAGACCCTCTTGCAAATTTGCTGAAGCAGCTAACTCAAAAAATAGCTTTTTTGCCCGATCAGATAAAATCTTTCTATAATCACCACTTTACCAAGGAGTCCCGGCTATCGAAGCATGAAATCCTGGGGATATTGCGGCATGTAGCTTCTACATTTTCGAAAGGTCTTGTTATTGTCGATGCTCTAGACGAGTGTCAAGTGTCTGGCGGGTGTCGAACGGAGCTTTTGTCAGAGCTTTTTGATCTCCGGGCAAAATGCCAGATCAATTTATTTGCGACCTCGAGGTCTATTTGTTCAAATAGAGAGAAGTAGTCACGTGGCCTTCAGAGAGTATAGGGCAAACTAGTGTCAATTGCTGAAGGTTGTAGAACCTAAACTACAGGAGAGAATCCCTCTACTTATAGAGGTGTGATACCCACATGTCAACACACTGATGCCTACTGGTGCCTACAGGTGCCTACAATAGACTTTAGGTATGGTCCTTAGACCTGACCTGTTCAACGCTATTCCAGAAATTGATGAAATATTCAGAAATAGCATGCAATTGGAAATACGAGATAGCGAACAGGATGTTCAGAAATACTTAGATGGCCACTTATTGCTACTTCCGAAATTTGTTAGAAATAATCCGGAACTGAAAAACGAAGTCAAATGGGAGATTGCAAAAGCTGTTGATAGCATGTAAGTATTTTTCTAAGGTTTTAGTAGCTAATGCTTACGCTTTATAGGTTCCTGCTTGCACAGCTTTATCTCAACTCTTTGAAAGGGAAAAGATCCCCAAAAGCTATCCGATAGCTCTGAAAAATCTTTCAACTGGATCTGAAGCGTACGACTACACATATAGTGGAGCAATGGAAAGAATCGAAGGTCAACTTTCAGACGAAAAAGAGCTTGCAAAGCAGGTACGGTTACAGGCTGTAAGCTAGCCCACGGCCAGCCAAAGGCTTACAGCCACTATGAAGGCGTATAGTCTGGACTATTGTGGGCTCCGATTAATAGAATGCTTTTCGGGGATACCGACCTCTAGGGCTCGGTGGTTCCGTAGGTCAAGGATACAGCACTGTTGAGCACTGTTATGGGATAAAAGGAAGAGCTAGAGTTCCCTGGAGGAAGGCAAGCTTGAGTTTTCCTGCTAGACTTACAAGCATACTTTTGATATCAATACATCACTGTTGCAACTACATCACCAATCACGTGTTCTTGCCTGTTATATTGCAATCCCTCCTGCTGCCCTCTTTTTGTTACAACCGTATACTTAAAGCCTCAGGCGTTAGGAGTCAACAGTGGCTATAACTTTACTTATGTAATCATTTGGCTAGCTTCACTAACGTACTTGATCAGTTAGCTGGCCATGTCATCATCCTGGCCACTATCCCTGCAACCACCACTTTTTTTCAATTTTGATTTGCAATTGTATCACAACTACTTAAAATATCAATTTGCGGATTGAAATAATTGATATATTGACGGTCAGGGCATGTACGAGCAGTGTGCTCTAGCGATTTACATATACTACACTTCGCTGGGGCACGTGTACGTGTTGGAGCAACGTTTTGATCAACTACCTGATTTACAACTTCAATATCAGCTGTAGCTTGATTCAACTTGTTTTGAACTTCTAAAACTCGTAAAACACTTTTTTTGCGTACGAATGATTTCTTTACAGCTCTTTTTTTCTTGACTCTTTTATTTGCGGCTCGTAATTGTCGATTCTCAGCCGCAAGAAAAGTAGCGTTGTGCATAGCTAATTAGCACTTTTTGATAAGTTAACTTATTCGCGATTTCCAGGCTGTACAGATACCGTACGAAAGTCTGTAGCTGTAACTACTTTTGAAGTAAATATTACACTTATTTGAAACTCCGTTTCGTCGAAGTTATAAATATCATTCTTCGCAATTCCATATTTCTCAATTGTATTTCGTACGAGTCGAAACTAGCTTTGAATCACTTCAGGATCTTCGCATTTTGCTCGCTAATAATTATATTTTCGATTGTACTTCGATTTAAGCTGTAAATGTCGATTTATAAACCGTAAAACTCAGCGTTGGCTTACAGTTGGCTGCGCAGACGCGTCGCGCGTTGCTCGATCTGCAAGCAATAGATTGGCCGCATCACATACTAATAGTTGCGTTAAGGGCATTTTACGCGTATCCATATTCAATATCTAATTAATAAGTGTCGTTTTTTCCGTTGAAGTAAGTTTGCGGTTGGCAGAAAAAATACTAGACTTTGCGGGCACTTTTTTTAATCGAGACGTCATTGTCGATTGTAGCGCGCCGTACGCAGA
Organism: Chalara sp. BL73; assembly: GCA_918026815.1. Classification (NCBI taxonomy): domain Eukaryota; kingdom Fungi; phylum Ascomycota; class Leotiomycetes; order Helotiales; genus Chalara; species Chalara sp. BL73. The sequence continues at coordinate 1,785,933 of CAKJVC010000150.1, read as the reverse complement.
CGCGGCGGCCCGTAAGCTTGAAAATCGGCCTATTCGATAGGCCTGAATGCCTAAAAGGATTCTTTTTTCTGTATTAGCCATTTGTAAAGTTGGATGTTGAGCAATTGCAAATCAAAATTGAAAAAAAGTGGTGGTTGCAGGGATAGTGGCCAGGATGATGACATGGCCAGCTAACTGATCAAGTACGTTAGCTTGTGGCTATTCCGAACTGTGGCTTGGAACACCAAGACTTTGCTATATAATTTCAAACCCCACGGCGCCGAGTAGCGTACATCGGCCATCGCAGTTAAGATGAACAACCTTTATTCCTCTCGATTGCCTGATGGCCAGTGGCCACCGGTTCTCTTCCGCGTCGAACACTCTAATAACTCGACTTTTCACAATCACAAATTTCCGGCTCCAGATATCAACGACATGATCGACCCCTCTCCCTACGCAGTTGATATTCAGTAACCCATGTGTATCCCTCATCGACCAAGTACTCGAAAAGTTCTCTGCCGTCGGTAGTGCAAAAATAAACTTTTCAAAATGTCTTTCTTTTTCTTTTTCTTTTCTATGATAGAAGATATGAAGAAAACAGTGCAATCAGTATAATAAAGAAATAACACGATAATATTACGCCTGTTGAACTTTGATAATGTAAGTCCCAGGGAAAGCAAGCAGTGTCTTCTATCCAAGAACCAGGCATTCGGCATTTCCGAACGGACCTCGAGAGCCTTACAGGCCGTGGTATAGTGTAATTGCGCTGACCTCGCCGCTTGACCCGCGCTGCCCACCGTCGTTCCGCTTTCACATGTCTTCTCTCAAGTAATAGTAGTTCTTCTTCAAACAAAATAGTTTCCCACTGATAACTCCGCCAGTCGATGGATATGAATGGCCAGTATTCTGTCCAGTCTGTCGAAAAGTCCCCAAACCGAGGGATACACATCGACCTAAATTCGATGAATAGTAGTGAAGCAGGGGCTTCGTCTTCGTAAGACCATTCCCAACGAATTCTTCTTTTCAACCCTTCTCTTTTTTCAAAAATTAAGCGGCGCTGAATAGGTGTATTCTTATCAGAGGGAATTTGCTGTTGATGCAAAAATCCAGAAGAATGTAATAATTCCTCACTTTGAATATAATTTTCAACATCCACACCGGCCGATGATAAGGCGAGAAGCCATATATCCGCTAAGGAACTGGAATCTGACTCCTCGTGAACGTAATTGAACAGCGAGTCAAGCGGCGTTCTAGTTCTTGAATCTTTTGGCGACGGAGACAAACCGAGCCTGTGCAGCCTTTGGACTACTGCAGTCCAATCACCAAGGACAAAGGGTTTGCCATACGCAAATGCATAGCCGATGTTATCAGTAATACGCTCGTACAATGCAATTCCCTCTTCGACAATATCAACTTGGAACTCCTCCTGATTTATAACCCATAAATACCCCTCGGTATCACTGAGATGAGATTTCAAGAAATAGCTCCCAAATCTATCAACGGCGGTCGGATCACTCTGGCCATGCCTTATTAAGGCTCTGATAGTGTCGACACAGGCTCTAGGCTTTGTGCGACTGAAAAGTCCGTCGTTGGGTAGCAGCATTAAAGGTGTGCTAGCGAGAGAAATCAGCGAGTATAACAAGTATTCGAAACGGTACTCGCCTTTTCCAAAAATGACTTGTTCTACTTGCATCGACACCATGAGATAATAGAAAGCCTACCACATCCGCTCGGTAACCTAGCGCTGCATACTGTGAATAATTTAGCACTATTTAGTTTAAATCATAAGTAGAGTATGCCTACGTGAAGAAGTGTATTTCCGTACTGATCTCTAATGAATGGAGACACATTCTGGTAGTTGAAGGCTTTCTGAATATCTTCGATATCCCCATACCTACAAAGATCGAAAATGGGGGTAGATGAATCGGCTACTGGCTCTATTCGGAGAGCCTGCGTTACTGTACTATGTGAACGGTGAAACCAGAAGCTGATGCAGTACCCGAGGAACCTCGATGATATGGTTATGCCAAACTCTTTGACAACTCCACCCGTCTGGTTATTACTATCTCTGTTGTGGATTGCTGCACTGCGTTGAGTAAACAAGGTACCTTCAACTAAGAGTAGATAAGACGACTTGTGAGACGAAATTCGCACACGTCTGTTGGTCGTGTCTGAAATCTCTTCATGTCTAACCAAAGAACGAGCCTGGGAAGCATTTTCTAAAAGAGTCGGGCTCAATAAGCGGCCATCGATTGTTTTCGCTATGCCCGAACTTATTTCAAGGCTCGCAAGACTAGATTTATTAGCATCTATGTTGATAATTTATTTATCCCTAATCAACATACTTCAGCGCCATCAAGTTCATGGCTATTGATGTTGTGAGAAAGTGCATCGTTTGATGGAGATGCTGTTGGAATCTTTCGATGTCCTTCATCTTAAAACCTGTTTTTACAGACTCCCAATGTTTGGATACCTTACCAGAGCCATGCAATTTTCGTTCTGCCAAACTGATAATTGCATAAATCGTTGAAAGCTGATCTCTACAAGCTTCTAACGAAGCTAAGAGCGAATGTGCTGGATATGGTGCTCCATCTTGGAGTTGCTGCCTTTCGATGACGACTTGAATATCTCGAAGAATATTTGCAAGTCGGGTTAATTCTAAGACAAGTCTTTGAATTTCCTTTGGAGCCCCAATTATGGCGTTGAAATAAGATCGCACATCTCGCGTGGTGGCGATAAGCTGAATTGCTAGTGATACCACAGCTATACCGCTTGCTGCGCTACTTAGTCCGTCCATGATGAGTAATCTGGTCAGAGATTCTTCACTCTTTGTAATGTGAGCAACTGGGGATTTTGGCTCGTAAGGCTAGCGATTTGAGCCTTCAAGAGTTTCACTTCGCTGAAAGTTATTAGTTTTGATCTTCCCTAAACGAAAACTATATTCTGTAAGGATACATACGGTTTTCAGTGTCGATTAGTATAGACGTGTAGTTGTATCGGGAAAACGGAATTTTTTTGATAGCAGTCCGGCACACACAGCCACGCGCTCACCAGCCACAGGCTTTATTATATAAAATAAACTACGCTGCACGTACTGTAATTACTGTAATCACTATCCACCTCTATTTCTGTCGGAATACCCGGGTCATAGATATTGCCTATACTTTAACCTGAGGGCACATACGCATGTGTTCATGCGTAATGCTCGATGAGGTTGTTGGATAAGTCTTGATTGATTCTAAGCTGCGTGTCACGAAGAGGTTGTAGGTCCCGAAAGGGACCCACAACTCTTCACGTGACTAGCTACTTGCGTTCCAACATGTCAGAAATATGATATTGAGAGAGGTATCACGTCGATAGAATACGGGTTGCTGTGTGCTTGTATAGTATGATCTATATCTAGGTTGTAGACATGTAAGAGATTTTCTAATTCCGTGGCCTATTACGTAAGCCAATTCCTGACACAACACTAACGTACCTGATCACTTAGCTGGCCACATCATCATCCTGGCCGCGCAAAAACACACCAAAAATCGCGATTTTGACATGTTTTTATTTCAGCTACTACTTTACCTAACTTTATAAAACTCTATGTATTACTATTTAACTGTAATTCCCATATATTTGTAAAAGTTGAGACTGATACAATTAATAGTTATTCAGAAACAGAAATTACAGAGGTTATTTCGGCGTGAAATACTAGATCTAAGTCTATATAATACTAAACATTTTGAAACTCAAAATACTGCTTATCTAAATACCGAGAAAACTCAAATTTAAGTTTTAATCCATTGAAATAAATAATAGTTGAGATATAAACATGTCAAAATCGTGATTTTTGGTGTGTTTTTGCGCGGCCAGGATGATGATGTGGCCAGCTAAGTGATCAGGTACGTTAACTGACTCTGGCTGTTTCATTGGCCTAGTCATTTCAGAAACTCAACGTTTGACAGAGAAAGAATCGCTCTCGCTAAAGCATGTAAAATTAATCTGGTAAAGGGTGATCGATTCGATTTGTGGTTCCCTATACTTTAAAAAGCATAAAGAAGTTGGAAAGACCAGCCACAGGTAGACAACATTAGACTTGCAGCATTTAATGGTCATAATATAGCGCTGCGTTGCTTTCCAGAAAGTGAAGCGAGTAAACTTGACGATAAAGATGCGGAAGGGCTAACAGCATTAATCTGGGCAGCAGAGTTAGGTTATGAGAAGGTAGCAAGGCTGCTGGCCGAGAAAAGTGCCAATGCCAATGCTCAAGGTGGCTAATACGGCAATGCTCTCCAGGCTGCTTCTTGTAGTGGCCACGACGCAGTGGCAAAGCTACTAATTGAGAAATAGGCCAATGCCGATACCCAAGGTGGCTACTACTGGCAATGCCCTCTTATTGACTGGAGGAGAATTCTGCCCACAAGGGGATATACACTAGAAGATGATATTTATAGATGAGGATATTGCCTGGAAAGGAATATTCTATGGAAGAGAACATCCTCTTCCGTGACCATACTTTTTGTCCGCCGTATTTGAGATACGATTATTGCCATGCAAGCTGACAGCCGTTGCGCTTCATGTTTATCCTGCCAGTGCGAGAATTATACGTGATAAAACACCAGACAAAGGCGATTCTATTGTTAATGGGTTCTCCCAAACTCTCTTCGCCCGTTGCCTGAACGTAATTGAAAAGTCCTCGCGCTTAATGCCTGCTTCTATTAGGAGCTTCCATATACCATGATGCATCTGCGATTCTGATTACGTGGTTCAGTCAAAAGTTCATATACTGGCTTTATCGCACTCTCTGGCATCGGATGAAGAAAGCAGATAATGCAGAATCCGGAATCTTTTTATACGAGGATTAAATTCTGTAGGAATACATATCACTACCACTATTGCTTTTTCACTGCCGATATTGGCTATTGTGGTTCTGCATTGTGTAGATGCGATGAATGCTCGGTTAGATCTTGTGGCGCTTTTATGATTGTGCTTGCGGCCTGCTTGTTATATTTTACAAAAGCTACGAGGCGGGGTATTTTTATTGCTACTTCAACGCGGGTTCTTTTCTCTGCGGGTTATAGTCTGATTGTAACTGATAGAGGTGATAATAGTTTTGCGGCGGTGGAGGCGGTGGAGGCGGTGTTCATTTCGACCAATAACGGAATGAGTTCTGCCAACACTTGATAAGACTTTGGAAGGTTGATAAGGCCAGTATAAGGAGAATAGAAGATGTGAAGGTTGAAGTAGAGTGTGGGATATGTAAAGCTCCATGAGGCATTTAGAGACGCGATGGGTTTCATCACATCAACATAGTGTTAACATCATGGTACATGACATGGATGTATTGTTGACTCAAACAAGTTATAGTGAAGATGTGCTAGAGAAGATCCTGTACAAATCAGGGTCACTGCCTCTAAAGAGTTCGATCTAAGAGCAAATTCCATAGCGCAGTGCTGCGCAATGGTTTGGTGCTATTGACTCTGCAATCCTTTCTGTACCGTCCTAGCTACGATTTGCTCCGGAACTCCCTGGGTTGGAGCCGTCGGTATTAGACCTAGTCTGCTGAGCAGCCTCCTCCTTCACCCTAATGTCTGCATCAACCTTGGCATCGTTTGCAGCCGCCTTCTCATTGTGCTCTCGTTTCCGTGCAGTGGCACGTGATTTCTCTTCTGCGATGCGGCCGTTAGTACTAACACATATGGAAGGGAAGATCCGACTTAAACCCTTTGTCTTTTTCGGTAGGATATGACTGGCACCCCCGAACCCAGCAAACTTTAGGATGCCATGCTCGTGTATAGTTTCAGCACCGAGAATGACATCCCAAGGAAGGGAATCACCATTAATGACATGGAAGACAGTGGTGAAAATCTTGCGAAAGCGTTTTCCTTTCCAGCAGAGAACGATTGTGCCCATTGATATAAGCTGTTCACCGTTGAGACAGGTGCAAATAGACTCATTGTGGATGATCATGTTGTCGGACATATGAAGCCTGTGGACGACTTGGAGTGTGATAAGGTTGTGGACTTCGCATCCGGTATCGAGTCTCATCTTGGACTCAACGTAGTCACCTGCGTGTGAGGAGAAGATTTTGATAGTTTTCAGAAACGGATCACCAGGTTGCTGATAGTGTGAGCCTACCCCCCTTGGCTATGTGGAAACGGTCTGTAATTTGCATACCTTATTCTTGAAAACGCCTTTCGTCTGCTTCCAGGCAATTATGGTAGCCCTGGAAAGCCTTTCAAGGAATAACGTGAAAAGGTTCAGCATAGCTTGGGATGAGATAGGATGATATGTGACCGTGATGTCTAATCTACCCAAGCAAGCGTTTGAGTTTTATCTCACGAATCGCTCGAGATGGGGGGTTTGGACCACTGTTTCCTTGACATCTCTAATAGAGATGTGTGAGGGCGCCTACGACTTATATGCATTTGAGGCTGCGGAATAGACTGAATTGATGGTTTTGGAAATATTCAATTGATGATTGAAGGGAAAGTATCAAACATGTTGCTCATAAGATCCGTGAACAGCCACATCAAGCCAGCGGCATTGGATTGAGCCAATCAATTGCAGCTGACAGCGTTCGGCGCTGGAATGGTCGACACTTGAAATAAACGGGTAACCATGAGGGCTTTGGGAAGAACAAATCCGCACTGAGTTATCCCTTTGGTCCTAACCAGCCAGCATGAGGGTTTTGGACACAAGCCTATAACCAGGGGTAATCAATGGGCCTTGTTTGACCGAAGCCGCCACCTTGCAGTGATGCAGAAGCACAGCCCGAGTTACACTAGTTAATGATGAGGGTTTCGGATTCGGCCAATAGCGTCTGTGGGAATCCTGCAGCTGGTAAGCGAAAATTTGCCAACATGTACAACGCCCCGCCTTGAGGGTTTGGCTACAGCCAATGAGCTGGTCTGCCTCCCTGCAGGCGCGATAAAAGCAAAGGATAAAAGGTAACACATCTTCGCAATCATATCTTCATTCGCCGTAGATCAGCGAGATCTCTTCATCTCAGCATCTTTTTATGATATATTAGTGGACAGCCATGGAAGACCGCTGGTCCCCTCATAAAGAAGCAATAAGAGAACTATTCCTCGTTGATGGTAAAACCCTTAATGAAGTCATAGAGGAAATGAAGAAGAGATACGAATTTCACTCGAGGTATGAAGTAGCGGAAGATTTCTTAGAGTGTTGTTAAACTTTCGATAGCAAAGCACAATACGAGCGCCAACTCAAGAAATGGGGTTTCAGCAAAAACTGGAAAGAATCCAAATGGGGAGACATCGGTCGTATAATCGAAAAGCGGAAGCGGGCTGGAAAAGACAGCGACGTTTATCGCGGTGGCGAGATTATTCCAAAGAAGAAGGCTCGTAAGGAGGTTTCGCGGCACCATTTCCCCACCCCCCAAGAAGAGTACGGTCAAGGTGTTACGGGATCAGTCCCAACCCCACAAACACCAGAGGGCATCTATATTTGCACACCTCGCCAGGTTCCCGCCGATACATATCTACTACAAAACCTTCCTTGGTTCCAGTTCCAGAGCTTTCTTGGGCCCAAAGGTGCATCAATCATGATTCCATGTTAGTCTCAAGCAACCCACTGACTGAGACTAGATGAATGTATCCCAGATCTAGCCTCAATAGCCCATACGCTGTGCTCAATTGAGAATAATGCTTCAATCGCCTTATCTGGAGCTCGCCCATTCCAACAAACCAATTACGTGTCCGACCAGTTGATCTCCGTTCTCACTCTCTGGACATCAAATCTCACAGCCGCTAACCGGGGAAAGGCAATCCGAAATATACATTCTCTTCTCCGAACAGTTCTCCCGGACCACACAGATACAGAAACTACAACGGCTGTTGAGCAATTGCCCATGAGGTTTGAAATAGGTACCGCAACTCCGTACCTCAGCGTCGCTGTGTTTTTGTTGTCAAACAACCTGCTGCAAGATGCTGCCCGCGATAAAATAATTGAACTGTTTCGTCAACAGAAAGACTTGCAGCTCCTTCAGTTTTTATTATCGATCAAAAACCCGACAAGTGAAGCCTTAGCAGAAAAGCTTTTCATTGATGCAGTGTTCGCCGAAGATTATATGATCCTCAGGGCGATTCTAAATACCGGTATTAGTCCAAACACTGTGACAACGCGGTTCACTGGCACGCCTCTTGCTTACGTTGCAGGAAAGAACAACATAGGGTTAGTTCGGCTCCTTCTTGATTTTGGTGCCGATGTCAATGCCCCACCAGCTGAAGAAAATGGAAAAACAGCACTTCAAGCAGCAGCTGGAAAAGGGAATATTGAGCTTGCTCGGCTTATTCTTGATTTTGGTGCCGATGTCAATACTCCACCAGCTGGAGAGAGTGGGAAAACAGCACTTCAAGCAGCTGCTAAAGAAGGGAATATTGAGCTTGTTCAGCTTTTTCTTGACTTTGGTGCCGATGTTAATGCTCCACCAGCTGGAGAAAATGGAAGAACAGCACTCCAAGCAGCTGCTGAAGAAGGGAATATTAAGCTTGTTCGGCTTTTTCTTGACTTTAATGCTGATGTTAATGCTCCACCAGCTGAATTCAATGGAAGAACAGCACTTCAAGCAGCTGTTGAAGAAGGGGATATTGAGCTTGTTCAGCTTTTTCTTGATTTTGGTGCCAATGTTAATGCTCCACCAGCTGAATTTCATGGAAAAACTGCACTTCAAGCAGCAGCTGAAAATGGGAATATTGAGCTTGTTCGGCTTCTTTTTGACTTTAATGCCGATGTTAATGCTCCACCAGCTGAATTTAATGGAAGGACAGCACTTCAAGCAGCTGTTGAAGAAGGGGATATTGAGCTTGTTCAGCTTTTTCTTGATTTTGGCGCCAATGTCAATGCTCCACCAGCTGGAGCGTATGGAAGAACAGCACTTCAAGAAGCAGCTGAAAAAGGGAATAATGAGCTTGTTCAGCTTCTTCTTGACTTTGGTGCCGATGTTAATGCTCCACCAGCTGGAGAGTATGGAAAAACAGCACTCCAAGCAGCAGCTGGAAATGGGGGTGTTGAGCTTGTTCGGCTTCTTCTTGACTTTAATGCCGATGTCAATGCTCCACCAGCTGGAGAGTATGGAAAAACAGCACTCCAAGCAGCAGCTGGAAAAGGGGATATTGAGCTTGTTCGGCTTCTTCTTGACTTTAATGCCGATGTTAATGCTCCACCAGCTGAATTCTATGGAAGAACAGCACTTCAAGCAGCAGCTGAAAAAGAGAATATTGAGCTTGTTCGACTTCTTCTTGATTTTGGTGCCGATGTTAATGCTCCACCAGCTGAATTCTATGGAAGAACAGCACTTCAAGCAGCAGCTGAAAAAGAGAATATTGAGCTTGTTCGGCTTCTTTTTGATTTTGGTGCCGATGTTAATGCTCTACCAGCTGGAGAATATGGAAAAACAGCATTTCAAGAAGCAGCTGAAAAAGGGAATATTAAGCTTGTTCGGCTTCTTTTTGATTTTGGTGCTGATGTTAATGCTCCACCAGCTGGAGAGTATAAAAAACAGCACTTCAAGCAGCAGCTGGAAAAGGGGATATTGAGCTTGTTCGGCTTCTTCTTGACTTTAATGCTAATGTCAATGCTCCACCAGCTGAATTCAATGGAAGAACAGCACTTCAAGCAGCAGCTGAAAAAGAGAATATTGAGCTTGTTCGACTTCTTTTTGATTTTGGTGCCGATATTAATGCTCCACCAGCTGGAGAAAATGGAAGAACAGCACTTCAAGCAGCAGCTGGAAAAGGGAATATTGAGCTTGTTCAGCTTTTTCTTGACTTTGGTGCCGATGTTAATGCTCCACCAGCTGATTTTAGAGGGATGACAGCTCTGCAGGCTGCTGCCATCAGCGGTTATATAATGATCGTGGTGAAACTTCTTGAATGCCACGCGAATGTTAATGCACCGGCTGCTTTATTAGATGGCAGGACAGCTCTGGAAGGTGCTGCAGAGCACGGGCACATAGATACAGTACAGCTACTCCTTAACGCTGGCGCCGAACTCAGTGGACAAAGAGACGCACAGTACAAGAGGGCGATAACCTTGGCATCGAAGTCTGGACATCACGCTATCGCGAGACTTCTTAAAGCGTGCGCTCCAGAAACCAGGTATCCGAGAGACAGCCTCTCGTCTTAACAGCAATGGTGGTAGCACCAAGACAGAAGAACTCTCGCCAAATAAAAGATTTAGAAAGTAATAGAAAACAGATGACTCACACTCGTGTTCCCAAAAAGGACGAAAGATATTCTCCAAGTAGGGCGTAAAGCTAACCAAACCTGAAACATCGCAAACGAAACTATATGAAGGCATAAAGTGAAATCTCTGCTCTCAGGGAATAGGTTTAAGAAAACAGTTATTCGGATCAATAAGCATTGCTAGAGACGACGCTTTAAGCTGACTTGTCCTCAACTGATGGATGTGAATAACCTTCGTGTGAGACAAGAGGGTCGCTAGCGTGGGGAGAATTCGCTCAGGTGAAGGGTGGTCTGGATAACAATCTTGGCGGGTAAGGACCAAGCCTGAAATGGTCACTGATAGCAGCATCGCGGAGGGCCTCCTAAAACCTCCCTCCGCCTGCAGCGTTCCCAAGTGATGATTCCCTGTGAATATTAATTTAGCGGAACCTAGATACATTCAAAGATACTTACAATATTAGAGCAGTGTATAGCGCACGAGCGTTTTATAGCACATCCCATCCTGCGTCGAGAATTATTGACTATGAGTCGTGTTTAGTGGTTGATTTTAGGTTCCGCAATCGCAACAATCTTGTTCAAATAGAAAGAGTCACGTGGCCTTCAGAGAGTATAGGGCAAACGAGTATCAATTGCTGAAGGTTATAGAACCTAAACCACAGGAGAGAATCTCTCTACTTATAGAGGTGTGCTACTCGCATGCCAACACAATGATGCCTACTGGTGCCTACAATAGACTTTAGGTATGGTCCTTAGACCTAACCTGTTCAACAAATCTTCTCATAGCTCACCGCCCCAACCTCAGTCTTACTTCATTATCGACCAAATGCACTCAAAGTACTTTGCCAACAAAATTTATCACGATTTGGATGCCAGTCTATTACTACTTGTGTGCCCCATTAGTTTTCTAGATTTGTTTATATTGTGTCAAAGCACGGAGTTGATGTTGGAACGCCGTTTTGGGATGGTGGGGGCGGGGCACCCGGATTGACACAGAGCGAAATGATTCAGGCGGTCGACGCATCATACCAAGATACAATTCAAGGGGAGATTACGGATACTCGATCGAAAAGATGAATCACTCCTCGAGATGATACATGTATTTGAGAAGATCCAGGCGAGGCCATCAACGAGAGCCAAGCTTGCGGGTTTCTTTGAGCAGAAACCATGCGATGTCAAAGCCTCGTGGGGAAGGGAGAAAAAAAGGCGTGTATATTCTATGTCCATCACCATAAAGAAGCTGACTGGGATAGTCATTTGCTGTGGGCAAAGGATCTGGCTGCCTCGAGTCAGCACAGAAGATCCCTCTCCAATAAGTTTAGTAAACCAATGGATGAGGAGTACCCGACAGTCTGCGATACTACCACCGATATGATAGACGCAGTCCTAGTATGCTCTTGGCTCGATTTCAATGTAAATAATACTTAATATAAACGTTTGGCTTTTTCTTATTGAATCGGGCAGTTTCCTCTCTGTCAATGGTGAGCAGCTTGATCCTCACAATCCGACCAAAGACATATTGTTGAAGGCCATATGTGTCACGTGAACTGTCACGTGATCCATGTACGGAATAGGTTTGGTCTCAGCCTACAATATGTATATATCACTGGTTTTCTCTCATTCTGTAGAAGAATCAAGCACTTTTCACTTCAATACATATAGTCTCCAGAGTCACTTCTCTGGGCTCATCTCCACTCCTGTAACACTAGTAAACACACATTCGCCGCAAAACACCCCCTTTCCGTGAAAGCCGAAAGTCTGAACGGGGAGGCCTTGCTGGACAAAGGTCCATTCCAGCCCTACCTTGCTAAATGGCACACTTGTCGAGGGTAGGGGGCCGCCCTTGAGCTCCCCACTTCAACAAGGGTGGTAATTAGCACGTGGCGCGGGCGAATATCTGGCAAGCACACAGATCCATTGGCCGCAACTTCGCTGGCCATATATTCCTTAGCAAGGGCTTGAAATTTGTTACACGTCGCAAGGGGGCGCACGCATACTTGGCGAGTCACTCTTGTTGAAAGCATGTTCAGGGAAGCTACGCTCTCCTGGGAGGTAAGTTTAGCAACTATAGTGAGAATGACGACCAACACCATAGAAAACAGTTCGAAATAGCCAACAAAGTACTACGCCTGAATTGGTGGGTTTGGAGGCTCTGGAATTTGAAATGTGGAGTCAGCCACTGCAAGTCGCCTTCTTCCCGTATGATGAATTATCCCTGGAAAGATTTGCTTTAAGTATAAGATCAACATTTTCCACGGCCTTCAAAGAAACGGATCAAGTGGACGGCAGATGAGTATACATTCTAGTGGACATGATTTTTGAACGACAGGTTGACGTCTCTCCCCAGTCGTCGCCCACAATTGAAAACGGGAGATTTTAACAGGAGAACTCGAGCCGATAACTCAGGATTATATCAGCGTCCTCTCAGGTTCTGGGAGGCATTTGTCGCTTAGGCTTTAATATTCTTGTAGCTCTCCCATGATACAAGTACCACAGTGTCACAACGGTGGCAGTTAATGGGATTGAAATGACCCAAAACAGCCAAAACGTTGTGGAAACTCGGATATAGCCACTCGTACTGTCAAAGTTGAAGAATTGGCTGCCAAAAATGGTCTAAGATTATAGCATATCAGCCACCCCTCAACTGTTCAAAACTTGAATCTAGGTTACCTACAGCGGTCGTAGAAATTGGTAAGAAAAATAGTGTCACAGCGGCGATAGTCTTCATCGAGTCGCTGTCTCTTTGCACGACCCTACTATCTTGCTGTGTTACGAGGTTAAAAGACTATTTATACCAAATTAGCCACGATTTATTTATTCGTCATGGTCTCTGACGGAGCTACCTACCAGATTAATTATATTCTGGATTCTCTTGTCCAAACTCGCCACACGTAGGCTCACTGATTGAAAAAGCCCTTCCTTGTATTTCAGCCTAATCTGAGTTGTTTCCATCGCCTCTGTGTCATTGGAACCAGTCATCTCCAGGAGGCGTTCGTGGTGGGCGAGTATATTCGCAAGCGTTAAAAGAATAGCATCCGAGCCTTCCTTTAAGAAGATAATGTGCTTAGCCACATTATGGAGGCCGACGAAATCCATCTGGTTAGTTGGGCCCCGAGAATTTGCGCAATCAAGTGTTTTCTATCTGCGTTAATCCGGCGCCAAAACGCACCAAGGGGAGGGGTAGTTAGAACTTACTTCTTCTATTACACGAAATGTATCGGACAGATTCCAAACTATCCCATCCACCTGGAGGAATAGCTCATCTAAAATGATAACGAATAGGTTGTACGGATCACTGACTGCATCTTGCCATGCAGAATTCGAGGCAAGGCGCTCAAACCGTTGCTGAAGCTGGATCGATGCCCCAAAGCAGATTAAAGTTACGCATGACTGGCTGCTAGAATTGGGGCTTTGGGACGGAAGCCATTTCAAGAAGAATCCCGCTCTGATCCAAGACCAATCTGCTTGACTTTGTGGGATTGAATCATAGTGCTGATTGACTATTTGCGTAACGAATCCTTCAAAGCGCTGAACGGTTATTGTTGGTATCACGGGCTTACCTTCCACGGGGCAAAAGGCGCAGCTCTACTTAGTAGGCCACGCTCTTGCTCTTGATGGATATGGTAATGATTGTTGTTGTATTAGGTTCTACTCTAGATTCTACAAAATGGGGGTTGTGCGGACCACGTGACCTGGTGGGTCGTATGTGGATCCGTAAACCCCTACTTCCTACAGTTATGTTTTTGCATAGAAAATGGAACCAAGAGCCTTCTCTGCTTATTAGGGTCACAGCTCCGAAGATATTTTGGGCCCACTTACAATGCCAATTATTACTATCTTTTCCGCTGCCAAAGGAGTGCGTAACGGATTGAATCCTTTCGGACACAAAGTCCGAGGGGAATGAGTAGTGACGGAAGAGCTGCACAAGGCCTGTGACCGTCTCATACGTCGGTTCGTCTAGGGGTGCGAATCTGCCGGTCTAAGGGTTAGCTAACTTATCAGCACAGCAGTAGTTACAATGTTATTGACATCACGCGCAAATGAGGCTCAGGGCGAGTGAACAGATCAGCCACGCTCATTTCCTGAATCCGATGGACAGTAACGGCATGTCGCAACTGGCCTAACCGAGCATGTCAGTAACCTAACTCTGTAATAAAACATGTTGTTTAGTTAATTGCCTTCTGTCCATTCCAGGACGCCCACTTGTGTTTCTTCTACTCCGAGAGCCTGACGGGGTCCAACAATATTTCTGAAGGAGTCAAAGCGATGCGTATCATCGCAAAAGGAGGGCATCCTGGTCACACAACTAGCCAAATAATCAAACAAAATAGGTGTTTGTTGCGAAAGGGGTTTCCTGTTTTCTTATCTTTGTCACACGATCCCTGGTCCGTGAAGTATTATTTGTGCGCGCTGCCTGCAGCCTAATACGTACAGCCGAACGCCTGAGATTAATAAGGCTTCTTGAAGATACGCTAATGCATGGCTCGCAATGGAGAAGATCTACAGAGGTGTTGCTCCCGGCGGGTTGGTCAAAACAACGCACTGCGTTGCTGTGCCGCCACAGCGTTGTGGCGACCTCCTTTGTATTCGTCATCTAGAATCACGATTGCACGGCCTGACTTATATGATCTCGATGTGAGCAAAAGCCCAGGACCTTGCTTTATGTGATGCGATTTCTGCTCGCTGTATTATTTATGAGAGTATCTAGTGATTGTTTATGAAATGAAATGATCTATTTGCTGAATTGTACTCAAAAGTTGTGTCTCGCTGTGGTGATGTAATAATTCTGCAATGAAGTGGTCTCGCACTGACGTTCTGAAAATCAAAAGCAGACGGGATGGGATTCGATGCAACGCGGCGCCTAAATCCAGAACAAAAAAATACGAGCATTCATTGTCTTTTCCTTCCTTCATCGTTGCAAACATGCCAATAACTTTCGGATTATGGCTTCTGAACGTTCATCGGAGCTTCCTGAACACGATAGCTAAGCAAAGCTATTTTCGGCTAGGAAATAGCCCGAACTACTTGGGTATATATCCTCCTCCATGGGGTCTCTTCTTGACTGGCTGTTGGGCTGCCTGAGGCTCTTGACCAGATCGCTGTTGTTCATTGGGTGGGTTTATGCGTCCGGTGGGTCCCGTGGGTTGCAGATGCTAAATAAATGTAAGATGAGCTGTAAAATTTTGGGCCACAATGAGATGTACTCACCCTATTAGAAGCGGCCCCTGTCTGGTTTGTGGTATTTGCAGGTATATAACCCCCTCCATGCGGACGTCTTGAGGTGTTCTGAGTACGGTTAGTCTGTGGTCATCTGACTTTAAGAGAAGATGTCAGCAAACCATTGCGAATTACGATGATTGTTGAATCTTGGAAGAATTGGATTCTGTTGAGAGATTTTTAAAACAAAGGAAAAATTATTCTGTAGGTGCGACGCGCGTAAGCACGCATCGACTCAAATTCTTACTCCAGAGGGTTCTCATTCAGGGCCTTGGCAGCCATCCCAAAACGAGAAGGTGGGTTCAGCCCGTCGAGCTGACATATTTTTAAATTCATTCCTACGCCCGACCAGGCGGTGCGGTTAGACTCTGAAACAACCTACAGGGAGCGGGCCAGGAGTATACGAATATTGAAGGGCTAATTGCTTTTCTCCAGGAAACTAATAATATGCTGATCCTCAGCACGAGCCCTCTAGGCGACGAAGGAACTACAGAACACACTAAACGGGCCCTTTTGATGTGAGGCAACTTTATTCCTTGGGGAGAAACTTCCCAAGAGCATACCAACAATTGGAAACTAACAAAGCTATTAACGTTTATTTAATAAGACAACAATTATGAGTACTATGAAAAAAATATCAAAATAAAAATTACGATTAAATTCACTCCTATATGTATATGCTTGTATTTTTTCGTTTGTGTTACCAGGATGTTTGTTTTGCCTTCCTGCGTTGTAAGGCAAATAGGTTACACAGTGAAGGCGAACGATTACATTCAAGGGGTAATTTTAATGAGATTTTTGCATGACTTGTACAACCGCGTCACTTTTTGTTCAATTTCGTTCCCCTGAAGATCTGTGGCCCAAGGTCTTGTTGGTTATAGATATGAGCAGTCTGCATTGCGCTTCCTGAGCTATTACATCTCTGTAATAACCTTCTCCTAACTGGCACCTTTTGACAATAGTTTCGCTAGGCACGTTTTCAAAACGTCTAGAAATGGTATGATGGGTTTTGTGATGCAAGATCAATTGGAATGCTAACCACCAACGTATAGGAAAGCCCAGATGGAGGAGAGCATCCTCCGCCAAATGTATTTCCGGTCAAGCAAGTTAGCGCGTCCGGCACTGTAAGTTGGCATGAGCCGCTATATATCCTGAGAACTAAATTTCTTACAGCTTCAGGCATGCTTAACAGAAGCTCACCGTCAGCCTCACGGAGGTGGATACCTGCCTAGTCAAGAGCAGGAGCATATCCAGCAACTCTCTCTCGAAACACTTAATCAAGGTCAGGGCGATGGATTTGCATCAAACAAATCTCTTCCAATAACCCCATATTCCGCCGGATCTGGTCAGTGCTCTTGCGCGTCTCATCGAGTATTTCACCATAAGGATTGTATGGGAAGAAGATGGACTGGACCAGATGATGATCGATATCTGAGCCCTCACGATGGCCGTTTGAAAAAACTCGTTGTGCAGACGGTGGGTGGGATATATAACCGTCCTGCCAACGCGACCTGGGAACGCACAACAATTCGAAACGCAACTCCTCTTATGCTTCGACTTGTATGCTGGACAATGTCTTCTGTATCGATGAATCCAGATCAAAAGGACGAAAGAGGTCAAATCGACGAAGAGTCTTCTTTATCGTTGAATCCCCATCATACTAGTGAACAGGACAAGAGTCGCCGCCTCAGCGGCGATGATTGGTCTATGGTTTTCGTCAAATGGCTCCCAGCATCTGTACTTCTGTTTATATTAGTATGTTCACACCTCTTTCTCATTTGTATTTCTACAACTTTGCACAAGGGGTTTATCTGACTTGTTGCAGTTGTTCATTCCCACAGACTTGAACGGTGAAGTGAGAAACAATGGTTTCTATGACAAGTTCCGGTATCGGTATTGGGGCTATTCTAAAATCCCAAGAAACCCTCAAGAAAGTGCAATAAAAAATCGCAGTGCCTCGAGAGAGAGTCGAGAAATCAACCCTATATCGGAGCGCCTTCTTCAACCAAGGTATTTATGTTTTTTGAAAGAAGACGAGGGAGTCAGCGTTGAGAAAGTCCAGGATTGGCTCTCCCAGCAAGGAAACGAGTATGATATGAGGTATATCTTCATGGCATACACGACCGAACAATTCAGTCATCGCAAAGAAGAAGACTTGAAGTCTCTCCACCATATCGCAGAGAGAGCAGCCAGAGCCCACGGGGTTCCAGCCTACTGGATTGGGTGCAGTTGCATGCCTGACGAGGATCAGGTGATGGAAGATGTCTACCGGATCAGCGATGTCGTTCGTGGCGCCCATTCTTTGGTCACTATAGTCGGACCTCCATCTGGAAACAGCGAGGCTAAGATAGAGACAACCAAATTGCTGAGACAATTGGGAAACCGGATGTGGACATTTCCTGAGGTTCTACTCAGTCCGAGAGACCACCAAATTGCTGTCTACACTCGTGGGCAAGACTTGGATAACCCATTAAGGGTAGCTAAAAGAAACTTTGCGGCTATCGCATGGGAGGACGCGGCGATTGCTAGGCAGCTGGTTGACCATTATGAATCATCAATACTCCTGAGTCCGCTGGAATTGGTTACGCTGGCGCTGCGGTGCTTGCAAGGGCGGGAAACTGAGGAGTTCCTCAAAGGAGATATGGCTTATGCACTAATGGGACTTCTACGACGTAGGCCCAAAGTCGACAAACACGACACTGCTTTCCAGGCCTTCGCTCGGCTATCTCTCGCGAACGATAGCAACAAGTTGCTTGAGCGATTGATCTGCATACTACCCAAGGACATGAATCAACAGTGGTGTACGATAGATGATGCTTGGGACGTAAATTTATGGGACATTGATCCAATATGCCAGGTTGCTGGAGTTGGCGAAGGCGATACTGTGATACTCAGTGGAGCTTTTGGTGCGCCAATCCAGTGGAAATCCTTTGCTCCAGTGGCCCTTCTGACGCGGAATACTGCCAAGCGTTGGGTTGCAAGGATCTGCCTTCGTGGGGCTCCGGTATGGTTCGTGTTGGGAGCCATGTTCACATCGTGGGGGTCCGACAACGGGGCCAAGATCGACATTATGCTTGGTATTGGCGGTACCTTCCTTGCACTCGCTCTGGCTACAATCCTCGCATCTCCATACATGCTCCGTGCCATCTACATGGGCAAGTCATGGGGTACGCAGCCTTGGTTCTTTGGTTTTGAAGGCCACCTCGATATCGGAACAATCGAAGCCAACATTTTTGGTGTGAACTTGGGTCGCCTTACGTGGAGCCCATTTAGTAGCGAGCTTTCCCGCCACTATGAGGCTGATTATAAGGAATGTATTGGAATAGATCCCACCGAAGACCCATATGTCAGAAACCAAGTAGAGCAGGCCAGCGGCGGGAAGTATGGCGAATTAAAGGTATTCACGCTTGTCGACACCTATACCATGACAGTAACCATGTTTCGGGCCGTGCGACCGCCCGTTGCGGTGTTGCTATGCGGAAGTGAAGGAGGTATGCAACGTGCTGTCATGTGCTCATATGACTGGAGGACTCAAACACTTTATCGCGAGACAGTGTTGCGGATGAAGACGTTAGTATTGGAAAAGATGTCCCGAGTGGATAGCTTACGGTTCGGGTTGCAGAGGCCTCCTGCAGACGCGCTGCCGATACTAGAGTCGCATTCACCAACGTGTCCTGAAAGAGGAGCCCAGCGTGCCTGATGGAGAAGAAATCACTTCTCCATCCATTCAATTTGATATGTATTCTAGTTCCATTCTTAGTTACCGCATATTAGAGGTGCTTCTCTGTAATACTCATGCCATTCCCATATCTTCGATTCACAATCCTGATGAGCGTGTTACAAATAAATATGAGAACCGCCGCGGTATGAAACCATTAACGTCAATTCCTATTGCGGAATCTACTAATTTCGACATTAATCTTTCGAATTTCCAGAGTGCCTTTATGTGGGTGCTAAGGGAATATAATGGCATAGCAATTATTCAGACTTTGGCACCTAACATGGCGCGTGGAGCGATACTGCATTTTAAACCTTAGCTAGAGAACATGCAAGATTTTACAACCATACAGCCATACCCAAAATCCAGTTTTACAACTGGTCCTGTGGACCGACAAATAGAGATGTGTAAACCTGCTTTGCCGAGGAGTGCCTTTTCATCAACTTACAAAGCTGTTGCAAAATTTCAGCGAGGGCGGAATTGTGCTAGTATTGGTACAGACGAGCGCGGTCCAACTTTGTCAGCGCCTAGATCTCCACAAGAAGCAGTTGGTCGATAGTGCGTTCGAGGCTTAACACAAGCCTATACAAGCCTGCTTTCGCATTCCCCTGCTTCAAGCTTCAGATTACGACCAAAGTTTTCCTTAAAAGTCTGTAGGGTTTTGACTATACAACCAAACCCTCTGGATTGCGCTGTCGTCGGCAATGTTCGACCATCGTTGTCTTGAATATCTGGATTGGCACCAGCCTTTAAACGCAGCTCAACAACCCTTTGGTGACCATAATCTGCAGCGATCAGTATTGCTGTTAATCCTGAAATATTGCTCTATGAATCCAGTTCCATTCTAAGTGCTGGGAGTTTAGAAATGGATTTGTTAGCACTTGCCCTTGCGGATTGAAATGGTCGACAGATTGAGATAATATTTGAAGCCCGGATATCAACGCCGCATTTCTCCTTTAAAAGAAAAAGACTCCTTTCGCTGCCACTCATAGCCGCTGCCTTCACGTCTTCCGTAATCACTGCATCTCCCCTCGCTTTGCAGTCAGAAGCATCATCACCTCTTTATCGAAATTCTCTGCGATCAACTTCACCATCTCTTTTGTAATCATTATGTCTCCCCCTCGTTGTTTAAGCAAAAGCATCATTACCTTTTTCCCACTCCACAAGTTTCCCGCCGCTGTTTTCACCACTTTTTCTGTAATTACTATATCTGCCCCCCGCTGCTCAAGTAAAAGCATTATTACTTTGTCCCCACTCCTTTCGTTCCCCGCCGCTGCTTTCACCACTTCTTCTGTAATTATTACGTCTTTTCCTCGCTGCTCAAATAAAAGCATCATTACTTTGTCCCCACTCCTTCCGTTCCCCGCCGCTGCTTTCACCACTTCTTCTGTAATTATTACGTTTTTTCCTCGCTGCTCAAATAAAAGCATCATTACTTTGTCCCCACTCCCTCCGTTCCCCGCTGCTGCTTTCACCACTTCTTCTGTAATTATTACGTCTTTTCCTCGCTGCTCAAATAAAAGCATCATTACTTTGTCCCCACTCTCTCCGTTCCCCGCCGCTGCTTTCACCACTTCTTCTGTAATTATTACGTTTCCCCCTCGCTGTTTAAATAGAAGCATCATTACTTTGTCCCCACTCCCTCTGTTTCCCGCCGCTGCTTTCACAACTTTTTCTGTAATTAGTACTTCTTCCCCTCGCTGCCTAAATAAAAGCATCATCACTTTGTCCCCACTTTTCCAGTTCTCCGCCGCCGCTTTCACCACTTCTTCTGTAATTATTACGTCTTTTCCTCGCTGCTTAAGCAAAAGCATCATCACTTCTGTCCCACTCCACGGGTTCCCCGCCGCTGCTTTCACTATTTCTTCTGTAATCAATACGTCTTTTCCTCGCTGCTCAAATAAAAGCAACATCACTTTTTCCCCACTTCTTAAGTTCCCCGCCGCTACTTTCACTATTTCTTCTGTAATCAATACGTCTTTTCCTCGCTGCTCAAATAAAAGCAACATCACCTTTTCCCCACTTCTTAAGTTCCCCGCCGCTGCTTTCACCACTTCTTCTGTAATCACTACGTTTTCCCCTCGCTCCGCAAGCAAAAGCATCATTACTTCAGTATTGAACTTCCCTGCGATCAACTTCACCACCTCTTCTGTAATCACTAGGTCTTCTCCTTGCTTCGCAAGCAAAAGCATCATTACTTCATTATCGAAATTTTCTGCGATCAACTTCACCACCTCTTCTGTAATCACTATGTCTCCTCCTTGCTTCGCAAGCAAAAGCATCATTAATTCAGTATTGGATTTCTCTGCGATCAACTTCACCACCTTTTCTGGAATCACTAGGTCTTCCCTTTGCTTCGCAAGCAAAAGCATCATTACTTCATTGTTGAATTTCTCTGCGATCAACTTCACGATCTCTTCTGTAATCACTACGTCTCCTCCTTGCTTCGCAAGCAAAAGCATCATTACTTCAATACCGAATTTTTCTGCGATCAACTTCACGATCTCTTTTGTAATCATTACGTTTCCCTCTCGCTTCGCAAGTAAAAGCATCACCACTTCTCTCCCACTTTTCGAGTTCTTTGCTGCTGCTTTTACTACTTTTTCCGTAATTACTACGTCTTCCCCTCGCTTCGCAAGCAAAAGCATCATTACTTCATTATCGAATTTCTCTGCAATCAACTTCACCATCTCTTCTGTAATTATTACGTCTCCCCCTTTTTTTGCAAGTAAAAGCATCATCACTTCTTTCCCACTTTTCGAGTTTTTTGCTGCTGCTTTCACCACTTTTTCCGTAATTACTACGTTTTCCCTTCGCTGCTCAAACAAAAGCATTATTAATTCTTTCCCACTCCACGGGTTCCCCGCTGCTATTTTCACCACTTCTTCTGTAATTACTACATTTCTTTTTCGCTTTTCAAGCAGTAGCATCATTACTTCTTCCCCTTTCCCCCAGTTCCTCGCCGCTGCTTTCACGACTTCTTCTGTAATTAATATGTCTTCTCTTCGCTTCTCAAATAAAAGCATCATCACTTCTTTCCCTTTCCCCCAGTTCCTTGCCGCTGCCTTCACCACTTCTTCCGTAATTATTACGTCTTCCCCTCGCTGCTCAAGCAAAAGCATTATCAGCTCTTTCCCACTCCACGAGTTCCCCGCCGCTGCTTTCACCACGTTATGACTAATTAAAGCCCCGCTGTCCGCTTTTAAAAGTGGTGTAAACACTTTCTCAGCATTTTTTCGTATCTCTTCTGCAATTCGATGTAAATTGGCAATCTTTCCAATATTTTTGTGATACCTCCCTAAACATTCAACAATTTCGAAATTCCCACGAATAGCAGCAGCATTACACGCATTCCCATAGGCACCTTCCTCCATTATAATTAAATAGCCTTTCTCCAAGAGGTTTTTCACCGTCATTTGAAGTCCAAGTAAAGAAGCGTAATATAGTGGCTGAGGATAGCATGTTTTCGGTTTCCTGTCAAAGTGATATCTCTCATCAGGATCAGGGTCATGGATTTTAA
The DNA here is from genome assembly GCA_918026815.1 of Chalara sp. BL73. NCBI lineage: Eukaryota > Fungi > Ascomycota > Leotiomycetes > Helotiales > Chalara > Chalara sp. BL73. Next base: position 1,763,306 of record CAKJVC010000150.1, on the reverse strand, counting down.
GCCACGCAATATATCTCGAAGAATAATCAGGACTAAACAATAAGTCAATCTGGGCTTGCAATTCCGATGTGATACTAGGATCGTCAGAGCTGAAAGCCTCCACAGCATGCTGTGGCCAAAACGTTGCAGAATACTCGAGCAAAGACTGTAGTATGACATTTTTCCCGGGTCGAATCAACTTATTTGGATCCAGGAGGTAGGTGACCGCCATCTCAGAAATAACAGCTTGCGCTAGCTCATTTTTGAATCTGTACCCGAGAAATGATTCTCGTTGTTGCGTGGTGAGAATCAAGTATTCCTTAACGGAGAAATGGGCAAGCTTAATAGTCTGGTTGACTCCTTCATCAATTAACGTTACTAAAAGACTAGTGCACAGTTCTAGAACGTCTTGAGTAAATGGGAAAGATACCACTGCAGCAATTTCTTCTAGTGCCATAGGTCGAAAAGATGAAGCTAGCCACATCAGGATTTTTTGTACGAGTTTCTCGTCTTTAGCTGGAATTTTTTGAAGTGCTTCCTCGTAGGATTTCTCAAGGCTTTCGGGGACTGTGTTCAAAGCATTAATAAGCTCCGGTTTCGTTCTACACGACTGCAGCCGCTTGATTTGTAAATCTGCCCAACGGAATCGTCTGATAGTTTGTTAGCCTGATTTTATTTCTTTTTGTAGACGTAGTTGACGTACGTTTCATTAACTGCAGCGAGCTTTCTTTTAATTTGAGATTTGGAGTCTTGGTCCCATCGACTTAATTTTGTATCTTTGTGTAAAGCAGCTCCGACAAATAGCTTTATGTCTCCTCTAAATCGTTCCTCAATATTCATAGCGACGGTAGGTGGTTCTTTTAGTTTAGCATCGATATCTGGTTCTCGTCTACTTGTTACCAAAATATGAACATTCCTATTATTTCCACTACGAAGCTCGTCAATGCATTCAAGCAGTTTCTTTCTCTCTGGGAGCGGACATTCATCCAAGGCGTCCATAACAATAAATAGGTGTTGTTTTGGTCTTTTGATAATGTTCCGTACAGCCTCTATCAACTCTTCTGTGCTTGGCTTGCTTCCAGATTTTCGATGCCGGTCCCACAAGCCACGGATCGCGCTCAAAAAAAGTGAAGAGCTTAGCTGTCTAAGGAGTGATTGTAGCATGTTGCAAACGTTCTGTGTATTGACATCGCTAAATTGAAAGTACCAGTATGCAAGCCGCTTTTGTTGATCGCGTTTGCACAGTTGTTGAAGATCCTCAATAACTCCAGAGCTTGAATGACATTAGCTTTACTTGTGCGAAAAAGTGCGATCCGAATGTAACTTTACGATAATATAGACTTTCCACAACCAGCTAAATATTGTTAATTGGGCCAGGGCGAAATTTACACTTACTAAGACTTACCAACTCCATGAAGCCATAGCAACCCCGCAGAAAAGTCTCGCCAATAAGTGTATTCTTTTGCCTTTAGCAACCACTCACCTGTACCCGGCGTTCGAGAAGCTTGCGCATTATTTTGAGGTGCGAAGAAATTTGAAGATGAAAGCCAATCTAGGATTGATAGCTCTTCGGCAGCTATAAAGCGATTAACTAAATATCATTCCAAAGCAATCCTATACTACTACATACTTAACACATGTTCCTCAACTCTCCGAGAGACTGCAGTGTTAACCGCAAGATCAGCCGAAAACTTCTCTATCGCCTCATTAATAGTAGGCATTTTTGTCACCTCGGCACCTGGGATAGCATATAACAGCTCCTTCGCATAAGCCGCTGCTGTTGCCGCTGCATATGGTTGCCATCTTTTGTTCTTGTGCGAATCTGCGTAGTCGCAGATACCTCGAATGACTAGGCAGGAGAACGAGTCCATTAAGCCTAGGCGATAGAAATTAGATTATAAACTTTGGGAGGAGAGCCTTGAAGGTTACCTGCAGCTTCCATTTCGAAGCATATGATATTCTCCTTTTTTGCCCACTTATCCCTCAGGGTAGAATCTTTCATTACTTGATCTGCCGATCCAATGGTTCCATAATGTAGGGCCGGAGATGTGTCGTGTCGTTCTTTTCGCTCTACAAGGTTAGCGTTAAGCGTACCACAGCAATCTTTGCATGTTTTCCTGCCCTCCAAGTGAACGATATTCGTTTTGAAAAGTTGGTCTTTGCTTGAACCTTGATACTGGAACTTCGGGACCAAACGTGGATTATCTGATATTTTTGAAAGATGGTCCGACAGTCTGTTACCATGTACAACGTGACGAGCTTTGAGCGCACCAACTGCAGCACACAAAATGTGTGGCGGCTTGTTTAGGGTTCCCGTGCGGAAAAACACTCCTTGAGCCGATTTCCCAAAATCATATTGCACAACAGCTTCGGAAGACTTGGAATGCAGGCTTATTACAACGTCACCGAGTCTGATGTCCCTAATATCTTCAAATTCCTCATCTTCTTCATCAGAGCCTTCTGCAGTTGCCTTGCTATTGTCTGAATTTCCAATATGGTGCCCCTCCACCTACACCAACTAAGACACCAAACCTGACCTCTTTGAAGCTGCGTAACATATCTTTTGCGACTGTCGCCGCGGACGACTTGCCGGTACTTCCATCGGGCAGACAAGCAATCACAACGTTATGTGACCCAATCTTGCCAAGAAGATAGATGTTTGTGTCTCCATCTGCTGCTGGTAGCACTGGGTGTTCCTCGTCCAACATCGCGCATGCGGCCGCCAACTCTGTCTCTGGCAGAGCACATATCCATCCGACAGTGTAGTCGCTGTAAGTGAAGTTTTTCTGAGTAGTTCTGGAGATTTCTGGCATCGTCTCAGCTACAGCCTTGGTTTCTTGTGTGGTTCCTTCATAATATTTGTCATTCGAGTATGGATCAGACTCGATTCCTTCCATCCAGCTACTCTGCGGATCCTTGGTAGGCGTCTGATAGAAAGTTACAATCAGTAAACGTGATGAGCAATAAAAGCGAACACCTACCAAATGTACTGGACTCTTGCTCACACGGCCTGAAATCTCATCAAGTGCCTTCCGTTTAGATGTCATTTTCCAGCAATGGAATCGTTCGAGATGGTAGTGTAAAAGGCCGAGATGACACAACGGCCTCTGTCTTTTAGTTGTAAGCGTAATTCTGGACTGAAATCAATGTGCTCAAGAAACAGATCGCTTGAGCTGAGCTTGGTTGCACCGCAGCTCTGCTGACAGCCGTAGCATGCTTGGCTACTATTGGGCAGATAAGCGCTTGCGAAAAGCAGTATGTTGAATCGATTGGACATATACCATGTCGCAGTTACACCAGTGGCGTCTCTTTGATTGCAGAAATTGCAGAAAAGATCTCATCTGTTTTGGTAGGCGTCTTCAGTCCCCGCGATCAAGGTTAACGTGTTCCCCAACAAGCCGCTCACCTCCACCACGCAACGCCTCTTCTAATAATAATCTACAAATGTATAAATACAGATTCTTGATTACCGCTCGTCAGGTCTCGAAACATTCTCAGGGATCATGGAATTTGAATTGAAGAAGACCATGTATTCAGCATTGGGCCAATCTATTTATATGGCTTGTTAGTACACCAGGCTCGTCAGAGAGGGACAAACACCGCGACTAAGATTATACTAAACCTAATTACTAAGTTTTTGTACCAAAAAATCGAAAAACCCGTTATTTTTTAGATTTTATAAAGTTTACGCAATTGCATATTGTTAAATATATAATTTGAAACGCTTTTACTATTACCTTACTTTTGTGGGGTTGGAGTATCACTGGCTTGTTGGTCTCGACCCCTCTATTCAGCCCATTTCCACATATCAACCTTAAAGATAAAAGAGCTGTATCCTTGAATTTCAGGGAGTTGTCCTACTTGCACGAGTAGCACGGTGAGCATAACGGTAAGCCTTGTCCTATGTATCCCAAGGGCAGCCATGAGGATAGTAAATTGGCTGGTGTTCTAAACCAGAAATGCGTGAATTGGTCATTTTGTGAGCCTGGAGGGGAAGGCGGACTAATGCCGGAACGATTTGATGTTAGCCATAGGACGGGATTTGGCTGCGGAAACTAGCGGGGCAGTTAGATTGCGGGGTGGAGCACCATGACGTACGGCCGCCAAACATGCTATGGAATCCCAAATCAGAAATGTGGTTCTAATAGATTTCGAGCGTTCAGATATTTTGAAGCTGGTACCAGTTCTTCGACTGACTTCGCCCAACGGGAACCGGAAGCACCTCCACTTCAACCCTGATGCATCCTGTCGAAGTCTTTCTGACGGGCAACCCCACCCAAGGGGTGAAGACATGTAGATTGTTGGAACATTAAATTTAGTTCTATCAACAACCAACCAGACAATAAAAAAGTTTTTTACTAGCTTCATTCTAGTCTTGAGTTCAAGCAAACCGGACGTGCCATATTTTCATAGGCAATTAAGAGTGAAGTGGTGGTTCATGTACAAAAGTCTAACGCTACCTCCACGCGCCTGCAAGAAGCATGTACCCTGAATAAATAGTCCCAGGTCTGCATGTGTAACCCTCGAGCCTTATCATTAGGCGGCTGAGAGCCTGTGAAACTAACGTACCAAACCCCCAGGTGTGGCTGTAGGAATAGGGCACACTGCCCAGGCTTTTTGTGCAACCAGCCTCACCCGGAATAACTGCCTTCCTTGGGCTGCCCCACTTTAAAACTTGTAGAAATTGTCTGTAGAAGATACATAACTACTAAGAAACCTTTTCCACCACTTTGATGATAGTTCCTGATCTTTATGCCCAGCATCAGGACTTTCTAGAGTACCTTTAATGATGATCACTGCAACAAACCTCTCAGAAGACAATATAATTGATCTAGAATGCGGCGAAAGTGGAGAATTTGCCTCGATTCCACATGGACAGAGAACGCTCGCTTTGGGTGATGCCGCTGTCAGAAGAGTATGGCAGGAGGAAATGAAGGATTTTGGTTTTAGGGGCAAAATACATAGAAACGTCGCGGTCCTGATGATTTCTTTCGTGAATGGCTGGACAATCTAGATAACACCTCAGAGATCGAGAAGCTTGGATACGTGTTCGAAGACATATCCCACTGTCAAGTTGTCAAAAAACAGCTCTCGGCAAAGAATCATCCAAGAATTCAATTGTAACAACTCAAGGCGAACAGGGATCTCGATCCGTGTATCAGGGAGAAGGACTCAAAGTCGTGGACGACTATCAATTGTTATAACGAAGAGAACGAGCTACAGATAGAAGAAGGGAAGGAAAGCAGGGCTTTATATACAGGAGACTGGCCAGGGGCCAGTGTAAGCGAGGCCCCTGGTGTGTCAGGGGCCGAGCCCCAAGGGGCTCTAAGCGAGATAGGGCAGGGCCGTGACAAAATCAGGAACAAGAATACATTGTCATTGAATTCACAATCTCGTTTTCTCTTTCCTTGCCTCAGAGTACATGCCAGCGGGCAAGGGACGGAAGAAGCTAAACTCAGTAAAGCCTGCCCCTACGATCTATGTATCTGTTGGTACGAGTACAGGCAAGGTCGCGTGGGTCGAGTGAATAGCACACCCCGCGACGCTTCGACCACATAGGCATATTTTCCTGTACGTAGCGATAGGCCAGAACAAGTGAAATTCAAGAACAAATCACCACATACAACGAGCATACTAGCACTGCGCATATCGCGGTGCTACGTGCCCAGCAGGTGCCGGCTTGAGCAATTTCAAGTTATCATAAACAAGAAGTACCACTTAACGAGAGTGATACAAACACTTACAATACCATTCCCAGCTTTACCGCCTTCCAAGTTCTTCTCCCAGAGCTATCAACCCCCTCTAATCTCAATGTCAAGGGTCCCTGCTCATCAACAACCCATTCTCCAATTCTTCCTTGAGCTACTACCTTCTTTCCAACATACCATGTCAACTGATCTTTCGCTAAGGGCTTCCCGCTATCTTCAAAGCCCGATCCATTCATCATAAGTACGTCTCCTATCTTGATTGGAGCGCTGCTTAGCGGTTTCAAGATTGCGACTTGAGGCGGGGTTCCCAAAGACTCAAAAACCTGCGAACTTTCAAACGAAAGGTTGAACCCGTCAGAGACGCGCACTCGAACAACGGCTTGAAAAGCGGTCTGGAAATAGGCGGCCGGAATAGCGATATCTGATTGGCCCAGCGCAACTGGCCCACTATGTACCGTAGTGAAAGTTTCTCCGCTATCTATCGAGTAGTCTATCTTTGCAAGCATAACATTTTCACCTAGAGCATCGTGGTCTGCTGTCCAGGACACCAAGAAGTCTTCGGAGCTATCGCTAGGGGGTTTGACGTTCAAATGTTGGATAAGAGGCGGGCTCTTGGGTTTCTCACGACGGAGGATAGGAACGTCAGGTTTCAAAGCTGTCCGAATCTCGATTGCGCATACGGCGGACCAGTCCACAACGGGGATTAGAGCAGAAATAAAGTGAACAGGATCGCCAACGACTTCTTCAGTGGTTACCACTTGTGGAGAAACAGTATGAAGAATATTGGATGCTCCATCAAGGACAACCAAGTTCCAGCCTGTGGCTTCCTGTGAAAAGAATGGCGCACGTCCACATGTAGGTGAAATCTTCGTGATAGTTGCCCCATAGGAATCAATTGTAGCATGAATCACCACTCCATCAATTGTGCCATTGAATCTGATCGTAGTAGGCTGTACCCACGGTATCTGGTCATCCTCTTCAGCGGCCCCCAGGGACCTTTTCGTGGTCGCGGGCTCGTTCACCAGAGCGTCATGGGGCTTAAGGTTCGAAAGAATCTGCTTCCAGCCACGAGCAGAAATCCATTGATTTTTACTCGTGAGATCATCAGTCCTGCCAGTGTACGCCATGTAATCAAAGAATGGGCCGCCTAAAGCTCCACCTGCTCGATCTGGAAATAAAACTTCATGCGTCCTTCGGTTGAATCCCACACTTTGAAGGAAGCCCCTTTGGTCTGGTGGCCAGCTTTCTGCATTAGCAGCTCCGTTAGCGCTGCTCGCATGCTTTCTCCCTAGCACATGGCCTAGCTCGTGCGTAACTGATGAGAACGGCCTCTCCTTATCTTGCACAATAGATACGGTAAGATCATCGCTTGAAAGGGTACGAGCGCGAATGTCTGCCCCGGCCTGCCAGGGGTATATCCCGAAAGCATGTTGCCAGTGCCCAGCGTAGCCTAAATCATCACATATATCCATTAGGCGTGACGCAATGCTCATACCCCTCCACGTATCGTTCACCGGGACAGTATGTCTTATTTCCTCCAGGTGCCCACCGACCCCCGTCATCCATTCGCTGACCCAGCGGACCGTTTGGCTATGGAAATCCGAGACATCAATTGAACGTTGATACGGCCAAATATGAAAGTGACCTTCTCCTTCGGCAGTTACATTCCTTGCTTCACTGAAGACATTTTCTGGGTTGTCGACTGACCTCGTCCTTCCAAAGTCTATTGTGTTGATGAGGAGTCGAAATGGTGCTATATAAAGGCCTCTAGTCGGAACAAAAGGTACATCGAGAAGGGTAAACTCATTATTCGCTGTATTTGTTTCGGTGTTATCGCCGAGACCAAAATCAGGACCCGGCACCTTGAGTGTTGCTCGCAAACTAATTGTTCCCCTAGTCCAATTATATGGTATGGCAAAGAGGCTTCCAACGTTTTTATTTGCACGCATTGCATCGGTGATAATGTCTCCACCCGGGATAATAGAAGTGCCATAAACAGGTCCGATTGGACTGTATGGGAGTTCAACTCCGTTCCTGAACCCGTGAAGCCGACATTCGAATGGCGGAAGTGTAGAATTTAGAGGCGGTACCCGAACGGTGGAGAATACGCGTGCATATGTCCCTCCTCCTTCTGCCAAATCGATGTAACCTGGAGTCTTATAGCTTACAGGTACATTGCTCAAAGGATCTGCTTTGGCTGGTAGATCGTATTGTTGAACCGATTGAGTGACTTCGATTCCCACAATTGCAACGTCGTATCGATCCATAACGGTCAGAGGAATCATGACAAAATGACTGGTTGGCGCAACAAGGGCAGACTCTGGTGTGCCTGTGAGAGTGAAGAAGCGATTTTGGAACGGGGTCAAAGTCCCAGTACGTTTGGATACTCGGAAGTTAAAGCTAGTGGAGGTACCAGTCACGCCATCAGGAAGAATATCGACTACAATGTCCGGAGGAAGATTTGTAGCTTGAAAACGGATCCTGCCTGTTGATCCGTAAAGTCGAGCAATCTGAACTACGATGGAGGCTCCGGTGGCAGCCACGGGTATTTTGACAACATCGCCGGCAAATTGGAGGCGGAAATCAGGTCGCTGAGCAATATTGGTATTGTCGAAACTCAAACTGTCAATTCGATCGAAGTCGCTAGTGCTAGAACCCTCCACGCGGAAAGATGCAATATTGCTCGTCCCAGAAACCGCTTCAAGTGTCACATAATGCGAGTATCGGTCGATATTTGAGCTGGCAGAACCAAGAATAACTCCGTGAGAGTCGAATATTGTGAGTTTTGCCCAACCTGTGGCAGAGGTTCCGGCCTTTCCAGCAAGGAGAGTAACACGGCTGTGGCTGGGGTTGGTAAATGTACCCGTAATTTCATGTTTGGGAAATTCGCCACCAATTATATGGATAACAGAAACAGCATGTCCAACACGGAAAGAATCTTCGACGATAGTCCCATAGTTGAATGAAACCCCGAGAGCTCGGTATTGGTTTGAAAGACTAGTCCCAATAGGGAGGTCCTGGAAAGAAATATCAACAGACATATCTAAGGGAATAGTTAGCGTTCACGGAGAAAGTAGTCAGTTGTGTAAGTAGTTGAAATGTATTTGGGAGATGGTGGGAAAGATGTAGAAAGGTCATTGTCTGGGAAAACAATCGTTTTATATATACTACTTCTTTGGAGACAGACGAGTATTAGCCTGACAGTCAGCTACCCTCAAGAATCTCTTTGATAATGAGTCGAAGCCTTGGAGTCAATTCGGTCATGCAATATCTGTCAGCAATAGTGAGGCCCCAATTTCTAACAACAAATTATGCTTTTGTTTTAAGCCGCGCTTACTTTTAGCCAAATTGAGTTAACTCGTTACGACAGGCTGTGAATAACTCGGTTTCAAATTTACCCGCTATTAACCCAAAAAATTTCCTCTCAAACACTTCGTACAACTATTGTGACAGATGTACCAAATCATTAATTTGACTTAGAAGCACCTCGTCGGAACTAAAACCTGAGGTTGGTCGGACCGAATGACCTACCTCTTTTGCTCGTGCTGTACTAGGCGTGGGGACATGACATTCCCCCTAACAGCTGCAGCAACCGACGAACTGATCACAAGAGAGACAATTCGCAGCCCTCACCGGACACCCCGCGTCAGATAGATGACTCGATTGCTATATCATATTACACTAAAGTGCACACAGTATGTTAGGCAACAACTCAAAAGGATGATATAAGCAGCCATGCTGCACAAAACACGGGTGGGATGCATTGTGGCAACAGGAATCTCTCAGCCGCAAATTTTATTCGTTATAATGACCCCTGTAACATTTTTTTAATACAAATTACGAGATATAAGCAATTTCGAGTATGGAAGCGGTAGGAAATTCCGTAAGCGCTATATCGCTTAAGGAGCTACTCGGCGTAGCACATTGCTGGCATGGATCAGGCAGCGTTTCCTGAATGGGCCTGCCCATCGCATGAGGGTTCGAATTCAGCGCTGCGATCTTATGTTGGGCAGGGAGAGACTATTTTGTTATCGTTCCTACACTTACAATTAGGTTGCTACTTTAGCTATAAGTTTATAAAGGCTGTATTGATATTTCGAAGCAGCGCTTCTGTGAATCAACTGAAGAGGAATTGCCATCCTCTAGGATGGGTGGTTATATCTGTAGCCCCCCATTCCGGAATATCTATCGCCGAGAAAACGATGCTGCAAGCTCCTGTGTCGACAAAACGTTCGTATGATCTTGGGGTGGTGGAAGGCGCAAATCTGACTTTTATGTGGACTCTGTGAGTGAAAGGTACTCCTGGGCCTTCGGCTTTGACAAAAAGGACGACTGCTAACGTCGTGTATCCATCATAGACACCTGCTTGTGCAAGATAGGCCAAGGGCAATGATGAAGCTTGAAGTAGATTTACAACCATTTTAGCATTTATTCCGCTGATGGGCTGAAATGCGGTAAAGATAGATGATTGAGAATATGAAAGTCATTTTGGATCATAGAAACACGGTATATGTAACCCCAAACGGTGTTCGAGACTCACCGATTCCGTTTCGTGAATGCGAAACGGAATCCGAAATGCCGAATACGGAGGAGGCTAATGGCCTTGCCATCCGATTCAAAAGACTCATGATAGACAACGTTATCAAAGCACAGCATATAGATTGCCAAGGGTTGGCAGATGTTGAATTAACAAGATGCGAGAGAGGAAATGCATTCTTGGCTGTTCCTTTCCCACAGCGATGGAAATCGTTCGTCGAACATCGCAAAGAAAACAGAACATCTATTTCACACGCACCACCAACAAATGACCACGGCACATCTTCAGATAGCTTAGATATTGTACCACATCCCGAAATCCGGCCGCTGGAAACCAAAGCGCAAGCCGAGCTCGGAACACATATCGACTGCGAATGCGCGGACAACTATGACAGCGCTACAGAGATCACACATACAGGCAGGGGCACACCAACTTAATTCAGGCAGGGCATGCGGCTGGAATGGACATACGTGAATAAAAATCTAGCCCTGAAAACAAGATATCAATGGAGAAGGCTGACCATGATACAAAGCGATGTGGTTATAGATCCCACGGGGCCTTCCAAGAAGTGACAGATGGCAGTGTCACTAAATCTGCAACTAAACTTACCAACGCTGGATATATAACTCACGCACGAGCGACTCAAGAAGCTGGCGGGGAAATGACAGAACTTATTTCAAAACTCAACAATGCTTTTGTAGAAGCATGTACGATGTAGGATCTCAAGCCTCCGGTCGTCACTTCTTCCGTTGTTCTCCACCAAGTCGGCTCTCAAGCCGATTGCCTTGCAATTCTTGCCGGCTCCAAAGCTCAAATGGCTGCATATGTGTCTCAAGAAACGGCCGTGTGCAACAAAACTTGCGCCGTCGCACCTTTGCAAGACTGAATCCCCTGTCTGCCAAGTCCACCCCACCTCGCACATCAATCCCACAACTTTCGGTATAACACGGCGCAAGGGTGGGGGGGGGGGGGGGGGGCTCTAGGCACGATTGGTCTGTGTGATTGCCGCCCAAGTAGAGCTGAAGACAACCACATCACAGCTGGTTGCTGCGATCAATTTCACGAACAGAATTGAACATGCTGGATAAAACATCTATCCAACAACACCTTGAATTATAGTCCTAGAGCCTTGACAAGTGCCCCTGCACATTCTACTAAACCTGGCTACAGCTAATAACCTTCGTTGCATCGGCGGCAGCCTTCTCCCTGCTAAGTGCGAACTTAAACCTGACATTTGCTTCTACGATCAAACCTTGAGATGAATCCTCCAGTACGTATAATATAACTTTCAGCGAGACTAAACAGTGGATACAGGATAAAGCCGCCAGAAAGGCTGGGCAACGCTCTATCCCTGCGCGAACTCTAGTCTCAGAGGCGCCTTCTCGAACACACGAAGACTACCAAATTGGAGTCATATGCGCCTTAGCAACGGAAAAGGCTGCTATGGTGGCTATGCTGAATGAAACTCATCCTAAATTAAAAAAAGAAAACGGCGACGACAACGAATATACACTAGGCAGAATTGGAGTCGCTATCTCTGCCCTCATTTGCGGAAGAGTGGAGGGTTAGGAGGTTGTGCTTGACGGGAATCTCGTAAAAGAACACAGTGAAAACGCCTTTCTTCATCTCTCCAGCATACTCAGTACGGAGGATAACCATCTCCTTGTCAGCAAAGTTTATCGCGACGGATGTTCCTGGGGTCATCCCCTCAGTGAATCTGTTGGCTGGGAAGGACCCAGTGTTGTAAAGGGCATAATCTGGGGCGAAAGTACTCTAGGTCCTTTCGATCGGGTCGGATAAGCATATTGCGCATGAAGAGAGCATGGTAGGCACGAGCGCAAACGACCCGGACCCTAATTCGGTACTTCTCATCCTACCCTACAAAACCGTCGACATCGTAGAGACGATATTTTGTATTGAGGTAGTCAATGGCCCGTTCACGGCTGATTCTCCAGACCTGCACGAGATCAAGACCAGCCCCAGCACGCCCAGATCAAGTAGCGAATTTCTGGAGATGGAAATCTTCTGACGGCACGTGGAAACCAGATTGCAGGGAGGTAATTTGCGGGGAGATGCGGCCACCCTGCCTTTCCCCGCATTCAGACGGGAGCGAGCCAATCCACTCATCCTCTGTTGAAGCGGAGAAACATGAAGGCCGCGAAAGATGAGATGTTTGTGCAGGCGGTGAAAGATGTGCTCTCACATCGGGCGTCATAGCCTTGTTCACAGGCCCCCACCATATCTCGTTCTCTGAGCTTGGTTCCTTGACGATACGTTTGTCTAGGGGTGATCGACCGGTCTTTGCTCCAGAGTATGTTGTGAGGGCACTAGCAGATGTGATAGCCGAGCCAGCTTCGTAGACAAGAGCATCTTCGTAGGGGGCGGCGACACTAGGATTCAGAATCTGGCAGAGGCGGAGGTCAGCAGAGGTAGTAGCAATTGAGGCTTGTATACGTACGATAGCTACACGGTCGTAGTCGATATGTGCCTTTTCGTGAAGCTCCTCCTTGGGTTCTGTGTGGGTATAGAGAGAAGAGTGGATGCGTAAGAGCTCAGATGAGGGTTTCCTCAGGTTATACCCTGAACTAGAAAGTATATAATAGTGTACAGTGGTATAGAATAGAGAGAGGTGTGTCAGTATTGTCCTTATACCCTCATTGTGTTACGTAAGCCCTCACTTATAATCTGATCCTTTTCAAACGGCATCTATGCTCTTACATTCTCGATAGCAAGGCGCTTCTTTGTAGCTTCTTGTATACAAACTTAAAGAATTCGGCTTAAAACATATAACTACTCTTACGAAATTAAGCATAGGCTAGTACTCCTACAAAAAGAGCAGAGACAGAAAGGACTAATTCAAGCTACTATCTGCTCCGTGGTGTACAATTTACAGCGCAAAAAGCAAAGGCGAAACATCAGTAACAAAGTAGGAACGATGATCAAGATGCATAAGATAGCAATCCTCGTTTTTGCCAAGAGTAATTCTGTTTTGTGTGGCGAACCCGAATCGCTATCGTTGTTGGATAATCGAAGGTCCTCCAATTGATACGGGCCCCATGCAGACGGATCATAAAGTGGCAGTGCCTGATTTTCTAGGATAGTGTTTAACGAGTCGAATGAGGCCATCTGAAGGGAGTCCGTAGATTTTTGGAAGACTGCCGTCAAGGGCTTGTTATCGCAGTGCCCTAAGACGGAGATGCGGGTACCATTTAAAGCCGGCATGATCTCTGTTGGATTCCGGGAACCGGCCAAGTTAATTCGCTTGAGGGTTAAGTTGGGATCTTGATATAAGAGGCCTATTGTTTGCTTTTCGGACGCGAGGAGTGTGAGGGAGCTGTTGGGGTGAATTCTGGTACTAAAATTGACACCTAAATATGTTAGAACAATCAGCCAACGACAACAGAGACTTGCCTCTTGTCCACTCGTTATTTCCCGAGACATTTTTGCGCCAATGCTCCAAATCATTCTCCCGGTTCACAAACCACATATCTTGAATTCGGTTGCTATTGAGCCTGCATTCCAGACTGCCGCTTACTCTATTCAGTACTTCCGCGTCGCCGTCATCCTTTCGCCACGGTGGTGTACCATTGTATATATTGTAAAACGAAACCTTCTGCCAATCACCCTTAGAGGCTCGGTAGAAGAGGTGAATGCGAGGCGTAGTATCATCAGCGATGTCATCAACCCAGTCACTCATTCCACCGTCGCTTCTTACAGTGGGTTGCACGCACGGTTGCTGAAGGAAGCAGGCTTTCAGAGAAGTGGTATTTGACACACCGAGGCTCAGTTCGGTTAAGGGGCCTTTCTCCCATGCCTCATCGTCGAAGATTCTGTATATTTCGTTGACCTGGTTCTCTGAATTAATGAAGAATACGTGCTCCTGCAGATATAAGCATCTAAACTTTGGAAATCGAGAATACCCACCTTAATGAAAATTGAGGCTGAAGTGGCCACCTGGACGGTACTGCCAGGCTTCACACCGGAAGCAATCACTGGCGGACAGCCTTGCCGCCATTCTGTATCTCTCCCTCGCTGAAATATATGACGAATATTTCCGGCGTTGTCGTTATAGAAAAGATTATCTGTTATGTTGCGGAACGAGTAACTGTCAAACCCGCTGAGCGATTGTTCAGAGGAATTCAATAGAGATGGACCAGAAGGGAGTGAACATTGTGGATTTGAGCCTGAGCCCGAACTCGAGCCTGAGCCTGAACTCGAGCCTGAGCTTGATCCAGAAGATTGCGTATTCTTAGAACCTATAGGACTGTTGTGAAAATATCAGCAATATTAGCTTTATCGCATATAGGAGTTCACACTCACCCGCAGAAAATGTACACCAAAACTCCAGACATCGTACATACGAGTAGTAGCATAAATAAACAACAACCACAGATATCGTATTTGCCAGACTTCCGTTGCCTTCTACTCAGTGTGGGCTGAACCACAATAGGCGCTGTTTGCCATTTCGCTTCCTTTATGTGGGGGGACTCCTCAGCCGTGAGGTTCTGCTCCGTAAAGGCAATTTCCTCTGTCAACCTGGTTCTATTGTACCCATCAGTGAAAGCAGCAGCGATTGGGAGATGCGTAGCCCTTCGTTGCTCGGTGTTGCGCTCTGCAAGCACGATTAGAGATGGCGATTCAGGGACAAGTAGGTGGGGACTTACCTGGGGTTGCCTGTGAGTACAAGGGGGGAGCTTGCTCATCAGTGTTGAGAACGCTTGCCCTCCGAGGCCTATAAGGCGGTGGAGGTGTTGGTGGCCGAGATAGTGACATGGCTAGGAATAGGTGATAATCGAAGATAGTTCAAGCACAAAAACCACTCAGATAATGCGAAAATTGAGTCTGCGGAAGGTATGGGGTATCCAAACAACTAGACCATGCCTGAGGCGTGTCGAGCACATTGAATTTCTCCGAGATGCATGGCCGCAAACACCAACAAGCCTTGAGTACGGTCGAAGAATGGGATGATCGCAACATTTGCAGATAAGACCTCTCTTAAAGCAGTGCTGAGATAGTCAAGGATGCCAAGACGCGGGGCATTGTTGCGAGGCTGTGCTGTGGCAGCATTCTTTCCGCCCTTAGGAGTCTGGTGACTCCAAAAACTCCTCGAGACTCCAACCTCAACTTAATATATGAAGTAGTCATGCTTCATAGCTTAGGAGCTTCGTGCTCAACTCATTTTATAGCTTAGCAATTGACATTCTTTGTTATACTTGTAATGTCTTCGCTTCCTAGTGAAGAACCAGTGTCTAGTCTGCTTCATATATATCATACCAATCAACGAGCCCCAAGCCCCAACCCCAGCTACCAAGGCCCATGGCTACCCCATACATTATATACGGGTTCCTTACGGGCTCTTTACAGGCGGCGTCGCGTTCTGGTGGGGGTGGCAGAATGTGCTTAGTCATGACTCTAAACTGACCCCTAGGGGTCAGTGTAGTCGGCCCCTTGGTGGGGAACTTGAACCTACCTGGTCATCTACCGCTCTCCTGCTGCTTCTATTTGTTACAGATTCCCATCCAAAGTGAAAATGGCGATGCCCAACTTATTCCTACACCGCGTGTATTTTAATCACTTGCCCCCGAATAGATGTACTGTGCTTAGTCATTGTCACGGGACCACCGAGTTAATAGAGTCACGGCTACCCGTGAACCTATTGGCTCCCCTTCCAGTTCATGCATCAAGTAAGCAATTGTTCTTGTAAGTTAAAGGCGTGTGCTAGGCGTTTTCGGACTGCGATGAATCAATCCGATAACGCTAACTACCAATTCGTTAACCCTCCGCTTCGAGGCTGACGCGATAGTAAGCACCTACAATACGGCGCAATAAGTTTGCAGCCTGATCAGTCTTAGTCTTGTAAGCGACTCAATGAAATATTGTTCCTGCCTCGGATTAAACTTCTACTCGCTCGTTTAAATGACCATGGACGCAAACTTATTGCACTGTATTGTAATATTCGTAAGCAGCATCCTCCAGAATATCAGATCACTTAGCTCATGTGGATGGACTTGATTAGAGATGATGGTGTCTTCCGTTAGGTACATATAGGAAAAGCTCAACCTTGAGCTACTGTCACCATCAAGACCAACAACAAAACAAAGTTTAATCGTTCATGCCAAATAACAAGACCGACAAAAAATGAAGGCACTAATACTTATCCCGTCCACTAGAGTTGTTGCCGTTGAGGAGGTTCCCGTTCCAGACCCTGGACCAGGTGAAGTGCTCATTAAAGTACACGCGGTTTCGCTCAATCCGGTTGATGAATTTTACGTGTCGTCGCCTATCGCTGCCCAGGATCGACGGGTAGTTGGCACAGACTTTGCGGGGGTTGTGGTTAAGGCAAGCAAGGAAATTGCCCTACTACATGATCCACGAGTTCAAAGCGGAGCCCGTGTTGCCGGATTTCATCAAGGAGGTCAGTATCACTTTTGCCTAACGTAGGTGTGCCAATGCCTAAACGATCGATAGCCTCGTCTGTGAATGATCGCCCTGGCGCTTTCGCCGAGTACGTCATTGCTCCATATGACCTGTTGTGGGTTGTTCCGGACACAATTAGTCTCCAGGCTGCTTCGACTGTTAGCATGTGTAGCTTGACCGCAGCTCAAGCGCTTTTTGACCGACTCAAGCTTCCTAGCCCATTTTCAACCGGAACGGTCCCGACCGGAGATATCATCAATATTTTGATCTATGGATCTTCTACCTCTCTGGGCCAATTCGCCGCTCAGTTGGTCCATTTCGCGGCCCGGGTATCGGATAGGAAGTTCCGGCTCATCGGCACAGCGAGTGCCTCGAATCATAAATTTCTAAGTCAAGCGCCGTACAATTACAGCGTGTTGATTGACTATCACGATTCAGATTGGCCTGACAAGGTACAAGCCGCTACAGATGCGGCTGGTGTCCATTTCGCCCTCGATACAATATCAGAATTCGACACGGTTAAAAAGGTTCACAGCACGCTTGCCCAAAATGGCAAATTTCACATCTTTCGTAGCCCAGGCGGTGGACAATTTGATCTGTCGGGTCTCAAAATCCAGCCTATATACGACACTGTTTGGGAAGGACTAGGAGTGGAGGTTGATTACAGAGATGGTTCGTTATTATAATCCTCCGAAAAAATAAGTTCGATCATTTAACATTTCTATCTAGGCTTGGTTTTCTCTGCAAAACCGGAAGCGCGACACTTTGCCGCGAGATTCTTTCAGTTTCTCGGCAGTGAGGCAGCAGCTGGGAAAGCAAAGCTTCAACCCAACCCGGTTCGCAACATGCCTGGTGGGCTAGAAAGAATTCCTCTAGATGGGCTTGCATTATTGTCGGGATTGGTAACAAAGCGAAGAGACGCTGGTTACAGGGAGGATCATATGCGACCTATCAGTGCAGAGAAGTTGGTTTACACTCTCTAGCGAGCGGCATCCATGTTGCTAGGCCGCTAAGTAATAAAAGTATATTTAAGTATAAGTGTATAACGAACGTATCCGATCACTTAGCTGGCCGCATCATCAACGTAGCCACTCAAAAACACACCAAAAATCACGATTTTGGGATGTTTATATCTTAACTACTATTTTACCTAACTTGATAAAACCTTATATATAACGATTTAGCTGTACTTGTTTGTGTCACCCTGTGAGTGATACTTTTTGGTTTTGATAACTTGTATTCGCTCAAGCCGGTTAGCCACGTAGCACCGCGATCTCTGCGCAGTGCTAGTATGCTCGTTGTAGGTGATTGACTTGTTCTTGATGATAGTACTAATCTACGTACAAGTACAAAAGCTATAATATATATCCATGTGGTGGTGCGTCGCGGGGGTTGCGCTATTCACTCGTACCAACAATGCTACATTATATCCAATCATATTAAGTCTAGCATGCAGTGCTCGCTGGCGGCATGCTAAAGATCTGTGCTTGCAATCTAGTAGCGGCGTCGGAGCTCTCTAGACACCAACATGATAATCACTTGATTTTGTTCGTCACGTATTAACCTAGTGAATGTCACGTAGCGGGCTCCCGAGCACACGTGACCCATACTAGGCGAGCTCTCCGAGCGCCTCGTGTATATATAGCTTGCTCTCCTCGAGCTCCTTCTTCCTTCCTCAGCTATAGATTCTCGTATAGTACCACCGCTGACCTCTGTATCTGTAGATCCACAGCTCGTGCCGTGACAGTGAACCGGCTCTTGCCTTATCGACTTGCCGCAGTTGAAATAGCCAACAATATATCTACATAACTCTCAGAATCGTCCACCTCTTTCATTGCCATGCCAGTCGTCCCCATCTGCATATGCTGCCTCTCACCAGCATCAGTCCCACTAGGTTCATCATCACCGCCTCCGTCTTCCTCAATATCTCTAACATCAACGCTAACCTCCTGGCTAACCATAATCCCCCCGAACGTCTGCATTTCTACCAACTGTATATCAGAAACATTATCCAAAGTGACCATTGGTAGAGCCTTCGGCTCTCCGCTCGATGGCCTATTCCAGAACCTCAGATTTAGGCCCATAGTCTGAGCTCTCGGTTCTTCCGCAGGCATCGAAACACCTGCCACCCTCGGGCTCAACTTTAGCCTCCGCGGAAACTTCCTTAGAGACTTCGCACTCTTCAACGCTTTCTCATCATCCTTGACACTCAATCTCCTCTTATTCAGAATCGGTCCAAATTCCTTATGGATCTTACGTGCAAAGCGTGCGTGATCTGGACTGTGTCTATACACGTACTGTTGCGTTCTAAAGAAGCTAAGGGGAGTGAACTTAAGTTTAGGGCTTTGGGCACGAAATTGGATAGGCACAATAATTCGAAGTGCGATGAGCGTCGCTTGAGCTGGCTTCGCATCCCTGCCGGATCCATAACAGGGTGCCGAGATAGGTCTTCCGACAAGAAGAGCATCATCGAAAAGCGTTTCATTAATGTCTTCTTTCAATTCCAAGAGCGCATTATACAGTTGTGTAGCAAAACTCTGTTCCCTCTTCGTGACCTCGGAGCTCGCTGATTTCTCCTTCAGGAACTTCAGGCATGTTGTAACAGAAAAGCCATCTAGCTGAGCCAAGTAAGCGATCTGCCAGTTGTTCAAGTTGCTAATTGGCAACCGTATAGTAGGAAGTTGGTTCCTGGTATTTTTGCGGACAATAACGTCGAAGCTACCACGGATGCTCGCCCGGATGGCGAAACAGGCAATGTAAACGCCGGGGCCTAGAATATGCGTGTCACTAGAGTATTCGCGCATACTAGAAAGGCTGCCTTGGAAATCGTTGCTCTTGATATGCATACTTCGGGCTATGATGTAGGCAACATTTGGAATTTCCGCGAAGCGGTAGCCAGAGGCTGCGAGGCGCTCCGCTGCTTTTTTATCTGCACGGCGGACAAGAAAGAGGAGCTGGCCTTTGCCGAGCATAGCCGGGCCATGGTTCTCCAAATCGTCGGTGCTTTCGAGCGAGGCCCATTGAGGGTTCGACTTTGACGATATTTCCTGACCAGTCCCGAGTATCTCGTCGTAAAGAATACCTATATTCTCCAAAGGCTCATTCAGCTGCTCTGCTAAATCGGCTGCAGCGATGCAGAAAAGTTCACGGAAAATAATCGAGTAGTCGTTGGTAGTCTCAGCTTCACCATTGACTGCAGATTCTAACGTCGGTCGAGATTCTATTTGAATCGAGGCACGGTTCAAATGATTACGCATACCGGGTAAAAGGCTAGAAACGCTACTCCAGTTGCGAGTAATTCGAAAAATCCACTGGAAAACGGGATGTGAAACCCCAAATTCTTCGGGAAGAAGCTAAGTGTTAGTTAGCACATGGCAGTAGAAAAGGATAGTAACGTTGGTATACCTGCTTGATATGTGAGGTCGTAACTTTCTGGTTCGGCAGAAAACCTTCTGGTGTTACTAAAAGCCTTCCATGCTCGTCAAAAATAACTGAAGCTAGAACAACATGCTGAGCTCTATTGGCAGAGCGTGACCTTCTCCTCTGAGCGAGTATCGCAAAAACGAACAGGATAAAGCAGGCTGTAATAGACTATTCCATGTCAGTATAACGTGTATAGAAGCAGAGGAAAGCGAATATACCAAAACAATGACGACGATAACAGTCAAATCCCGCGATATACTGTGGGATAAAGAAGCATCGCCTTGCTTGAGGCGATAATACGTGCCGATAGATGCCGTCCAATGCATTCCAAACACGGCGCTAGCAAGAATGATCGCGCAAAAAGCCCTTTTCCACCAAGAATTCGTCCAGGCGGCACGAAGAACAAAAAACACAGATAGCGCTACGATACTTGCAACGACAGCAATGATCGCAGATCCTACAACATTCCCAACCCTGTAAACACAAGTATAGTTCGAAATGCCAGCTTGGCCAAGATAATGCATTCCACAAATAGCGAGTCCAGCCAGTGCTCCCCCGACCGCTACGCGAATAATGCTGACTCGGTCGTCCGATCCTACGGCTATGAAAGCAACAAGAAGCACCGTGATTGGAACGAAGAAGGATAAGGCTGTATATCCAGGGCTGTATGCGATCTGTACTGCGAAGTCGGCATCCCCAAGCACAATCGCACGGTTGCTGATGTAGTGCATACACCAAATAGCAATGCCTCCCATGGAAACCGACGAGCTGACGAGAAGATACCTAGAGGGTGCTGTTGGCTTGAGCTGACAGCCGGACTACTTGATCTCACTTACCAATTATACAAGCCTCTCCCGGAAGTCCTGCGGTTTATAAGCTCCAATGTTGTCCATGCCCCGACATAGCTGACCGCATATGATAGCACAACATATCCAACAGAAAAGGCTCTAGGGACGATACGTCCCTCCCACTCTTGCCATAGCACAGTATGATCCGACATAGCGTTTCAATGATCCTTCTATGGAGAAGGAGACTAAATAATTAAAAGTCGCATGCAAAAAAAGGCAGAATGAATGAATCCTAGAGGTTGCCCGTACGTATGTTCTGAGCGGGAGGTACTTTAATGATTCCACGGCCACCTCCCACACTCTGTCGCAGCACATCGACCATCCTCCTAAATAATAGCCGTCGAATGGAACTGGTCGTCATGCACCAAAAGTGGTCCGCCAATTCTTGGATCCTTGCAAGCCTGCTGGTGCCTTGTCAAAGCTCTCTCTACTACTCCTCCCCCCTAAATAGAGGTTAAAGGGTGGGCTCCATGGGTATTGCTGCTTCTGAATGGCTATAAGCCCTTGCGGCTCCTTGCAAAATCCACTTAATGCCCATTTTTCCTTCTTGCACGGCCAGCAGCGATGGGGCAGAAAAGTCAAACTCTTAACTTGACTGGCGACAAAAGCTCTTGGCAGTACCCATAGAGCCCACCATTTAACCTCTATTTAGGGGGGAGGATAGTAGTAGGTCCTGGCTGGCCCGGACCAATTCGCCACTCCGGTACAAACGGGTGGTGTGTCCCTCAAAGCTGTGCCATGCATTAAAGTAAATAATTTTCTAAAACAATACTAAATCTCCATGATTCCCACCACTCTTTTCTGATTTTGATCCCCCCACTAAATCTATTGGAACGCAGGTCGGCTCTTATATCTACTCAACTTTTATAGGAGAAAAGTCTGATATCTTTTTATGATTGAAATTAGGAGAAGTATACTAATTTGATACGCCGGAGGAGGCTTGAGATAAGGTTGACCGATCGCTGGGGCATCATCCAATAAGCCCGCCTGCCATCTGACAAATTGGATGAACATGAGCCAATTCTATGGTGTGCATGAATTGTGGCTGCTCTGCTGCCAGCTGAAATGATACTGTTTCGGCCTTTGTTTTGTGCCTCGGTTCTTCCGCCTCTCTACTCCCCTTGCGCACAAACCAACAAACTAAGGGGAGAAAGGGTATACAATGCTCCAAACACTCCATCATAATTAACCTTATTCAAAGAATCGAGTTATAAATGTGTCACGATGTTTCTAGCTGAAGAAAAATCATGTATATCTTGCTCGGAAATTCTTAAAAAATAAAGTAACGTGGCGTGCTCTTGGAATTTCGGGTTGTGAGATGGCATCCATAATGATCTCTGAAGAGGCAAGATGCTCTAGGGGCAAAGGATTCCGCTACAACCAGCCTTTTCCACGCCTACTGTACAGGGTGCAAAAAGTGACAAATCCCCCCTGCTAGCGCAGTTGCTTCAGGGGAGTAAAATGCGTACATTAAAAACTGCAGCACTGAGACTGCGTATATATAGTCACGCCAGCAAGGGGTCCGGTCACTTTTTGCACCTACTGTACGCACTGACCTCGTGGCAATCTAATCACCGTCCGCCCAGAGCATCGTTTGTAGATTTCCCCCCACACCAGTCAGCGGTATCTTAACAACCCGAGTCCCAGATCGATCTGTCTTGAGTCCCCGATCTTGCCACCCCACCCTGTTTGCCCCTGGTCTCTATATTTAGTACAACATTATACTTTGGTACCTTCAAGGGGAGGCCGTTCGAGGCCACAAACTTCCCCCAAATTGCACTGCGACCTGCGACGAGTCGCCGTAGTCATCTCCTCCAGGGTGATTGCGCCTCGACCCTAACAGTTCTCCTACTATGAGTAATATTAAACCCTCAATTGCAAACGTGGTTAGCTTTCCCATCCGTCGCGCTAAACTTCCCCACTCATCCTCAGCAAGGCTACACTAGCGCACGGGGCTCATGCCTGCATCAAGGCATGGTAGATACACAATCGCGTCTGCCAATTGCTACCCTTTCAAGCACATACCTATCTCACAGAGCCCTGTCCCTGGAAGCCATGAGTTTCAGGTCGCAGTCCCTTGGTGAGGGTATCATTTACCTTCCCGCACAACTCCGCCATACCACCTAGCGAACTCAAGAACCACTTGCGTCTCAACCCAGACCACAAGCTGCCGCCGGCAATACGGCAGCCCATTTTCAATGCTGCCCAGGCCGTTCCAGCCGAAGGCGACTCGTAGGGCTGGCAGTGCTTCCCCATAGCTCCGAGGCTGTTTCCTTCGTGCCCATCCTCAATGGCATGCGGTATCGCACCTACCCATACCTACGAGGTACGCCGAAGGAAGAGGTCGTTCTGAAGGCGCACGTCGAGAAGGAGCACTCGAAGAGGCCGGCAGGACACCGTAGATGAGGTGAGAGTTTAGAGGTAGGTGAACTACACGCGTGATTGCTACTGGATCGTCGGCGGCGTTGTGCGGCATGAAACACTACCGACACAGAAGACAGCCTACGAATGAGTGATCGAAGCGACGGAAGCGGAAGAGGACGTGGAACGGGAGGAAGAAAGGAGATGGAGCTAGCAAGAAGATGATGCCAAGGGTCGAGATGAAAGCACGCCCTGGCTCAAACATCACGCCAAGTGGCCGACGAGGGTCAATGGAGATTGCTCAATACTCTCACCATCACCAAGAAGCCGCCTTCTGTTTCGCCCAAGAGCCGGCGCGCCGGCCCGGCGGTGGGAACATACCACGGCGTCACGATACGGTGGGATGGACAGTTCGAATAGAGGCTTCATGCCATTATGCTAACGCTGCAGCAGATGTTCGAGCGGTGCTTGTTCACCTTGGACACGACGGAGACGCCAGTTGCGCGTTGGATCAACAGCGTCGATGATAGCTGCTACGCCAACGCGTTCAAGCGATGTTAGCGGCAGAGTTCTCTGGGCAAGTACTTCCGTGCCTGGAGACAGCTAGTCTCTTACCTCTTCCGCGTGCATCACTTTGATCAACGCGATAGAGACAAGGTCTACGGCTGGGTGTACTCGGAAGAGGTAGCCGAACGACTGACTGTGGCCTGGGAGCTGGAGTTGACGGACGATAGTACTCGTGATGTTTTGGCAGTACAGCTATTTGACATATCGATCAATCTCCTCACGGCCCTACACCCAGGTGGCAGTCATAAGGATTGCATGGTGATGCACTTCGTTGGGTTCCGGGGATCAATGAGAAGACATATTTCCGGAAGGCGCCGTGCGCCTTCACCACCATTCTCGCCGGGTTAGTATTGATGTCGCGACTGCTCTTCTTTAGAGTATGCCCTGGCAGAGAGGGCTTACGTAGGTTTAACTGGCCTTGACCAGCCAGAAGCATGGCGAACCCAGTACCCTAACCTTCTAGATAGGCTTCATTACATCAGGACAAAGTACGTCCGACACGGGAGCCCATACCTTCTGGATGCCATGCTTGACCTGCTCTTCAAGGGCAACGAACTGAGGCTGGGGGAAGGAGGGAAGGTCACGTCTACGTGGCGGACGACTGAGGAAGCGTATGGCACCCTCGTTCTGGAAACGCCAAAGAAGCAGAGGGGACGATGGAGCAGCTGATGTACTGCCTCAAACCAGACGCCAACCTTGATCAAATCCATGATAACTTGGTCGTTTGGAAAGTCGGATACTCGTTCATGACAGATGAACACAGCAAAGTCCAGAAAGCATTTCGTGCTCTAAAAATGGCGGCCACATCAGCCGAGAGCCCTCGCTGCCTCATGGACGAGAAGGCTGCTACCGATAAGTACTCGAAGCGCCTTCTAGTCTGACCTACATAGCCTCCGGTCTCCATCGCATAGAAATCTCGAGCGGGAAGTAGAACATGTACCTGAAGCAGCAAACGTGCGGCACACGGACAGTTAACCGCGCATATGCCGACCAGCAAAATGGTATCTTTGGCAGGGTATATGACGGTGTCACGGGGAATGCTAGCAGCTGAGGTTCATTTTGGCTTTCTTTATACAGCTAGTATGCTTAGCGCGCATTCAAGCTGTATGGGACCTGAGCGTTCCCCTTATGTCACGGAGCAGCTCGCTCGTCCCGCCAGAGCTCGGTTCTAGTTCATGAGGGCATGTGTGTATTCTTACTTGTAGAACTAGAGATCAAGCCAGGTAGACTCTTATAGCCTAGGAAAAGTGGGTCGCACGCTCATGAGCGCATGCGGACCCACTTCTCCGTGACACCTTATTTTGTCCTTTACAAGCGTGTGTTCTACAACAGTATTATATCACTTCGCTCACCCGATTGACTATTCTACAGCTTTGGTTTACTCCGTGACAGTCGGGCTATGAAGCGAACGCTCAAGCTCTTACAATCCTAGAAGAAACTTCAGCTGGGAGCTGGATGATATGGATGTGATAGACTCGGGAGGGGGTGAAGGTGGACCACCAGCGTCAAGCCCGTGCAATAAAATAGAGGATACCATTCTCGTTCTAGAAGACTCACACGATCTGGACGCGACGCTAGAAAATTCTGCAGAATCCAGCTATACAAAAGGTCAGTTGGACATTTCACCCGACCTGAAGAACGAGGTAGTAGAAATAGAACCTGGAGTAGCAGAACCACATCAATCAAAGAGTGAAATTAGTTTAGCTCGATGTAGATATACCATGTGCTAAAAGAGCAGGGCCGGGAGTCTCCAGCTTCTGATGTCGTTCGATGAATTTCGGCTATCTCTCATATGCCTCTTGGATAACCATCAACCGGACAATTTAACCACGGCCGAAAACTTAGGTGTATAATTATCAGCATCTAGCCGCCCACCATCTGCTCGCATTCCTAAAACGGCAGGTCGCTGGTCGAAGTGCAACTGAACATATACAATTAATGCGGGAACGAGAACGAGGTTCTTGCCCGCCAAAAAGTTCACTCCACGTCTGCCGGCCCTGATTTATATCCAGCAGTTGCTCTTTTAGAATATGTTCTCCCGTTCCACTCCTATCTTCATTTCTGCATCCGTCGGTGCTCGCGCGTTCACTCCGATGCCGTGCAGCAGAAGTATGTAATCACCAGCTCCTCGTTGCCTTTTAGAGGAGTTTCATAGTCTCCACGATTCTGGCCGTGTCATACCACGTACTGACCCACTGCCTTTCTTGCTCCGCTGGAGTGATGACGGTGAGATGGAATCCTACGGAGATTAGTTTAGCTTTGACGATGGAGCTTTCGAGGGTTGGCTGAGTGCTTCCTTACAAAAGCGGAAGAGCTCTGGCGACTTGATGTTTGGTTTAAGCCCTATGGTCGAGTTAACCAAGGTCAAGGATGACTTGACTAATTCCCGATATGGCTTTTCACATTGCCCCTCTAGTTAAGTCGCACATTTCATGAACTGTAGCTTCTGCTAGAGGATTGGATGCTGCGACAAGCTTATATGAAGTTGGTTAACTTACAATTTAACATTCGGAAAGCCAATGATATCATTGAATAGAAGGGAAAGCCCATTCCCAAAAAAGTTTGTCGCATGTCGCAGGAAAAAACCGCCCTTTTAGGGGCTAACTTTTAGCCACTGCACAAGATTGGGTGTCTGGGGTATAGGCGATTGGGGCTAGTGGCTTATCCTTTGCATATGTGTAACATTGATTGGCAGTGAGTATGTGTCCTAGTTAGCTCACACTATTGGGAGGCCTTGTCGAGACTTATTTATTGTTCCAAGCCTCTGTGATCCTCAAGCATCAGACCAGTGCGATGCCCCCAGTCGTTACGACCTTCAATGGCATTACTACAAACTCAACGACTCGGGCGAGTACGAATTGACGACTGTCAATTCCTCCAAACACTGTGGCCGCGGTATGAGATCCAAGATGAAGAAACAAGATAAAGAGCACGTCACCTCCACCATCCCCACCACCCTGCCCCATGGCGGATCCGATAAAGTCGACTTTAGAAGATGCCTAGATAAAGCAGCAAAATCTCAATCACAGCTGCCCATGTCATTGCTTCCTAAACTACCCGCGAATCTAACCCCTCCCAAGGAGTTCTGCGGCAGAGGGAAAGATGAAGTGCCAACACCTACATCATTGGCCCCTCCATTGGGTCTTCCCGCACTGTCATTCTCAAAGTCATCGTCTAATCTTGCTACTGCCCCAGGCACAAGCCCAACCGCTTCCGAACCATGGTACGCCAAATTACCAATGCATGGAGGATATTCAGAATCTTTCTCTAACAGTATCAATTACGGTTTTGGGATCGCTGACCACCCAGGAGGCTCTTCTTTCACAGGCTCCCCAATGCCTCCATTCAACCACGATCCCAAAACAATGCCCCCTCTATCCCACAATATCCGGTTTTGGACAATCAGCGCCATGCTCTCTATCGACTCCACCGCTCATCCCGAAAATTTCTACAGAGAATCAAACAATTATTGTCCTATCCGCACTCCCGGCAGCACCGGTTTCCAGATTGGAGGGATTATGCTGGACAAAGACTGGCCGGGCAGAGATCGCGGTACAGGAGAATTTATTTTTATTTCGCTAAGTTTCTCCCCGCCTGGGGACTATATCGACGACAATTCTGAATCGGAACCGGAGTTATTGAATGTCATGCTTATCGAGTGGGTAGGGGATGTGGCATATAGGGTGCAGATGTGCAATGGGCTCATTGGTATTGATGATTGGAGGGAGGCTGGGGCGGTTTGGAACCCGATTAATTTGGCTTGAGGTGTATACCTAGACTAGCTGCTGAATATTTCCTCGATCCAACAGCGGGCGGCGACTCCTCCCATCACCTCTCTATGCGTTCTGATCTCTCTATTTCTAGTCCCTGCTTTTGAAATACCTCGTCAAGAGATGGTAGACGTGGGTGTTTCGTCCGCTCGAGCTTTTCAGTGTCACGGTCCTAGAGATCACGTGCACACCGTATCTGGCATTCACCACCAGATGTCACGCCACAGCCGCGAACGCTCATTGGTTCGCCTAGCTAGGACCCTGGAACGGCCATAGTTATATAAGGGCAGTTCCAGCTGTAGTTACACCTTTTCTCTTTAGTTTAGAATCTTCGTGTTTGATACCTACAAACAGCTATCAATGGCACCTGTATTGGGATCGCGACAACCACCGTAATCACTCCTGGCTTCGGACTTTGAAAGGGCTAGTCAAGCACGATCTCGGCTCCGTAGCCATTTCCCACGGCAACGATGACATCACAACCAACACACGCCGAGTACAGCGTCTCCACAAGCTGCAAGTCCAGACGTGGCTTACTTAAGACAATTCTTTTCAGAAGACAACATGGGTTGGCATCAGCAAGCAAGCATCTTAAGACTGCCCTGTGCCTCATTTTGATACAGGACCCCTCAAACTGGCATTCAGCAGTGAAGATGAGATATCAAGGCTGTCATGATCCGTGAGAGGTTATTGGCCGCTCTCGCTTAGCGCAGCCAAGGCGTGCCCAGGCGTGACGCTTGCTGAACCTGTGGGCAGCAAGGCCTTCATGCATGCGCATCCCCCGCGATTGGTCAGTGAACCCGGTCGGTACAGTACAGGCGCTTGTGTTGGAAGCCTGAAGCAACAACCCTAGCCCCCCACACGCAACAACCAAGAATCCTATCGACTTTAAAATGACAGTCAACCCCTCTGCCTTCTGCGCTGACGCGACTTCCAACACCGTCGCGGCAGAATGGCAGAAGCCATAGGCATCGCTTCAGCCGTGATCACATTGGCCTCTCTCGCCCTGAATTCAAGCATCGCCCTTTGTAACACCATCAAGGGCTACAGACACCACCCAAAGAAGGTTCGCGAACTCATCGACGAACTTCAAGCCCTGAGTGATGTTCTGCAGTTACTTGCGGACACTGCCATTACCGGGGTAGATCTCTCGGTGCTCGATATTCCCCTGAGGCGTTGCGAAGATGCTTGCAAGGTCTTTGGAAAGGAGCTGGAGGACTGTACCTCCCGATCCGGCGACGATAGAACGAGTTTTAGAGACTGGGCGCGGTTGCGATACATGGACGATGACATCGGTGAGTTTAGGCAAATGCTGGCTGGTTACAAGTCCACGATAACCATTGCGCTCATCATTACCGGCCTGTAAGTATCCTCGATCGGAAGAGTCTTGGTATTGGAGCTAAACTAATTTTTTTGTTACGCTTGACAGCCACAAATCAGAAACGACCATTGAAAAATTGGAGAGCTATAGAACTCTTGTCACAGATACGACTAGCGACCTCGAAGATCACCTGCGTAGTATTGACGAAAAACTTGAATCTATGGTCTCTCGGAATGTAGCAGCATCCGACCTAGATACACCCGAGATACACCTGGTCAAGGAAGAGCGATTGAGTACACAGCAATGCCTGCTCATCTGCCAAAAACTGTCCGACCACATTCGCCAAATCCAGCTCAGAGTTGAGACAGATCGAGAATCTTCTTCAGATAAAATTACCTACGACGGGCTGCAAGAATGCAGGAATTATCTTCGTATCACAGCTGCAAAACTGGAAAAGAATATGCTAGATACTGTCGACCAATGTATAGCCAAATCAAGAACAGTGCCTGTTTCGGAGGATGAGGCTGCGGATTTCACACGACTTCGTGAGGAGTGGACAACGGTACGGCACTGCATAGATATCTGCTTCGAGGCAGACAGGACCCTAAAGGAAAACATAAGCATTATCGAGAACTACGCGACAGGTGATGATTCAATCCAATATATGGTTTCAACTGACGGAAGAACTCTTCACGGCAAGAATCGGGGACTTGGATCGAGGCCAAAGCAGGTCGGCGGCCACCTGAATGATGTTTCGTTGCAACAGATATCAAAGGATATCACGCAGCTGTATTCCCATACTGTGCAAGATGTCGGCCCATCCTCGCAAGATGTCCGTCCGTCCTCGCAAGATGAAACAGAAGTCACTTCTAATCATGCGGCCAGTAGTGATAGCAGCTCTAGATATCAGGGGCTTTACGGTCCCGGTAACAAACTCGAGCCAAAGCCTGTGTCAGGCACAGGTATACCTTTTAGGCAGGGCTAAAGAGAACAGTGCATGAGAGGGTCAGTTTGAGCTTGGTCAGACGTACCTCGATGCGAAGCATGATAGCTACGAACGGTGTAACTACGCCTGAAATTCTGCTTAATATCTAATTAGCAGATAGCTTTGTGCCGTGCTGCTAACAACACAAACAATACGAATATTGGCAATATGAACATCTCGTAACAATTCTACAATACAGCAAGATCAGTATTGTACCTTACAATATAGGGGGCTTCAATATCATACCATATAGCCATATAGGCAATATACCAACAGTATTCTCCTTTCTTACCCCTATTTTCCAGCCGCCACTAAATCAACCATCTCCCACTCTCGTATACCAAACCACGACTTCAAACACTCCAAAGCTTCGATTGTATTAGGGTCAAGTCGATTTCGTCAATCCGTAATAGTGATCTTCGCCCCAGAGAAGAGTCGTTCAGGCTCAGCAGACATCGCAGGTATCGACAGTATGTCCAAAGCTAATCTACCCAAGTTTGGATATACCTTTTGTTGCGTTTCCTCTAGCTACCAAGAGAGAGCACTGTCGACTTTAACACGATCAGTTTGGCAGTAGCGCTCATATTCATCCATCGACAGGAAGCTCGGTTTGGTATTGGTGATCATCCAAAGCAAGAACTCGTTCATAGTCGTCGACGTCGTTGTCGATTGAGGAAGTGATGCATCGACTGGCTTGTACTCGTCCCAAAGATCTCATATCAACTTCCTCGCAGGTTCAAGCCATCCTGGATGCCAATTGGTCTGGATATACTGCGATTTGTGCCGAGGGTGAATAATTATCGCTGCGATGTAAGCTGGTGAATCATCAGTAAGTTGGTAGTATTTGTCAAGCTTCCTCCAGCCAGCATTATACATTGGAGCCATAATAATATCGTCTTTGTTCGCCGTCTAAAATGAAGTCCATAGATGGAAGAACTCGATCGAGAGTAGCAGTGTGACCTTCGAGAGCTTTAGTTACCATCTTTAACTTGTTCAAAAAAGATCTGATATTCTCAAGCGTCACCCACTCCTTACCCATAAGCTTGTCGTCAGCGCAGTCGTCGTGTTCCCATTGGTCAAAATAGTCCTCGATCGCATCTTGGAGAGCAAGGGCAAATGTCAGCATCTCCTCCTATGAATCCCATCTCGTACTGTTGTCTCGCGCGGGGTGATGGTCGCTACTAAGATCAAAGAACTTCCCAAGTCGTTGAACACTTCTCTGAATAAAAACAACGAAGTTATAAAGCTTGCCAAAGGGTCCTTTTCTCCTCTACTCCTCAATGTCTTTCAGCGTGACTTTGTATATTGTATTTTCGTCGTCGTCTTCGAGATCTTCGTCGTCGGTCACAAAAAGGAAGGATTTGGCAGCAAGATTGAGGACGTGGCCTTAACAGCGAAGTCGATGAGTTTTAGGGTTGTATTTGATGTTTGTCACGGAAGTGGGTCCGCACGTGCTCATGCGCCTGCGACCTACCCTCCTAGGCTACATGGCCTACCTGTCACGATCCCAGTACAGGCGCCAGTGATAACTGTTTGTAAGATATCTTAATACGAAGATTCTAAACTAAAGAGAAAAGACGTAGCTACTGCTGGAACTGCCCTTATATAAGAGGCATCAGGCAGTGAATGCCAGATGTGGTACTACCTGGCTTGATCTCTAGTTCTACAAGTTAGAATGCACGCATGCCGCATACGTTGCTCTAGTTCTCATGAACTAGAAACGAGAGCTCGCGGGACGTGCGAGCTACTCCGTCACAATATTCCACTTGCGTTTAAGATCTAGAGGTCAGCTTTTACGACTAAGAGATCACAGCACTTACTGTCACGTCCCGTGCCCCCGAGCACACGTGGCCTATATTAGCCGAGCTCTCCGAGCGCCTCGTGTATATACAGCCTGCTCTCCTCGAGCTCCTTCTTCCTTCCTCAGCTATAGATTCTCGTATGATACCACCGTTGCGCTCTGTATCTGTAGACCCACAGCGCGTGTCGTGACATTATCTGTAGTTCCCCTTAATCAACAGCCTGAAAAGCCCAATATCCTCCTGGGGAAGCTCGAATACCTACCTTTTACGAAAGTTAGCATATCGTTTCCGAAACGCTGAGGAGCTCTTGACGGCCTGCAACAGCGCTCGCCCACCTCCTCTCTTTCGAAGAAGTCGCGGCTCGTAAGCTTACGCCCCGACGGTGTGCACGTGATCTCTACGACCGTGACATTCAGGCCCAAAACTTTCACCCGGCCTACTATTGATTGTCGATACAATATTTCCGCCTCTGAATCTTGTCATTAACCTTCAAGAGCTGAAGCTAGATTGCTTGCACTTTGTAATGTATCGGAGTTTTCGAGTCCTAAGACTTTCTCTCTGCTTGCCAGTGTCTGTCGACGTAGTTTTTCTGCCTCTGGATATTGCCCTTGAGCTCTCAATACTCCAGCTAGGCTGTTTGTATTTTTCAAGGTCTCGGGGTGCTCAAACCCTAAGACTTTCTCCTCACCCACGAGTGCCCGTTGATATAGTTCCTTTGCAGCACTACACATTGAGGAGATAAGACGGGCACTTTCCCGAAGTCCTGAAAATGGCGGAGACGGGAGATTAGAAAGGGGCCGATTCATAATGGGTGAAAAAATGGTACAGCAAAGAATACCTGGGAATTTCCGAAGGCCTGAAATATACTTGTATGCTATCCATCGACAAATTACATCATTTATTGTCCCAACTGCACTTTGCACCCATCAGCCGGGGCCAGAACAAGCGTCAACGCCTGCTTTTCCGTGCCCGGCTCGTCCCAATCGTCACCTGGCGGACGATTGATTCTTGGAAATACTTGAATGATCCGCGCGATGCCGATCGATGCTTCCATGAGCGCCATATCTTTGCCGAGGCACACTCTCGGCCCATCATTAAAAGGCAACCAGCCCCAGCCAATTGCTTTCAGCTTTCCATCCTCCCATCTCTCCGGCCGGAAGACGTTCGCATCCTCTCCGTATAGTTCTGTGCGTCTGTGCATGAGGTATGGAGCATAGGTGACGCCCCAGCCTTTTCGAATCAATACCGAAGACCGTCCGTCTGCGCCACCTCCTCGAGGCATAATAGTAGTCTTGGTAGCAAATCTCAGGTTTGCTGGGACGGGTGGGTAGAGCCGTAGAACCTCTTTTAGTACGCAATCAAGATATGGCATGGCTCTTATATGAGCTCTTGACACATTCTTCTCTTTCCCCAGGACTTCAGTAATCTCCTTGCGAAGCTTGTTAAGCACTTCCGGGTACTGAACTAGCAAGCGGCTTTCTACCGTTAATACGACTGCAATCCGAACGTGTTACATGGCTTTCTACTCACAAAGTCCAGGACATCAAGCAAGCTGTGGTATCTCGACCGGCGAGCAAACAGCTCACGAGTTGATCACGCACAAGGATTGGATCCCGCAATTCATCTTGGAGTTCTTTGATAAACACAAACTGGTCCGAAGAGTCTTCAGAAGATTCTTTGCTCTGATCGAGGCTTTTCATAGCGCTTTGTACATAGCCATCGACATAAATCTTGATAGCTTTGCACGCTTGACTAAATCGTGTAGGCGTGTATACCCAGTAAAGATCCCCGAGACGCCCACGGTAAGAGGTGATATCAGCCGCTTCACTGAAATCAGTTGAGAATGAATCCTGACCCTCGTTAACGAGGCTATTGACGGATTGGCCGAAGATCAGTGCCGTTGTTGTGTCGAGGGTGTATTTGAAGAACAAAGGCTGCATATCGACCGTTCCGCTGAACGCTTTCAGGGCGTTAACAAGGTTATCCACATGTTCTTGGAAAGCGGTCAAATCCTGGTACTGCATTCGTACGAATTGTCGTCGAAGGAGAGCCCGTGAACGCTTCCAGGGTGAGCCATCTTGATTGAAAATTCCCTCTCCCAGAAGTGCAAAGAACGCATTGCGACGGGGCCCAAAGCCATAATCTATGAAGATGCGTTAATGGATTTACTCCCAAGTCATCAGAGAAGATCGACGAAACAAACCATTAAACTTGGTTGATAGCATCGTCTCAATATTCTCGGGATCAATGGTTACAAACCCGGTGCCGCCGAGGAGCGTCTGCTCAATATTCGGTCCCAGACCATCATAAAGGTCTTGGAACAGCTGCAGAAGTTTCTTATCCCAGTGTGCTCTAAACCCTCTCCTTACGATATCTATCGCCAGCGGCCATCTGTAGGGAAGTTTGACTTTTATTGGCTGACAGCCTTGTTGTTCACCCCAAGCTGTCTCCGCCTGCCATTCACATGGTGTAAGAACTTGGCACGATGGCTCCAGGGTCAGATATACGTACACGGTAAGCTACCAAACCTCTGATGTACGAAAATGAGAAGTACGCAATGACGGACAGCAAGATCAGATCACTAAAATTCAAGTTCTCCATGATTGAAAGAAGAGTATTCAATGTTCGTTTGTGTGGTCTGAAAACATCGGTGAGAATGATAGATGAAACGGAGGGATTGAGTGTGCCAAGCAGCCCTGTGTGGCTGAGCTTCTGCTAGGGTTGCAGTACGAGAAAATTAACTCGTTCTGAGCGAATAGAAGTCGAACGCTGTGTCTGGCTTCTGATGTTTTTGGTTGCACATTGACATCAACCCGCGCTCCGAAGGATCAAGAATGGGATGAGATGCCTTCAAGACAGCACCGTGAGGTGCCAAATATAGGCGAGGGAGTTCATGATTGGGTGCGTTGGAGGCCGAGCGGCATGAGCCCAGTAACAGTTCAGTCGGTTAAGGACGGTTACTGTAATCGCCCAGGCCTGTTAGGGACGGCTACTGCAACAGCCTAGAACGCCGACAGCTAGCCGAAGGCTTACAGCACTATGGGAACGTATCCCCTTAGCCGTCGATGGAGTCCAAACTCGCTTAAATGACAGGGATTCAGCCTATCAGAGGGCGTATTTCCATTCAAATTCAGTAGAATCTACTCCTTATTCTCTATTCTAAGCTCTATTCTCATAATCTTCCAGGAAAATCATCAGTTACTATACAGTATATATATCGAACAATAAAAAGTTGTTTACAAACGTAACCAAGTCAGGATCCTTATAACGGTCAGCTGAGCGCCTAAGTTTTTTTGCTTGCGCAAGAGGTTACTGCTTTGCAGTCCGACTATTTCGAAGTCCTATCATTCACGGATCTCCTTTTCTGTGATATATCAATAGGTTATTCTCCTGACAGTCGGCTCAAGGCGCTACAGTAGAAGGGGTTAGTCGCTGTATGGAAAACCAATTATTTTGCGATAGACAGGGAGAAAGTGTGGGGTTCTCCCGGAGTTTGTAACCTGGATGATCATGCTGCGTGCCACCGTTCAAATGCATAATAAGCGAGAGCCAGATCATGGAACCGAAAGCACAGTACTGATATCGGCCATAGTCTGTGCACGGCACTTTGCTTAAAACGGCAAGGCTTTGTGCAATGATCAGCGGGCTCGTGGGGTTGGTTTTTAATAAGGGTGTTCAGTCTCTGCCCCTGGTTCTGCCCCCTAGCTCTGCACCTAGCAGCGGCATCTGGATGGCCACGGAGCTGATTTCGGACCCAGTAGCTAATTGGTTCATGTTTTGTTTTGTCACACTTTGATGGGAAGACAGAGCCTGATTTGGCCTCCCTATTCAGCTCTAATTATAGTGGAAAGGGAGCTGTATATTACTCCGCGATATTTCTAATCTTCGGCTAATAAATTAGACCTGGTCAGAGCTACATTCTACCTAATATTATCCCCTCACTATTCGGTCATCGCCATCAGAATAATACACCCCTCAGATTCAGTGAGTGGATGATCCACTCCTCGGAGGCTCCAAAGGGTCTGGCCCGACGCGATTGTGCTACCAGCCTAGAAACCCCTTTATAAGAAAGAGAGAGCCTTGGCCGACAAAGAACGGGTCCCAAACCGGGTCACCGGCGGCAGCTATCACCAACTACCATACGTCCTATCCACTGGCTTTAGCAACAGTCACATCCACAGTTCCCCTATCTCTGCCTTTCGTGAGCCAGGACGCGCACAATTCAGCACCCCGTTTCTTGGGTAGGGGTCGTAGCTGTGGCCTAGACACTCATAGATGCAGGGAGGAAAAGCTTCCGTAACTATCACACCAATGAACAGTACGCAATCTCCAAGAGAGGCCAGCAAAAAATAAATGCTTCAACAATGTTTAATTGCTGAATCAAGTGTTGAAGAATAGTAAGGCTGTAGCAGTCAGCATGTCAACCTCACACAAGGATCTACAATCTAGAAGAATCCAGAATCCAGGAAAAGCCAGTACCAGAAGCCAGAGTCCGGAATCCAGAAATCATGGAGAGCCCAGATTCAGATCCAATCCAGTATAATATAGGATCGATAATCCACGAATAGCCGTTCCCCACCGGGCAGAATGCACGTTGTGCAGTTGCTTGTATTTCCAACGCTGCTGCGATTGAAAGCGACAGCACGTTAGAACACCTTACAGCCCGCCTATGATGCAAAATACACCAGGCAGACTTTCCAGTGGTTGAATCTCCGCCCTCGCCGCCAAGAGCAGCCGAAGCTCAACAGACAAGGTAGGCTACGGGTAGGAGATCTCATCAAGTATGGGACAATTGCACGACTACTAGAGCCGAACAACTTCAACGCTGTTATCAGAGACAACACGTTGGACCACTTTAAGCTTGTCACAGTGTTTGCACGCTGGCCAGACTGTCGAGTGGGTGTATCTTCCCCTATAACCGCCAAGCAGGTAGGTTACAGGTAGGAGATCGCTGCAACTAAGGGACAACCAAGGCTGAATATCACCTGCTAGTTATAGCCCGAAGGTGAATGATCCTAAGCACATGACGGTTGGCAAGAAAGGGAAGTGGACGGTGTGCTTTATATGGTCGTTTCTTTCTCAAGAACTGCTCTTGATGCCACGACTCACACGCGCTACGATAGTGTTAGAAATATGTATCGATCTTGTTGGCCACCGAGGCTTTCTTGCCTTGTTGCTCCACCTTTGATTCGGAGAATTGCTCGAAAAAGAAAGAGATGGCAGTGTCGTTGTCCTGCTCGAGGCTTGACTTTTTTCCCAATTATGTGGTTGTAGAGATTCGAGGTAAATAGGGTTGTTCCTGAGCGCAATGGTTAGCAGTAAGATCTGAAAGAAGTTCAGATTGCGGGTACTTGCGTTGCCGCCTTGCCGACGCTACAGGTTCACTTTGCTTATTACTTTGCACGGAAATGTTGGGAAGTCGAAGAAGTTCGAAAGGAAACGTGAGTTCGAGAAAGGAGCGAGACCGAATTTGGGTTCAGTGATTAGTAATATGATCAAGAAAGAGGCGACTTAGGTCTGAATTATATTGGTAACACTGAAAGCTCGGAGGTGGTTTAAAGAAAAAAGATCGTGATTCAAAGGTGAAGAGGAAGACCGATTGGGGATCTACGCAACGTCAACGAAGTGAAAATGCTTTTAGAAAGAGATACTCTCAATTCTCTCATGCTAAGGACCTATTAGTTACCGCACGATAGGTATTTCGACTCGCTCGAAGTATAGAGGGGTTCAAATTACAGAGGGTGGTCCTGAAGGTGAACAGTCAGAATTTGGTTCTCGCAAAGGGACCTAAGGAACTGGGAATCGAATGGAGGATTAATTAGACCTCGAGATACTTCTCAGAGAGATCGGGAGTTCTGAAGATCGTTTTGTTGTTGTTGTTATAAAGTTGTAAGCTGGAAAAGGAAGAAAGAAGGGTTGAGCTGGAAGGTCGATATTTTATTGTTGGCAAGGCAAATTGATATCCACTCTCGAGGCTATGGGATGAGTCCCATAATGTAACTACTACATACATTGCAAAAGCTTGAGAGAAAGGCTCGATCTAACCAACCAAGAACTATATTACTTCAGTACTTGAGGCGAGTACACGTGAGAAGGGGGATGGATGTGGTGGGTTGGTTTCTTTTTTTGCGCCATATAGCAGTTGTATAATCACTTGAAAAGTTAGTCAGATGATTGGTCGGACAAGCATTTTGTATGGACTTGCGTTCTACAGCAAAGCATACCATCAATTTTAACATCTACTTGCTTACGTACATTTTCAATTGACGGTTAAGATGCAAGGCTTCGGCTTACTGGTGTACGCTCGAGTATGCCCGAGATAGGATACGCCTAGAGCTGACTGTTCGAGAAATCATCAAAGACAACAACCACATGGCGAACAGAAAGCCCAAAGCTAGGGTCAACTCTGACTACACCCCCTTTATCAGCAAAATGTTGGAATATCGCGAAGCCCGATTCGACTCCCTTTCCCCCCACGATAGTTAGAATCAGATAAAGGAACCAAATCGGATCTCAGCTTCCCATCGGGGTATCTCTGGACAGGAAAGTTGCAGCTTATTGTCTGCTATGGTTGCTAAGTCGCTAGCGTAAGGCTGGCGGAACCCAGTTGAGAGAACGAAGATATTCCGTTACTAATTCTTGGCATCATCCCGGAAACCACGCTGCCTGCTACAAGCATTAATCACATAGTGCTTAAGGCTATGACGTAAGTTTAATATAGAAATAGAAAGACATCATAGAGCAAATCGGGTCGAATAATTCATTAATATCTCTGTGGAACTCGCAGCCTCAGTCTACATCGCAGAGAAGTTGGGTTGGGTTTGTTGATAGTGCATTTTTGTGCGCTGTTCATCTGATTATATAGATTGCATTACCTAAGGCAAAGATGTCTGTCTTTCGGATAATATCGAGCGCTTGTCGCGAAGCCTATCCCCAAGTCTAAACCCACGCTCCAGGCCTCCCCCTCCCTAAGCACCCTTTTCACATTCAAATACTACCGCACATTGTGGAAGGAATAGGTCTGCCCGTTAGAGCGCCATTCCCCCCCAGGCGCACCAGAATGTCTGATACACTGCGTGATAATATTCCTGTCCATTGCATCAGTATCGCTGTCCTCTCTCATTTTCTTCAATATTTGCACTTACTCCGTAGCATCCTAAATACCATCAGCACCATAGCTAACGTCAAATTTCTCCTCTCTTATTAAACACAATAAAAAGGAGGAGAGAATTACGTACCCAACAATCCGGAAACCCCTTCTTCCCGTCATAGTTCGAGCGTTTGAGCGCCATATATGTAACGGTCGGGTGAGAAACCGTACATGCCTTTTGATATGTACAAGCCGAATTGCTGCACATGTCCTGGCGGAGTTCCCAGTAATAACTTTCTGGACGGCGGTCACCAACACCAATACAAGTTGCAGCGAAGGCTGGCGCCGCTGTCATAGCGGCGGAAAATATAAAAAATGTGCTGAATTGCATTGTCGTTCAAGCGATGTTTGCGAAATGGCTAAGGACAAGTGTGATTTAGATAGATTTCAATAGGGCAAGTGTAGTTTATATAGATTCTATAGTTTCTACGGAGATCAATACCACTTACTTATTTTGGATGATCGCTTCACAATTCCGCAGTCCGAGTATGCCTATTTCCATAAGGGGTTCTAACCCCGATACTCTTACTGGAAAGCCCTTTAGCCAGCCGGTCAGCTTAATCAGCCCGGCGCTGCTGGTTTTAGCAATGCAGCAAGTGTCCACCTGGCAGTAGCCAATCCCATCAGCATGAGCTTGGCTGTCATGGTTAGCACGTGACCAGGTTTCGTATGTTCCCTAATTGGGACTAGTAGTACCTGGCCTGAGAGCCAGACCGCGAGTCTAGGGGACTCTCCAATTGCCCGTCCAGAAGGTGTGGCGTTATCGCAAAACGGAACGCTCACTGCAACCTAACCTTACAGCGTCAGCTATTTCAGTGGCAAAATGGTTACCGAGGCCAATATCACGGATCTGTGCATGTTGCGACTCGGCAAACATGCCCCTTGCCCCTTTTCACAATGGCGGCGTCCTCGCTCAAAGCTTATTCACTCCCAAGAGGCCCATATGTTCAACCGAGTTGCAAAATTGGAGCCTCACCCAGTACGATGGGTTCCCTTCTATCACAGTCCTGCTTGGTGTTCCGAATCGCCAACTGCTGTCTAAGGATTCGGGGGAAGCACAAAGCAGATAACACAACCGAGGGGCCAGAACCCACCGCCAGCCAAACAGGAGGGGCAAATGGCAGGTTGCCCTCAGCAGAGCTGTCCGATGTTTGGAATCCCAAGGCAACAGCTCCCATTTCACGTACAGCATCTGGGACAGGGGTGGTAAGCGAATGCAGGGTAAATGCCAACAACCTATTGGCCCTTCTCGGATTAAGTGCCCCTGGCGCAATTATCTCCATTTTGAAATATTTGGGCGTGTAGGAAGTAGTTCGCATTCATTTGAATCAGGTGTCCCATAGATACAATCGGGACATTCGCCAGCGACTGGGGCTGTACCCTGATCGGTGCCGCAATAATCCCAACCCGTAAACACAGTATGCCTACACTGGGGTGGAGACAAGGAAAAGATTATGCGTGCCAGGTTCAAGGAATTAGGATTGTAAGAACAGGCTTGGGAATCTATCTACCGATGCGCCTGTCGAGAACACCGTTCTTATCTCTCTGGACCTTCTGATCTCTCATCTGCTCCATCTGCGCTCCATATAAAAAGCTTGCTCGAGTTTCCTCCCCATTCCATCCCCCCTTCTTAGATGTTTGGTCTCGGATTTCTCGCATCTCTTCCGCCTCCCTCTGCCTATCCTCATACATACCTATCAATTCCACGGCCCTCAACGCCGCTCCCCTAGCCGCAATCTCGCTAGTTGGGATGCAGATTCCCATTCCCTTTTCACGTACCGCGTCTTTCCATGCAAGTGCTTTCCTAGCGGCTTGATCCAGCAGCTCGACTTCCCACCCGTCATCAAGAATGATAAGTTCATCAACGCTATGGAACCAAGATCCGGTGTCTACAGGTGGTAGAACGTTAGCGGCGACGTCTAGTGACAGCTTCCAGTGTTCGTAATTCGAGAGCTTTGATATATTTTCCCGATCAGGACGAGTCTGGAAGTATTTTGTCATCATATCATGGCGGAGGAGAAGATGCTGCACGAGGTCTATTACTTTAGCAGTATATTGCTCCTCGATTTCCTGCACATCAGTTCCCGTCATGTTGAAGAGTCTTGTCCGTCCACTGAGCTCTGTAATATTAATGCTTTTGCTTCGGTTGGTAAATTCCAGATCTTCCGGCCACCGAGTGCTGGTTTTGATGACTATCCTCCCATCTATAATCTTTAAGAGCTCGTTCCCCGAAATGGCTCCCCGTGAGATCTTTTCTTCTTCCGTCACGTTTGAGTTCAAGCCTTCAATGAGCCTGGTTCCGAGGTTTGCCCAAATCCATCGTGAGCCGAGGGTGAATGCTCTCGAATGAAACCTTTCCCTGGGACCACTCCACTCATCCATCACAAAATGGTGGGCGCTGAGATGGTATTGCCCATGGTCCAAAACCATGACTGTTTTTTTGGATTGTCGTGAGCTAGACGAAGCCGTCCTGACGGCCATTTCAACTCGGCTGTGAGGTTCATCGAATGGTGTCTGGAAAGTTCCAATGCCAGCGAGAAAAGCTGCTTCATCGAATAATTTTCTCAAGTCGTATGGCACCCAAGGTGGAACAACGATTACCGCGGATGTGATGGTGATGTTATGGGCTTCCTGGGCTTGAGACTTGAGGTCGACGAGAAGCTGGTATATCAAGAAGACAAACTCGCTTTTGGTAAGAGGCTGTGGGATCTTTGAAGGGCGAAAGTATTTTGGCATGAGGCGCTTGAGCAGCATTGTGCGTTTGTACTGAGAGACGGGATGTTGATATTGGGACCTTGGGAGCCGAGGCTTGTAGGCATTGCTTGGACAGCAGATCTGGTGGGCGGACTTGGTTCTCTTCAAGAGTGGTCGTATAGCACAGCATGCTCTTCGTTTGACCTGCTGATACCATGATGAGAGCCGAATACCAGCCCGCTCGTACCAGACATCCGACTCGAATTGAGGGCTGTCATCGATTATTGGGGATGGAGATCCCCAGTCCATTGCTTGGGAATGTAGAGCCTCAACATATCGTGCATAACCGTTGCCGTTTTCAGACACGCCGTCAGCATGGCCTAAAACGGTGAAATTTCTTTCGCTATCGGCATAGACTGCGGTTCTATATGGTATCAGATACAAACAATTTGCGATGGGTATTGGCATCAACGCTCACGCATATGTAGGAGCAAAATCAATTCCTATTGGATCCGGCTTGCCATAGTAGTATTTGGAAACGTAGTCGTTATAGGAGGCGACAGGAGAGACGAGACATATCGAGACAATGAGGAGCTGCAAACGTGGGGATGATATCCAGTTTCTCATATTGGCGTTTCGGACATGGAGGTCGGGCTCTTCTCTTACGGTTACTCGGAGGGATAAGGATATCAGGCGAAGAGTGATGATCGGAGAGGTGTTTTGGAGACGGGATGTCTAAGATAAGGTATTGTCACGATCCGAGGCCTCGCAGCCACAATGTCTCACAACTCGAGTTTATTTTTCACCCCACCGGAGATCTCCATCGTGACAGGAACAAATCAAGTGCAGGGACAGCGATAACCTTCAGACATCTCTTTGCGGGTTGGGGAGGGTGCATCGAAACGCTCCTTAGATACTTTCAACCCTTTTATTTCTCTACCCTCAAACGCGCGAGGCCCGACTTCCCGTGGACTTTGCATATATGTCACAGCCTCTTTTTAAATATTAAGAGGATGAACAAGTGAAACATTCGGTAGCTAGCCCGATTCAGACCCCTAAAAACCAATTCATGAATTCCGCGACGCGACTCGGAGGATAGAATGTCGTGCATGGGATCAATCTTTCCTTTTGGAAAGAGTTTTCTGGCGATCAGTGATGCGAGCCAAGTCCCGAGCCAAGTCCGGAACCCTGTATACGGAGCCCTTGTATCTACCTTCAGGCCACATCATATTTTTTTGCTGAACCTCAAAACCTTAAAAACCTCGAAACACTATTATGTCGAAATTATTATTATTGCGACAACCAGACATCGTACGAAAGTATATTAGTTGTATAATTATTCTCATGTATATATTTAAACTACTGCAATATGTTTATAGCTAAACTACACTTCGTGCGACTAGAAAACTTTCAATATATTGTAATTTTGCTTCTTAGTTTCACTGTAAACAGCTCGTAAGAGTGAAGCAACAGCTTGAGAGCCACTTGGCAGTCGATGTTTCAGCCTATACGACACAGCCAGACTATCTGTTTGAGCTATAAAGCAGTGCAAAAGATGGCGCTTGCGGACATAAGAAGTCGTACGAATCTGGAGAACAATAGGGTTATCTCTGTCTCCAGGTGGCGGCAACAATAAAGACCGCCTACCATCGCCTTCAGATTCACCGTTGCCGATGAGCCTTCCAGCATCATCTGGAGGTGGACCAGGTGCGCAACGTGCTCCGTGGCCCCGCCACTTGCAGTTACCGCAGGCATTCCCAAAATGGCCCCACACCGTACGACATTCTAGGAACGGACGAAGTCCACGCCGTTGGCACTCCGCGCAGCCATCACGGGTAGTAATGCCAGCCCTTTGTATTAGGATAGCATTGATGTAGGACGGACGGATTAATTGCCCCTGGTGCAATTATCTCCATGTAATAAGATACTCGTCTGGAACATTATTGTGGCGTAAGTGCTTCTATAACAGTGTTATAGTTTGGTGATCTTTCAACTTTCCTGACCAGCGCATACATGGATGCGATAAAAAGCTTGAGAAATGGGGAAGGGATTGGTTGTTCCTTTTATTGTCTCGCTGAGGCGTTTGTTAAAGTATGTGGCATGCTCGTGGATATTAAACCAATGGATTCTATTCAATTCCTAAATTACCGAGCCGTAGAAGCTATGCGGAGGTAGACCACTCTAGATAGCCGTTGCAATATTGCTTATCTCCTAAAGCATGCCTGCTGCAGCCTTGCTAGCTTCCGCTGCTTGGCCGATCAAAATACGACCTGCTGTGCATCATTCCAGCCTGAAAGTTGTGGGGGCCTGACGGGCCAAATTGCTGAACAAGTCAGGGTATTGAGCCCCACCTGCCACTTGCCATGGCCCCGCGACCGACCCAAAATTTATTAGAACCTTGTCTCGTGGCAAACATTGACTTGATTAAAGTATAGCCAGCCCATCAGCATCCTGCCACCCCATCTGATTCATTATCTGTTTGCTACGCGCCTTATACCCTGTTCTATTTGTTATTTGCACAAAGAGTGCTTTCGGCTTTTGCAGACTCGAATGTTCGTCATTTACGGAAACCCGCAACCTCAGTTTACCGCTATACATAACGGAGGTGAGATAGGATGAACCTTTTTATTTGCCATGTAGCTCAAACAGCTATTGATATTATACAGGCTATATACACAGTGACAAACGATTTCT
Source organism: Chalara sp. BL73 (assembly GCA_918026815.1). Classification (NCBI taxonomy): domain Eukaryota; kingdom Fungi; phylum Ascomycota; class Leotiomycetes; order Helotiales; genus Chalara; species Chalara sp. BL73. Next base: position 1,719,050 of record CAKJVC010000150.1, on the reverse strand, counting down.
GTTTCAAATAACCCGGATTTGCAAGTGTTTACAACGAGTTGCCGTGATACCATTTTTCTCGAAGAGATCTATCATTGCTACGCATAATGGAGGCTCAGCATTCGAGAGGAACGGACGAAGGACATGCTAAAGAAGGAATTGCTGCGATACACAACATACTCTCACACCAGTTTTGCCTACTACGACATACTAGACAAAGTGGGATAGTCAGAAGCGTTGACAAAGTTATACTGTGTTGGTGAAGAGTACTTTAGGGCTATTATAAGTGCAATCGCACGAAGAAGTATGTTCGATAAATCAAGGATGTGTGTTCTACGGTGCAAAGAGAAAATTAGAGTGAGAACATCCGGGAAAAAATACAGGAAATTGTGAAGAAACACCGCAAAAAGCCTAGATTTTACCACGTCTTACCTGAGTTAGCTTTTCTAGAAATACGATCCGCCCAGATGGGGGATTCTCACGGCATAATTGTCACGATCCCAATACAAGCGCCAGTAATAGCTGTTTGTAAGGTATCAAATACAAAGATTCTAAACTAGAGAGAAAAGGTGTAACTACAGCTGGAACTGCCCTCATATAACCATGGCCAGTTCCAGGGTCCTAGCTAGGCGAACCAATGAGCGTTCGCGGCTGTGGCGCGACATCTGGCACTGAATGTGTTGAACAGGTTAGGTCTAAGGGCCATACCTAAAGTCTATTGTAGGCATCTGTAGGCACCAGTAGGCAACAGTAGGCATCAGTGTGATGGCATGTGGGTATCACACCTATAAGTAGAGGGATTCTCTCCTGTAGTTTAGGTTCTACAACCTTCAGCAATTGATACTTGTATGCCCTATACTCTCTGAAGGCCACGTGACTCTTTCTATTTGAACAGAATGACAGAAATAGGAGGTATTAGGCAGGGAATCAATTAGAGGATCTGTGAGGGTATCACGGCGATGGAATACAGGCTTGGAATAGCGATGTGTGGTGATTGTATTTTCTACAATTACGGCTGTAATCTGTGTGTGTGCGTGAGCTGCTCTAGCTCCTTGGCATACTCACGTAAGCCGATTCCTGACACAGAATGCCAGATGTGTTGTGCACGTGATCTTTAGGACCGTGACACTTACAAGCGAAACATCAGTTTACTTTCAAGACATACTTTCATCTTTTCTATGTTTTAAGTCTCTTTCTCTCCCTTTCTTTTGGGTTTTTGATATTTCAGAGTCGACTGCACTTTTAACCGTTCGGCGGTTGTTGCTAAAAGGTGTTACTGGCCAGTTTGAGGAGCTTTCAATTGTTGGCTTGCTGCTGCTAAAATAGGGCACCGACACTGCCAGGTAACTCCCAATCCCCTGTCGGTTGAGCGTTAGTTCCGAAAATGATCCTGTTCGTGTTAGTATCTCAACAATGTTAATATGGCCTCCCTCTGCAGCTGCTTGGAGCGCTGTCTGACCGGAGGAACTAGTAGCATTAATGTCAGCTCCTTTTTGTAGCAGCATTTCAACAATTTTAATATGGCCCCCTTCTGCAGCTGCTTGGAGTGCTGTACAACCAAAGTCACCAGTAGCAGCAGCATTGACGTCGGCTCCGTTTTGTAGGAGCATCTCGACAACCTCAGTGTAGCCGCTCTCTGAAGCTGCTTGGAGTGCTGTCCGACCAGAGTAACCAGCAGAATTAACATCGGCTCCGTTTTGTAGTAGCATCTCGACAACCTCAGTGTAGCCGTTTTTTGAAGCTGCTTGGAGCGCTGTCCAACCAGAGTAAGCAGCAGCAGTATTGACATCGGCTCCTTTTTGTAGTAGCATCTCGACAACCTCAGTATAGCCGCTCTCTGAAGCTGCTTGGAGTGCTGTCCGACCAGAGTAACCACCAGCATTAACATCGGCTCCTTTTTGTAGTAGCATCTTGACAACCTCAGTGTGGCCGCTTTCTGCAGCTGCTTGGAGTGCTGTCCGACCAGAGTTGCCAGCAGCAGCATTAGTGTTGGCTCCTTTTTGTAGCAGCATTTCAACAATCCTGATGTAGCCTTTCTCTGAAGCTGCTTGGAGTGCTGTCCGACCAGAGTAGCCAGCAGCAGCATTGACGTCGGCTCCGTTTTGTAGCAGCATCTCGACAACCTCAGTGTAGCCGCTTTTTGAAGCTGCTTGGAGTGCTGTACAACCAAAGTCACCAGTAGCAGCAGTATTAACATCGGCTCCTTTTTGGAGCAGCATTTTGACAACTTTAGTGTGGCCTTTTTCTGCAGCTTCTTTGAGCGCTGTCCCGCCAGAAGAACCACTAGCAGCATTGATGTCAGCTCCGTTTTGTAGTAGCATCTCGACAACCTTAGTGTGGCCGTTTTCTGAAGCTGCTTGGAGCGCTGTCCGACCAGAGTAAGCAGCAGTAGTATTGACATCGGCTCCTTTTTGTAGGAGCATCTCGACAACCTTAGTGTGGCCGCTCTCTGAAGCTGCTTGGAGTGCTGTCCAACCAGAGTAACCAGCAGCATTAACATCGGCTCTGTTTTGTAGTAGCATCTCGACAACCTCAGTGTGGCCGCTTTTTGAAGCTGCTTGGAGCGCTGTCCAACCAGAGTAAGCAGCAGCAGTATTGACATCGGCTCCGTTTTGTAGTAGCATTTCGACAACCTCAGTGTGGCCATTTTCTGAAGCTGCTTGGAGCGCTGTCCGACCAGAGTAGGCAGCGGCATTAACATCGGCTCCTTTTTGTAGCAGCATCTTGACAATCACAATATGGCCTCCTTCTGCAGCTGCTCGGAGCGCTGTCCAGTCAGAGGAACCAGCAGCAGCATTAACATCGGCTCCTTTGTGTAGCAGCATTTCAGCAATATTAATATGGCCTCCCTCTGCAGCTGCTTGGAGTGCTGTCCGACCAGAAGAACCAGCAACAGCGTTAATGTCAGCTCCTTTTTGTAGCAGCATTTCAACAATTTTAATATGGCCTTTTCCCGCAGCTGCTTGGAGTGCTGTTCGACCAGAGTAACCAGTAGCATTAACATCGGCTCCGTTTTGTAGTAGCATTTTGACAACCTCAGTGTGGCTGCTCTCTGAAGCTGCTTGGAGTGCTGTCCGACCAGAGTAACCAGCAGCATTAATATCGGCTCCTACTTGTAGCAGCATTTCAACAATCCTAATGTAGCCTTTCTCTGCAGCTGCTTGGAGCGCTGTCCGACCAGAGTGGCCAGCAGCAGCATTAGTGTTGGCTCCTTTTTTTAGCAGCATTTTGATAACCTCAATATGGCCGTTCTCTGCAGCTGCTTGGATCGCTGTCTGACTAGAAAAACCAGCAGCAGCATTGACGTCAGCTCCTTTTTGTAGGAGCATCTCGACAACCTTAGTGTGGCCGCTCTTTGCAGCTGCTTGGAGCGCTGTCCGACCAGAGTTGCCAGCAGCAGCATTGATGTCGGCTCCTTTTTGTAGTAGCATCTCGACAACCTCAGTGTGGCCATTTTCTGAAGCTGCTTGGAGCGCTGTCCAACCAGAGTAAGCAGCAGCAGTATTGACATCGGCTCCATTTTGTAGCAGCAGCTCGACAACCTCAATGTGTCCTCCCTCTGCAGCTGCTTGGAGCGCTATCCGACCAGAACCACCCGCAGCAGCATTGGCGCCTCTTTTAGGATGCATAACGTTGTGTATTCCTGCACCTAGATTTAGAAGAACTTTAACAAATTCTATGTTGCCATAAAAGGCAGCTTTATACAATGATTCATCAAGAGGCGGTAATAGTTCACTCAAACTTTTGACGACTTCTGCATATCCACGTCCGGAAGCTTGAACTAGCGATTCTTCTAACGAAGGTAATCTGGTGTCGATTGCACCACAAATTTGTTGGATGTTCTCAAATATCCCAGCTGCAGGAATAACATAACCTTCCAACAATATGTTAGATCCTGCAATAAGCACACCGTATAAATCTCCAGTTTTTGCGTCGATTACCCAGGAGCCCGAATCACCATACTCTGGCAATAGTGTTAGTCGTACTGAATTTAAAGAATATAAATACGCCAGTTTACTCACCTAAAGGCTTGGACAGCTGAATGGACCAAACCTTTTGAGATACCTTGCTGCCAAGGAAATTCACAGAAGTCGCGGATCCAACTATGGAATAAGCTGTGAGTAAGCCCCTTCTCGTGACAACGCAAAGTCGAATATTGTTCGGCATAACGCTCCGGCAGCCGCCTATGAACATATGTTTCGTCTTATTCTTAGCAGGGAGGCGTATCACATTGACTCCGAAATGATCATTCGAAAGCTCAAGCAAGGCCCAGTCGTGCTCGTCATAGGCTTCATTGACCAAAGCCTGCAAAGGATGGCTGGAGGAGGTATTCTTAATCACCAACTCAGTTGATGATGACAGGTTCGTTGGCTGAGTTTCGTCAACGTCATCGCCTTGGTCTAGTCAAAAGCTGGTTTTTGTTCAAAGACTTATAGCTCACCATGGAGATGGGTATGCAGAAGAGTGATATTGCCCTGCCCGCCAGCTGCGTTGTTTATTTTAGGGAGGTCTCCTATAGCCCCTACGTTTGATCCGCTATCATCACTCTCATAATCTGATAATATAATGTCGTTATGCTGAGAGAGCTCCATTTCGCATGTTGTGTCATTGTAGAATTGAAAATTTCTAGGTATTGTTCCTTGTGATCGAGGAAAGGCCGCGCCGGCACAAACATGAGCAACAGTGAGTCCATACATTTTACCATCAAGAATAATTACCCCACCTAGCGTTGCTAACCGCCCTGAATCTTTTGAATATACCTGCGCACCACAAAGTCTAGCGTCAGAAAGCTCATATGTTGAAACTTGTAAAGTCCTATGGAAAACATCCAATGAAGACTGGAAAGTCAACATTCTGAACTTCGCCCTCTCCAACATGCCACTTTGCTTAATATAGCCAGCTATTCTTTTCAGCACCCGTTGCCGTGAGCTTGTGATGACTACAGTAGGTTGCGCGAAATCCATACTTGTACCTATCATCCAGCAACATCGAGAAATCGTAGGTCGCACGCTCAAGCCTCGGAAGATCTTTTGATAATTCTCTTGTATAATGCCATCAATAGACTCCTGCAGTGATTCCTGCCAGACCTCGGCTGCTTTCCCTTTAGCCATCCAGCGCCGGCTACCCCTCAGGTCTAAAAATTGATTGGTGGCAAGTTCGGGGCCAAAGGAAGAAATGTATTCAGGTGGTGTTGGTGGTGACGATTGACCGAAAGATGGCAGATTGAAGTGCTGCAGAGACTGCAGAACCGTATTCATAGTTCTTGTTGAAGAAGACATTGCGCATCTGGAGGAAAGTGGTACCCAGGGCGAACAAATGTGTAGGGTAATTGGGACATTGGATTGGGGCGAGGCTGGTGAAACTGCAATAATTTGCTGGTGCCTAGTTGATGTGACCTCATTGGTCGCCACACTTGCATCGAAAAGTGACCGCAAGGCATTTTCAAGAATGCCTTGCCAGCATCGCCCTTGAATAACCTAGAATCTAATGGAAATTTTAATGTACTACGGGAGACAGGTGCGCGACCTTGGATCTTTAGTTGCTGAGTGATTATAGCATCAACTCGCAATCATGGCCAGCTCGAACTCTTTCAAACTAGATCTCAACGCTGAGCTTTTCTCGGTTAAGCTGCCTGGGATCGGAGGGGCACTATGGTGGCGCCTACTCAATAGCTTTTGGAATCTAGACCTGGACCAGGACGACCCTAGGTTACGTGACTATTTCGCATATCATCAATATTTTGTTACAGAACTCGACGCATGGCGATGCTACTCCGATAATGTGTTGCTGCATACGTACCAAGACTTGGTAGATCTTGTGAAACACTTGAAAGAAAATGCATCAGCGCCTCGCTCTTCCCCAGAAGTGTTAACGTTTTTCACCTCAAGAAGAGCTTCCGCTGCCCTGGCTACCCAAACCTCACTGTCGCAAAGCGAAGCGGCAACCCGACTTCAATGTGAAAATTCGATATTCCTTGCAGTCCGTCTGTGGCTGATGGTCAATGTTGGGCACCCAAACCTGCGGAAAATCTTTCCCGGCAAAACACAAATTACTTGGAGTCAGGATGACAGCGTCAAAGGACTTCTTGCAGCACAATTCCCGCCATTACAATCGTCACATTCGTTGATAGACTCTCAGTATCCGCGAGATCTCAATGTATACGAACTTGAGAGAATAACAGGGTTGGTTGTGGTATGGACAGATCACCTTGCTGATCATTTGCGGCTGGATTTAGATCTGAGGAGCATCACTCTCTATCACCATGTCTCCGTCCTCAAGTGCCATGAATTCCAGGAGAATAATCTGTCTGTCGACATCCGCTAACTGCTTTCCTATCACTGACAAGCGATTTAGAGGTCTCTTTCCAGATGGTTTGGTTAATGAGACAATTCAAACACTCGCCCTTCTTATTCCAAGGAGCAATATTGACTGCAAAACGTGGTACGATCGCCACCAAAAGCTGAATCCCAATTGCCTCGACGCCAAGATCAGCGATTTGACTTTAAGTCCCGTGGAAGGCCGGAAACAAGAAAGCTATAAGTACTGGAACGAACGCCTGAACAACCTTTACAAAGCCTTTGACGAATCTCAGCCAAATGGCCTGAGCCAATTCTGGAAAGATCGAAGAAATAAAGTGCAGTGGTATACTTTTTGGATTGCGATAGTGGTTCTGATTTTGACGCTTGTCTTTGGCTTGATTCAATCCATCACTGGCATCTTGCAAGTGAGTTTAGCTAATCACCAGTGAAGCCAATGTAGTTGGGGTTTGTTGCGATTGGACGAAGTGTCGTTTATGTAGAAGAGATTTACTTGCGTGAATTCTAAAGTTATAAAAACGACGTCGCAGTTAATCCACACATAAAATTAGCTCATTTTTGAATTAGCTATGGTCAAGGCTTCAAAAAGAGGAAGCGAAAAGCTGAGCAGATGAAAACACACTTTAACAAACAAATCGTACGAAGTGGCAAGATTTTGCGACGTCGATATAGTAATATTTCTTCGTATCCTCAAAACTGGGCAGCGTATTACTTTCTGAGAAGATGGCGAAGTTGATGGAAAACGAGGATCGCGGTCCTGGAGATTTTAAAAGTGCGATCACGTCTGGTACTCTCCCGAAATGGTAAAAGTTCGGGTAACACCCCTCCTCCTCCCCCGCGTCGAGAGCTACGTGTTTGGGGATGTTTGAAGATCCAGATTTCGACTCAGGTTTTGCATTTGAATCATCAGCAAGCGCAGTGTCATCAAAACTGGAGCCACCAGTGTATGCCAGAATTCGTGGCTCTATCAGCCAGCTCACTCAACTCATCCAAAGCATTGGCCATAATGGAAAGATTGAGGACTTTACGATCAAGTCAACTGGACAGTATACATTCATACTGACTGGTTTTAGCCATCAGATGCCATTCCAGCTTCTATTTTGATAAATTGGCTCTTTCAACCACCGCGGGTCCCAGCTTATGTCATGATAGTATAGCGCCTGTTCGGCCTAGGACCCGTAACAAGTTAGTCCACAAATTGCATACCTTGTGGCCCTGTGCTTAAACCCATTGTTACTTTCCCTCTTCCATTTTCCTCTCCACAAACGCCTCCATCGCATTTCTTTCCTTGCCACTTAAAAAATGTACTCAAGTCTTTCAGAGATTCTGTTTAGTTAGGTGCTTCTGCTTATTAATGTGCTCCTGTCGAGCCGGATCCTATTGAGTCGGGTTCTTCCTACTAACGAAATATCGATAATCCAGATATTTCCAGAATATAGCATCGAAAGCCCAGCTTTCCGAGGCGCGCAGTCAAGCTAAAATTGGCCCGTCTCCCAGCTGTTACGCATATGTTTCGACAATCTGTTGGACGACATTTCTGTCCCTTTCTCGGACCTTTCGCTCTCAGGCTGCTCCATAGTTAGCCCGCAGCCAGCTTTTCAGGCGTACTTTATAAATCTTGGTCCAGTTATCAATATCTGCTTCCCACTATTCGGGGATATTCAGCAACAACTGCTAAAACGGGTCAAGGGCAATTTAAGCAGAAACAGTATATGCAAACTTCCAATTAATAACGGCAACTATATCGTCCTTTATATTTAAGAGAATATTGCTCAGTCGAAGGTTACCGCACTAAATCCTAAAAAGCCTATTTCGCTGGAAGTAAGTAGTAACGTCGAGATACGCTTCATAACCTGAGATTAAGCAGGCCAGTTATCCTCTGCGAATCTAAAAGTCGATAGTCGGCCTTATTTGTCTAGTTTAAGGAAATGTTGGCGTACAGTGTATTTGTTTTGGCAGTCGTCTGCTGTTTTAACGAGGTCGTTGTGTTGAAAAATGAGTTGGGTTACGTGCATTATCTTCGGCAAAGATCTATCCCCAGAACGAAAGCACACTTGAAATCCTATCGAAACACTTCTAAGTCACACCATTCTTTTCATCAACAATCCCAAAGTCGTTGCTGCTTCTGGCCCTAAAGGTCAGGTGCCTTCGCCGGTGCCTTCGGAGTCCGCGGCCCCAGCTCTCGTCTATTGAGATAACTATTTTAGCTACAGCAGAGCCCGTTCCCAATCACATAGATGCATCGCACAATCGACCCCAACCTGGCATAAGACATCCCCAACGAAAAGGCAACGAACCATGCCGCCTAGGTGGAAAACCGAGATGGACGAGACACCGCAATCTATTTCAAGCGAGCCGAACTGGAATATAAAGAGAGAAAGTGTCGGACTTTTCCCTGCAAACGACATTTTTGCTACGTTCGATCTGATTGTTCATAAAGCTACACTATTCACAAAGCTTACTGTCGAAAGGCACGAATCAGCGGCCTATTATCAACATCTGGAATACTGTTAGGAGTTTTAAAAAGTTAAGCATGTGCTATTGTAGCTCTGGAAGCTAGAGAAAAATTCACTATACAGGTTCCCCAGTTCCGTCCACTTATTTTAATATCTCTGTGTTGCATTTTGCTATATCATGGTGTAGATAGAAGCCTAGTTGACAGGCAATGCACCGTTGGATCGGTCGATCCCAGGAATGGCACTTGGATAAACTCCCATCATGGTCAGACTCACAGAAGCGGAAATAACCTCATCAAATATATGTTGATTCGCCTCTGTTAGGCGTTCATTGATGAGTCTCATAAACTCTCCTTTATGGTGAAGTACCAAGCTACGAATATGCGGCAACCTCAGTGCCATTTGGTGCATCAAGGCAATGTAATGCGTGGGGTGCATAAGTATCTAATGCGGTATTGTGTTCGACCGATGGATGAGAGGTTTGAAGCACCCCGAATACTGCCGTACATATGTGAGACCCATAAATTAACGGCATCAGCCCATTGCCAAGAGGAAACCTTATACTAGTCGATAACCTTATGTTGACTACTTGCCATTCGTGAAGGCAGTACGTTGAAATGATCAGACTTGCTTGATCCCATCCCAAGCCAGATTATTCTGTATTACAAACTGCAGGACGTGAATGTTCGAGTGGACAAAGCATTCTCGTGGTTTGGTCTTGATTGAAATGTTGAGCCATTATGATTGGCTGATATGTCAGAAGAGAATCAATATCCTAATAATGATTTGTTGCTCCTCAGAAAGTAATCGTGAGTCACTGGGCTGAGGTTAGGTTTTTTTTTATTGCTGGGAAATGTTATCTCATAAATCACACCCTGAGAATTTTACCCGGCGGGCCATACAGCCCTCGCATTGGTTTAGGAGTTAAATCACCATCTGAGCGCTCTTATTGGCTCAAGAGTTCGCAGGAGTTTTGTGCCCCGCATGTGGGGCTTATTACCTCGACGAGAGCCTGATTTATGAGATAAGGGAAATGGGGAAGTCGTTTGATTTCTACATTGCCAAGCTTATTAGTCTACGCCATCAATCCTGATACCGAATTTTGCTCCAAGGTTGGAGCCACAAGGACGGCAGAATCAGGCGGTGAATAATATTATCTCCATCTTCGTCGCCCACGTCACCACCACCACCACCAATACTCGCCATGGGAGCTACCGAAACGTACCCATGTCATGAATTCGTCTGCGCCAGGCGCGTCGGGCTCCTCTTCTAGCAAGAAACGCAAACGTGCAGCTGTGGAAGATACAACCGAAGAACGCGATGACAGCAATGCCAGCAATGCCAGCTCGAAACAAAGCAGCCAGCAATCAACTGCATTCAGTGCTGGTACTACAAAACAAGTCTTGCAGCTGGATGGAGGCAGATGTTGGTTTTGCGGAGCGATGCCAACGCAGATTGCCCACGTTATTGGACAGAAAGACCATGGCGTGAGTCTCCAGGGTGCCTAGTTCGCTTCAAGACTCACATTGCTGATATGTTACGGTTCACCTACAGTTTAAGGATCTTGTTGCGAACAGACTCCTCTGCTTTCAAACATCGCCCGTCAAGACAACGCTATCCCCCTCTGCCCTACGTGCCATTCAAATTTCGACAACTTGAACCAGCCAGATCTCATATTTATACCTACGAAAATTAAATACTTCATCGAATACGAGAAAAATGACCAGAAGCGTCGCAGGGAGACTCCGCGCATACAACGGGAAGGCAGGAGCGCTTGTGTTGGCCGGTATGTCCCGTCACCAGACGAATACCGAAACAATGCAGGGGTCGGGGTCTACACTCGATGTTATCTTCGCAAGTGCTCTCCCGAAGCTATGGTCGCATCAATAGGACAATTTGGATAACCAAAACATTGGCACGGCTCCTCGTCGGCTGCTTTGCGATGCGCCCAATTGCTGCTAGGGAACACTGTTGTTAAAGGGCTCTCAAGAGACATTCGAAAGCAGTTAAAATGAGCTCGCTGACCTGTACTTGGATTTAGATTTAGACTTAGACCCAGAAGAGAATTGTGATCCAGAGGTTGAAGCGCGTGCATCTCCCGCACCAGATAGCTGAGGGAGCACAGCAACTAGGCGATATTCGTCATCAACTTCACAGTCGAATACACGAAGCAAGGACAAGAGAAGTACAGACGAGGGGCAAAGTGGTGGCGGGTATTCTGGTGGGGATGATAAATGGGGGAGCCAAAGCGAGAGTCGCAGAGATAGAAAAGGAGGCAATGAAACTGGCGCTGTCGTCGGGGGCGAGAGGGTGCCTACTGCAAGTTCGGGGCCAAACCATGTATGGCCGGAGGGGGAAACGAAATGAATTTAGATCACTGCCATCACGGCCTCTCCACCAAAACCCCATCACACCCCCCACTTATCACCAGCTTCATCCCCACCCAGTCCCATGCTTCGGATCTATCCTTGCTGTCAATACAACAGCCCTGGACATGGGGTCCCTACTCCACTTGCCAAGAGGTAATGGACTTTGTTTGTGCAAAAAACGCCATCAGGTGCAATGTTGCAGGGGAGGATGAGAGGAATACAGAATCCGTAATTGTTGAGGCAACCTTAGAGGAGAAACATGATTGTAGGAAATACGATACCAGCCAAGTGGCGCTGAGCTAGGGGATGAGACCTCAGACGAAAAGGCGCTTGAAGTAACTGGTTAGCGGCAGTGGAGAGCAATTGCACCAAGGGGCCTAGACTTCGGCAGCTTAGGGTAGCAGAGAAAGCGGTCCAGCAAGACCGAGAAATGGCTGAGGTATCACGCCGGGCAGCCCAGCCCAACAGCAGACCATCGAGTCAACTAATGCAAAGATGTGTGAAATGAGACGGTGAAGGGGACGGCTGCAGCAGGCTCGTTTTCGAGAAAAGTGTTCGAAATGGGCATTTCAATGATGGAAGCGAAGGAGAGTATTAGGGGAGTTATCTCGTAAAGGTTAGCTTAATGAGACTCGATAATTAACGTTTAAATTTGAGTTCTGTATGGTGGTATTAGTGATTGTAGCAGTAGGATGTTTCATCCATCTAACCAGGAGCTTTCAATTTCCGTTGTTGGGGCATGTCGGGAACGGGCTTATATAGGAAGCCAAGACATCTTTGATCAGATATTACGGCTGTTTGCGGCCATCTCTTTATTACGGCTTGCTACAGGCCATATAAGAGGGATAGATATCACAGAGTAGACCTTTAACGAATTGATTTCTACAAGATATAGCCTATTGTTGTGATACTTCCACAGATTCTCATATCAGATCCTCCAGCCAATAGCGCCTATTTCTGACAGGCTATTACTGAAATAGAAGAAGAGAGTCACGGAGCCTTCAGGAGAGTATTGGGTAAAACGAGTCAATTGCTGAAGGTTGTAGAACATGAACTACAGGAGAGAATCTCTCTACTTATAGAGGTGTGATACTCAGGTGTGAGTATCACATACGACGTAACACATACGTCAGTAGATTCATCATCGAAGGCAAAAGTACGTATACGTCTTAAGCAAGCATATCTACAACTTCCCCAATAGACTAGGTATGGTCCGTAGACCTAGCCTGTTTAACAGTTATGAGCCCGGTTAGCATGTCTTTTGTCACGGCCCTGGCCATTTTTCGCTTGGAGCATGGCACCGGATACCCCAGAGCTCGGGCGGAGCTCACCATCGGATGCCCCAGAGCTCGCGTATACTGGCCTCCGGCCAGTTCCTGTATATAGAGCCCTGCTTTCCTTCCTTCCTTCTGTCCGTAGCTTGTTCTCTTAGTTATGACAATTGATAGTTGTTTACACCTCTGAGTCCTTCTACCTAGGTCTATGGATCGAGATCACTAGTCAGCTTGAGTTGTCACATCTTTTGTACAGTAACAATCGACTCCTTAAAGTTTTATTCCTGTCATTGACTATTACAACACCAAACATGGCAAAATAGCTATTCTTTCAGGGGACATGTTCTTTATTCGGGAGCAAACATGCAGAACGGCTTTAATAGTCACAGGATTGTTGTCACGATACGCGCTGTGCATCTACAGATACAGTGGGCGACGGTAATATAATACAGGAATCTAAAGCCAAAGAAGGAAGAGGAGCTCGAGGAGGGCAGGTTATATATACATAGGGTCTCTGACAGCTCGGCTAATACAGATCACGGGACATAACAGAAAGCTCACAATCTACCTGTGATAGAACATGGAAATAAAAAGCCCGGCTTGTTACACGAATTGTTTGTTCCTAATAGGCCATAGCAGCAAGTTACGGTGGATTTCAAGAAGTGCCCTGAAAGCAAGCGTGGTTTTATTATAGTGGCAATATTTGTCTGTCGGAACACCTACCACGTAGCAAAAGTGTTGAACAGGTTAGGTCTAAGGACCATACCTAGTCTATTGTAGGCACCAGTATAGGCACCAGTAGGCGCTAGTAGGATGACATGTGAGTACCATACCTCTGTAAGTAGAGGGATTCTCTCCTGTAGTTTAGGTTCTACAACTTTCAGCAAATGACACTTGTTTACCCTATACTCTCTAAAATCCCCGTGACTCTCTATTGCAACAAAAAGACTGTAGCTGTGACTACGTTCTTGCCAGTGTAGTTCTGATATTCTTGATTGATTCCTCTAAGCTACGGCCTATTGCCAGGTAGCTATATAGCAGTAGAAGGCCCACAATCCTCGTGATCTGAATCATCTGATAGAACGCGTGAAACTAAGTACATGCATTCCAACACTGTCGATCGCCTAGGCAAACGACCTACTTCTATACCCGTGAAAAAAATACTATTACGGCCAAAGAATTAGTACCTCTTTTCTCCTACGCGTAGTACGCTATACGGGCATCCCAGATTCAATTACTTCCGATCGAGAGCCACATTTCATATCGAACATTGATCTGACTTACAAACAAAAACTTGGAGGGAGAAAGGTTGTACGCGCCAGGACTTCTTCATAGAGGAGTTGGTGGCTCTACTTTATATAAGGCTCTATGCTAAGCTTTATTTTAGGTGACTAATTATAAAATCTCTTGGCCTAAAAGGGTCATGGTTACGCTAACCTTGGACGAGTGGCTATACCTCCTAGGTGGATTGATGTGGGAACTAAGATGCCAAGCCCCTTGGAACGGAGCTGGCACACCCCAATCAACAGGGCGCGGAGCAAAAGACTCCAAGACAACATTACCCAAATTTTACAATGCCTCTTCTTGTCGCAAAATTTGTGATATTCTTCCACGATGTCATTTGGATGGTCTGCAAGTGACATCGCAACGGCGGCGACACTTCTATACAATATCATCGAAGCGCTCGGTGATGACGGCGCGGCGGGTAATTATCGCGAGGCTATAGGGTTTCTGCGAGACCTGAAACGTACTCTCGAGCCTTTACAGACCCTCACAGCTTGGAATGCACACCCTACGTATGCGAACGAGATCTCACAACAGGTACAACATATCCGAGGCCCTGTAGAGAAGTTCTTGAATGCGGCGGTGAAATATGAGCCGAGTTTGGGAGCAAAGGCCAAGAAGGGCCGCCATCGGCATGTTTGGACGAAGCTGCAGTGGTATTTGCTGAAAGAGAATAAAGTGTCGGCATTGAAGGATAAGATTAAAGATCATATGCTGGTTATTGACACTTTGATTTGTCGGTTAATACTGTGAGTCGAATACAGATCTAAATTGCTCTACTTAGTGTTTGACAATCAACAGGGATGTGGAGCTTCTAGCCCAAAAGACTCTTCCGGGGCAACTCCGAGCAGCATTCACCGAAGTACTTACCCCCGAGCTAGTAAGCCATCTTCGGAATAACCTCCGGGTAACCCAGGAACTACAAAAGCAACATCACTATGAGATAACGGATAAGCTTTCAGAGCATTATACTAGGTGTTCATCAGATATACAAGCCTTAAGGAAAGACTTAAGAAACTCCATGGCCGTACAGCAGCGTATAGTATCTTGCTTTACCTCTGCGAGCTCTCCCCGAAATCCCGGTCCTCACAACCCGCCGGGCTTTAAAAAAGTAGGAATCTGTGTCAAATTCGACAACCGCCAGCAAGGCTGGCTCCTCGACACGAACAGTGATAAGACTGACTGTCAGCCTAATAGTCGAGAAAGCCAGGATCCTACAAAACAAGTAGGCGAAAATGTTGGCCAAAAGTCTTTTCATGATGTGTAAGCGACGGCCACGTTTAATAGATTTGCTATTGACATTTATAGCTACTACCTGGTCCTTTTGTACATCGGGCACTTCTTGAAGAACGTTTTGTGAGTACGGACACCACGCCAGCCTGGACGGAATACTGACGCGTTTGAAGTTTGGCTTTGTCATACCTGATTAAGCTTCCGCAAGCACTAATACCCGTTTTGCTAGCCAAATACAACATCTCCTTTCTCGACGCTATTGGGACACCTCCTAGGATTTTGCCTTACGAATATTTTCGAAATTTCAGAGTATGCACTTTTTTGCAAATAAATGTTTGAGTGGCACTAAAAATTCTTCCAAGGTTCTACAGACATTTATTCAAGAAGAATTCAAAACTCTCCCAGGTTCCACCTGGGTCAATCGCGGGCTTTATAGACTCTTTACAGCACAATGCAATCAGCCACTAGCCAAGAATAATTGGAATCGGCTTGTTACTCCTGGCACGACGGTTACAATGGCCATGCTCGTTCGAAAAACCGTCGATACTGTTGAAGAGTCCACCATCTATCGGTGTCCTGAGAAAAAATGCGGGGGAACATGGCCACGTCGAAAAGAAGCGGCTTGGGTGGAATGGTATGTTATCCCCTCCTTATGCGTCGGTCTCATAATTAATATTTTTGCTCAAGCCCAGCCTGTCAAAAAAGGGTCTTGACCACTACTTCTTCCAGAATTGGTGTTCAGAATGACAAAGATCGGCCGGAAAAAAGACGCAATAAAGTAGACCGGCAGGCCGCACAAAGCAGTAAAAAGGGGAACTTCAATTTCGATGACATTGAAATTGAAGCATTTCGAAGAATACTGGAAATTCGTACCAAAGCAGAACGACGAGAGTTTGCCGCAAGACCTTATGAACTGCCCTGTGAGTTCACTTTCATAGGGTGCAGCAGACGATACAAACACACCGAGATCGAAAACTGGATTTCGCATTCGATATCCCATTTTGGCGACTTTGGTCCTCCGCAGAAAAGTTTGTGTAGTATATGTGATAATGTTGATTTCCGAGCAAAATATAACGAAAATCCGACAAAATCTTGGAGGAGGCGACTGATACATATCGCAAAACACTTGCAAAACCTTGAACACGCGCTGCGGCCAGATTTCTTCTTGATTGAACACATGCATAAGCACGGGCTTATATCAAATGAAGTCTTTGAGCAGTATATTTTATACACAGAGCGGCCACTAATTAGGCATCTACACCCGGTTAGCTCCGGAACAAGAGAAACGGCCCTAATAGATATGACAACGGGAACACCGCATGACTTAAGGAAGGAGAAGAGGCAAATGAATAAACATGGTAAGGAGTGGAAAACTGGGTAAAGGAATCACTCACAAACTGCAAATCTTGAGAGAAAAGTATTGTGTTTCGGCGGTATGCCTCGTGCGCCAGGACCTTGAGTTCTGTCACGATTCCAAGCACGACCGCCTGTACACAATTACTGATGGATACAAGAGGAGTGTTAGGAGGTGTTTGGGCAGCAGCGCAAAGTATTTCGTGTCAATGCCTTCTGACGAGGCAGTGGGTGCCCCTGGCCGGGGAGCATTGCCAAAGTGTGGCGCAAGCTGGCTGATCTGATGTGGCTGCCTCACCAGCTCAACAGTGGTGCACGAATTACGTACGCCGCACGAGCCTACAACACCAAATATCAAAAGGATCAGAAAATTGTATCTATTTCTAATAACATCACTTCCAGCGACTATAAAACCATTCAGAATAAAGCTTAATATCACCAACTCCAATAAAGTTCGGTTAAAGATTGTTGTAAAATCTGGTCTGCCGGTGCTAGTGCTGGATGAGTCTCATCTAGGGTCCAAGGCATCAGCGAATGAACACGCGTTCTGTAGATCAGGAGCATTTTTTGACCCAGACCTATTCAGGCTAGAGAAATGGCAGATTCCCACAAATCATTTAGGCTTTGTGTCACATCCCGCTATCTCTACTCAGCTGCAACTTTATGGACATGCTTTACTTTTACAATACAACCTGCTATCTTCCTACTGCCTACGGCTTCAAAAGGAGCTCTCAACAAATCCTCGCCGTCAAGCCTACTCCATAAGCAAAAGTGCTACGAATCTCGATGAGCGAACTGCAACTGTTAACCACCGATTGATGGCATGGCTGAACTCGCAACCGTAGGCCTCGCGAGCAACATCATATCCTTTATCGATTTCAGCATTGAGTTTAGCCAGCTCGTTCGAGAAGTTGTGCAGGCTCACGGACAGCTCCCCAAAGAGCTCGAAGAATGTCGCGAATACGTCGAAACCATATCAACTTGGTTAGCAAATATCAAGCGCACGGCAACCGCGAGGGCAACAGCAGAAAAGGAAGACAGACACCTCGAGGCTGCGATTCAGCAATGCATGAAGCCATCGAGCGATTTGATTTATCTGCTGTCGTCGCTGTGTGAAAATACGGACTGCGATCCGGATATATCTATCGCACGTATCCGTAAAATTCGTGATACTCTCAAAAGCGTAAAGCGGGCGGTAAAGATTGTCTGGAAGAAAGATCAGATAAAAGATATACGAGACAAACTTCGGGAAAGTCGAGACAATGTATGTGCACATATTGCAAGTCGAACAGGTATGCAAGTTGGGAAGATACGGTATGTGGCTTTCGCGCATTATATTGCTGAGCCTCGCTGAAATCTTGCAGAGAAGAGCAGAAGAACGTCATTGAAACTGTACAAGGCATAAGTGGAAATTTTCACCATGCGGTCATTAGACTGGAGAATCTAGAAGCACAAAACCAATATCTGATAATGCAGAATCACCAGCTGGTACAAACATCAAACCTTAATTGCTCAGTAAAAAGTTAGGCATATGCTTATTCACTGCAGAATGAGAAGGTTAATATTTTATGCGACGTGCTTTCTGGAATGCAAAAAGACCACCGCAACAGATTCGCAGAAATATTTGACTATGTCCCTCCTAAAGCCACCATTTCTCATGTCGTAAATCATGTACCAAAAACTTTTATTGCTTCTCGTGGCAAATGCTAATTACCTACAGTTGCGCTTTATTGCGTCCAGGCTCATCGAATCTGGACCTTCCCTCAGCTTTCGAATTAGTCGCATGAAATCTAGGCCAACCAAATATCAGCTTGCAAACGTACCGACGGCAACGAAAAGTCATCTTACTGTTCAGGTTATTGTGAAGGATGGAAGTATGCTGCTGGGGCAGGAAAGACCAAAGTTGCTACTAATGACTCCCGAAGATGCCCAAAACGATTTTTCGCTAACCAAAGCACTTCATCGAGAGGCTGCAGAAACTTTCTATGCTTTAAAAGCGACTACCAGGGTCACATTCGTAAGAGTGAGTTACCCTACTAAATTTCACTTTCTTTCGTTGAATACCTATAATAGTCATTATCATGTCCTCGAAGTTGCTGTTGAAGCAGCATTTGATCTATTTGTATTAGATGGTTAAACATCGGCCTATTTGGAATTGTTTCTTTTCAAGCAAATTCTTTCATTAAAGCGTTACTGACGCTTATTCTGCCTAGTTTCACCACAAAGATGGGCAGCTGTCAGTATTGAGATTGCGAGAGTTAGAGGTTTTTTCTGACTTGCCGGCTACTCCTGGATACATACGGCCCATTATAGCGACCCAACTTAGTCAGGAAATCGATGACAAGGATAGTAATTTACGACTGATAAAACTGCTGAGGGAATGTAGGGAACTAGAACGCTCATTATCAGACGATATTCAACATAGTGGAGATGATTGGAATCGGGCAATAAATCAGTTGGAGCGGATTTCCTCCCTCCACCAGCAAGCCCAGATTTCTAAAAGCCATACGACCCAAGTAGTAATAAAGATTCCGCCATTATTTAAGCGATCTATACTCTCTAAAACCAAAAAAACGCCGTCACCTATGCGATCCATGTACGGTGAACTTGAAAAGGTCAAGCGGGAGGAAGCCAATAGAGTTTCCAAAGATCGTCCGGAAGAATCGTGAGTATCTTGCCTGGTCTACTGACTTCTATCGTCAAAACTATTTCAGCTTTAATATTCATGAACCGTCAAAATCTTCCTCTATAGTTTTATGAGAGTAAAACTAACTCTAAAATAGACCAGAGGGTGAATGGGGCATTTTCATCGAACGAGATTGGTCGGCACCGGCCAAAACTTTCTTCTGGCTTTACACTATCGCTGGTGGCTGTCGCGGAATTTCTTATGGACTTTTATATTTCGGGCTCCTCGGTTCTTCTTCGTCCGCGCTGCAGTTTTCACTCCTATGGACAATTGTGGTCGGCGCCATTGTATTGTTATACTTCCTCGATGTCCACACCCGTTTTCTCGCCGATCCCAAAGGTACATTCCGAGCGATTTATCTTGCCAGCAACGAGGCTTTGCATGATAGGGGGATGAGAATGGTCATTGCTATGTATATCTACTTAGTTCTACTTCTTGTCTTGAGGAGCTCAAGGTTGGGTCTTTACTAACTCGAGCAAATCCAGGGTATTCTGTGTTATTCTTCCAATAATATCCATTGCTGTCGGGGTCGATAGAAGAATTACAATAAAGGCGTTCTTGGTATTGATGTTGCTCATGATTTTACTCTGGCTCGAATACATAATGAGCTTTCCGAGAGAGTTTTGGAATAAGAGGTCACCTGACGGCCACCGCCTCTGCATCCTTCTCATTATATTTATTCTTACACCAACTCGCGGCCACCGCCTCTGCATCCTCGTCATCGTATCTATTCCTACATCTATCTATTTCTCCGCCTTGGCCACGAAGGAGCTTTTCTATATGTACCCTACCTTTGGTTCTCTTTTTGGAGCACTGGTTTTCGCTGTCTGTGGTTTACATTTCGTTGTTCTAAACGTAAACCACTGGGTGGCTGAAAGCTGGCAATTGGCTTTTCTATTTCTGATGCTGAAAGTAATTTTCAATGGCGATTTCTCAAATCAGTGGAAGCCGTACATGGGGACCCTGACCGCTTCGACTTATACAGTTATTTTGATGCATAAATGGGCTCCTTCCTTTGTCGAAGATTTCAAATACTCGTGAAAGATGAACGTACCTTGGAGATATGATGAAATTGGTAGCTGCTGTATAGTGCTCTTGCTAAGGGTTTTTATAGGCAATTTCCTTAAACATGGAGGGCGTTTATAATCTAATTTCCCATCAAGGGGAGGGGCTTATTATTTCCCTTCGAGGCTACTGCTGGAATGCACATTACATAGTTTCACGCGATCCACTGGATCGCGGGAATTGTGGGTCTTCTATCACCTGTATTTACTTGGCAATAGGCCGTAGCTTAGAATGAATCAACGAATACCAGAACCACACCAGCAAGAGCGTAGTCAATAGCTACTACGCCTTTTGATACGTGGTAGGCATTCCGACAAGATTGGATGTAGCTACGCTAGGGAGTATTAATCAGCTAAGTTTTTAAAGCCTAATTTTTTATTTGTAGAATTGAGAAAAAGTAAGCAATCAGCTTTTGGTAAACGTTTCAGAAAATAGTCTTTTGATTTTTTAAATTTACTGGTTCGGCTTGTTCTGGAAATAGGATTCTACTGGTGAATATCTACTGGTAACCGCTGAAAACAGGATTCTGCTGGCAAATATCTACTGGTAAACGCCGAAGGGGGTTCTGCTGGTAGATATCTGCTAGACTTGCTGTGAAACGATATCACGAGATAAGGCGGCTATGTCATGCGATATTTTTTTAACTATTTTACGACTCGATAAAATCTAAAAGAAAGTAATAACTTATGCACACGCAAAGTACAAATAAGGCCTTTTTAGGTTAAATCTAAAACAACAAACAACAATACACCAACAGGGCATGAGCTACTGCTTGCCTGCTTTCTGGGAAGAATCCTTTTCGCTTTTAGGCTGGTCCATGCTCCAGCGTGTACGTAATTGCAGGCAGAGTCCTACCAGGGAATTTCTTCAGGATTCAAGCTCAAACTTTGCCTTCTTTTTTGTACGCCAGCAAGCGCCGCTCGTCTAGCTCTGACCACTGGCTATGCTTATCCCTGCATATATGTTCCTGCTCCTCATCGGCTGAACTCCCTCCATCATCGTCGCTAAGTTCAAGATGATTGTCGCTTGCATCACTCTGGTCATGGCTGCTAGAGAGCGTAGCGTCTAGAGGTACAAGGTAGTCATCTATGCCAAGTTAGGGCCGATTGTGCGATGTATCTATGTGATTACGAACGAGATCTGCTGTAGCTAAATAGTCATCTCATTATACGAGAGCTGAGATGGTGTAAAATGGCTGAAGCCAGTCAAGAGGAATGTATGCTGCCCTGTTGGCTTAACCGTAAAGTCCTCGATCTTTCCCGCATAGCTGATGCTTTGATATGTTGAGTCAGGCGGCTGAGAGAAACTCCTTGGCCATCACAACCGTCCTGGATCAATGCTGTGAAGGAACAATAGTGTAGAGAGTGTGGGCGGAATGTAATTTCGGTCAGCGTGAGAAGGAGAGCTTCAGACGACCCGCTACAAGAAGTCCCATGCTAAGTTCTTTAAGCTGAAGGAGTCAAACTTCGGCTTGATCTGCAAGAGTCCTCTTCTGGTTTTCGTTCTCCTTCATCTTCAGGTACCTTTCCATTTCTCTTCTATTATGTTCAGCCCGCCTTCTAACCCGTTTTGTGTGATACGCTCTTTTCCAGAATTTCTTGTGGACGTTGTCCCTAACATTGTCGTCGTCGTATCGAAGACTAGTTGGGAAAAATGTCTGTAGCATCGCTAGCCCAGCTGTAGGAACCCATTTTTCGAGCTCCTTTAAAGCACCATGAACGTTCGCTATCTTGCTCTGATCGATTTTATGGGGCTCCAACCAAGCTGGCACACCATCTTTCCGTTCCATCGTATCTAGCCACTTCGGCATATAGATATTCTTCAGCTTGAGCCGCTGACCGAAGCTCTGCGACCATTCAGACAATTCAGAAACATCAGCTAGAGCCGCTTGTAGATCGACACGTGAGTCAACATCGTCCTTGAAATTTTGCCGTTTTCCGATTATTGTTGGCTTGCGAGAGAACGCTTTAAGATGAAAGTTTGAAGCGCTTGGATCCCGTGGTGTCCCAGCAGCGTAGACGTTTTGCAACATCCCCATGCCTCCTATGCCGACCAGATACCAAGCGTGCTCCTTAAGGCCGGATACACTGATGAGGAGACATGCCCATAAGAGTGCTAATGCTAGGGATATGGCAGGAGTTTCTGGATGTGGAACAGAAGTTGCCGTGGCAAGACTCTCGAAGTCCCAGGACCCCTGGCGGCCAATAAATACCATGATGTGGAGGTACCCATTTCCGCGTGTTAAACAAGTAACATTATCTGAGTCCAAGGTTCGACCGGCCCATTTTTCCTGCCTCCATTGCGGCAAGGCGCACGTGAGCAAAGCTAGGAGGTTTCCGCAGAGAACAACCATCATAACTCCCCAGTTGCCATAAAGAACCCAAGGTATAAAGGCAATGCCAATCTGCGCAACGATGGTCACCCATCCCAGCCACCACACCAAGTCAAGACTTGGTTTTGAAGGCACTCCCAGCTCAAATATGTCAATTCTAATAGACTCGGCTTTGCCTTTCGGCGAGGTGCTTGGGAGCCGACCATCAGGAGGATTCATTGAGTCAACTTGGTGCCTTGTTTCGTGATCTCGCAGAAGTCGGCCAAGTGCCCAAGATTGATTTACCCTGGTAAAGGCATTTGCACAGTTCACGAGAATCGAGGGACAATCGGCTGTTGGCATTAATCTTTTCTCTCCAACAGCAGACAAAAGGTTTGCGAATCCATAAGCAACCCACCCGAATGAGAATGCAACCGGCACAATGCCGATGGTCGGACTGTTCTTCCCGAAAGGGCTGATAGTATATCCAACGAGTTGGGCAATGGCCTTCTTTACTATGTCTGCTCCAACGAGAAGGAGCAGACTTAGAATGTCACCTGGATTGCTCCACTGGCTTCGAAGGTCGCCGGCTGCGTTATCAATCATGCTTGCGAGAGGCTGCCATCCGAAGGATTGCTCTATTTACTAAATTGGAATCTCTCAGCCTACATTTGATTTTGGTTGTGCAAGTAAGGAAGTTAAGGTTATATAATGACAAAGATCTTGACGAGAGCACTCCGACAATTGTTTGGTAGGTGGCAAGAGCAGATGCGTGCGTTTGAAAATAACTAGGTAAAAGAGGTCCATGCGCGTGATTAAAATAACAGTTCACGTAAACACATGGTGGCGCAATGGGAGAGAGAGCTGGGCAGGGAGCCGGGCAAGGAGCCTGGCAATTTAGTCAGCCCCCTCAGAAGCAAGTGTGCGTTGGCTTGGTAGCTGGCGGACCTATCAGCTCTTACAGCGTATGGTTAGGATCTGGCTCGCTTGGCTCTCGGGAGCCCTTGTGTCAGCTACAGCCTTGTGCGCAGTATTGATTGTAAATTTTTCCTCAGCGATCCTTCTACCTTCAATATTACCTTGCAAAACGTCAAGCTGTTGATCATTTGACTCTTTTGCGCACATGCAAAATATTATGTATCCGCTTTTCTTTACTTATCGTACCTCTGCCTCTGCCAACGCTCTGCGCGCCGGCAGCTGAGCCTCCTCGGCTCGACCAACACCCCACTAATGCCCAAGCCGGGGCGGATGGGGATGTCTACGAACCGTGAACTAGGGGCATCATCTGATCCACGTTCAGCAACGGAGGAGGATGTGAAAGGCGAATGTATGAAAATCTTCACTCTGATCAGGAACGCTACAAATTCTGCGGTTTCTTAAGAGGCTGTAGCATCGAACCATTTTCTAACGAAGAGTAATAGTACTTGCCTCACTCTTCAAAACGATATTAGAAAAGTTCGCAGATACAGACGCATTCATTAAAGCAGAGTCACCTTCTTTTTTCCTCGTCTACGCACACGACAACCCTTCCATCGGAAAAGCAGATGCCGCATTGGCTCGAGAGCTAATATTTTGGCTGAACGTTCTTCGATCGAAGGTGATTTCCGACCGATCATTGTCATTGGAACCTTGGGTTACTCGCGAGAACGGCGATACCGCGCATGATATACTGTCGAACCAATTCTGTCTACTACCAAAAAGCGGCAATGCGGAGAGTGCCGGCAATATCAGCAGGGTTGACAAAGTCATCCTATGCTGCTCAGAAGTGCTGCAAAAGTACTACGAGGACATACGCATGAAGACATACACCCAAGCCATCGAAGAATTCTATATTAGTACAAAAAGAGATCCTAGGAGTACTGATGACGTCAAAAAAGGGATAGAAAGAATCGTGAGAACATACCAATACAAAGAAGGTTTTCATCATGTACTAACAGAATTGGCCTTCCTCAAAATTCGAACTATTCAAAAGGATAGGCATCACGGTATTGTCCCAGTCGTATTCAACGGAGACGGCATCAAATCTTTACCGTTCTTTAACAGCGGGGTTCCCTTGTGGCTTAAACCGCAGGAACACTCCAAATCGATAATCCACGAATGCCAAGCCCTACATAGATTGCTTTTCAATCTTCTGCGTCAAATCTATACAGATAAATGTGCATACATCGACGCGCTTAATGACTGCTATGAGAAGTGTGCTAAGATGCTCTCATCTGGATCAGCCTTGCTTTCGCGAGAGGAATTCAACGGCTTAGTATCCGTCGAGATTAAATTGACAGTGGACCGACTGATTAAACATGGCCTTGCTATTATACGGACGGGTCAGTTCAATACTCTTGTTCTTTGGAGCCCAGCTGACTTCGTGCCATAGCCACCGTCAGCCAATATTCTAAGCCTGCCCTTGACTCCTGCCTCAGATCTTTGGCTTACCCAGAAATGAACTATCGACGGCAGGATACGAAACGGGCCCACGCAAATACATGTGGCTGGATTACATGTCATCAATCTTACATCGATTGGCTCAGGGAAGGCTCTGGAATTCTCTGGATTAAGGGCAAGCCAGGATCGGGGAAATCGACCTTGATGGAGGCTCTCCTTCGAGACTATGAAAAGCAAGCTGTTTATAAGGCGTCTATTCAACTTTCGTTCTTTTTCCATGGCCGCGGTACAGCACTGCAGAGAAGTCGGCTTGGAATGTTTCGGTCTCTTTTGCATCAATTGTTAATAAGGGCACCAGAAGCCGGAGCGGAAATCCAACGCGCATTTGAAGAGAGGTCTCGAACTCAAGGGATCTCAGGAAAGGATTGGAACTGGCATGTTAATGAGCTCCGTGAATTTTTCATATCTGCTGTTGCGAGCGTCGCGGGAACACAACCTATCAATATATTCGTTGACGCACTAGACGAGGCTGACGATGGTACGGATGATCAACACACGAGTTATGACATCGTGGTGGATTTCCACAAATTTAGCGGTTTCCTAGATCAGACTCAGCTTCGATCTACTATTTGCTTTTCCTGCCGCCACTTTCCTGCACCAAGGACAAATCAAAGGTGGGAAATCATGGTTGAGAATGAGAACCACGCAGATATATCGACATATGTTTGTGACGAGCTTAATAGGAGCCTTTCCGCTAATGCAGAAAAACAATATGTAGTGGAATGGCAGGAAACCATAGTAAAAGAAGCACACGGGGTATTTCAGTGGGCCGCACTTGTACTTGGTATGATAGTCAAATGGCACAACCATGGCAAGTTAGCGAGGGAGATAAAGAAGTTGTTGGCAGAGGTTCCTAAACAGTTAAGCGAAGTCTATAAACATATTTTGACCGTTATCGACAAAGAGGACAATCAGCAAACCTTACGCCTCATGCGATGGGTACTTCTCGCTGAGCGCCCCTTATCCGTGGAAGAGGGGCGCTTTGCTATGTATCTACCAGACAATGAAATACTTGCTCCCGGGTCCGTAGAACTAGAGTTGCCAACAATTGATATGATGGTGAAACAAATTGTCAGTCTCTCTGGCGGCCTTATAGAATGCAAGAAACACAAGGAAAGTCAGATCATCCAGTTTATTCACCAATCTGTCAATGACTTTTTATCGCGAGAAGGCCTTGGACTCCTCGACGTAACTTCGCGTGAGAACCCGATTGGGCAAGGCCATCATCAATTATCACTTATTTGTGCAAATCACATGAAAATTACAGAAATGAGCAACTTGGGTGAGCTTAGTATAGATGCTATTAAGGCCCGGTTTCCATTTATGGATTATGCAGCAAAATCTTGGTTTTTACATGCTGAAAAAGCAGAGACACGAAGGGTTCCACAGGATTATCTCCTACCTTTAAGTCAGCGTTGTCCGAAAGTGCTTCAACATTGGGTCATGTTGTATAGAATGCTTGATCGTGGTTATTATTTTGCACGGAGACCTGACCGCAATTCAACCATGCTCCATATTGCGTCTGGTGCGAATCTTTTAACCGTTGTAAAAGGTTTGCTATCGACATCCGCTTATCTTGAACAAATGGATGGCTCTGGAAACCGAGCACTTCATTATGCATCTCGTTGGGGTCATGCAAAAGTAGTTAAAGTACTACTTGATGCAGGTGCTATGGTTGACACGCAGAACCATAGCAAGTGTACGGCACTTGAGCGAGCAGCAGCGAACGGGCACGAAGAAGTAGTCCCGTTGCTCCTTGACAATAAAGCCGAGGTTAACGCTCAAGGCGGACTGTATAGCAACGCTCTCCAAGCTGCAGCATATAAAGGAAATCAAGCTATTGTGCAGTTGCTTCTTGACAACAAAGCCGAGGTCAACGCTCAAGGAGGAGAGTATGGCAACGCTCTCCAAGCTGCAGCATGTAAAGGAAATCAAGCTATTGTGCAGTTGCTTCTTGACAACAAAGCCGAGGTCAACGCTCAAAGCGGACTGTATGGCAACGCTCTCCAAGCTGCAGCATGTAAAGGAAATCAAGCTATTGTGCAGTTGCTTCTTGACAACAAAGCCGAAGTCAACGCTCAAGGCGGACACTATGGCAACGCTCTCCAAGCTGCAGCATATGGAGGAAATCAAGCTATTGTGCAGTTGCTTCTTGACAACAAAGCCGAGGTTAACGCTCAAGGCGGACACTATAGCAACGCTCTCCAAGCTGCAGCATATGGAGGAAATCAAGCTATTGTGCAGTTGCTTCTTGACAACAAAACCGAAGTCAACAATCAAGGCGGACACTATGGCAACGCTCTCCAAGCTGCAGCATATGGAGGAAATCAAGCTATTGTGCAGTTGCTCCTTGACAGCAAAGCCGAAGTCAACGCTCAAGGCGGAGTGTATGGCAACGCTCTCCAAGCTGCAGCATATAAAGGAAATCAAGCTATTGTGCAGTTACTCCTTGACAACAAAGCCGAAGTCAACGATCAAGGCGGACACTATAGCAACGCTCTCCAAGCTGCAGCATATGGAGGAAATCAAGCTATTGTGCAGTTGCTCCTTGACAATAAAGCCGAGGTCAACGCTCAAGGCGGAGTGTATGGCAACGCTCTCCAAGCTGCAGCATGTAAAGGAAATCAAGCTATTGTGCAGTTACTCCTTGATAGCAAAGCCGAGGTTAACGCTCAAGGCGGACTGTATGGCAACGCTCTCCAAGCTGCAGCATGTAAAGGAAACCAAGCCACCGTGCAGTTGCTTCTTGACAGCAAAGCCGAAGTCAACGCTCAAGGCGGAGTGTATGGCAACGCTCTCCAAGCTGCAGCATATAAAGGAAATCAAGCCACTGTGCAGTTGCTTCTTGACAGCAAAGCCGAGGTCAACGCTCAAGGCGGACTGTATGGCAACGCTCTCCAAGCTGCAGCATATAAAGGAAATCAAGCTATTGTGCAGTTGCTTCTTGACAACAAAGCCGAAGTCAACGCTCAAGGCGGACACTATGGCAACGCTCTCCAAGCTGCAGCATATGGAGGAAATCAAGCTATTGTGCAGTTGCTTCTTGACAACAAAGCCGAAGTCAACGCTCAAGGCGGACACTGTGGCAACGCTCTCCAAGCTGCAGCATATGGAGGAAATCAAGCTATTGTGCAGTTGCTTCTTGACAGCAAAGCCGAGGTCAACGCTCAAGGCGGACACTATGGCAACGCTCTCCAAGCTGCAGCATATGGAGGAAATCAAGCCATTGTGCAGTTGCTCCTTGACAACAAAGCTGATATTAACGCTCAAGGCGGAGTGTATGGCAATGCTCTCCAAGCTGCAGCATATAGGGGCGAGCAGGCAATAGTGCAGCTGCTCCTCCATAAAGGCGCCAGTATCGTTCGCCAAGATAACCAGGGCCGATGCCCAATTCAGCTTGCTATCAGGGGAAATCACGATGCACTGATAGATCTTTTCTTAGCTAAGGCTGGAACACCAAATTGGAAGTATCAAGACCAACAAGGCTGCTCAGCTCTGCATTTTGCTGCCTCTGGTGGCTCAGACCGGACCGTCCAAATGATCTTGAGATCTGATGTGGACATTGATCTTCCAGACACGTGCGGCTGGACGCCACTTCATTGGGCTTGTCGAAGTGGCAATCGTAAGACTGTACAGATGCTGAAAGATTCTGGAGCGGATTCGAACAGCAAAGATATAAGATGCTGGACGCCGTTAGATGTGGCCATTTTTTGCGAGAATGGCTCATTGGGTGACCTTCTCCAGGAGGAAACAAATCGACCAGAACCAAAACAAATCGTTACTAAGCCTGGCGAGCGTCAATATTACTTCTGTGGCTCTTGTTATCATGTAAGTCGTGCCGCTACTAGATTATATGTGACAACCAAAGCTCATGAATCTTGTCAGGAGATATATGGTAGCCGTTATAAGTGCGAGAAATGCGGCTTTTTCGATCTTTGTTTTAGGTGTATCATGGACGCAGACCGGATTCATGAGCCAAGCCATAGGTTTGAGGTGATTGATCGTTGAACTTCTAAGTGTAATCATATTTGGGATTCTGGCGTAAAGTCACGTGGACTGATGACAGTTATGAAAAACGGCTATTTAGTAATTGATCTATCCTGGTAACACTGGAACAGAACCGTGATCTCAATAACAAGATCCACTATCCGTCGGACGATGAGAGACGAGTTGGAGCTCTCTTGGGCAACGGCTAAGCAGGGCAGAGAGCTCCCTAACCTGGGGGTCCGGCTAGGAAAAGCGATACTTGACACATATAGTGGCACACACATGGGAATCAGCTCCATTATTACACAAAAGCGCACTGGTAAGATTAGCCTACGCGCTTACTTGCATGCCATCAACAAGGCCGATACCAGTCAATGCCAATGCGGCCGTGGACCTCAGACGGTACGCCACATTCTGCTCGAGTGTAGAGAGGGGACAGAGGAATGACATGAGATGCGGGCAGGCAAGCAACCATGCGTGGGCATCAAACGCATTCTCTGTAAATTGTTAATGGCAGTACAAGTAACAAAGATGATCCTCAGGACAGGACCGCTAAAGCAATTCCGAGCGGTTCCATCCACTGTCTTAAATATACATAGCATTGAGTGATTACCAGTATATAGAAGTAAAGGAGGGCCCGGAGAGGTCTGACAAGTACATAGAAGTAGAGCAATTATTAGACCTATAAGTATAAGTGCAACTGCGCAGCTAAAAGGCGCAAGAAGCGGTCGGAATAGGACAGCTTGGTTTCTGGAAGCGAGAAGCGGGAGCACCTGTACTTATAGTTGTACGCTACATAGCTGCTACTAGGGCGAGAAGCGAGGCCGATATACTTGGTGGGCTCACCAAAGGAGCCTAGTGTGAGTTACACCTCCCCCTCATGCCTCGTGAGCTTAGTCTCGAGCTTTGTATAGGCGAGTGGCCGACTTGTCGCGTGGCTTCCATGATAAGAATAAAGACTAGGGATCCTAGGTTTTACACAACCCGTGCTAGACTAAAGGGCTTGCTTTATATGGGAGCTAGCTCCCAAACCCCCGAACCTCGCTGCGCTCGAGAATAAGAAGTTTTAAAAGGTTTTGTCACGTCCCCCGTCTTTAAAGCACACGTGACTTACTGTAGCCGAACTCCCATGTCAGAAATATGACATTGAGAGAGGTGTCACGTGAATAGAATACAGGTTGTTGTTGCTTGTATAGTATGATGTGTATCTACGTTGTAGACCTGTAAGAGATTTTCCAGTTCCTTGGCCTATTATGTAAGCCAATTCCTGACATCCCAGAGCATTTCTGTAACAACTGGAGGCGAACAGGGATCTCGATCCGTAGATCAGGAAGGACTCAAAGGTGTGAGCGGCTATCAATTGTTATAACGAAGAGAACAAGCTATAGACAGAAGAAAGGAAGGAAAGTAGTGCTTTATATACAGGAGACTGGCCAGGGGTCACGTCCCGTGCTCCCAAGCACACGTGACCTAAATTAGCCGAGCTCTCCGAGCGCCTCGTGTATATATAGCCTGCTCTCCTCGAGCTCCTCTTCCCTCCGTAGCTATAGACTCTCGTATGATACCACCGTTGCCCTCTGTATCTGCAGATCCACAGCGCGTGTCGTGACAAGGGGGCCAGTGTAAGCGCCTTGTGGTGTCAGGGGCCAAGTGTCACGATCCCAGTACAGGCGCCAGTGATAGCTGTTTGTAAGGTATCTTAATACGAAGATTCTAAACTAAAGAGAAAAGGTGTAACTACTGCTGGAACTGCCCTCATATAACCATGGCCAGTTCCAGGGTCCTAGTTAGGCGAACCAATGAACGTTCGCAGCTGCGGCGCGGCATCTGGTAGTGAATGCCAGATGCGCTGTGCACGTGATCTCTAGGACCGTGACACCAAGCTCGAGATAGGGCCAGGGCCGTGACAATTTCGCGTGTATATATAGCCTGCTTTCTCGAGTTTTTTTGTCACGATCGTGAATCATGTGACCTAGATGGGCTTGGCGACCCCTCATTTCTATCATGGTCGCGCACAACGATTGCCTTTCCTCCTTAGTTTAGTATTCTCGTAATAGAACCACCTTACTAGCCGCCTTACCAGGCCAAAGGATTTGGATACGTGACATTTGTCTTCTTTTTTTTAGCTTCGGATTTTTACGTACTATACTACCGTTGTCTACAGTATCTGTAAATACACAGCGTGTGTTGTGACAACAGCATTTTAGTTATTGATTTAATAACCTTTGAAAGACCTTCGTCGAGTTGATCTTTGTGCAAGATCGCCTATATTCATGTGTTAAGTCTCTTTAATTTCGGCATGTTTTCTCATTGGTTCTACATTTCTTCGAAATGCGATGACATAGCGATTTTGTACCACCATCTGTCAAGGCCTTGGCCC
Organism: Chalara sp. BL73; assembly: GCA_918026815.1. Taxonomy (NCBI): domain Eukaryota; kingdom Fungi; phylum Ascomycota; class Leotiomycetes; order Helotiales; genus Chalara; species Chalara sp. BL73. The sequence continues at coordinate 1,687,917 of CAKJVC010000150.1, read as the reverse complement.
TATCTTGCTTAGAGCCCCTTAGGGCTCGGCCCCTGACACCTCAAGGCCGCACTTACACTGGCCCCTGGCCAATCTCCTGTATATAAAGCACTACTTTCCTTCCCTTCTTCTATCTATAGCTTGTTCTCTTCGTTATAACAATTGATAGCCGCTCACACCTTTGAGTCCTTCCTGATCTACGGATCGAGATCCCTGTTCGCCCGAGTTGTTACACCATCACGAGCTAACGCGTCAAAGAACTTGCACTTCCGCCTCGTTGTAGCTTCTTTGCCAGCTAAAGGTTCAAGAAGAGGAGTTTGGAAGCGTGTAAATCGCATTATGGGTGCCATAATAAGAGATGTAGCCATTTGTTTTACATTCTATAATTATCTCGAGGCTTAAACTTTGGTGCTGTGACCCGTGCGGTCAGACTAGTGCCAGCCACTGTTGACACCAAAGACCATACTTACTTTCATGATCTGCCAAAGGTGCAGAAATGTCACCCTCCCCACCCCATTCACCCTAGCACCCGCCGATAGTGTGAGCCAGTGAGCGGGTGAGCGCTGCCGCTCCATCAAGCCACGAGGTGCATTTGTGGCTTGGTGTTTTGCTTTTTGCTTATCTCTGGCACAGTCCCAACAACACTTGATGTCGAAGGACGACGAGTTATAACCTTACTTGAGATTCAACTTCTTGTCGAGTTTTCCATGACAGTTTCATATCTTCCTTAAAACGTTTGCCGAAATCCTAGTTCAAAAATATTGCACTCCTCGCGAGGCTGCTCCACACCGCCATGCTCGACCCTTTGACTGCGCTCAGCCTGGCGAGCTCTGTAGTACAGTTTGTCGACTTCGGTGCTAAACTGATCTCCGATGGAGTTGAGCTCTACGAAAAGGGGACCCTGAGTAATCATGACGAGCTTAGGCAAGCCACCAAGGATCTGATAGACCTCACGGGAGAGCTGATATCTCCACCGCAAGCGACTCGTTCAGGGTTTCAGTTCGGGCCAAGAGATGAACGCCCTCCTAAGGAAGAACTGGCCTTGCGGGAACTTGCAAGCTCTTGTCGGGGCCTAGGATCTGAGTTGATCTCTATTTTAAAAGAATTGGAGGTTCAGAAACCTCAGAATGGATTGGAAAGTTTTCGCAAGGCTCTCCGAAATTCCAGGAAAAAGGGAAAGATCCAGGATATAGAAAAGCGCTTGAAAAGGCTGCAAGACCAGCTTGGGACACACCTCGTGTTTCTTCTAAGGTACTACCTTTCTAAAGCGCAAAAATGTTTCGGCTGATCTTAGTATTATGCCAGTGGCCACAACTCAATAGTACTCTCTAAGCTCAACGATATCTCGGAAGGTATTCTGGAAAACGAAGTAAATACTTCCTTCAAAATTGATCAGCTCCGCGAAGATCTATTTGCTGCTGTTGTAACGCGACAGGGAAAGCAAAAGGAGAAGAAAAAACAAAAAGAGAAGGAGAAACTAAACGAACAAGAGCCACTGGGCGATATCCCCCTAATGTGTCGGAACTTGGCTGAGGGAAGCAGTCGGACTGTGGCTTTACTTTCCGTCTTGAACAGCCTATCTTTCAAGGCAATTAAAGTCCGACAGGCTGCTGTCAAGGAAGCCCACGCACGAACCTTCGAATGGATCTTTGCAAAGTCTACCGACAACTTCCAACTACAAACGGGGTTTAGAAACTGGCTGGAGACCGGAAATGGAATTTTTTGGGTCGCAGGGAAGGCTGGTTCGGGAAAATCAACATTGATGAAATACCTGTGTGGCCATAATCACACGCACAATTCCCTGCAGAAATGGGCTGGCGAAGACGAACTTGTCATTGCTAGTTACTATTTCTGGAGTTCCGGAAATGCAATGCAGAAATCACAGGAAGGTTTGCTACAGTCATTGCTGTATCAAGTTCTTCGACAATGTCCCCAGCTTATTCCTAAAGTTTGCCCTTCAAGATGGAAGTCAGCAACCAACTCCAAAATGCAAGATCCTTGGTCTCTCCAAGAGCTTTCGATAGCATTTGTGAATTTAGGGAATGAGGCCCGTTTCTCTACCCGATTCTTTTTCTTCGTGGATGGCTTGGATGAATATGACGGAGAGCACGTCGACATCATCAACGTTCTCCGACGCTTTGCCAGTTCTCCCAGCTTCAAGCTCTGCGTATCAAGTCGTCCATGGAATGTGTTTGTGGAAGCATTCGGCGGAAGCACTGGACAGAAAATTCTGCTTCAGGATTTCACAAGAGAAGACATCACGCTATACGTCAAGAACAAACTTGAAGAGGACCACCGCTTCTTGGCGCTCATGCATCGAGATTATCGATACAAGAAATTGATCAAAGATGTTGTCAAGAAGGCAGAAGGGGTCTTCTTGTGGGTTTATCTTGTTGTGCGATCGCTGTTGAGAGGTCTGACGGATGATAATGATATCGCCACCCTTCATTTAAGGCTGGACCATTTGCCAGCAGATCTGGAGCAGTATTTCAGGCAGATGATGAATACTATCGAGGACGTGTACCAGCAACAAACCGCGCAGATTTTCCAGACCACTGTTTGTGCAGCCTCACCTCTGCCTGCAATGGCGTTCTACTGTCTAGAGAAGGAGAAAGAAGACCCCGACTATGCTTTCAACGTGAAGATACAACAACCTTTTGATGACAAGGATGTCATCTCGATCTCCGAAAAGATACGGAAACATCTCAATGCTCGCTGCAAAGATCTGATCGAGGTCCATCAGATACCAAGTCAGGGACCAACCCTAAATGTTTTTTGGTTCCGGGTTGAATTTCTTCACCGCACTGTGAGGGATTTTTTCATGACAAAAGATATGCATGCTTTGCTTCAAAGCAGGTCTCCTGCCGGATTCGATGCGAATTCCTCCCTCTGCAGAGTTTTCCTAGCTCTGGCGAAAGCTTATCCTGGCAACCTACAAGTTCTTGAGAGATCTAATTCTGATGAAACAAGTTTTTTGTTAGATCTGCTCTTTTATGCTAAGGAAGTAGAAACCTTTAGCGGCTACTCTGAGGTTATCATTTTAAACGAGATATATCGAGTGCTTTCGGAAGTCCGCCAAGGATTTGGTGTCGAGGACTTCATGAAAGTGGTAACCAGGGCGGGGCTACACTTGTATGTCGCCCACAAGTTGGACGAAAGTCCGCAGAAATTGCCAAAAGGTTGTCCGGAATCACTTCTGCACCTTGCTTTGGGATTTGAACACATGTTTACTCGGGACGAGAGGCGGCCAGGTGAAGGGTATGGCACTTCAATTGATGTGGACATGGTTAGAATACTACTGGAGCGAGGAATAAACCCAAACGATTCTACTGTCTCAAAAACTACTATTTGGCAGCGGTTTCTGGAAGCCTGTTTCCGGGATCAAGTAGTGTACAACCACAACCCCCCAACAAAAATATTTCAAGCGGCACAATTGCTCATACGTCATGGTGCAAATCCCGACCTGAAATGCAAATTCGGGGAGGTGAGGAGACCCTCGGATATCTTGATGGCAGTCTTGCGACCCGTTCAATACGAACAAATTTCTAGACTTCTTACAGAGATGCGTTCTATACCAGGTGGGAAACGCCTTTCACGTCTATGGAGGCGGTCTGGACTTAAATGAATGGAATACTCGAGCACTTACTTTCTTTGTTCATATAATTTGTTCCGAACGGAGTGAGGCCATAACTCGTAGAAATCCCAATCTTGGTGTTTCTTCCAGCTACCCAAGCCCAGAATTCCTTTGCAGGATCTTAATTTTTCCGGACGGTACAATTCTGTATGTAGGGGATGTCTTCGGCGAAAAAGTCTGCCATATTAAAAGTTATTGGTATTCCAGGGGAGAATTGTGCAAATGGCCATACTGTCATGTCCCTCCTTTGGAGCACGTGTGACCAGCTTTAGTCGAGCTCTTGGAGCCTCTCGTGTATATATAACCTGCTCTCCTCGGGCTCCTCTTCCTTCCTTAGCTTTAGGTTCTCTGTATGATACCACCGTTGCCCTCTATATCTGTAGATCCATAGCGCGCGTCGTGACAGCTTTCGGCACTCCTGAAAAAGCTCTTCAACTTACTTAGTAGTAAAAAGAGACTCGTTTTTTTGAGGAACTCTAACCGCTTCGTTTGCTTAGCTTAAACTAGGCTTTTTGTCACGGTTATCACGAGGTTGGCTCGCCTGTGTTCCCTAACTGGGACTAGTAGCACATGGCCCGAGAACTTGACTTAGCCGACAGCTTCCGAGATTGTACTTTTTCTCTCCTTAGTTTAGTATTTTTGTATTGAAGCACCTACACCCCGCCTCCCCAGGCCTATAGGACCGTATTCGTGACAATTTTGATATTGAGTGAAATAATTGAGCAAAAATAGCAGCGGGGTTGTGCTTTACGGGTGGCGTTTGGGTTTTACGGATAATTTACGGAGTACAGCTAGCTTAGTAATCAAATAAAGCAAGCTTTTCAGTCAAGCACGGGTTTTACCTAGCCGTGATCCCTAGTGTCACGGCACGCGCTGTGGATCTACAGATACAGAGGGCAACGGTGGTGCTATACGAGAATCTATAGCTAAGGAAGGAAGAGGGAGCTCGAGGAGAGCAGGCTATATATACACGAGGAGCTCGGGGAGCTCGCCTAATATGGATCACGTGTGCTTGGGAGCACGCGACTTGACAGTAGCCAAGTTTCAAATGCTTCAAGACAACAGCGTTTTAACACAAAAACTTTAATTTCGCAAAATTACAAAAAGGTTTGAAGACCAGGAGAGTATTATAGCAGATCAAAGTTACAAAATACAGTCTCTAGAAGTTTAATTAAAGAAAGCTAGACCAAGAAAACGAATGAAAGTTAGGACTAGTCCAAATTCGAAGTTTACAGACATTAAACAGATTAGAAAGGCGCAATTGGCTGCAGGGGAGGTTATAACTATAGAGGATGATGAAAAAGAGTCTAATAAGTCTGATTCTACTTTGGATTGTATTGAGATTGAGTAGTTATTTAATTATTTTAATTTTCGTGGAGTTGATTCTCGCCTATTTAGGTGATCCAAATGGGGGGGTGATCCAAAAGGGGGTGCACGGACTTATCCGCGCATTGACAGGTTGCATGACCCTCTATATTGTCAGATAATGTAAGAATGAACATCCAGGCTAATCCAATAATAAATAGAATCACGAATTCAGGCATTGCAATTCGGCGCAGATTTAAAATATGAGAAATAATAGATTCTATGGCTATATCAGAGGGGCTATGATCCAAATACCCGTTAAGAGCCTGACATAGCTCGATGTAAAAAGGGAATCTCGGACTTGGAATGCATGCAGCTTTTGAAGATTAGCCTGCAAGTCCAGAAGGGTAGTTCAGGTGGCATAATTGGGTCATTTATAAGACGGGGATCAATGCCAGTTTAACCCTGCCCAAAATTAGGATATAGGCGTGAGTCAGAATCGGTCCCGCAGCGCAGACAGAACAAAATTTAGCATACGTCGGCCCTACCGGAACGGCCCGAAAGTCAAGCTTATTCTCTAGACACGCGACGAACGAAGCCTAACGGCTTTGCTATAACAACCTTACGATCTTCGATTGTAGATGGGTAGGATTACTGAAAAGTGCGGCGCCTATCCAGCTTAGACCGCTACCCGCTCATTAGGTTTCGCTCAAGCTCGTTCCTGTTCGAGCGCCGACCGGCCGAAATATGGCAGCCATCAGCCCGCTGATATATACCAGACATGCTATGCCCAAGAGCGCTGACAGTTTCAGAAGGGCGAGAAAAATCCCGGTTGTACTAGACAACCACTCCTTCGTTTAAACACCATCCCATATAGAAAGAGCCTGAGAGCGAGCCTGAAGCGGACTACTTTTGGTACCTCAGCTGAAAGGCTAGACTATTGCTGGGTTGAGGGAGTTTCGGAAGAACCTAGATCTTAGGAGCCAAGAAAAAAGAAGCAAAACATACAACGGCAGGTATTAGCTGGTGGTCGCCCATCCCACTACTAATCTGCCGATCTAAGACTTGTATATGGCAGAGCGGACGGGAAGCCCAATTCTACTCAGGCTGCGCTACGGCGCCACAGATTTTCAACGCATTGATTTCAACATTTAGACTCAGTGATGCATTTTTGAGACCGGTCAGAAGAGAATTGGGGCCAGGGGTGATCTTGATATGTAAAATTGCGATAGTTTTATAAAACGTTCTATGTTACTTCTGATAAAATATTCATGACCCAAAGATCCCGGCCCAACTCGGATTGACAGTTCCTTCCGGATGAAACCTGAGGGCATACCAAGTTGGGCAGATGGACAAAGTAGAAAGGAAGAACATTAAATTAAGTAGCGCTTCGAAGTGAACAAACGCATGCGTTCCATCACCAGAAGGCTTGATGAGAAGTCGGCTGGCAAGGCTCTGGTAACGTCGACATAACAGTTGAATGCCCGTCATGGTCGCTGGGAAGATGCTAACTAAAAATAACAGGAGAGGGATGTCAATAAGAATGGTTGTCTTGGTGATGCTCATCCACCGGGTATAAGGCACCCCAATCAAACTCGTGACTATGAATGCTAGAAGCAAAAGCCAGGACACTACCATTATTAGTGACCCAATTATGTCGAGAGCGACCCGATAACAATTCCTGCCGGGAGCGCCAAAACGAGGTGAAGCCCATCGGGATACCGTTGTGTATATGATCCACGTTAGAGTAATTGCGGGCGTGACGGCAAGCAAGGATACAGTGGCCATAAAAAAGGGAACGAGAGGCTCCACCGGAAACAGGGACTTATGGTCTGGGAGAAGATAGGCAGAGATCCGGAGCCCCCAGACATCGAAAATGGCCCATATCAGTAATGAGAGGTGAAACGTAAGTCCTACAAGGAAGGCCTCGCGTTCTCTTGCCCTGAAAATAGTAAGGAATCTGGTTTTTCGCTGCGATAATTCCGGCTCAGTTCCAAGATATCCCTCTCCGCGCGGACTCTTTTTAAATAGGACCATTATTTCAAGCACAAGAAACGACCCGAGAAACATCATGCCCCACGCCTTTGTCCAAGGTATGCCCTGCATAGACGCGAGTTTTATACCTGGGGCAAGGGTGCCAACCAGGAAAAAGAACCACCGGAGCAGCGTCTGCTTTTCCAAATTTTGTATGCCTTCACCGATATCTTCTGTGCGCAAGTACCTCTCCCTTAATGTAACAGTGAGCGCTTCCTGCAAAGATATACCGAGAAGCCTCGGAGTGATTGCGATTCGGATGAGGAAACACAAGACGTCGAGAGCGCAGAGAATCGGAGAGCTTCGCAGGTAAGTTCGATAGCGTGTGGGAAGGGACAAAACTCGCCCAGACGGTTGTGTCATAACGTTCGTTGCGAGGGGAATCAGTGTCCAGAAGGCGGTCTGCCATGATACTTCGGAGGCCGTTTGAGGCGGGGCTGTGTGAAGTCAGTCGGTTGCGATCCCTAGGACATATGGATACGGGAGCTCACAAGCAGCAGGAACAACAGTTTGATTAGACATCATACGGTACTACCGCTCCTGGCAGAAGGAAATTAGGTGGTGGACGCATGTTGGTATAAAGGCCAAAAGCTAGAGTGAGATAATGAGGCTGATCCGTGAGGCAGACTGGTGAGGCTGAAGAACCACAAACCAAAGCATGTTCGCATTTATGACACTATACCTTGTGCCGAAAGTTAATTTGAAGTGTGGGGTCCACCGTAATAACAAAGGCACCGAGAATATTCATCAGTAGTAAGGGTGTTGCAGTAGGAGTTGTCTTAGGAGGTTGAAGACAACTTTATTTACGTGCTGCCGCCTTAACAAGGCACCGCCGCCGCCTTACCGGGTCAATTTTCTCTGAGCGCCGCCTTTACTTTGCCAGGTCGCCGCCCTACCATTCCATTCTACTCGAAGTTTGTACTTCAGTCTGGCTGGATTTCCTTGAGCTTCTAGAAGAGTTTATGTACAGTATCGGCCACAAATTTGTTAATCGCATACTAACTTAAACCTTAGCTTTAAGAACATATATAAGGCACGTTCTTCCCCAATATCTTCGCTTGCCTCAAACAACTATGTCTCCGACACGAAATCGCAAGGGAGAACTCTCGAAGACGGAAGCGCGCTCTACTTAAAAAGGCTGACCAATATGGAGAGCCAAGCGGCATTGATATTGCATTCTTTATGTAACGGTCTGGGCGTTGGCTTACATACAGATCTACTGACCGACAGTCATTCCCTCCATCATGGAAACAGATCGTAAGTGTTGTGACGAAATACATAGTACATGCTGATAAGAGAATAGCAAATGTCAAACCTACTCCCGGTAAATCTGCTACAGCAGGATTTCCAACGTCGAGAGCAGGACTGTTGCTGTCGTCTTTAATACCACTACTCCACAATTTGCCACAGGTAAAGACATGTGTTACTATATTTTGAGTTTGGGAGCGGCACGGGCCGCAGTGCTCCTTCAACCCTGCCGCTGATCAGTGAGGCTTGCAAGACAGTGAGGCATGATGAGGTATTCTGAAGCTCCGTTTTCGGAAATGTGTTTTGATAGATGTGAATTGTAATGGACGTCTGGCCCGAAACAACAAATAGCACCGACAAAGATATGAAGCGCTAAGGAACTATCCTTCGGAACATTTGTTTAATAACCGCTAACAAACTTTTGTGCCTCACCGGGAGTTCCACTACAGGAACTAAACTCGGAGTATTGTTCGACAGGTATACGTCGCCGACTCAACTGGGGAGTCCATCAGACTGGTTTGACGAAAACCGCTCATTAGCTGCCTTTGGGAGCACAATGGAGTACTGGGATAGCACATAGACTACTCAGTCGAGTGATGAAGGTTGGAGTCCGCCGCAAACCACTTGTTTGCGCTCTCTGATCAGAACAATAATAAGTGACATGTGCATCGCGATACTTAAGACTGGAGAACTCAGGTGGGTGCACACTCAGAGTCGGAGGGGAGACGGGATTGCAAAATCTTCGGTTGCGGCAGGCATGTCGTCCTGCGACCATTCAAGGGGTTACAGGGTGAAGCTTGGTTAGCTGGTGAACCAAGAGCCATCGGACAAGAATAAGAGCTTGGCGATATTCTGATTTTGAAAGGAATTTCAAGTGTGGGGAAGTTGAGCATCTTGTTTGTTCTGGTATGACAGCTCCGGGGTTTGCTTTATGTTGGAGGCAAGGCAGAGGATGCTGGGCAATGAACCCCCTGATAGCTTCCGTCACGAATAGCAACTGCGATGTGGGGCAAGGGCAGGAGGTGACGGAACTAAGGGAAAGGCGTTGGAGGCAAGACGAAAGACGCGGGGCAATGAACACCCCGACCTCCAGGGCGACGACAAATATTGCGAGCAGCTACCAACTGGGTTGCATTTACTCTGTGCGCACCCATAAAATTTAGCTCAAATCACACCAAATATCGCTCCTTTGCTTCTACTGAACCCCGCAAACCCGTCTTGGCTCGCCCATTTTTGGAAGCGAGCCAGCCCTAGAACCACCCATTTACTGGTACGCTGCGGCAAACCCACTGGGTCCCCACTGTGGGCTGGGTCGGCCTCGATTATGGACCCAGCAATTCCAAAAGGCAAAAGTAGTGGTGGCTGTAGTACTATTCCACTCGCATATCTGTTCCACTTGCTTATCAGGTTAGAAAATCTAGCACCTTATATTATGGCCAATCACCCCAGAGAATAAATCATCCATAACGCCCAACATAGAGAATCAACCCTACCACAGTATAACTACTGGGGGTTGTCGTATATCATAACTCCACTTTATATAGACGGATGTGTCAAACGGCGAGTAATGACAGAATCACAAAATATAGAGTCGAATAACGCATACAGATTTTATTGTAGAACTACGCAATAGAACTAACGACAGAATGATAAACAATGGTGACCGCGCCAAGACATTACTGGGCGGGTTTCAGCCAATAGGCTTTGCCGTTTCACAGGATGCCCCCGGAATGGTGGAATCTAAATGTTAGCTGCCTGAAGTGATAACCCCCCGTCGGCTCCCTTAAGATCTAGTTCATGATCCTGTACCATCTTCTCAATTGTTGTCAGATGTCCTCTTCTTTCAGACAGCCTGTGGAAACTCCGCACGAGTTGATTCCTCATGTTCTGTGCGAGCTTTGCCAAGCTATCTGCGATGCCTCACCGATACTTCGTAAAACCGCCGGAATGGAACCTCTAGCAAAACCATCATATCTCGCGCACCTGTGTGAACCAGTTCGGTCCCTTGAAAACGACTCTTCTGATATTCAGTACGTAGAAAAGTGGCTTTTTCATAGCCCGGACGCCCTCCTGGCGTCTATGCGACATGGGTGCCACTTGTGCAGTCTGTTTTGGTGTTGGCTCGAGGAAGATGAGAGTAGAAAAGCATCCCAGCTGTTCTTTTTTGTGTCCAAATTGGGCTGGAAAACTACCGCAGTAGTCGCAAGCAAGGATTTCGAGTTAGAGAAGATGCCTTTCTCCGGCTTACATATGTTCTCACGTATGATGTCATATTGCAAGTTCCCTTGGGATTTTGCTGACCTTTATTAGGTGAATGGAGCAATGAAACAAATATATCGCCTCCCATCACATTTTCCGCGAAGCCCAACTTAAGTGAGACATGTGACCTGATCCGCCAGTGGCTTGGGCATTGCGAGAATAGCCACTCGTTGTGCTCCGCAAGCGATGCTGGTATTATTCGGACAGATGAAATCCCAACTCGACTGATTGATATTAACTGTTCAGACCGACCACGACTTGTCCTCGCCACAGATATTGGAGAACAAGTCAATTATATTACATTAAGCCATTGCTGGGGTGATGGTACGACTGCCAAGTTAACAGCCAACACAATTGACACCTGGACAGAGGGAATAGAGGGCTCAGAACTTGCTAGAAAATATCAAGATGCATTTTCAGTTGCAAGGGGCTTATCTATCCGTTATGTCTGGATCGATAGCCTCTGTATACTTCAAGACTCGGAGGATGATTGGTTGCGGGAGTCTGCCCGGATGTCAACGGTATATTCAAATGGCTTTCTCAATCTTATATGCGCTGGCTCCTCGGGCTCTGATAGCCTCTTCAATATCCGGAATCCACTCTCCACTAAGGATTGTCGAATTTTTTGGAAGGAAAACTCAACTTATCAATTCGTTTTCAGGAGATGTACACCAGTGCGACCGCACAATATATTTCCGGTTCTTTCACGCGCGTGGGTTCACCAAGAACAACTGCTCTCTCGACGGAATGTGTATCTTGGAGGAAACATAATTGTCTGGGATTGCTGTGTCGATCAACAACCCGAGTTTACTTTCGAAAGCAATTATTATTCCAGCCTTTCAACAGGAAAACTGGACTTTTCCCAGGCCATAGTATCTCAACACCGCTACAGCAAGACGGACAGACCTGAATGGATAGGGGGATTCTGGATAATTGTGGTGCAAAACTATACCGCGGCCAAACTGACATATGCCAGTGACCGAATCGCTGCAATTGCTGGAATTGCTCTTGCGGTGCAGAGAGCGACAAACTGGACCTACATGTGTGGCATGTGGTATGAATATCTGCAGCAACAACTGATTTGGCACATTGATAGTACCTCAAAATCGAAACCTCCAGGGCCACGTCCACCGGGTATGAGAGCCCCTTCATGGTCGTGGCTCTCAATCCACAATCCAGTGAGTTTCTGGCTTGGGAGCATGCAATGGGACCCACCATGCTATAGGGCGAAAATCATCGACTGCTCCATGACACCGGTAAAAGGCCGAGGGGCGCTTGTGAGGGAGGTGGAAACGGCAATAATTCAAGTCACGGGCTTGTTCAGAACCTTGCAGCATTGCAGCACGGTTTCAGAATCTTGGAATCAACATAGATACGAGCATTCTACGCTTGGTCTCGCGGTTATTCCTGATGTTTCCTTGCCAGATGGATTACCCATTCACTTTTTTACCACGTCCGGGTATCGTCGTAAAGATATACTTCCGGAATATTGGGACAATGAATTTGGTTTGGTATTAACTCCAATTTTGTCAAGTACGGAAGACTTTACTAGGGTTGGGTTTTTTGAGCATCGGCCACTGCCGCTGCCACTGTACGCCGAGAAGTATTGGCCTCCAGGACAAGAACGAACCATTAGAATCTATTGAATATCAAAGATTCAGGCAGGAAGCTGCGCTCTACATGTCATGCTGCGCAAATTGAAACTATGATACGATAAACCCGCAGCTGCCGCTCAGTGTCGAAAGTTGAGGCCATATATATATATAAAGGAGCACTACGAATTCCCTCTTTAACAAGCGGAGTCTTATCACTGATGCAGCTCATGTTAACCTACTAGTTATGATTTAATCCTCCTCTCTCTTCCTCTAAGGGCTCCTGAGAATAACTTTCCTATTTGCTTTCAACAAATCATGCTCCATTTCGTTTGCTTTTCGAAACGGGGAACTTTGACCACTAAAACTTATAGCCTCCCATTGACCAAAAAGGTTCTGCTTTTCGGACGCGAGAAAATTGGCTCAAATCGTATCCTTAGTAATCCTTACGAGCATTACTGTCGGAACGCATGTAAATAAGGTCACGTGGACCACCGGTATACGTGAGTTTGTGGGTCCTTTCAGGACCTACAACCTTTTCGCGACACAGTAGCTTAGAATCAATCAAGGAATCATAATCACACCAGCAAGAGAGTAGTTACAACTAGGACGCCTTTAGCTACGTGATAGCTATCCGACAATAACCCATAATCTCCTATATAAGCCTTGACCCCTCCTTAAAGCCGAGAATAGCTATCCTCCCTGATGAGTGTCCTAATACCATGACTTTATTCCAGACAGCCTCAGCTGTCACTCGATATTCAGGAGGAAGCCAGAGAAGTTTTTCCTTCCCTTCCATTACCCAATCATTAAATACAATTAAACCAGGCTCTGCATTGCCATTAGGCGAGAAAGCGACAGACGTAACAAAGTCCGAATGGCCCTCAAGTGTTTGTTGTGCGGCACCTGTTTCGGCGTCCCAAAGCCGCACTGTATTATCATTCGATTCAGATACAATGCGTTTGCCGTCAGGAGAGAAAACGACAGACGTGACTAAGCTAGAATGGCTTTTAAGCGTATGTAATACAATGCCTATTTCGGCATCCCAAAGCCGCACTGTGTTATCGCCCGACCCAGATACAATGCGTTTGCCATCAGGCGAGAAAGCGACAGACGTAACAAAGTCCGAATGGCCTTCGAGCGTTTGTAGTGTAGCGCCTGTTTCAGCGTCCCAAAGCCGCACTGTATTATCGTTCGACCCAGATACAATACGTTTGCCGTCAGGCGAGAAAGTGACGGACCAGACCGAGCCCAAATGGCCTTCGAGTGTTCGTAATGCGGCGCCTGTTTCGGTTTCCCAAAGCCGCACCATTTTATCGTCCGACCCAGATACAATACGTTTTCCGTCGAGCGAGAAAGCGACAGATGCGACTGGGCCCGAGTAGCTTTCAAGCGTTTGTAGTGCGACGCTTGCTTCGGCATCCCAAAGCCGCACTGTGCTATCGTACGACCCAGATACAATACGTTTGCCGTCAGGCGAGAAAGCGACAGACGTAACAGGGTTTGAATGGCCTTCAAGCATCTGTAGTGCAGCGCCTGTTTCGGCATCCCAAAGCCGCACCGTCTTATTGTCTGATCCAGATACGATGCGCTTGCTATTAGGCGAGAAAACTACGGACCTGACCGTGCCAGAACAGCCTTCGAGCGTTTGTAGTGTGGCGCCTGTTTCGGCGTCCCAAAGCCGCACCATTTTATCGCCCGACCCAGATACGATGCGTTTGCCGTCAGGCGAGAAAGCGACAGACGTAACAGAGCCCGAATGGCCCTCGAGCGTTTGTAGTGCAGCACCTGTTTCGGCGTCCCAAAGCCGCACCATTTTATCGCTCGACCCAGATACAATGCGTTTGCCGTCAGGCGAGAAAGCGACGGAACTGACCCAGCTTGAATGGCTTTCGAGCGTTTGTAGTGCGGCTCCTGTTTCGGCGTCCCAAAGCCGCACCGTGTTATCGTCTGAACCAGATACAATACGTTTACCGTCAGGCGAGAAAACGACGGAGTAGACTGGGCCCGAATGGCCTTCAAGCGTCTGCAGTGTGGCACTTGTTTCGGCGTCCCAAAGCTGCACTGTGTTATCGTACGACCCAGATACAATACGTTTGCCATTAGGCGAGAAAGCGACAGAGCTGACCCAGCTCGAATGGCCTTCAAGCGTCTGTAGTGCGGCGCCTGTTTCGTTGTCCCAAAGCCACACCGTGTTATCGTACGACCCAGATACAATACGTTTGCCGTCAGGCGAGAAAGACACGGAGTAGACTGGGCCCGAATGGCCTTCAAGCGTCTGTAGCACCGCGCTCCAATCTGCTTGTACTTTCGGTTTCCTTTGAACCCATAGTGGGATATACTCCTCAAATTGTCTCCGAATAACACTTTTCTCTGGAGCAAATACAAGGGCTGAACAATATATTTGGAGAGGTGCCTGTTCAATAACCGATCGGTAATATAGGGCGAATCGCTTGGCATCATGGACGAACGCGTATAAAGTAGAGCTTTTATCTGCCTTGATAAAAATTAGTCAAAAAAAATTTCGTAAGAATATTTTACTAAAAAGGCTTACTTGAATTTGATTCTCTAAAGAAGATATCACAAGAATCCCTTCTGAAGTTTTCCCAATCCAACCTAGAGCTTCAAGCCAGTGAAGGAAATGTACTTGGAGGAACTGACAAACTTGGTCATTATCGCGAAGCCGAGTAGTGCTCTTTTGAAAATGCTGAACCCAGTATAGACATGCGTACCTGACCTCTGGAAGAAAATATTGCTCAATTTGACTACTTTTTATATCAGCCACAAGTGTACCAGGAGCCTTTTGTCGGCAAATATCTCGCTTGAGAAATTTTGACATAAGCTGGATACAATTATTGGCCAACATTCCATGTGTTTGCTTTTCATCCACCCAGAAATTTAGATCATTGCACCTATCTTTATTTAGAAGAAAGTCGCGAAATGAAGGATGGTGTAAATGAAGCGGCCGGCCTGTGTCTTTTGGAATATCGAGGATAGCGTGAAAATCCGCAAGTTCTCTTTCTGTAGTCTCTTTAGGAAGATAAAGTAATCCAGGTAATGAGTCGATAGATAAAGGTGAGTACAAAAGCACTATAGTGCCAAGAACTTGCTTTAGCACCGAGTACCTGTCTTCTTTTTCTGCTTCCAGGTATTCTTCGTGAATCGCACTTTTGAGAACTGTCGTGTAAACGCTATTCAGATGTTGTTCTGGTGGTAAAGTAAATGTGCTGCCTTCGAGCATTATCAACAGCCTTTTCGCAGCGTACTTTCTTCCTTCTCGGATAAACCGACAAGCAGTTGCAGCCCATATAAAAAGGCCACTAGCGTTTACAACCAGCTTTCTGAGAGCTTGCTCTCCTGGCCAGCCAGTTCCAAGAGCCCATTCTCGTCCAATCGATCCCATCTCGTGCTGCAGAAAAGTAAAGATGTCATGGTCCACAATAGCCGTTTCTATATTATGAAGGATGAAGTCGTAGTGCTCAGCATAAGGGATCTGGCAAAAACCGTACCGGATTGAGACTTCTGGTCTGCTTGTGATCAGCACTCGTAGTCGGATCTTCAGCAATCTAGCCTCAGCCAAAAGTTGTAGAATCACCCGAATGTGGTCTTCATTATCGCACTCATCAAGGGCATCGACTATAAACACGTACGAGGATAAACACGAGCTATTTTCTAGCCTCGACAGTGGACGTAAAATAAGGTGGCGCCACTGGTCGCGGAGAGACTGGTTCGTAATATCATTCTGCTCTGTAACAGCATCGGAAATGAATTGTTGGACTTGTGGTATGCTGCAAGCAAGCTGTGCGGCAAAACTCGTAAAGAACTTGCGAGCATGGCTAACATCTCCACCTCCTCTTGAGAAAAAGAAGCTAGCCCCAAGACGCTTTTGATCAAAGTATCTGCGGGCAACGGTGCGCGCAATAGTCGACTTCCCTGTGCCAGCTAAGCCATTTAGCCAAAAGATACACCGCTCATCTTGTCCATCAGCCCAGTTGTGTATTTCTTGGAGTAGGTCGACCCGGGTGCCGGGGAGGCAGGTAGGTGCGTGTTGTTTATTATATGAGTTGAACGGTGCATCAGCAGCGGACGGAAGACGATCGAGACCTACGAGACCTAAGATGCCCGTTAGTGCTTGCTCTGGTTACTATACAGGATACAGACCGAAAGTTCTATGCTTATTCTCTAAAGGCTTATCGATCTCTTCCAGGAGCCGCTTAAACGCTTTGTCTTTTTTCTCGCCATAAAGGAGAGGAATTTGAATATCGAAAATACCAAATAGTGAATACGCCTTGTCTTCTTCGCGTGTAGTCTGACGGTTTTCTGCCCATAACAATCGATCACCGATATCGAACTGAGACAGAGGAGTTCCTCGAAGCGCTGTGATAGCAATTCCCGTTATCTCATGAATTTGTTGCTCCAAAGACTTTTTGTTTCCTAGAAGGTTTTTTTCTCGGGAGAAGAATTCAACCGAACCTGGTGCAAGAAGCTCTTGAAGAGTCCAACCTCGAGTAAACCATTTACTTGACCGAAAAGCCGATTCCCAAGTATATTTAGAGAACTGATCGCTTCCCTTGCGTTTGGTTGTGGAAACATCCGACAGATAAACGTAACATTTGGCCGCGTTCTGGTACCAGCGAAACATAGAGTTAATAGCTTCTTGTAATTCAACGCTATTTGACTTGTCGATGCAGCAGGTATCAACCCAAAAGTATTGTAGGCCATCGCGCCTAGCCTGTTCTCCACAGAAACGGATTTTGTTATAGCCAGTTTTACTCTTGCCAGTTTTATTTATCAGGTCTCCAAAGGTGACCTCTTCTGTATCCGCTGCCCATGTGTGCGAAAGGATAGCATATTTGGGAATGTCGTCGCTAAAGAAGTGCTTGGTCAGGCTAAGTTCGCCTCTGTTGTTGGCTTCCAGAAAACGCATTGGTCAGACCAGATCCGAAGGAATCTCAGGAAAAATGGTTCGTAGTTGATGATACATCGCAGAGTATGCCTGCATGTAAAGTTATTTGTGGTTGGGATGAAAGTTGAATCCAGGCTGCGCTTATGTCGACTGAACAGCAGCCTTGCGGTAGTGGGGTATAATTGCTCTGCATCGCTGCGAGTACCCAAAATTGGCCGATCGCTGGCCGGCTGCCGTAGGAGGCCATGACTGCCTATCTAGACCATTCGACATCCATGCGCGATTGAGCAATGATTTGATTTTGTCATTGATACATTGTTTGGCAACAGAATATGCATTCTTATACGGTACAGTAGCGGAAAAATGAACCTTTCATGAACGCGAAATATTCACTATGTTATCTCCAGGAAAAGCTAACTGATCGCTAAGTGCTAAGTACAGTGACGGAACCACTTGCTAGCGTGACCGTATATACGCAGTTTCAGGGCTGCAGTTTTTAATGCACGCATTTTTACATCCTGAAGCAACTGTGTTAGGATTTGAGGATCCAGGTAACGTGTTCCACCACTCCCCGGGCCCCACTCTTCGGGCCACTTTTTGCAACCCGCCCACTTTTCAATCTTTAACCAACCATGCACCAACGCAACGCTCTAAATCTTCTAATAATTAAGCTAGAATTGATCCTGCATCATTTCAATTCAAAACGGGCGAAAATTAAGCCTACTTAAAGCTGCAATATTGTACGATACGCCAATAACAACATTACAACAACGCGTAAAAGGCGTACCTGTCACGGCCCTGGCCTTCTGGGGCGGAGCTCACCACCGGATGCCCCAGAGCTCAGCACCGGACAACCCAGAGCTCGGACAGAGCACAGCACCGGACACCGCAAAGCTCGCCTATCCTGGCCTCCGGCCAGTTCCTGTATATAAAGCACTGCTTTCCTTCCCTTCTTCTGTCCGTAGCTTGTTCTCTTAGTTATAACAATTGATAGTTGTTTACACCTCTGAGTCCTTCTATCTAGATCTACGGATCGAGATCCCTATTCAGCTTGAGTTGTTACACTCGGGGAGCTCGCCTAATATGGATCACGTGTGCTTGTGAGCACGCGACGTGACAGTAATATGCTTAACACGGCAACTAGCCGCAACATATTCAAAATAACGAAATAGCACACGTTTACAGGCTTTTACAGAACGCTCCTACTACAAGACCCTTTGCGACCAGACGCTTCTCCGGCCGTGTCACTACAAAATAAAAGAGACGTACTAGCCCGAAATCTGCTTAGTAACGTCGCCGAAGCTAGTGATATCTTTTTTACAGCACCGACAATTTTTCGAGTCGTTTTTCTTTTTTCTGACTGTAACAGCCAGAGCTGGTTAGAGACGGATATCATAACAGCTTATATGCTGAGGGGCCGCAAGCGGCATGCTCCGCCCATGAGCAGCCACAGGCATACCGCTACAGCAGCTACAGGCTCAGCTACAATAGCCACAGGCTGACAGCTACAGCACAGCTGGAAGGATATAAGGAACAGCTAGATGTAACGTACTGGGTAGCCTTAGGCCTGGATAGTCGGCTTGGGGCTCGCTGGTTGGTATGGTGCGTATGAAATAGACTAGACACTGCTCTCTGTCACGGCCCTGGCCCTATCTCGGGCTTGGCGCCAAGCACTGCAGAGCTCGGTAGAGCTTGGCCCCTGTTACCACAGGGCTCGGCACCTCAGAGCTTGGCAACCAACGCTACAGGGCTCGCTTACACTGGCCCCTGGCCAGCATCCTGTATATTGTCACGTCGCGTGCTCCCAAGCACACGTGATCCATATTAGGCGAGCTCCCCGAGCTCCTCGTGTATATATAGCCTGCTCTCCTCGAGCTCCCTCTTCCTTCCTTAGCTATAGATTCTCGTATTGCACCACCGTTGCCCTCTGTATCTGTAGATCCACAGCGCGTGCCGTGACAGAGTGTTCGGTGCTTGTACGGGGTTCTGATTGGTATTACGGGCCGTCAAGCAAGTGCTGTCGTGTTACTTGGGCTGCACGACGCCGTAAAGGTGGGATTCGCGAATAGGGGTGATTTGGTTGTGATAAGTAGGTAAAAGCAGTTTTTGATCTGCGCTGATTAGTGTTGGTTCAAGTATCTTACCTTCCACGGGGCAAAAGGCGTAACTCTACTTTGTAGGCCACGCTTTTGCTCTTGATGGATATGGTAATGATTGTTGTTGTATTAGATTCTACTCTAGATTCTACAAAATGGGGGTTGTGCGGACCCGTGACCTGGTGGGTCATACGCGGATCCGTAAACCCCTACTTCCTACAAATATTTATAAATAAAAATATATTATTAAGCAAAAACTAAGACTTTTGCGGTAAAAATGGGGTATGCACAAAGACTTTTTGACAGTAATTTTAGTAAGGTGTGGTGTTTCGATTCATGGTATATACAGATACTAGCGTTGTACCCTAACTGCTAGCATAAAAAACGATAAAGTAGAAGATCAAAGTAAAATGCAAAGACAATCTAAAGCATACAGGCGCCTTCCTCTCTTGCGCTGCCCTCCTACGCCCCTGTAACGTACTGGGTAGCCTTGGGCCTAGGTAGCTGGGCTTGGGGCTCGTTGGTTGGTATGGTATATATGAAATAGACTGTAACAAATAGAGGGCAACAGGAGGGATTGCAATATAACAGATAAGACACGTGACTGCAATAGAATAAAACAGTGATGTATTGATATCAGAAGTATGCGTGTCCGTCTAGCAGATAAACTCAAGCTTGCTTTCCTCCTGAAAGCTCTAGCTGTTCCTTATATCCTTTCAGTTGTGCTGTAGCTGTATGCCTTCTGTAGCTGTACGCCTTCTGTAGCTGTATGCCTGTGGCTGCTGTAGCTGTATGCTTGTTGCTGCTGTAGCTGTACGCCTGTGGCTGCTCAGGGGTGGAGCATACCGCTTGCGGCCCTTCAGCTCCTATCCGTCTTTAACCGGCTCTGGCTGTTAGATAGACTAGGCACTGCTTCTCACTGAGAAGTGAGACGTTACGGGTATAACAAGATAAGCTATATTGCTAAACTATAAAGTAAGTTGAGCACGAAGCTCCTAAACTACGAGCTTATGACTGCTTGTATACTTTTGGCTTGTGCTGGAGTCTGGCTCTTCCACTGGAGTCTGGGGACTTCCATGAAGTCTCTAGACTCCTACAGACTCCACCACGTGACTGGTTCCCGCCCAAGTTGACCTTAGTCAACTTCGGGAGTACCATGTCGCCTGATCCCCAAGGCATCAGGTTGTGCATTCGTGACGGCCCCTTAGCCTCAGCAACATTCTATTATGAGTGCAATAATACAATAGGAAAGTGAAGTAAAATACAAGAAAATACAACAAAAGCTTATTTTGAGTTAAGTAAGTATAGCGGAGAGAGTTCCTTAAAGAAACGAGTATCTTTCCGCCATTGAGCAAGCTTTACGGCACCTTCAGGAGTGCCGAGAAGCTTTGAGGGTGGCGCGAAAAAAGAGAGTTTGTTGATTTCCGACGTGCGATCCGACAGAAAAGAAGTGAATAGGGGACTTTGAGCGGTCACAAAGGCAGTTGGGTTCAAACGTAGAATGCCGAAATCGTTCGTGGTAAGATAAAAAGTCTCCGTGGCCGCTACGAGCTGCTATTAAGTGGCCTAGAGCTTTCCGGGGCAGCGAGAGCTTTTTTGGGGGAAGAGGAGCCGTTGAGATTGGGATAGCTTGGTATGACGAAGGTGGATTGGCCAGCCACCATTTAAGGTGCTTTTGGAGGAGCTGGGGAGGCTACAAAGCGTTTTAGGGATGCCCAAGAGTGTGGGAGGGGAACGCTAGAGGCTTGCGACGCCCCGTAGCGAGCTAAAGCATCAGCAAGCTCATTGCCTGGCACTTGGAAGTGGGCTGGAACCCAGCGTACTCGAATTGCTCCTTCGTGAGTATCACGGTGTCGAGGGCGGGCCGGGAAAGGTTGCAACTGCTATAGGGTCTGCCTTATAACCGATTGTGGATCACGTGTATGGCTGAGCGAAGCCACAGCACACGTGATTTCAGAACCGTAACAAGAATTTTTTTAGACTTAAAACTATATACTCCCTACCATTTTTATATTTTAGCAATTTCCCGTCGCTCCAACAAAGCGTAAATCAACCGTTCTTATTATAGGAAAAGTTAAACCATGGGTGCCAAGGAATTTGAAGTAACGTCTTGCTAGGCTGACTGCTAAGTTGCTTTAAGCACCTCACCCATAAACCATATTGGACGCAATTTATTCTCCAGTTTTTCTGTAGGAACATCTCTCAAGGACCAGCTGCTATTTTGCGCTAGGCAAACTATACTTCTGATATGCATTACTTGGGTTTCCCTTATCACAGATACTAATATAGTGTGGGTTCCTCCATCCAACTGTAGGTCTGGGACAAGGCGTGCCATTCCGCTGGCTCGAAATGGTAGTGCCCCTGGTTATAAATCGGTTCCATGAATTCCCGGTAGGGCGGGCGTTGTAATGTGTCGGGTGGCAAATCGCCTGCTAAGATAGAGTGCCAAGATCTTTGGTTAACAGGAGGGTCGGGTTCGCTACGGGAGTAGCTGAGGTCGCTGTTGCTAACTGTTGGTGGAGAGTTATATTCAGAGCCATAACATGTGGAGGATATATCGGGAGAAGAAGTAGGGTTTCCACAGAACTGCGAGAGAGGCAAGGAAGGACCCTCTGATCCACAATTGAGAATTTTGGAATCTGGTTGAAAGGGGTCTTGGGTCGTGAGGCTTGTTGAAGACATTTCTCTAAATGTCTCGTTCGACTGACTCATGCTCCCGGGGCTCCTATCTTCCGCGTCAAGTCGAGCCCCTGAAGTTTTCCTCACTTGAAACATTCCTCGGAGCTTTTCCTGGCAAAGTTTCATTACTGAAATCAGCAAGTCTTTATGTTCAGGCGCCACATCGCCCCTGGCATTAAGTTCCTCTTGGACCAGACCTAGCAGCTCTTGCTCAGAATACTGGATATATTCTTTTCTTTCTTCAATGTCGCGAGAGAACCCATGAGAATCTGTTAGGTCTACTTGAAAATCAGTACAGGGATCACAGACATAGTCCAGAAGGCCTTACATGGTCCAGAGGGAGGCATAGGGTCTCCTGGGAAGAGCCTTTTATATATGTCAATCCATATAGCCTCCGCAGTAGGGGCTGTACCGTTCTTAGATCTTTTCTTCAACTCTCCCTCCATGTCAGGTGTGAGACCTTTGGTCTTGGACGGGGGTAAAGTCCGTATCTCGCAGGTGATTTTTTCAGGGTTCCGGACCGGTAGATGATTATCCAGGGCAGATTTGTTTTTGAAAGTATCTCCACATCTGGAACATGTATGTGGCAGGGTATGTTTTCTGTACATATGTTCTCTTCAAACCTTGTTAGTGAAGAAACTGTAAAATTTCTCCGAGGTTCTCCGGGAAACTTACTTGAGTCGAGCTATATTTGGAAAGCGGCGCGTTGCACAGATGAAGTACTTCCCGTCGTGGAATAGATCGCTCGCAAAATAAATTGGATCGTTTTTGTAGAATGGGCAGGCCAATCCTTTTTTCAAATATTCGGGATAACTTTTGTCAGGTATTCTCTGAGTCGAATCGTCTTCATCACCGCTTTCGCCATTAGGGACTTCACCGTTTCTACCACCCCCAAGTGATCGTTTCCGTTTTCCAGTCGTTCCATCTTTACTAGTTCCGCTTGCACCTTCAGAAGGGCGAGATTCAGATTGTCCCGAAGTAGACCCATTAGCCTCGCTCCTGGACCGAGTCGAAATCCTTTGCCATTCGTCGTGGAACAGAGAATACAACAGACGGAGATAGACTGGAAAGAGAGCGTTCGAATCCGGGAAATCAGCACCTAAGACCCAGCTTCTAATTCCGACATTGTCTAACGGAGCACTCAACATCTTGGGAGCCGCTTGTTCAGTAGCGAGCGCGTGGGGCAACGGTCCGCCTATGGGCCTCGAGTGCTGATGCTTGCTTGATACCGAGACCTCATCACCTGCTTCCCCAGCCCTGGGGTTATTGCTGTTTTCGCCATATCTTTTCGTGGTTTCCTCCGCTAAATGCGCACAAGGCGTCTCGTCGAAGTTACACTGCAAATTCTGTAGTTTGGGCCTCGGGATTGGCCTGAATGGAAGGATGTTGTGGCTTGGCTGCTGCTTGATAGAGGATGGGGCGCTGATTGTTGGCTGGACCCTGGCCTTTATGTTTATATCCAGCGACTTCGATAGCTTATAGCAGTGTTGACCAGCGCTAGCCAGAGTGTAATTGACAGCGATGGCCTGGTCTTGCGACTTGCGATCATCGCTAACCATGAAAAAGCTTTCGGAACATTTGCCATGACTAACCGGCTCCAGAGCATTCTTGTTATGTTGAGAAGAAAGTCTTGGGAAAGCATTATCTGGTAAAAAGATTTCTGCGCAGACTTGCGAAGCCAACGCATGGTAATTGTATTGTGTGATGTTATCTTCGGGATTGTCGACGTAATTAGGGAAGAATTTGGGTAGAAGTGTGGGGTAACCTGTTTTGACGATGTTAGTAAATTTTTATGTAAAAAGCTTTTCTTCGGATATAGACCTTTTTTGCTTCTTAACTGTAGCAAAAACAAAAATAGGGGATTTATTAAAAAGCACTCGAATAGTTAAATGCAGCCTGGAAGGAACATTTGGATCCGAAAGAAAGATGAAAACTCGGCGGCCCATGTATCAACTCACCTGAGGGCTGGAAGACTCTTGGAATTTCCACCTGCCGTCCAAGGCCAGGAGACAGTCTGTCCGTGTCTGTGTCCGTGTCACGACTATCATCCTTGAAATGTACGTTCCTAAGCTCTTTGGCCGACTGGCCATTGCCGGCCTTACAGCCCTCCACCCGACCGATTGTGTCTCCCATATCCATGAACCTAGCTCGTAATGCCACGTTGTATTCGGTGTAAGAGTAAAACGGGGCGTATTATATACCCCTGTAAGGAAATGAGGACTTTGGTTGAAAACAAACTCGAAGCGTGTTTCTCGGGACTCCAGAGTGAGTTAAGGCTGAAGCCATAACCGAGAACCAGCGTGGCCCCTACCCCCCGATGACGGAAAGTTTTGCGCCTCCTGCTCAAAACCCCAAAGCGCGCATAACTTTTGCTTGTTCATCGACTCCATCTGCGGCTCACAATTGTATATCCTCACGACTTCTAAACAAAGGCTGGTCCCTACAGAACGGGACTTATCTCCAATGGCCTCTACCTATCAACATGCGATACCACCACCGCCAGTTCATTCGTCGCCTTAAACCCTTCACCTACACAGATCCAATCCAATCGAGCCCAACCAGCTGTACAAGTTACACAAATGCGCTGCCCAACGACGCAACCTATACTGGCGCTCCCAAAATTGGGCGAATCAATGTACTCAAGGTGTGCGACCTCATCGGAAAATCTAGGGCTGCAAGCAAGCTAAAGCCGCATTTAGCCACCAGCAAAGAAGAGAACAGTTTACGTTTGGGTATGCGTGAGTTTTTTAGGCGAGGGAAGAGCAGCGCTATGAAGGTACATCTAACATATGTATCCAGTGCCAGTGCTCTATGTCAGGGATAAGCATCCAAACCGAAAACTGTCCTGGATGTGGGGTCCCTCGGTGTGTGGATTGCAATACATTCAAAGTTCAGGTCCGGTAGGCTGGAATATATGGCTTGCAGATGCTAGAGGAAGGGCATGACGCCGAAGCAAAATGTGATCCTACGTATGTGGCACCCCAGTGCCTTGGGAGTCGATGGATTTCAGCTGACAGCCCAAAATATAGTACGTATGTAGTCGGGTACCAATGCTCCTCGCTGTTCTCCTCGCGGCATGTAATGTCCTACATGTGATCTACTCAATGCCTTTCTTTGTAACCTGTAGGCGGCTATTTCTAAGGAAGAATGGATTGCGGGCAATCTACGGAACAACATTTTGGAACCATATGACCTCTCCTGTAATTAAGTCACTTCTACCATAGACAGTATTGTTTGTATCACTCTATAAGTGATACTTCTTGTTTCTGATGACTTGCAATTGCTCAAGTCGGTACCCACCGGGCACGTAGCACCGCGATCTCTGCGCAGTGCTAGTATACTCGTTGTAGGTGGTTGACTTGTTCTTGATTCATTCTAAGTTCTAATCTATGTACAAGAGCTATAATCGTCCAGATAGTCCGTACATCGCGGGGTAGTTCACGTGACTTTGGCTGCATACCAACAACGTCAGGAATCGGCTTACGTGGGTATGCCAAGGAGCTAGAGCACCTCACGCGCACACACAGATTACAGCCGTAATTGTAGAAAATATCATCATCATACAACGCTCTTACAAGCCTGTATTCCATCGCCGTGATACCCTCACAGATCCTCTAATTGATTCCCTGCCTAATACCTCCTATTTCTGACAAACAAGTATATATATGCTCATGTTTTGTTTGATATCAGAGTTCCAACTGCTGACTCCCTTTGGAGTCTCATCGAGAACATCCCTTTCTGGATACTTCTGTTGAACTGGCTAGGTCTAAGGATCTGACACCTGTTGACCTCTCTCAACGATGTCCTTTTGATTTATACAAAGTGCATCTACCCAAAGAAGACGGTCTCTATCAGGTAGTCGCAAAGCACGCAGCGCTTGCTCCAGGTTGCGCGTAACTGTCCATGGTAGATATGGAGTCTCGTCAGATTCTTCTTCTCCTTGATATGCAGTCAGGCGGACATAAACTAGAGTATTGTCTTTAGGATCTCCCCATCTGTAAGATAAGGCTTCGTGTTGAGCAGGTTAGGTCTAAGGACCATGCCTAAAGTCTATTGTAGGCACCTGTAGGCACCAGTAGGCACCTGTAGGCATCAGTGTGTTGACATGTGGGTATCACACCTCTATAAGTAGAGGGATTCTCTCCTGTAGTTTAGGTTCTACAACCTTCAGCAATTGATACTTGTTTGCCCTATACTCTCCGAAGGCCACGTGACTCTTTTTCTCTATTTATGAACACTTCGAATCCTGGGTTGCGATATCGCGATCGATTGTGGACATGGCATTCGATATCGGCACTGAAGTCTACAGAGGGTTCCAGAGCAAGCATACGGAACTGAGCTTTGGCATTCTCTAGCTTTGGATAGTTCAAATTAATCGTAGATTCGCCCATTGTTGTGTTGGTTGCGCTGCTCTGAAAGAAAGTGAGCCGTTAGAGGATGCTTTCTTTGAGCAGAAACTTACATTAGACTTCAAAACCGCTGATATTGCAGCTTGGAGATCTTGGTCTTGAGGCGCAGCAATACCTTCTAAGACGGGAAAGTTTCATTGGTTTTGATTTCTGAGACTCCTACTGCGCAGAGATCTCGCTGTGGCTGCCGTAGATTGAAAATTAGAAGGCATGGCACTCTCGGCCTTTCGTTAGCCCGTCTTACAGGCACTAGAAATAAATACAACCTTTGCCGCTTACTAATATCTCTGTCAGAAATAGGAGGTATTAGGCAAGAGGAATCAATTAGGGGATATCACGGCGTTGGGATACGGGCTTGTAAGAGCGTTATACTGTAACAAATAGAGGGCAACAGGAGGGATTGCAATATAACAGGTAAGACACGTGACTGCAGTAGAATAGTGATGTATTGATATCAAAAGTATGCTTGTCCGTCTAGCAGATAAACTCAAGCTTGCCTTTCTCCAGGAAGCTCCAACTGTTCCTTATATCCTTTCAACTGTGCTGTAGCTGTATGCCTGCTGTAGCTGTATACCTGTGGCTGCTGTAGCTGCATGCTGGTGGCTGCTGTAGTTGAACGCCTGTGGTTGCTATGATAGCCGTTTCTAGCCGGCTCTGGCTGTTACATATACGATGATGATATTTTCTACAATTACGGCTGTAATCTGTGTGTGCGTGAGGTGCTCTAGCTCCTTGGCATACTCACGTAAGCCGATTCCTGACAATCTCTCATAAGCTTACTTATCACGTGTTAACTGATATAAGTGGGGTCCTGGTACACCTACCCCCGGGGTAGGAATAAGTTTTCTGACTAAGCACAACACATCCCACCAAGCCTGTAACTACAGCGTAAACAGCCCTAAGTTACAGCGTGATCAGCCTAAAATACAGCGGAATCAGCCTTAAAACACACTGTAACCAGCCTGTACACACGCAATTACAAGCTTGCAAAGTGTTTTAACATATTTGTAAAGACCCGTAAAAGTACTTGTAAACTTTAAATTAATTTTACAATTAATTTTTTATATTTTTTTTAGCAATATCTTTTATAATAATACTGTTTTGCTTAAGATTTAATTAATTTGTAAAACTGGTTGTTTAAACGCATGTACTACAACCCGGCTGTCCCAACACTGGTTTTAAAAACAATATGTAAGTTTAGTAATAGTAGCATGTAAAAAAAGTCAGCAGTTGAAAGTAGTAATAGTAATAATAATAGTGGCTTTAATACTAACAATACATTTTTTTTAAAAAATGCAGTAGCATGAATATAGGGCAAAAAACAAAGTTATTCAAGCTTTAGTTGTATTACAGGCTGGTTGCGCTGTGTTTACAGGCTGGTCACGCTGTAACTTAGGGCTGGTTATGCTGTAGTTACAGGCTTGGTGGGGTGTGTTGTGCTTAGTCAGAAAACTTATTCCTACCCCCGGGGGTAGGTGTACCAGGACCCATATAAGTGCTAATGTGCACGTCCCAGAAACTTTTGTCGATTTCACTAATTATCGTCTTTACTAACAGATTACAAGTCGCCAGCGAAACGGTTTCCATCAAAGTAGTTCTAGAAATTTCGCTCAGCCTTTTGCTAAGATTGTTGGACACCGCTAATACTATTTCACTTAGCCTATATTATTATCGCACTCTTTATCCTAAAACGTCGAAATGCTTTTGGATGGTCTGCCAGCGGAAATTCTGCTCTCTGTAGCAAATATACTTGAGTCCGAAAGCGATATTAACGCGTTCGCTCAAGTCAACCGTAGCCTGTACAATGTCTTAAACTCCTATCTCTACTCTCGCAATGTACAATACAGTGGAAGTTCGGCACTGTGGTGGGCTGTACGACATGGAGAAAAGAAGACGGCTCAAAATTCCCTAAGCGAAGGAGCCGATATTCACGCAACGAATGAAAAATCCTACCACAGGGAGTCGCCTTTTTATGAAGCGGTTCTCAATAGGCATAATTTGTCACGGTGGTCAGTTACCAAGATTTTAGACAATAAAACCGTATATAAGCAAGAACTGTATCCAACAACCCTGGACGACCACGATGCGGTGATCCTGCTGCTGATCGAGAGTGGCGCAGATATCAACTTTAGGAGCCGGCGAGGATGGAGAGCACTGCACCACGCAGCCTGGAGCAGGGACGAAGCGCTGGTCCGGCTGTTGATCGAGAAAGGCGCTGACGTCGAGGCTAAGGACGACCATGGATCGACAGTGCTACATACGGCAGCTTTTGGTGGTAGCAAGGCGGTGGTCCAGCTCCTGATCGAGGAGGGCCTTAGTGTTAACTCTAAGGACAATAGTGGAGGAACTGCGTTACATGAGGCAGCGGAGACGGCGAATCAAGAAGCCGCCCAGCTGTTGATCGAGAATGGCGCTAATATTGAGGCTAAAGACAACTACGGATTCACAGCACTACATCATGCAGCTCGCAGCAGCGTTGCATATTCAAGAGTTGAAGCAGCGGCTAGGCTATTAATAGAGAAGGGGATTGATATCGAGGCTAAGGACAACAACGGATTGACGGCGCTCCACCACGCAGCCTCAGGCTCGTGTGAAGAAATAGTACAGCTGCTGATCGAGAAAGGCACAAACATCGAGACTAAGGACAACGTGGGGAAAACGGCGCTACATCGAGCGGTTAGCGGACCAAAGGGATATGTTACTAGGGCAAACGAAGCAGTCATCCGACTATTAATTCAGAATGGCGCCGACCTCGAGGCCAAGGATAATAACGAAAAAACAGTGCTAGATCGAGCGGTTAAAAGGGGCGGACTGGCCGCGCAGATATTGATCGAGAAGTTGGCCAGGAGATCGTCGCGGTTAGCGAAGAAGCCTCGACATCGGTATTAGGGAAGGCGTTTAAATTATTTTTCTGCCGAAGTAAAGTCTATTCCTTGTGCTGTGGTGCCTTGGGCTACAGTCCCTTAGGCTGTAGAGCGTAAGCCGTCGAGCTGAGCAACGAAGATGACGACAGCGACGAATGCTGCAACAACGACGAAGAGAGCAGCGAAAATATGCAACGCAAAGCGAAAGAGTTGAGACAACAGTTCATCTCGTAACATTGATACCTATTGTCTCTGGGAGTTCGATTATCTCTTTTGCAGCAACCAGCTAGAAGCAAAGGAGCAAAGAATCTCAAGATGGGCAATCCGCTATACAATATACAACTCAAACAGGGGGGTAGAAAGCAGCAGGATTTATTAATACGGATACTTGGGCTAGTCGTAGAAGCTCTGGTAAGGGTAGTGTAGGCACATAACTACCTGGATACCGGGTGGACTTCTCTTCTATGCAAAGTCAGGCCTACGTACGATATCTTGCAAGATTAACTCTCCGTCCTGTCACTCAAGCACTAGTTCCTGCGAAGCAAACCCGCTCCGCCTCAAACACTCCGCCTTTATGAAGCCATGGATATAACAATCCCCCACAAACTTTTGACTTGCTCCCTTCCTCCGCGCCACAAACGGCACCACCGCACCTGCAACCACATTTACCTCATCTCCTACCTTAATTCCAGGACAACCCGTTACCATCAGCCCATTCTGTATCAAGGAAAGCCTTCTCCCAATCATATTGCAACTAAAACTCCGCAGAAAGTTCTCATAACCAAACAGCATGCGGTCCGTGAGCGCCACTACCTCCTGATTCCCCACTATCCCTAGCAACTTAACGCGGGTGAATTCACTGAACAAGTCGCGGATGCGTGGCACTTCGGGGAAGTCCTGCCCCGTGGTGTGGTCGACACTACAATTGCCCACGAGTGTGCGGCATAGCGGTTCCTCATCCTCTTCACCTGTCGTGGCGTGGTTCAAGGGCAACAGTTTTATTATGTCGATCCACTCGAGTAGCCGCGCGTTCTCAAACTGGCTGGGCCCTTGTGCCGCCGCGGCGGCGACGGTGGCGACACGGAAGGCTCGCAGGGACGGTTTGCGGGAGGTTCCTGGGACGGTGACGAACTCGGGGTGGTGGCTCCGCTGGCGCGGTATGGGCATTTCACGATGGCAGGGAAGGGCGGCTAGTGTCGGGTTTATCGTCAGCGAGGGACACGACGGCGAGGCTATTCCCCGCGCAGATAAAGGCGATAGTGGCATCACGGTATGTCGTCAACGGACCGGCAGTAATCCAGGCACAGGAGAGCCTGCGACTCGGCTGGTATCAGAACGCTGCAGCAGGCCGAGCATAGCGTAGGTTTTGTCTCTGGTGGGATCCGTTGCTTCGAAGTTGACTATTAACGCGATGTGGGGGCGTCTGGATGCTGTACTTCACCTCGGATCAAATCCGCATAATGCCATTTATGTAGGAGTGCGTATTGAATACCGCGGCTCCTTACTGTGGTTTACTTTGGGGTAGTTCGAGCCAAGCTGCAAGAGTGTAAGAATGTTGTGCTGGCAGGAGCTCCGCAAACAGGACGTCGTAGCGCGTCATCTCCTGGATGATCCAGGAGCATCTGAAGACGGGTCGCTCAAACAAGTCCCCTCATCACGGTGCCGATAGTAAATCCTGTTGCAGGATCCACGTGCATGAGATTGCCGTGTACACCCCTGCGGTCCATGGAGCGTCGAGGTCGTGTATAATGAGCTTACACTCGAGCCCGCTATTTGGAGGCCTAGGCAAGAGAACAAGGACTCGGAAGGCTCGCGGGCTGGGAAGTGGAGTATACTTGAATGCCAAGCTTGTTACACGGTCTTGAAATTGGTGCAGCAGGTCGTCACCATCCTTTTCTATCGTGGCAACGGATTTGGCCGGGTTGTGCGTCGATGTCCATCGTGTGCTTAGAGTGTGCTCCGTGGGGAAAACAACGCATGACGCCATGGGGCGCGATGGAGGGATATCCACCCATTTTTCGCTTATTTGGGCGAGGAGCATCGAAAAGTTGTGACCTGGATCGATTCAAATTCGACCAATTCAATCACTCATTCAGTTCACCATAGCGCTAATGCAACCAACATAATACTGCATCCTCTCTCAGTACATTTGCCATGCCTCAACCTCAGCATGAACGATACCCCCCCCCCCCCCCCCCAAATCCCGAAAGCCAGTGCCTAACAACCATGGTTCTAGCCCCTCCTTATCTGAATTGAATTGGGGTCGCTACCGTGGTAGTTTACACGGCAATACCCTGTTTTCGTCTTGCCATACGCTTCGCTGTCCACCAAAGCACTCATTGTAATACGCGAGCAGCCAGGCGGTATTGGGACGACGGGAATGCATACAGGACGAAAATGTCACAGTTGCCAGCTGCTTCTAATGAGAGCGACGCTACGGGCCCCAAGACAAGAGGTTGCCGACCGGCCTCAGCAACAAGTAAAGTTAAAGTGGAAGATACCAGAGATAAGGATCTGGGGACGCCTTCCCTGCTGCACCTTCTCATAACGCCGCACATTAAACGCCCGCATCATTCTTGCCTGGGAGTATGTACGAGAGCGACAGGATTCCCGTTCATGGGTACCTTACACTTAGGCCAAAGTGTCAGCAGACACCTCTACAACTATATTATTCGGCCCTTGTCTTTGTATCGGAGAAAAGTCTCATCCAAAATCGATTTAAGGAGTATATTCCATCTTAGATCCAAAAAAAAAATTAAAAAAAAATAGAAGCAAATTGGACCGCTGCGCTACAAACGCTCGAAGGCCATTCAGGCGAGGTCGCCACAGTAGCCCTTTCACCAGATGGCAAGCGCGTGCCGTATCTGAAACTCCAAGACCCTAAATTAAAGCAACGATTTCAAGCGTACAATGTTTCCATCAAATTTAAAACGACATCTCACCAAACTCTCCACCACGCCTTCTCTTCACCCCCTCCCCCCCTTCCAATAATGCTCCCTTTTCTCCACAAACCGCCTGCCAAACACCAAATCCCCAACCGCAGCTCCATGCACACAAACCCAACAATGAACCGGAAACTCTCGCTTCCAAGAATAAGCACCTATACTCCACTGGACCCTCACTTTGCCGACACATCTTTCCTTCTTCCCACCCCCAATCTGGACCCAGATCCCCTCTTCGGCGTTTTCATCTGCATCTATGGGTTCGATCTCGAGATTGTGGGCGACGACGAAGGATTGTGTGATTAGGTTCTCGCTGAGGTTTTCATCCAGTTTTGCGGTTATGGAGAGGAGACCGGATGGTGTAGTTATATAGCCTGCCTCAGCTTGGTAGTTGGCGGACGGATCTAGGTGGAGGAGGTTGCTGTTCTCGTGGACGAGCTAGGAAGTCGCTCTCGGGGGGTGGGGCGGGTATACTTTCTGTTGATGCAGGCGGGCCGTTGTTACTAACCACTGGGATTTCAGGGGATGGTGAGCGCGATTCTGGCGCAGACGCAATTATAACAGAAGAAGACCGTTGATATCTTTGTGGTTGAGCCTGGGTAGGAGGGATAGACATAGATGTTGATCCGATGCTACGATTTCGTGAAGAGGTAGGAGAGGGCGAAGGACCTATATCAAAGGTTGAGGCTTGAGGATTGTTTAGTACTGTTGGAGGTTCCGTATTTATTGAAGAAGCAGTGGGAGACGTTGGTGGGGGCTGATATCCGGGTACCCGTCTTTCATTCACTATGCTTGTCCCCAAATTCTGAAGTGCGATTTGCACATTGCGGTTAAGAGAAACGAACGTCTCTTCCGAGTCTTCAATAGACGATCCTGGTTTTGCCTCGAGTTTTTCTTGCAGCATCTCTATCGTTCTAATATGGACTTTGATTTCACGTTTAAGTCTTTTTCTAATCTGATATCAGCCTAGTCCACATATTAATTGGCTCGGTCTAGCTTCCATTTCCCTATTACCTGCTTAGTTCGAGGCTTTAATCGAATATCTTCTAGGATAATGCTATTCATTACCAGTTGAAAACTGCACTTCACACTTTCCATCTTTGGGACCATCGCCTCGATATCCTTCTTTCGAGATATCCATTTCAAAGCGACGATCAATTTCGGTATTCCTCTGAGACCTCGAATAGCGGGTACGTAGTTACAAATTTCGTCCGTCACACGTTCAGATTGATCAACCAATTTAGCGAGAACTCGGTGTTTCATTAGATATTGTAGCACATGTAGATTCTCATCATCCGAGATAGCAGTGTAAGGTTCTAGAGCAGTACACGCTGCTCCAATAAGACAGGCAAACAATTTAACACCGTTCGCGAACTCTGCGATGTCATCCTTCGCCCCCTTGACCCTCCGCCCGCTTCGATAAAGAGACTTCGAGCACTTGTTGAGTAATTCTGCAGCCGCCCAGCAGGCAAAAATTCCGGTTGCAATCGAGAATGGCTCCATCAAATATCTAATTAAGAAACTGCTTTGCTTTTATAAATATATGTATATATTGACGGTAGATCAATGCCTAAAATAAGTGACATGTGCCTGTGCCGATTGAGGGGAGAAAGGAACGAGCATCAGAGAGCTCCATCAACCTCACGTCTTTCCCTCCACACCAAGCCAAAACAATTCTCTCTTCTTCCATATGCATAGAAACCATACTTCTACTCGGCGAGGCTGTAAGAAGAAGACGCGGGGTAGGCTCCCTCATGGGTTGATTACACCCACTCGATTTATCTAGCTGCATGCGTGAATACCACACCATGGACGCAAGCACGACCATTCATCTACAAAATCGATTTTCTTGGGTGGTTGAAGTTCCCAGACCGCTGGGCAGATGGACGGGAGGCCAGAGTCCTCAAATGTTCAAGTGACGATGGTCGGCAACCCAGCAAAGTCACCGAGGTCCCAATTGGGCCATATGACCCAGCGCCATTTCCTCGCTCATCGCCACTTTTCTTCCCACCTCCCTGCTTCTTTGTCAATCTTCAAGCAACCACATCCCGAGCTTTTGTCACCGAAGCCACAGGCCGGTGGGATTAGCAGCGTTTGGCTTGATTCAATTATCTACGGAGGGGCAAGAACAACTTGGGCCTGAGATCCCAAAGTCTTTATTACCGCGCGTGCATGCCGCGAGCGGTTGGCCACAATTTCCCGGACCAATAATACGGCAACACATTAGAGGGCTATGTTGATATCTGCCTCGATTTCGTGCGGTATGTCTGGGAAGCGAAGCCGTGTAGTGTAGCAGCGTGAGAACTACTGAAGGCTCAATTGAAGCGCCGAATAGCAAGCTTTTAAGGCTCCCCAGCAACCCGAGAACCGAGTTTGGGTTAGCAATAGCACCTGGCTGAAGCGTCACTCTTGTAGCAAAGGGTGCTGGGAATGTAGCTTCCCCACTTTCGCGCCTCTATCAAGTCAAGTATGTGGAACACTAGTCCTGAATAGAAAAGCACATCCAAGCAATCACGTGGTAACTGTGACACAAAGTTCCCAGCCCAATTTTTGCCAGCCGTAAAAAAACCGCTACGGGCGGTATTCGATCGCTTCTAAAGAAGTAGATTCACAATTTGTTTAATTAAGCGATGTCTAACTAGTAAGCCTCGTTTATCCATAAATAATATCTACTTAATAAAATTTTTTTATTGTTTACGGCTCGCAATCCTTTGCGCGTGTCCTCCATTGACGCGATATCGGAAAGTCGATTCAGGGATATTGTACGTGTTTGCGGCGTGTCACGGCACGCGCTGTGCATCTACAGATGCAGTAGGCAACAGCAGTATAGCACGAGAGAATCTAAAGCTAAGGAAAGATGGTGTCACGGCCCCGGCCCAACTTCTCTTATTGCCCCTAGGTCTCGGCCCCTGACACCACAGGGCCGACTCGCTTACACTGGCCCCTGGCTAGTCTTTTGTATACAAAGAGTTATCCTCCTTTTAATCTGTAGCTTGTTCTTTTCTTTATGACAGTTAATCGTCGTTCACACCGTTGAGTCCTTCTCCCTGGGATCTACGGATCGAGATCCCTGTTCGCCTTGAGCTGTTACACGAATTAGCTTGGTGGAATACCTACAATGCCAGCTCCTCTCTGCAAGAGAAATAGGCGATCGGATAACCCTCCTCGCCGGGCATTTTATAAAAACCCATGCGCTGCCAGCTGCTTAGGCGGCCAACATGGTAAGGCTGGCGTCCGAAGGAGTCTAACTCAGACAAAATCGTGGAAAAGGCTGCTGAAATTTGAACCGTCTTTGGCAAATTGATTGTCGATATGTGGATGTAGAAGCGAGATGACCTGGTGTTGGACTAACTTCAGTGAAGGAGTCGATGCTGCGACGAGACTTGGTGAAGGCGACAGTAGCTTCTATACCAGATAGGTGCCATTTTTAGGATATGGAGTCCCATTTGAACCCCTTTGGTGAATGGAAGGTTTGTAGAGTTAACTAACAAAGTTCTTTATCCCATCCATTTACTATATTCGCCTAAATAGACCCTATTATGCAATTCAAATGGCACAAATCTCCACATTATTACAATGCAATACCGTTTCTTCTTTTCTGTCATTTGCGCCCTCCGTTTCCTCTCAGCTCTGGTCGCGCAACTTCCACCCAAGTCCCACTTTCCCCCATCACCGTTTCCCTTTCCTCTTCACAATACCAGACCCGCTCTGTCCGCCCAACTCCTCAATCAGAAAGCTCAACCGTCTGACTCCCCGTCAACAACAACATCGTACTCTCCAAATTGTCCGCTTTATTCTTCAGCTCATCAATCTTGTTCCTCAACCTCCTAATAGTCCGTTCTAACCCCTTTATCCTCACATCTTGTACCTTCGTCTCTGTATCAATCGCATCTCTAATCAATAACTCCGTAATATCATTGAACCTCACGTTCTCCTCCCGAAGCAGCTCTATCACCGCATCAGACAATGTCAAGCGCCCTTCTTCCTCGTCCTCGCCGTCTCTGGTCAAGTCAATGGCAGGTATGAGCTGCGTTCTCGTCGGCGTTCCGTTCGGAGGCTGTGACGGTGATGAAGTAGGCGCATCATTCGCATCCTTATTACCCGTATCAGGCGTAGGCAATCCTTCCCCCGCGCCCGTCAATCTATCTCTGAAAGTTTGTCCTGGATTCTCGAATCTCGTAACCTTCGCCACCTTCCTCGACGGACTTCCTGCATCGTACATATCCTGGTTCTCCTTATCGATTTTCTGAGAAGATGGCCCACCATTCGGCTCCTGGTCCGAATTTTCTGTCGAAACAGCTTTTCGTTTGGATAGTGTCCAAGGCGTCGCTGGCGACTTCGGAGTTGGTGGTTCAGGTGGTGGAGCGGAGCCGAAGTCTGCGAGCCATTCTTTCACCTGCTCTTCTTCTTCAGCGAGGATAAAGAAAGTGCATTGGCCTTTCCCCTTGCCTTTTGGACATATCCAGACTATCCTATTGTCAATAATATGAATTTGAAGATATAAGAACCTTACAAGCTTTCCCATAATTATCTCGATCAACTCGTCTCAAAGTTCGACACCTTGCTTTGCGATCGCCATCTTTGCAGTGGCAGTACCACTCGCCGTTGTGATAGCGCCCAAACCATTTTGATTTCGTTTTGGGGTCGTTTTCGTCGGGTATTTTTTCTTGCTCTAGCTCTACCTCCTTCCCTTTGCTTTCATCGTTTTCAGTGGCCA
The DNA here is from genome assembly GCA_918026815.1 of Chalara sp. BL73. NCBI lineage: Eukaryota > Fungi > Ascomycota > Leotiomycetes > Helotiales > Chalara > Chalara sp. BL73. The sequence goes on along the minus strand of CAKJVC010000150.1, from coordinate 1,651,253 downwards.
TAAGCCCAGCAGAATGCCAAAGTTTGCACTTGCAATAGATGCGTTCTGTAACTTCTGTTGCAAGAGGTAGCTTGGAGAGACAGAAGGATTCGCTTTATGTCACTTCCGGATAAACCTCGGTCCATGAATATGGGGTGAAATCGAAGACATTAATGAACTCTTATCACCTCAGAAATCTTGACGTTCAAAGGTGCCGCCGCATGGCGCAGAGATAGCGAAAATGAGGGGTTGGGGATTGTGAAACTGCCAAGCCTATTGGCCAGATTTGGCTTAGTCAGCTTTTGGCGTCAGGACCCTATTTTCATCAACTAACGTGCTTCCCTGTGTGGTGAGACAAATGAGGGGTACTTTGAACTTAAGCAACTAGAAAGGTCATATGTGTCACGAACACGGTTCTATGAGCCTGGAAAGGCGGGTTGTAGGTGCTTCAATACGAAAATACTAAACTAAGGAGAAGAGGTGCTCGACTGAGTATGGCTCTCGCTACTAGTCCCAACTAAGGAACACACGCGAGCTGGTCAAGTGATAACCCTAACACTAAGCCTTGGATCCTCGTCCTGATGCTAGGAAGTTATCATCGGCCCTACGCGCGCTGTCGCAGGCAAATTCATGCAGGATCGCTAAGTCGATTGGTACTTCCCGCGGAAGCGAGACTCCAATCCTAGTTAATGCAAGATAACTCTGCACGTCTTATGCCATCATTTAGAAGTTACTTACTGTAAGATCTGTGGCGGTGCGGGTCGCACAAGATTCGGAATATTATTAAATCCGACTCGGGATTGGGAATGGTGTGTTGTTCCGCTATTGGGCTTATCACTAGCCACAGTGGCGTTCTATTAAGTGAGCCCAAAGCGCCTTAGTTTCTAACCGCGATCAGACCTCCGCACCATAACCTCAAATATTATTTTAGGAAAGCATCACTCCTCTTGCAAAACCCTATGGCGGGAGCGGGCCGGCCAACCTCCCTGCTAGCGGTGGCGGCATCAAGTGTTAAATTAGTTGCTGTCCAAAGCACTTCAAATCCGCATACTCATCTCGTTGGAGCCTAGCCGCCTTGCACTGCCTCCTGCCCCGCTATTGTGCTTAACTCGTCCTTGGATTATACTCTACTAATTCACCAGCTAGCATCATTGGAGTCTGTTGATTTCTTGGACTATACTTGTCTTGCCAATATCTTTCCTAACAATCCCCCTTATGCGACTCTTGCAGACTAAAGAAGGCGGCGGCTTCAGCCTGATCGAGCATGTAGGTGACAATATTCCGCGCTATGCTATTCTTTCGCACACATGGGGAGCGGATGATGAAGAGGTTTCTTTCAAAGACCTGGTGGAGGGTGTTGGCAAAAGCAAGGCTGGCTACAAAAAGATCCGTTTCTGCGCAACACAAGCTGCTAGTGACGGTCTACCATTCTTCTGGGTGGACACTTGCTGCATCGACAAGTCAAGCAGCGCAGAGCTCGCAGAAGCTATCAACTCCATGTTTCGCTGGTACCAGGATGCGGCGAGATGCTATGTGTACCTGTCCGATGTTTCAGTCAGTACTTCTGATGGAGACGGCGAATTCTCCCGGAGATGGAAATCTTCATTCAAGAAAAGCAGATGGTTTACTCGTGGCTGGACGCTTCAAGAGCTTATTGCTCCGACGTCAGTTGAATTCTTCTCCGAGGAGGAACAGCGGCTCGGCGACAAGCAATCACTGGAACAAACTCTCCATGAGATAACGGGAATCGCTATCCAAGCCCTTCGAGGAAGCCATTTGTCTCATTTTAATGTGGAGGATCGCATGTCGTGGGCAGCAAACCGCCAAACAAAACGCGAAGAAGACGCTGCATACTCCCTACTGGGCATTTTTGACATCCATATGCCGCTCATATACGGCGAAGGACGGAAAAAGGCGTCTATTCGGCTGCGGAAGAAGATTGAACAGTCTTTAAAAGATGAATCGCCTACTATGTCACCAGCGCTCTCCACCGAGCAACGAAAGCGACATCGCCAGCCGTTATCAAACATGCCATTCAATGAAAAGCAAAAAAGCATTCTGGTGGACTTGTTGAGATTCGATCAAATCGATTCGCGCCAGATGACCATTAAGAAAGCTCACGCCAAGACATGTAAATGGTTGCTGGAAAAGTCCGAATACCTCGACTGGCTTGATGCCACTAAGCTGGGCAAACATCACGGCTTCCTGTGGATCAAAGGGAAGCCTGGAACGGGAAAGTCGACGTTAATGAAGTTTGCTTTTAGTAATGCCCGCATGATGATGAAAGACAGGATCGTTATCTCGTTCTTCTTTCATGCGCGAGGTGAGAGCCTGGAGAAGTCTACGATTGGGGCTTATCAGTCACTCTTACTGCAACTCCTCGAACGGCTTCCAGCGCTTCAGTTCGTCTTTGACTCGCTTAGTCTCTCAACGTCAAACATCAGCAAATACCACCAATGGAGTGTCGAATCACTGAAAATGCTGCTAGGACAAGCCATTCAAAGTCTTGGAGAGTCCTCTGTAGTTTGTTTTATTGATGCCTTGGATGAATGCGAAGAAGATCAGATTCGGGATATGATATCTTTCTTTGAATATGTCGGCGAACAAGCCGTGTTAGCTGGTATCCGATTCCAAGTTTGCTTTTCAAGCAGGCACTACCCGCACATCACAATCCGTAAAGGGCTGGAGCTAGCCCTAGAGGGGCAAGAAGGACACGACCAGGATATAACTAACTACCTTAGCAGCGAGTTAAAGATTGGGAATAGTAAGATTGCTAATCAGATCCGAACAGAGCTTCAAGAAAAAGCCTTAGGGATTTTCATGTGGGTTATTCTCGTCGTGGGAATGCTGAATAAGGAATACGATGGTGGCCGCATTCACGCACTTCGGCGAAGACTCTGGGAAATCCCTGGTGACTTATATGAACTGTTCCGCGATATTTTGACACGTGACTCACACAATAGGGATGAATTAATTTTATGTGTTCAGTGGGTTCTCTTCTCAAAGCAACCCTTGAGTCCAGAGCAGTTGTACTTTGCGATTCTTTCTGGAGTTGAGCCTGAGATCTTGTCAAAGTGGGATCCTGATGAGATTACAAAAGATGTTATTGAAAGATTCATACTTAATTCCTCAAAAGGACTCGCCGAAATCACGACATCCAAGATTCAGAAAGTTCAATTCATTCATGAATCGGTGAAGGACTTTCTGCTAAAGGAAAACGGGCTTAGAAACATTTGGCCCGATCTCGGAGGCAATCTTCAAGGTCAAAGTCATGAGCGATTGAAGCATTGCTGCTTCAACTACATAAACATAGACGTTTTTACCCCTCTGGCGATTCCCGAGAGTCTTCCAAAAGCTTCATCGCAGAAAGCTGCAGACTTACGCCAATCAGCTACTAGTGCATTTCCCTTCCTGGAGTATGCTGTACACAATGTGCTATATCATGCAGATGTGGCAGCAAGATGCGGCATCACTCAGGAAAATATTATTCAGAGCTTCCCACTTCCTCGTTGGATTAAGCTCGACAATCTGTTCGAGAAGCATCAAGTACGCAGACATACAAATGATGTGAGTCTTCTGTATTTATTGGCGGAGGGTAACATGTCATACCTCATAAAGGCTTATCCATCCATCCTACCATGGTTTGAAGTGGGAAAGGAGCGTTACGGGCCTCCCCTTTTCGCAGCTCTTGCCACTGGGAGTGAGGAAGCTGTGTGTTCATTTGTGCATGCTCTTGCGGTGCATCAGTCTCCAGGGAGTCAGCTTCGTGAACTATGCCGCCAGTACCCCAAGGATGAAGGCAGACATGGCAAGTTGGGACGCGACTTCAAATTCTCAACCCGGACCCTATGCTCATATTTAGCGAAGCTTGGAGACGAGGTTATATTCGCTCTTGTGCTTGAGACGGGCAAAATCGACGTCAACTTGGAGGATAAAGACGGACGGACGCCGCTATCGTGGGCGGCAGAGGGGGGTGGCGAGATGGTAGTTAAGGTGCTGCTGGAGACGGGGAAAGTCGACGTTGACTCGAAGGATAAGAATGGACAGACGCCGCTATCGTGGGCGGCGGGGGGGTGGAATGGGGACGAGGCGGTAGTCAAAGCGCTGCTAGAGACGGGCAAGGTCGATGTCGACTCAAAGGATAAGAATGGACAGACGCCGCTATCGCGGGCATCAGAGAAGGGGCACGAGGCGGCAGTCAAGGTGCTGCTAGAGACGGGCAAAATTGACGTCGACTCAAAGGATAAAGACGGACGGACGCCGCTATCGTGGGCGGCGGGGGGGTGGAACGGGGCCGAGGCGGTAGTCGAAGTGCTGCTGGAGACGGGCAAGGTCGACGTCGACTCAAAGGATAAGAATGGACAGACGCCGCTATCGTGGGCGGCGGGGGGGTGGAACGGGGCCGAGGCGGTAGTCAAAGCGCTGCTAAGGACGGGCAAGGTCGATGTCGACTCAAAGGATAAGAATGGACAGACGCCGCTATCGCGGGCATCAGAGAAGGGGCACGAGGCGGCAGTTAAGGTGCTGCTAAAGACGGGCAAGGTCGATGTCGACTCAAAGGATAAGAATGGACAGACGCCGCTATCGCGGGCGGCGGGGGGGTGGAACGGGGCCGAGGCGGTAGTCAAAGTGCTGCTAGAGACGGGCAAGGTCGACGTCGACTCAAGGGATAAGGACGGACGGACGCCGCTATCGTGGGCGGCGGGGGGGTGGAACGGGGCCGAGGCGGTAGTCGAAGTGCTGCTAGAGACGGGCAAAATCGACGTCGACTCAAAGGATAAAAATGGACGGACGCCACTGTCGTGGGCGGCGGAAGAGGGGCACGAGGCGGCGGTCAAGGGGCTGCTAGAGACAGGCAAAGTTGACGTCGACTCAAAGGATAAGAATGGACGGACGCCGCTATCGTGGGCGGCGGGGGGGTGGAACGGGGCCGAGGCGGTAGTCGAAGTGCTGCTAGAGACGGGCAAAATCGACGTCGACTCGAAGGATAAAAATGGACGGACGCCACTGTCGTGGGCGGCGGAAAAGGGGCACGAGGCGGCGGTCGAGGTGCTGCTAAAGACGGGCAAGGTCGACGTCGACTCAAAGGATAAAAATGGACGGACGCCGCTATCGTGGGCGGCGGGGGGGTGGAACGGGGACGAGGCGGTAGTCAAAACACTGCTAAAGACGGGCAAGGTCGATGTCGACTCAAAGGATAAGAATGGACAGACGCCGCTATTACGGGCATCAGAGAAGGGGCATGAGATGGTAGTCAAGCTGCTGAAGTCGCACCTTAATATCTCTTAGCAACATGCATTTTACTTAGCATCCGCCCCACCAACCACATATTACTACTATCTTTCCTTATATGCTTCTAAGTTGCCACCAGTAGTATTCTTACAAATTTCAGGTGGCAATATCATATATTGTGGCAAGTAGCGTAGAAGGCAGATGCGCTAGCAGGGAGGTAGCCGACCCCCTCCAGCCGCACCCTTGCCATGAACGTCTAGAATGGATGCCGCTGGAAAGAGATGTAGGGATCGTTTCTGGTGATAGATGGCGGTGTGCAGCTCTCGGTAGCGAAGTCACTATCATAGCTCTGCTAGTACTCAGCCCTCACGGACGTAAACGATTCCAACTCATGTCCCTAACATAACTAAAGCACATCTATACAAGCCTAAAGATTGCAGTGCTAACCGTTGGTTGTTTGACCGTACGACAACTGCGTCACTGAAATGTGCCGAGCTATACTACATCCATATGTGCTTGCAACGACGGCGTTCCGCCACTGACGCTCAACCTACTTGCTGAAGCGCAAGCTTCGATTTTCAGGCTACCACACTCAACTTAGCCTTATGCCCCTCCTGACTCGCTGTGTTCCCCTTTCAACGAGCCGGGACTAGCTCTCGGCTGCTGCTTGGTCTAGGAATCGGCGACGGTAGGCTCGAGAGGTTTGATTACGTTTTTCGTTCGGTCAGCGGGGGGAACAAAGGGGAACTCGGCGCTCGAGTGCGAGGCGGTAGTGTAGAGCTGTGTTTCATCGGAGGCTATTGAGGTCATCGCGCGCTGGACTGTATCCTGAAGTTGTACGATGAAGCTGTTGCGACACTAACAAATTTGTTGGTTGACTAAACAAGCGCCGAGCTGGCTGAGTCGTAGTACTGCTCCCAATCCTTCTTTCGGGTTTACTTATATTCCGAGCGCTTGTGTGATCCGTACAGCCACGGATCTCACAGTGAATTACCCGCGGATGTATGAGATGTGACGTGCGGAGTCATCTCGCATTAGCCAGGATTGAGGATTCGCTTCCGCTGGAGGTACCCATCGACGTGGCGTGCCTGCATGAATTTGCCCGCGACAGCGCGCACAAGACTAATGATGGGCTCTAAGCACCAGAGGGAGATTCTGAGGCTAGAATAAGGCCGTCCTACAAAAATTCGGAGCAAAAAAAACTTGACGTTAGTGCTGTAGGAAAAGAAGTCTGTTACGCTACAAAAAAAATCTGTCCAAATCAGGCGGAAGCGACGATGCGAACATAATTTTTGGGGAAGATTCGATTATGGGCATTTAGGATTAGCTACAGCAGATTATTTTCATAGAATTATAGCAATATTGGTTACACGCATGGGCATTCTAGTAGATAAAAGTCAAAGTATCCCTCATCAGCGGGCTCATGATTGCCAAGAACCTCAGATTCTCAAGCGGAGGTAGTAAGAGAAACGTGGGGCATGCCCAAAAGGGGATGAAGATCAAAGAGGATACCACTTTGGGTGGGAACCTAGGCGCCAGCAAGGAGTCCAACGATACGAACGCTTATGGAGTGCGTCATCATTGCTTATCAACTGCACATCATCAAGAGGAAGGGTGTTCCAGGGCTGGGTAGAAATGCCGGTGCTTAGGTCTACGAGCTCGATGATGAGTTCATGGCCATAGGCGACAAGGAGAGCTTAGAGAAGGAAGAGGTTACTACTGAGCTTGCAGAATTCACTCATCTGCGGCTAGCGATCGTGTGCAAGCAGCCGCATATATCAACGAAAACAGTATAGCGCCTTCGGATTACCTTTCGCTCCTGAATGAGAAAGAGGCGGGCGTTATCGATCTTCTTAGTGAAGAATTTGAGGGTGACGGGAGATATCAGTTTGTAAATGTCCAATAAGAAATGAGTAGGCTGTAAGCGTCCAAATAGCCTGTTTACTTTTTTCATGATGGGCCAGCTGGGAGTAGCGACTGCGGAATATAGTCAAGGCCGATGGGAGGAGGCGGAGGAGCTCTCGGTCGAGGTGCTCGCACTACAAAAGGAGGCACTCGGCGAGAGGCACCCCGACACGATCAGGAGCATAGCGGAACTTGACCGCGCCCGGCGGGTCAATTGATTAAAGTGAAAGCACTCAAGTAGTTGGCATTATAGCAATACAGTATATACTACCATATAATTCCGAATGACATACACGTAAATGAATTATTCTGAACTACCCGTGTTCGGCTCACCCAATTATCCCATAGTAGCTTCCCCAGGCATCAAATCAAGTAACTCCTTTGCACCCCAGCAGCTGTTGCCGCCGCATATGGCTGCCGCCTCTTGTTCTTGTGAGAACCTGCATAGCTACATATGCCTCGGATTACAAGACACGGAAAGGTGTTCATCAACCCTGCTGCTTCCATCGCAAAGCAGAGGATCCCGCCGGGCTCAGAACTCGAACGATCCCTCGTTGCCCCGTCTTTTATGACTTGATTTCCAGATGCAATAGTCTCGAAAAATAGTAGTGCATCTTCATTCGGCCGCGGATATCTCGCCATTAGATCATTCTCACTGCAAGTGTCACAGGTTGGCCCTCCAGCATGGTTATATGTTGGCCATATAACGCACTTTACTCCGCACCTTGGTTTGCAAATTCTGGTAGGCGGTCTGTGAAAGTGAGGTGCTGTGACAGCTTGACGCGTTGTTGTACATAATTGACTAAGGCTTAGCAAGCAAGACCGGCCAGGAACATCGCTGGTGGTCTATTCAAGCTGATCGTGCGTGTGAAGCATCCTTCTGGTCCTGTCTTTCTACAGCCATACCGAACCACTCCTCCGTGTTGGCCGAATGGCTGGCTAATCACAATATCACCAAGTCCAATGCCCGCATCTGCACTTGGGGCACCGCCACCAATCCCCACCACCAAACCAAATCGAGTAGCAGGAAACTTTGACCTCATCTTGCTTGCAACCGTCGCAGCAGAACTAATCCACAGTTGTCTGGCAGGCAAATACGCAAACGCCACGTTATGTTCCCCAACGTCACTCAAAGAGTGTGAATTGGCGTCGGTTGCATCTTGTAGCAGATCTTGATGCTCCTCATCTAACATCTCCGCTGCCGGGGCCACCTCTATTGGTAACGCACAAATCCACCCCATCGTGTATCCATCTCGGGCCACGTCTGGGGGGCATTCGAGGTGGAAAGAGATTCTACAGATTAAAGCTTTTAATGGCTGGTAAAACCTATTCCTCTTGTGATACCGCTCTTGGCAGTTGAAGCTTTTGGTTATGGCAAGAGCGAGGTTCAGGCGACACGGCTAGAGCACGGCCCTTAGTTGTACCTGGTTAGACCGAGCCTGGGGACCCTGGTCAAGTGATGGGGGAGACTTTAAGCAGGCCCTCTTCAAACTCACACTGACTATAAGCTTGACTCCTGAGAGCTGGGCTGTTCGAACAGTTTAGAGACGTCTGTAAGCCTCTCGACTATCGCGCATCTTGTCCCCCAACCTTGGTCACTCTCATCGCAAGTTGGTTTCGGAGCAAATAATCAATTTTGAGTTCGCAGGGCGAGCCAGGAGCTATGAAAGAATTGTCGGGTGCGTAGGCAGAAGCGAGAGCCTCTTGTGCGGAAGCGGGGTTTCCCAAAGCGCGGTTTGCACTTGATGATGAATTGGCCTCGATCCGGACCTTGCACGACTGAAGAAACCTACTGACATCTAAATAAAATAACAAGTTCTCCTCGCAAGGCGTATATCACAAACACTCTCGGAAAAGCTGTCGAAACATCGCATCATTCAGGATCCCATCCAGCATCCGGGTGTGAGAATCGCGAGGACCTCCAAGCCTCATAGTGGTAGAAATTGTGTTCTCCCCTTCCGGGATCTGCATGCTAGAAGTTATATGAACAACGTCCTTACCCTTCTGTGACAGTTGGTAGATTGCGTAATTCGTTGGCTGAAACCTGACCTCATTCCTCATTCTCCTTGCCTTAAGGGAATTGTGCGAGATAGAAAGGGCCAGGTGTACACACCAGACCAACTCTTGCTCTAGAAGGTGGTTTGTAAACTCAGATGCCTCCTTTCTCACAACAGCACTGCAGTAATCCATCGGCCAACCGGTGGCGGCCAACCCTGTGAACGTCTGATAAACAGTCCCTGGTGGTGAACCGACTTTGCACTCCTTAGCCATAATGACGCCGTCATTGCTATCCTTATATTCCCTCAGCGACTCATGGGAACTGGTATTATTTGTGACATTCGGCCCATTTTGACCAACAAATCTGCGAAAAATGACCTCTACTGTGCTGCGATCCGAAGATGACTCGTCCGTAACAGAATCTCGCTCAAGAAGGATCAGCTACATTATATTCCTTGGAAAACTAACAAGGTCTATGATGTGCCTTTGCTAGATGCCGTTCTTTGTACAGAATCTTTCTAGGGCATTATTACCCTTAGGCGTCAGCTGCCAGACTAAGCATTCAGTGTCAAATTCCTTTGCTTGCCTGCCATTCGAAGATTCGACGAACCTCGTAGCCAAAAAGCGTTGACACATAGATCTAGCCATTTCATGCGCCATAGGAATGCAGTCGTAATAGTAGCAGTAACCATCCGCGACGGATCTTTAGGGTTTGGCATTCGGTTAGATTGTGAGAACTTCAACAAGCCCAAGTAGTAAATAGCTTTCTTTAGCAAGAATGAATGATCCACCATAGTTAGCCGTACGCGATGTGATCCAAGCGGAAGGTTAACAACCAGTGCTGCAAATAGGACCTCGAAACCCTCGTTCATGTCGGCTTCGTGACTTTATGGACTATCGTCAAAGTGGCCATTACCCTTGTGAATGGCCGTTTATCGCTCGTCATACGCAATAGGTGCGAAGAGGTCTTACGCATTTTGCAATTATTTTCCCTTGGATTAGAGGTGATCGAATTCTGCATATGTACCAAGACTTGCATACACCTGGAAAGATTGCGGAGTTTGTATCAGGCAGCAACGGGCATAACGTGGCTGGATTGCGAGCTTGGCTTCTAAGTGCATGGAGACGGGCCGATGGATTACCGTTATGTCCTCAGCTGCTCGTTCGCATGTCTACCAATTTTGGGGGACCACTGCTACTGTGAGAGTCTCAGCTAACAAAAGTTATAGTCGAAGCTCGAAACGTATTGATGAATCGGATAAGCTTGCGATACCTCGTGAATAGTGGAAGACCTCTCTTATTCCTCCATATAAGGGTGCATGGGGAGGCGTATGGACTAAGATATACCCATTAAAGGCGGGGATTTAGAGAGGGGAAAGCGGGAAAGAATTCTTTAAACAAAAAGGAAGAGGCTACAGTAGAGAAACATCTCGTGGCAACAGGGATTCAAATGGGACCATAATGCTAAACCGACCTGGCTCACCCTATCGGAAGTGCGATGGGACTAGTACAGCTTGCCGCCACATCGGCGCTCAACGTGACGCAGCCCAGGCATGCGGCTATTGGACCGAGCTATATGAGATCAAACACTGCAAACGGAAAAGTAGGGCAAGCTAAGCAGACTCGGAGCATCTTCTGGCACGTCCCTTCTAAGGATGATTCCACCAAAGACAACAACACACGCAACCGCGGCTTCAATCAAAAGATCCGCGTCTCGTCACCTCCTCTATCCCCGAATCCTCGATCCCGGCGTCCTCTACCGGAACGACCACTGTTCCAGAATCTCTAATCGCACATACTGCAGATAGCAAGCTAGAGGAAGCCATAGAACTCACACGGGAATCCCCAGAAGTCACAACAATTCCCACATCTGTCGATCCGTCAATTCTAGAAGACTGGGCTACGCCTGCAACACAGCTGTAGGATCGACTGAGAGCGCTCACTGGACTATTATATCGAGATATGATTGTATATGCGGTACTAAAAGCTTTTCCTGTGTCTGCCAAACAGAGCCGCTAGACTTAGAAAATGCAATAACATACCCCATACCACATAAGCCGTACGTTGCTGGCTTGGATTTGACGGTCTTTGGCCATATATGGGTGTGGATGGGTGCATCGATAATCCGCGCAAGCCATCTCCCTGTAAATCATGTCCCGTGACCAAAGACCTCTTCAAAAGCTTGCTTCGGTTCAAGAAAAACGTTTGAAAAACTGTATTTTAGTTCAAGAAAGCTTAAGACTTAGCCCTACGCATACACAAGTCAAGGATTTTGCTCGGCGCTTATTAGTTGTACGAGGGGACACTACTACGCTGGGGAAGCGTCAATATGAGACTTTTTAAAAAGGAATCCTATTTTCGGACTAAAAAGCAATTCAAGACAGACTTTGCACGTGTCAATGAGGCTGCAGGAGACATAATTAAGGCTTGGTTTCGAAAATTCGAGATCCCTGAAATTAATACTACTAAGCCAGGGAATTGTTGGAATATGGATGAAGCTGGTTTAAAATAACCCTTAGTAAATAACAGATCCCCCTTCCCCCCTCGAAGTGCTTTTATGTCAACTGTTATTCGGTTTCTTGCCCAGCGAAAATCGACTCATTCATACCAGAACCGCTAAGTGCAAGTCGGCAAGTTCGCTACACCAGTTTAATATCGTCTCGAAACCACTATCCCACCCCGCCTAACCGCCAGGGTAGTACTTACACTCGCAGGCACTGTTCGTCCAGTGGGCGCTGATCCAACATCTCCACCCCGGTACCCAATCCCATACGACGTTCGTCGTTCCACCAGCAGTCACCGCATGCGCATTGATTTTGCAATTCGCACCGAACGTCTGGCCAGAAGCGACGGTAACCCGGCGCTCGCCATGAAAGGGGTCATAGTCGCAACCTTGGGAGCCAGAGGTTACGATGGTGCAGACTGTGTCGCGCGCCGCGAGGACAGGAGAAGCATCACCGGCGAAAACGGGAGACGGGTCTGGGTCAGCGACGGGGTCGGCAACGGGAGTAGCAATAGCAAGAAGAGGAGCGAGGAGGAGCGCGATAGTAGAGAATGCGACCTTCATGATTGGTTTGTGGAAAGCGTATTCAAATAACCTCTAGAATTGTGTTCTTGTATTGATGACATCTGGAACATAAATGACGAGATATTTATATTGCTGAAGGACCTTTGAGCTACTCGACTTCAAAGTAAGCTCGGAGCAATTGCAACGAACCTTGGGTAAAGATATTTTACTCTTTTTTTTGGGCTTTTTTGTGAGTCGAGTGGCGTTCATTTCGTCGTGCCCGCTATCTACATGAAGAACAAGATATCATCACAACTCAAAGCTCGCCTTCCCAATCCGGCAACGTTCTTTATATCCTTTTTAAAAAACCAACCCGATTAGCTATGTCGGTGCGATGTTTGTCCATGGCTATGATGGAGGCGTACGACTTGTGCGCAAGAATTTGTCGACCATGCTGACTTAGTTCCCCAATGTCCGTTGGTACATACCCCAAATCTAGGGTTAAATGCAAGTAATATTAATGTTTGTCATTGTTAAAGTCAAAATCCTGGCGGGGTATGTGATACAAATCTCTCTCGGGCGGCGTAGGAAGATCGGGGAAGGGGGGAATCAGGAACGAAACCCGGGTAACATACCAATAGGTGAATATTGCATGCATAAAATACCGGCTTGAGATGGAAAGGCGGGGCTAGATCTAGACGCCACAGAAATTGTGGCTGGAATGTGAAAATCGATGCCCCAGGTTCATATAATGATCATAATTGTAACAACTCAAGGCGAACAGGGATCTCGATCTGTAGATCTCAGGGTGGAGGACTCAAAGGTATGAACGACTGTCAATTGTTATAACGAAGAGAACAAGCTACAGATAGAAGAAAAGAAGGAAAGCAGTGCTTTATATACAGGAGACTGGCCAGGAGCCAGTGTAAGCGAGTCGGTCCTGTGGTGTGTCAGGGGCCGAGACCTAAGGGCTCTAAGCGAGATAAGGCCAGGGCCGTGACAAGTCTCTGATCAGAGAATCCCCAATAGGAGCTCTAGCTTTTTTTGTGGCCGAAGAGGTATTCTTTGGCCATTTCTGCTCCCGTACTTCGCCTATTGGACCTTCTAGGATTAATTCCCCTGGCGCAATTGTCTCCACGTTGAAATATCCGGGCATGCGGGAAGTACATTAGTACGCTCTGTTAAGTCCCAGGGACCCCGCGAGCGGCACACCGCTCCACCAAGCCGGTCCATTCGCCGTTTTCAAATAAGTGAACTAGTTAGTTTAAAGTTTTAACGGTTCCAACCAAAATTATTATCATTTAGTCTTTGTGCATGTCCCAATTTACCGCAAAAGTTTCTGGTTTGTCACGAATCCAAATCCTGGCGCTATTGAAGCTAATTGGGGGGTTCTATTAGGAGGATTCTAACTAAGGAGAGAAGGTAGAGCTCGAGAAATCGTCAAGTAGGTCAAGTGTCACGAATGCAAACGTAAAAGCTTGCGAAAGCTGTTTGTTAGGTGCTTCAATTACGAAAATGCTAAACTAAGGAGAAAAAAGCAGAGCTTGAGAGCTGTCGGCTAAGTCAGGTTCCCAGGCCTGTGCCTCTAGTCCCAATTAAGGAATACACGCGAACTGGGCTCGTGCTAACCGTGACAGCGCCGTAAAGTCCGTTTCCAAGTAATTCGGGTCAAAATACCACGCGCGTAAAGTGTGCTTTTCTTTATTAAAAGGGCTATGGCGCTTTCTTTAATTGTCACGTCGCGTGCTCCCAGCACACGTGACCCATATTAGGCGAGCTCCCCGAGCTCCCCGTGTATATATAGCCTGCTCTCCTCGAGCTCCCTCTTCCTTCCTTAGCTATAGATTCTCGTATAGTACCACAGCTGCCCTCTGTATCTGTAGATCCGCAGCTCGTGCCGTGACATTAACTCTCTGTTTGTGAACCTATTCGACGGCTCTGGGAGCTAGCCACGCAATTTCGACGAGTAGGTATCTTAATAAACGTTAAAAAGGATAAAAATAAATGTAGGAAGTAGGGGTTTACGGATCCACATACGACCCACCGTGTCACGTGGTCCGCACAACCCCCATTTTGTAGAATCTAGAGTAGAACCTAATACAACAACAATTATTACCATATCCATCAAGAGCAAGAGCGTGGCCTACAAAGTAGAGCTGCGCCTTTTGCCCCGTGGAAGGTAAGACACTTGAACCAACAATAAAGTTAGAATAAAAATTAAAAAAAACTGTGCTTGAAAGTTCTTACTTATATGATTACTTGCTAATCTCGAACTAAATACCTGGCCCCATTGCAATTTTATATCGGAATCCACTTAAATTCCTGATACCTCATTCCGATCCCGAAATAGAGAGGATTCCGATATACCCAGCCACAATCGAGCGTTCCAGGCTACCTTTCCGATACAAGGAGTTCCGAAATATCCAGGTCAGACTGTACGCTTGACCAGTCGCCCCACCATCCTCGAAGGCAGCGTCGGCGGGAGCGAGGAATATATCAAGAGAACACTGTATCTGACATCAATCTGTGTAGGATATCGAATCGGTAACAATCATGAGCAAAATTAATGATATGAACTTCATAAATTTCCAATTTTAATGTTCTCAGCCCCTATGCCAAAATACCTCACGCCAACCATACCTTCACAATATCCTTCAACCCTTCTGCCATCCATCCGTCGTCGATATTCGACTGCGCGTCAAATCCGTGGTCGCCTTCTTCTAGAGCCAACCTAAATTTCAAGCCCGGATCCACCTCCGTAACCTTCTCCTTCAACTTGACGCTGCCCTCAACTGGCACAACTGTATCCCCCTTTCCATGCCAAAGAAACACGCCTCCTCTTGGAAATCTAGCGCCATCTTCCAGCCTGTCCAAAGGGAAGAACTCTCTCCTCTCTTGGGGGAAATGGTCCTTGAAAGCCCCATGCTGAGCATACGCAAACATCAGCTCGCCCCGCTCTCCTTTATGATCAGAAGATATAATTGAAGGAATCTCCCCATTGCGCAATTTTAGAAGATGGTCGTTAATCAAGCTGCGTGGAAGCTGAGGAAGACCAAACATGGGTTTCTCATACGACTCCGTGAAATGGCGGCTCTTCATATCCACCATTGGGTACGACGCCATGACAGCCTTTATCTCGCCCGGGTGGCTGAGGCCTAGCATCAGGCTAAGATAGCCCCCGGCACTATCACCGGCTGCTATAATGCGAGATGTGTCAACGCTTACGGAGCCTTTGGTCTGAGCCTCAACAAAAGCCCCCATTTCCTTTTGCACCCATATCCACAAGTCTTCGATGTCAGAGAGAATTTCATCAACGGAAGACTCAGGGAGGAGCCGATAATTAGGAGAAACGATGATTGCAGAGTGACGTGATGCGAGCTCCAAATGCCACGGGGCGAAGAAATCTGGGAAGAGACTTGAAGCTCCGACAAGGCCGCCACCGTGAAATCGAAGGAGGACTGGGCGAAGGGCCGAGCCTTCAGTGGGGGTGGAGGAGGGCTTGCTCGCCAAGTGCGACGGGATGAGAATATCGGTTGTAATCTGGTGCCCCAGAACGGTTTTGTATGGGGTATTCAGGATAGTGAAGTTGGCGAAACGAGATAGATCGTCAGGATTGAACATTGCGGAAGATTGGGTGAGAAAATTTTAAATGAGAGAGCAAATAAGAGTTTGTTAAGATTGAATTCAAGAGTAGCAGCTTCTTTGTGTCGATTATTTGGATAGTGCAAGCGGAATATGGTCTAAGTTATATTGCCAAAAATCCCATGTGTCCATACTCTATCACTGGCATATTCATACCTCTCTCTTTGCCTTATTTGAAACCACTTTAAGGTTTCGAGATGACTCACAAATGTCCCCATAAACGAGAGCCTAAGTCACCGCTCTCTATACGTGATTTGAAGCCACTTTTACTTGGCAAGCCTAGCATCAGGTCTTCTCCTTGCATCTGACTTTGCTCTATTGTTTCAAGCTCCAACGCTTAGAATCGTTAGTTTCCAGTCCATGCCTCTTTATGCATAGCTCATGTATGTATGCACGCCGCGTCCTTTTGCCAACCGAGTTTGCCGAGCTTGTACCGATTTCGGTCCGGGCCGGGGTATGTTTAATATTCAGGGCGGTACGGCAATTGCCCTACGGCAGGTATTAAAAGGAAGCCAACTACTACTAGGGAATGGGAAAATTATAGCCTTAGCTCTAGGCCCAATAGTGAGGCTAGCTAGAGAGGCGTCGATGTATGCCAAGTGCAAGACGGCATTAAATGATGGAATTCGTTATGGGTCACCGTCTCTAGGTTTACAGCTGTCGTCTCATGTTCATCTGGTAGAATAAAAAGAAACCAGCTTTGATTCTAATCTCGATAGTTCTAACCTCTATTGGCAATGTCTTGTTATGCACACCCATTCGTACATCCGCCCATCAGGGAAATATCGAAAATACCTGCAAGCCTATTATAGGCGGATTCGTTAGTATCATTATCGTCGTGGTGATTAGTAGTATCAATGTGATCAACATCGCACAGCAGACCCATTTCCATGCTATTCTCAAGTCCGAAGACATCAGAGGCGATAGGAGAGAGCCAGGTTGCCTCACTAAGTTGGTATTTCTGTTGCTGGTTGTACAACTCGTCTCCTAGATACCTGCTATGTCCCATAAGAGAGCCTCGTGGATTCAGCATTGAAATGTGACTAGCAGGGCGTGCTGGTTCTATCGGCATAATAGTAGCCTGTGGTAGTAGAGTAGGGTTAAGAGCCCATCCTGGAAGTTCCTTTTCTGAGGGGTATTTGCCCTTGGATAGAGCGAAGTCCAATGAAATTGAAAGCTTGGAATATAGTTGCGGCTGTCCAGTGACAAACTCAACCCAGCTCTTTGGACGAACGCTTGGCGGGATTGGCCCATGGAGGTTTGTGTCTAAAGAATTGGTCTTGGTTGTGGGACAAGTTGGACGTTCATTCAAGTCTACGAGCTGTAGAAGCTTCCGTATCGTATCGGAAACAACGCCCACAAAGGTAAAACGATGACCGTAGTGTTTCATTGCCTCCATATAGACACTTAGTTGATGCCTGCACCTTGATTTCTGCGATTCTGTTGACGAGAACCTCACGTCGAGGGATAGTAAGACTAGTGGAAGCGCTATATACCCCATACTATAATTTCTCATTAGCCATTACAGATATCATAGCCTCGGTTTAGCTGGAACGAATTAAAGCAAAAGGAGCATACTAACACACTAATAGGAAGGTGGCCAGTAAGGCCCAAGGTAACCAGATTGGTTACCTTGCTTGTCATGTTGTGAATGCTATCTTCAAGTTCGCCTTGAATCGCCTTCAGCTGCTGCGTGCAATGGGTGGCAAAAGCGTGGCACCCACCCAGCATATACATGGAATAATGGCACAATGCTAGCCGAGCCGAGCTGGGTAGAGATGTTAGCATACTTGGGAGTTAGTGAGATGCGATGCGTACAAATAATAGATGTATGTCAAATCGACATAAAGAATAACTGAATTGTGTGGCGCTGCAAACTTTTCATGATCAGGAGTTAGTTGAGGCTTAGCCGTTTCCAGCCAGGTCAACAGCTCTATCTTGCTCTTCTCGATTTGGTTTTGAATAGTCAATTGTTGAGATGTGACCGATACGGCCGGGATTGTAACCCCACTCAAAGGATATATTGCCATGACTGTAGAAGTGACAGCGATAGCAAGCTGGCACTGAGCCATGAATATCTTGACGAGTAGCTTTTTGGTTTCTGAGTCGTAGACTTGAGATAGTTGGACCTCTTCTGCAAAATCTCTCTCAGTCACAGCTTCCTGATGAAGATCAAAATGATCCGGGGTGATTTGAAGATGTCGCCGCACCCCCAGAGCGACCACCCGATCTCGAAGTACGCAGCACCACCAGAGTCGTTTTTTCCCTCTTCTTTGGCAACTAGTCAGGCCGCGGAGACAGTAATATAGATGCGCACTATCGGCCCGAGCATACTGGATGGCAGTGGATAGCCATGATGTATTGGCTTGCGTGTCATCAGGTGTAGATTGAAATGAAAGCAAAAGGGATGCTTGAGCGATGGCAGCGAAATCAGTTTCGGTTCGAAAGTTGTAAAGTAGCTGAGAGATCGTAAGCGTGTGTCATCCCTCAAGTTAATATATCAGATATGCCTACCTTAGCTCTTTGGTGAAGTATCTCTCTTGCTATGTAATAATTTTGAAAGCCGCAAGCTTTTAGTATGGCGAGTGGAACGAACTGGTATGCTTCTTAGCAAAGCCCGGCCGAAACAGAGACGACCCATACCGTAGACGCAGCAAAGAGCATTGCCTGAAGTACCAATAAAGATATCACTGGGGTTTCATTCACATCGTTCCGTGCGGTAGAATACATGTCCCAAAATCGACCCTCGTCTAACATCGGCATGCAAGGATGCACGTTGAGGAAATAACACCGTACAAAATGATCGAGATAGGGTCTGCTAGGAACGTGTAGACAGCCTTTCACTTCCAAGTATCTCACATCATCTGGGGCAAGCCGGGACAACTCTTTCATTCGTAGAAAGCGGTAGTAGGAAAATGTCACACTGGTATTGAAGGTAAGATCTTGAGGAAAGGGTAGAAAAGAACCATCAATCGAGGGTGGTATCGCAGTTGGCCGAGACGGAAAGGACGATAGGTAATTTTCCATGCTCAGATCAGGAAGTTCCTCAATTGAGGAGCTGCCAAATGGTGAGGTTAGAAAGGATGTCGCTATTTCTGGCCATCCTGAACTAGTCCCCAATCGATTTGCCTCAAGGGGTAGCACTTGAGAGTCTGCTGCAACTGGAGGGTCTGGTGCAGATTCAACCCTGAGGGCTTTGAGTCTCTTTTTTGGGCGCCTGGGAAAGCCATCCGGAGTCAGAGAGCAATTCACTCGAAGGAAGGACAGACAGACCTCGCAGATGAACTCCTAACAGAGCAAACATGGGCGTCTAGGCGACAATTAGAACAAGGCCAGCCGACCAGAGATACGTCACATCGCACTTTACGCTCATGGCACAGCTCACAAGCAATCCGAGCTCTCTTACGTGACGCTTGATTGTTGCTGTTGTCGTCCAATGAAATTGGCACGTTGAGGGCAAATTGTTGAAGCGAATCATCCATTGGAGTGTATAATGTATGGACACGACTGACAAGATTCAGATATTCTGGTACGCTAGATACGCACGAGAAGATGGTAATGGCGAGAAACTGGTGTGATGGAGAGGAGCAGAATTGGAGATCTGCGCTGGGGTCTGGCCAACGCGCTACCAAAGGCCACAGCAGTATGTTGGTCACGTGAGTGAGTGAGGGGTTTTTAAAACTCTTTCCGTACCTAGCTAGCCTGGTTTTTTCAATCCACACACGTTTCGTTTGAGACCATTTAATAATTAAATATCTCTCATAAGGCCTTTTGATTTGACAAGGTTTACGCTTGTGCAAGTAATCCACCCCACCGAGTCATCAGCGGCCACATACCCCGCTCTGTAAAGTGGCTTTCGGAAAGTTTCGTCGCACTTTCTCCGCCCGCATTTGTGTGCCAGTCAAGGCAGTTCACGAATATGACGCGGAGTCATGTGCCGATTATATGGAAAGGTAGTTGCATATCAGAGCTCCGTAATGAATGTCCATGATTTCCCACTATACTACTTACGCAGATACCGGTGTCATATGTAACAGCGGTTCCCGCCGCCGCCCCGCTCTATGCTCGGCTTCCTGCATTATCTTGTTTTGCAGTCGCTCACTTCTCTTGCACCTGCTGGAATGTTACTGCGACCCTTTTTCTATTGCTCGAGCATCATTCTACATTAATGCCTCCCACAAACATCCAGACAGAAGCCCTTGTTGTCGAAGCCCCTAAATCGGACCTCATAATGACGCCAATTGTCCTCGACGAAGTGCGACCAAATGAAGTCCTAGTCGAGATGATGTATTCCGGCATTTGTCACACCGTGGGTGTTCCTTCTAAATCACAGAGCGTCCCAGATCCGTGAATAACTCGGCTGACGATTGACAGGATCTCGTAATGCAGCAGGGCATTCTCCCAATGATCGAGTTTCCAGCTATATTTGGTCATGAAGGCGCCGGAGTCACTAGAGCCTTGGGCAGCGATGTCAAAGGTAAATCCCTCAACATCGGCGACTACGTACTTCCCTCCTTCACCATCTGTGGTACCTGCCCGGCTTGCCTGGATGGCCGACCCGCGTCCTGTCACATCCATCCGAAAGTCAACTTCAGTGCAGTGCGGCTTTCAGATGGAGGCAGCCCTGCGCGGCTTCTAGATGGGAGATCTGTCCGGAGCCAGTTTTTTAAGTAGTCCTCACTTGCTAGGATCTCCATTGTAAGCGATCATTGTGTGGTTAAGTGTCCTTCCCTTGAGTCGCTGGCCTACTACTCACCATTGGGTTGTGGGTTCTAGACTGGTGCTGGTACTGTTATTAATATTTTGAAACCCGGGAAAGAGCGTCGTGTGGTCATTTTTGGTCTCGGCAGCGTAGGATTCGCAGTTCTAATGGCCGCTGCATACCTGGAGGTTAGGCAAATTGTGGTAATCGACATCGTGGATGAGAAGCTCCTGTTGGCAAAGGACTTCGGCGCTACGCGCACATTGAACTCAGCACACTGTAAAAATGTTGTCAGTCGTGTAAAGGAGATTACGAATAGTAAGCTGATTTTGCTCTTGACTGCACTGGCTTCCCAGCTGTGATCGAAACTACGATTGATTGCCTTGCACCTGGAGGTTCTGCAGCTTCCGTCGGGGCATCTCCTCCAAATGCCAAAATTCAAATCGATCCACTCGCCTTCCTTCTCGGCAACAAGACTTACCTAGGTGTAATAGAAGGTGGCTCGGTACCGCAAGAGGCGAGCATTACCTCCTCCTGCTCTGGGAGATAGGCTAACCATACTCTTAGTTCATTCCCAAGCTTATGGAGCTACATCAGCAGGGCTACTTTCCTATTGACAAAGTTTGCCGTGTGTATTCCGTGAAGGACATAGGAAAGGCAATTTCTGACCTTTATGCTGGCACGGTACGTTGAATGGTTTGTTTTAGTTTACGTAGCAGTTCTCTTACAGCGACCTAGCTGATCAAACCAATCATTCGTGGGGATTAATTCTATTGGTACCTGCCACTGCGTAAATGGAAGTTCTGGGAGTGTCTCCTGATAGACGCTCTCCAGCGGAAAGTTCTCACTGAAGCGCCATTGATCACTCGTATTCGTTGTCTTGATATTTTCGGATCACGCATTCAGAGTATGGAGTCATCCAAGGTGCCGTGGAACCGGTGTTGGTATTGTTGGGGATGTCTCATCAGAAAGATACAGGAAATATATTTATTAGATGAACCAGTTACCATTTGCTGTCTCGAGATCCATGTGCCTATGTTGTCATCGGGAATATTTGCAGTGGGTAAGCGCTCTAGAGCATAACCCAATCTGTTCACCGTAACAGATAAGCTTCCGGGACTTAAATATTACATGACCGTAGCATAGCTGCCTCAGAGGTCAAAACTTGGCCGGCAAAAAAGCATAAAAATGACGAGATGAATCATCCAGAAGCCTCCTTGGACCCCTTATTGTGGATCCGTCAACTTGTCCGAGCAACGCAAACCAATTTTTAGAGGCTCCACAACCACAAACACGGATATTCATACATTCTGTCACATGAGCTCGCGGATCGTTCGTGTTCACCACCTCTGCTGGTGCATAAATAGGGTTTTGTTGTGAAACACGCGCCCGCAGCTTAGCGACTTGGCATAAAGGAGAAGTAAGGTGAGTAATGAGTCACATAAAAGACTTGCTCAGTTTTATTATAATTTTCCACTATTATTTCTCCTCTATAGTAGTAATTAGCGTTTTCGTAATCCCCGCCCTAGAGCAATTGCCGTACCTTTCTATTTATTAAACATATCTCAGCCGGACCGAAATCGGTACAATCTCGGCTAACTCGGTTGGCAGAAACCGCCAACAGCACTTTCGTTGATCATCCAATGACTCATTTGAAGTAGCTTTAATGAGGGGGGTTAGCTCAGTGTGAGTGGATGAATGGTGTTAGTACAGTCGGTTAACGCGGTCAACGCGTAAACCTTAAAAAAACACGATTAATCCGCGGTATCATGTGCCAGACGAGACACTTTACGTAAACTTGGCTGGTCACCTGTGAATTAGGTAGCACAACCTCCTTTCATAAAAATATCTAGACTTTGCCAAGACGGCCAGGCTACCTTGATACGAGTCATATTGCCTCAGTAATCCACTCCGGCTGCAAAATTGCTGGCTTTCATTCCCTAAACGTGCCAATGCGAATCAATGGTGAGCCACGCCAGCCCACAATTAACCCCTGATTGCTTTCTCGAACTACTACCACCGACCAACACCATACATTGAACCGATAGTATTAACTATTCTTAGATTACGAGACTCTTCCTCATCAAGCTTCGTCGAAGATGTACTAATGGCGTTTTTAAGTTCAAAACATCAAATGTCCGCCCAAGATATGTCTTATAAGCTCACCTACTATCCTGGAATCCCCGGACGCGGTGAACACATTCACCTCGCCCGCACAGAAGTATGCGCCGAATATATCGACCGTGCACTGGACAAGAACCATGCAATGGCCCACATGGCACAGATTAAGACGAATATGGGAGGAAAGCTGAACCCTCCGCCTTTTGCGCCGCCGATCTTGAAGCAAGGCGGCTTACTTATTTTCAGATACCGAACATCCTACTCCTACCTGGGCCCAAAGCTCGGCTTAGCACCCAGGATTGAGAAGAACAGTAATACAATATATCATATCAACCAGCTTGCTCTAACAGCACTGGATAGGCTAAGTACCGAGGCACATAATACACATTACCCTGTTTCAGTGTTATTATACTGTGCGGATCAGAAGAAAGAGAGAAAACGCAAAGCTGAGGACTATATCACCAACAGACTGCCAAAATTCTTTGGGTACTTTGAAAGCGTGTTGAGAGGCAAGGCTCGCGGCGAAATGCCTTAGCTCTATGGTTGGCAGCTAACATATGCTGACTTGGTCCTTTACCAAGTGAGTTACATGTGTGGTCCCTAAGTTAGTGTCGACTGATACCCTAAATTTTGCAGTGTCTTGACGGTATCATGTTTGCTTTCCCAAAGGCTTTGTACGCATGGAAAAGAGTGGCAAGTTCGATAGTGTTTACTAGGCATATTGCTTGCATTTGTTTGGACACAATTTCCAAGGAAATGGGGGCATTTGCGTCGCGTCTTGATGTGATTCTCATGATTTTTGATGTTCCGACAGGGAAGGGGGTCCGCAGCCCGTTCATGATACCTACCCCCTTGTAGGGCTGACCCGTTATGTGGATCTGTACTGGGGGATTTTGATTGTGGTTTACCCCACCAAAAGCCGAAGTAATCGTACCGTCAAAGCCCATTGATTCTTTAATTTTATCACTTAAACCCTCCCTGCGCGAATTATCTATTAATTCTCAATCTTCCCTCTTTTCCTTTGTGATTCTTCGCGCCAGATCTTAGCAATCTTTTAATATGTCTACCTTGGGCCATATAGCAACGCGCCGAGCTTAAGTGTCACGGCGCGCGCTGTGCATCTACGGTATACTTTGATAAGAGGATCGGCGTAATGGCATTTGGGTTTTTGTCGCTGTCAACATTGGCGTTGCAAATTTTCCTGCAGCTAGACTGTGGTGAACTCGGCGTGTTGGGTTACATAACCCGCTGGGTTGCTAAGGCTATGTGGAGCTTCAATATGTGGAGAACTTGGCCACAAATATAAAGAACTTGACTTTTTTTTTTCGTTTAGGCTACTTATTATAGCTGGTATGAGTATCAATGGTTTCTTAGCAACTCACTAAGGTCCCAGTAGGTTGGGTCGAGAGGTCAAAAACCCGACCCAAGCCAACCCATTCCGTAGGCCAATTGTGACCCCGCCTTATCCTTAATTTGGCCAAAAAATCAGCTCCGGAAACTCCCTACTCGGCCCTTGAAGCAACGCTCGTTCCTGTTCCTCAAGCATCGATCAAAGAAAGCACGCAAATACGCGTCTTGAACCTCTAACATCCTCTTTCCCCCAATACTCCCGAAAAAAATCGCCGCGGTCGGCTATCCCGCCAACTTTTCTTAATTCGTCGTATAAGTACGCTTGGTCTGAGAAAGTAGAATGCTTGGATCCCGAGATTGTAAGTTCTAATCGCCAACCACTTAGGCTATCCCAGAGAGCGGGCCAAGATTCGTCGTTCGTTCTATTGTGAAATGGCGTACCCATAAAAAGGAAGGGCTGGGAGAAATCACTTTCAACTACGGGCCCGAAGATGGCGCCGTCCATGTTGACGCCGCAGCGGAAACCTGGGAGAGCGAAAAGAGCCGTTGCAGAGGTCCCACCGCCTAACGAGTGGCCGAAGATTCCTACGCAAGGAGTATTGAGGACAGAGTGGATGCCGGGGATTTTGCGGGCGATGGTGGTGTTGGTGGTAAGGAGGGTGAGCACAGCTTGGACGTCTTGGACTCGGGTGTATGTGGCGAAGACGGTGGCTTCGGGGCTGGTGAGGAGGTCGGTTCTTGTCACATTGCGCCCGTCTGGATAATCGATGAATCCCGTGTCGTAGGGATGATCAATACCGAGGACAAGGTAACCGTGGCTGGACATTGCTCCTGTGTAATCTTGCCGAGACATGCCGTACCCGGGCGAGAAGAAAATTACAGGTGGATGTATTGACCTAGATGTATGAAGGTAGGCGCCGCTGTACGCGGAGGAGACTACGGATGCAGCGATGCCAGGTGCGAGACCGGCGGCGGCATCGAGGAAGGAGGCGTAGGCGGGAGTGTAGGCTTTTGCAAGGTTGTAGTTGCGAGTGTACTGGATGGGGTAGAACGCCGAGATCATGAGGTCTCGCGGCTGGGAAGTTAAGGCATAGGGATCGGTGCGATTGTAGTCTACGACTTCGAAGGCCACCGTTCCCACGAAATGTTTGCCGAGAAGTGGAGGTAAGGAGATAGTAAGTGCGTTAGAGGCTACTGCCAATAGAAAGAAAGTGAGGAGAATCATGTTAATGGAACTGAGGTTCTCGAACTGTAGACCTCATGACGAGAAAACAAACTCTCTATTATAGATATATAATGCTGCATAGCCATCGCAATGAAAGTGCTGCACAACGCTCCATAACGTTACTCAAATCCCTCAATCCAAGGACCTAAGATTCAAACAAAACGCCGTAGAAAATTTCCCTCATATTCTGTGAATAGGATCCCAGATTAGTGAGCTTACTGCAAGAAGTCGGCTGTAATTACGAAACATTGATCACTTGCAGATATGCCTAACAGTTCACCTAATGATAATTGTACTCCGCCCCAAAGCCAATGTTCATGATGAAGCTCGCCCGAAATGAGAAAAAACTCAAGATTGCTATGCAAATTGTATGTATAGCATCTTTTGAAAAGCGCCTAAATTCAAGTGCACCAGCCCAAGGCATTGCTAGGATAACTGTCCTGGAAAACATGTTGTATCGCAAGCACTTCCGGCATTAAATGACCATATTATGTTTTTCTGGGAACTCTATTCGTCGAAACAGCTTATCCATTTTCTTCTTCTCTATGATAAAATTTGGCAGGATAATTGTCACGGTACCAATGTGGCACCTCGATCCTGCGATAGCCTTACACTGGTAATGCGCGGCGGAATAATTTCGCAGTTTTGGCTCCTAGGATGTCCGATATTTCGGCGAGTGCCGATGGCCACTCCCCTGGACCTCAGCGCCTCATCTATTTTGGGGTATTAGTGTGGTGTGTTTTGAATGATATGCACGCAAGTGCCGCGTGGTCAGTATAAGGCAATTACGACAGAGATGTTTCTTTTCGGAGGACGGACTAGTTGGCGTAATCTACGCTGTACTCCGCTAAGGCGCAGCTCCAATTGCGGAGAAAAAGGAAAGCGATATGTCAAACCTATTATTAGGTCTTGTATTATGGAGGTAATAGTGTTAGTAGGTATAGAGCTACAATTTATCCAAATCTATCCAAACAAGGATGGACCACATGATGCTGGACTATATTTCCTTGGATAGCCTTATTAAAACTCAATCCCCTTCGCCTTATACGGCCCGCTATCTCGACCATGCATTACCCTTATTAGCCATCTCCTCAGCTTACCCACGTGATTTAGAGCTGCCTATAACGTACCCAATCACTAAATGGCGCATATCACTGAGGGGCCTACTACCCCTGTCACCTGCCATCGCCCTCAACCTTGAACTTAATACTGCTCAACAGCTTATTCTCCGTCAGGGATCAGCTTATGTAATGAACCAAGGAGCCAGAAAATCTCTCACCACATATTACAGCGCTAACCGTAAAAGAATAAAATATCCGTAACGCTCCGGACTAGCTCGTATTCTGTTGGTGTGATACTCTCTCAGGTCCTCAATTAGATCCCCTGGCCAATAGTTCCTATTTCTGACACAGGAACTCCAACACGTTACATAGCATATATGTTGTAAAAACTCCTGTGATAAGAGCTTTGTGCTCATAATACTTAGTTATCTGTATAAGTTATTTGGTTAACTTTATAACGTGCTTACTCTTGCGTGAAGAGCCTTCGCTTAGTCCATCCCAACACACTGTACCAACCAACAAGCCCAAAATTCCCTACCGAGTCGAAGGTTGCCAAGACCGCTACATTTATACAACCACTTTATTTCATGCCCTCGACTGGTATGCCGAGGACTACATAGGTGTTGGGAAATTCTGCAGACTCGAGAGCGTAAGAAATATAGGGATGGGCTATTGTCAAACGAATCAGCAAGAATAATGAAGAATGGCGGATTTTTTTTAACAATGCTGTAAGACAAGAAAACACCCTTTACTAACCAACAAGAGCGAGCTGTTCTATAGAAGGAGCATATATTTTCTAGAATGTTATTGTTTATCGCTTCTTGAGTCTTCAATTAATATTCCCGCGTTGCTTGATTTATAGACTTCCAGAGATAGTTTTTGAGATAAGAAAGTGATTTATGTCACAGCCCTAGTCCTTTTCGCTTGGAGCATAGCACCGGATACCCCAGAGCTCAGGCGGGGCTCACCACCGGATGCCCCAGAGCTCGGACAGAGCACAGCACCGGGCACCGCAAAGCTCGCTTATCCTGGCCTCCGGTCAGTTCCTGTATATAGAGCCTTGCTTTCCCTCCCTTCTTCTGTCTGTAGCTTGTTCTCTTAGTTATGACAATTGATAGTTGTTTACACCTCTGAGTCCTTCTACCTAGATCTACGGATCGAGATTCCTATTCAGCTTGAGTTATTACAATTCGCTTTTTTAATGAAGACAGACGGTTTCTATCTTGGCTCCTCTCTCCAACAAGGCTTCAAGACTCATGCGTGGATCCGAATTAATGATCTTTCTCGTGATCTTATTTCTGTGAGGGAAAAATAGTTGAGGATCATCTGTTGTTCTTTTCACATCAACCTTCTCCCAGTCAGAAGTTGATGGTAAGCTGCATATTCGGGGATCTTGATCTGAGGATGCTTCGGTCTGGGAATTCCAGAATACAAGTTCTCTAAATGTCTTCTTATTATCTTTTATACGGATCTCCCAGAAGGGGGGCAGTGGTCCCAGAAAAGATTCTCCATTCATAAGACCTGCATGCGTCTCTCAACGTTAGTTAAAATGATCCAGTACTTATTTTAATACAATCAATTCTAGCT
This sequence comes from Chalara sp. BL73, assembly GCA_918026815.1. Taxonomy (NCBI): domain Eukaryota; kingdom Fungi; phylum Ascomycota; class Leotiomycetes; order Helotiales; genus Chalara; species Chalara sp. BL73. The sequence goes on along the minus strand of CAKJVC010000150.1, from coordinate 1,623,444 downwards.
GCTCAGCCGCCAAAGCGCCGGACTTCATTTGTTCCAGTGACGAACGGCCTCATATTATGAGCTAATCGGGTGTGATCTGATCTGAACTGTAAGCATACCATGAACATAACACTCGCCAACAATTTCGAAAGCCCGCAGAGCTCTGTCATGTAACTTCTTCCGTAAGACTAGAGGACTACAACATCCAAGAACTGTACAAACAATATCACCTAGCTCTCATAATTAGTCAATATAAGGTTTCTTGCGTTGGGAAGCAGGCGCACCAGGTTCTATGATATCAGGGCCCAACCCTATATAACCTTCTTTGGTATGAAATAACTTGTGTCCTACTATATGTTTCATCACTAGCTTCAATTGGGTCTTAATCTTGGCGTCAACCGGACTGCGCAGAGCTGCCTTGAGGATCAGATTTTTAAGTTCTTCGATACCTAAAATACCAATCATAAAATCTGCCTCGAATCGCTCTTTTAGCCATCCCTTAGCAAATATGATAGCGTAAACATCCAACAATGCTTCTCCTGTAACGTAGATTTCGCTTTGAAGTTTCGACAAACCTACGTCTATATACCAACTACGTCAGTTCTTTCCACCAACGAAAGTGTTCAGAGAAAGGAGTTCAAGCATTTAGAAGCTACTCTCTATATATCTCAGTTAACTTACTCTGGATAAGTCGGAACAAGTCAAATTCAGTTTCAATGCAGAAAGAATGAACGGAGCAAACTGTTGCATTTTGGACGGCGGCGACTTCCAGGACATCCGGAGCTGTATACGTGAAATGAGCAGAGGAAAAGCCACTGCTAAAAACATGTAGTCGTAATAATTCGACAGTGTCGCGGGCAGCTCCCCAATTCGGAACCCATGAAGGTGTATGCTTCACCCGATGTTTGGCGTTGCAGAGTCCAAGAAGGTCAAGACGTTCCACGAGTAAAGAATATTCTAAAAATGTACTCTTATAGACTTGTTCTGTAGAAAGAAAATAATTGGGACGAAGTATGCTAGCAATCATCGGAGGAGCAAGACCTAGTATTCCAAATACTTTATCGACTAGCAGAGAACAACCCAAGTCGCCTGTCATGCAGAGTAGATTTGGAAGACTCACTTCTACTCTATATAGGCAGAGGGAAAAAATTTTCGAAAGTCGACTTCGCATGTCAGACGGCGTGTTAGTTACTTTGAACCGAATTGATACCATAGCTCTACGAAACAAAGACCATGGAATTTCATCTTTCCCAGAAATCAAAATTGAGGCTGGGCTTGCTAGTTGGATCTCCTGAACAACCCATAGTCGTCCAAACCAGGAAGCCTTCATAAGTGTATATATTGATGTCCATGTTCGAGAGTCGTAAGGTAGGTCAAGTGTTGCGTCCCACCACGTATCGTCATCAGCTCCTGGTGCTGGTAGATACCAGTCATTTCGTGTTATTTCAATTTGGGCCCCAAGGTGCTCAAGAGTAGACATGGCCAGCCTGTTATCCTCGGGGCCAAGCCATACCACTACTCGAGTGGCATGACTATAAATGACGTTCATACGTGATACTTGCGCGCTGCGTTCACCAAGATCTTCCTGATTGATACACAAGGAGTCAATCCACAAAGTGCGCACTTCTTCTTTATATCGGAGTCTTCGAAGTGCAGAGGCTAAGTTCTGGCGTACTTCCAAAGTTGTGTGAGAGTATAAAGACAGATCGACAGTACCAGCTAGCGGCACCGAACTGTTATACACGTACGCAATCTCGGGATTGTCGGTGGATTCCCAGGTATAAGAAAGCGCCTCAAATCTCAAAGTGGTGTCGGAGTGCTCACTAAAATGAGCAGATTGTACACGAAAGTGGGGATCTGGGTGATTCCATGCTGTACGTAAGAGACCGCTCTTTCTATGATCGAGATATAAGATGCGGCCTTCAGGAGTTTCGTAAGCTCTCCAACCTGTTGGGAGACTAGCATGAATCTCATCCGTCAGTGTAGTCGATTGGCGTTGCTTACTGTTGACAAAAAAAGGTTCATGCGTGATTGTCAAGCGAATGGGTTCATCATGATATAGCCCTGGCAGAAGTCTCAATAATCGAATCTCTTTCATTTCATCGTCGAGCTTCGCATATGTGTATGGAGCCATTTCTAGACCGCTAGAGATGAGTGAAGATCACTGGTATTTAGGGTGGCACTCTATCCAAATGTACAATGTCTACTCAGAAGCTAAGATTTCGAATCCTATCCCTATGTATGTGCCACATAGATGCGTTCTGGTTGCATCAAAACTGTTGTCTTTGTTCTCGAGTGTACAAGCCAAACATATCATTATACCTTCCCTGCAAAGGCGAGGCCCGGTGTTGCGCGTAGGTAACAAGCACGTACTACCTAAGGGTGTGGGACTGGGTAAGATGGCTTACATAGAGAGCCCTCAGTGGAGAGGTCACGTGATGGATCATGCCTAGCGGCTATGATCCAACTCTACGAAGCTCAACATAAGTAGATGGCGTTTCCTCTGTAGCAAAGCTTTCGGCTCAACTTCAAATAGTATTCCAATGCTTAGTAGTTGGGATCTTATTGGACTACGAGACCTCCTACTTCTATCTAGATAACCCAACCCAGATCGGATCTTCTATCCAAATAGTTCTTGGGACTAGGTGGACCATAACACTGGGGATCACTACTAACGCTGTGTATCACACATGTCTATGTACTCGGCGTTCATGACTGTCCAAAGTCTCGTTTCCAAATCAGGGGTGGCGATGCTTTTCAGCGTAAGCCTTGTGGAACTTTGGAAAGAAACAAGATGCATGGATGCTAGGATGCTATTGGTGGTTGGGATATTTAACCTTCTTGGCTGCAACCTCTTCTGACAAATACAAACGGAAGATGCAGTTGGTAGCCTTTGATTGTTTTTCTGATGAAACAACCACGACCTTGCCTTACCAGTACCCGCCCTCTAGCAAACATAGCTTGGCTGGCATGAAACGAAGCAAGCAATTACAACAAACAAGCCACAGACAACGCTACAAGGCTACCAGGCCAAGTAGGGCTTGGATACCCTACACACATAGTGTTCCCGATGGTAGGAGCAGAGGTGGGGGATTATCAAGGAGGGGTATCATTCATATACTACACCGCCGTATAGCCACCAAATAACCGGGGAGAACCCTGGCCCTCACTTCTGACCACTATCTAGGGTTGTCAAAAGCGGGCACTATCCCCCGGAACGAGCACAGGGCCGATGAGATGCACCAATTGTGGCAGTATCTCCGATATGGGTCCGTTATTAATAGTCGGCAGACTATAAACCTGTGTGATGCACTATCTGGATCCTGGCTAAATTTATGGTCTTTAGTCATAAGTCGATTTCAGTGAACAGTCTCGCAATTATCGCTACTACACTTAGGGAAGAGTCGAGCGTTGGAAGAGACATTTTCGACGCAGCTACGGCAGGAAAATGCAAAATATTCCTACGGAAAATATAGATAAATTTTGCTTGATTACATTAAAAGGTATGCACACCTCTGCTACAGGTTCTTGTCCAGCGGTGTTACAGCAATGTTTAACTACTGCTCAATCACTAGTAATGGGCCGCGAGTCCCGAAATGCAGTGTTACAAACCAAGCCTGACAACGTGGCGCTTACTTTCATCTGTAAGCGCAATTAAGATTTAATATCTTGAGCTACTTCTACCTAGGTATACCAGAGCCACACCGAGATTTTAAAATCCGGATTGGGAACTCGGTGAGTTAGATCGAATAATTAAAGATTACACAAGATGTGAGGTTCGGAGGCGGTGTGATATAGTCTTGAGAGCAACAACAACAGTAGTATTCAGTGGGCTAGATACAATAAGTGTTGGTATGTTAGGTCACGTGAGGGAGATTTAGTGGAGCCTGAATCAATTGATAGAACGTGGAAATACACAGTAATAACCAGGAGGAATATTGGTGATGCCTGTAGCATATAGATCTCTAGTAATTTGTGCAACGACGCGTCAAAAACCACTCGCAGAGATCTACTCGCTGAAACTACAGCCGCTTCCGCCAGAGCAGAAGAAGCTCCTTTACTTTTCAGCTATCACGGAGTAAACCGGAGCCATAGAATAGTCAATCGGGTGAGCGAAGTGATATAATACTGTTGTAGAATACACGCTTGTAGAATACAAAAGGAAGGGAACGCTCAGGTCCCGTACAGCTAGAACGCGCGCCAAGCGTACCTAGCTATATAAGGAATGCTAAGCAAGCCTCGTCTACTCGCATTCCCCGTGACATATTCACTGATTATATCAGATATTTCATGTCTTATCAAGATTATCAAAACGGTGGCCGTCGTGGACACAATAATCCCATTAACTTGGCGCTGTAGGAACAAAAGACTATATGGATCCTGTCACGAATACGATCCTATGAGCCTGGAAAGGCAGTTTGTAGGTGCTTCAATACAAAATACTAAACTAAGGAGAAGGACCGGCTTGGGACCCAGTCCGCATACGGCAAAATGGCGGTGTTCTCCGGGCAGGTCGCTGCTAGCTCTGGTGGAATAATATGGTGTGGAGAGACAGAAAGTGTACTTTGGTAAATGCACGCCCTCATATGCGTGTCATCCCAGCGTTTGCGATGTCGGAGACCCTCTGGGCAGGGGCATAAGGCTCGTGCGGCGGTCTGTGGCATGGCTCCAAAGGCAAGCGGTCCGAACAAGTGACCCTGGGATTCTTCTCATAAGCTCCGCTTCATGAAGCTTTCAATTCAGCAAAGAGCTCTCCAATTGGATTCGGAGCCGGTGAGCATGCGGACGAATACATCAAATTTACCCTAGCGTTATACTAAATACATCTGTTCGATCCGCTCTGTGTGATGGAAGGACATATTATCCATGACAAGCACCCACTTCGATTCGGCTCATCTACCGGAAGCACGCGGCAATTAGTCAATGGAGTCCTCAAAAAGAAAAGGCGCAGTCTATAGATGCCCGGAACACCCGTGCGACATCATCTTGTGTATATGCTGGCAGTGTCTGGTATCTTTTCTCGCGCCAGAAGTCGGCTATTTTGGTTGCGGTCGCACATGAGGGACCATCCAGTCGCACCGGAGCCCAATCCGCTTGTCGCAACTAGATTCATCAACATACGCCAGGTGAGACGAACGGAACGCTAGCTACTGATGCAGGTGAAATGTCACGTAGACCAGCATTTTGACCCTTTGCCGCTCTATGAATGACATTCTTGGTCCAAATATCGAAGCTAATTCTCTCCTTATGTTATCAGTCGTCACAGGCACCTCGAACTCGACTTATAGGAAGACCACTATCTCGTTTTGAGCGAGACCGGACTTCTCGAGCAAGTGCTCACATAGTGCATCTAGCGTCGGCTATGTAATGCCCCGTTTTCGTCTGACACTGCTCAAAAAAGCTTTCGTAGTTCCAAAATAGTGAGAGTTTGAGCGGATTACCCTGATCGAACGGCGACTGCAACCGACAGCTTTAGCCGTCTGCGCGGCAATGAATGACTTACTGAAGGCCATATCACGAGGCTGTACATGTTGCGATTCTGCAAGGTTTGGGGTAATCTTTAGAAGTTGGTTGTCGACGAATGAAGCATGCTCACAGAAGCGTTTTTGCAACGGAAGTGCGCAATATAAAAGCTTGTGCATTGACTTGGCGCAAAACTGAGCCTCAAATCCACCAAACTACCAGCCTTATATGAATTTGATGTTCTTCCAATCAAAAGCTGCTACTTGCCACTAGTTGTATTCTAGCTAACGTGGATCGTTATCAATGACAGCAATTGAAGCCGTGGCTGAACAATAATAAATGGTAACCGTAAACAACCGCCCCAAAAGTCTTTCCCGCCATGCTTGTTCCCAATGAGCGCCGCCCCCTCCTTCTCCGCTTCAGCATGCCCATACTTGTGCGAAGCCTCCGCCGCACCCCCTACCCGGTCACTACTGTTAGCATCTCCTGTCTGAGCTTCGCCTTTGACCAAAGCTTTCAAATATTCATGACCAATACGGATTTCCCGTGCGGCCGTCTGAAGAAGGCCGTGCACGCTCTCGGCTGCGTTCTCGATGAGGTCAAGGGATGCTCTGTCGCCAAGTTTTCCATCAATTCTGCCCGCTATGTAACCAGCTCAGAAGACGAAAAGAGGAAATTAGGATGACTGACACTTGCTTGTGTAGCTGCACATATTCACCCTGTAGCTTTGTAACATTCATCTGCCATAATAAATTCTCTACATAAAAATGCAAGATTGTACATCCTGGTTGGCGGGTGGATGCTCCGGCCCGAGCACTCCTTTGCGAGCCTTCAGCATTTACACTTGCACCTCGTTCAGACACTGCTTTTTCAATATGCCGTTCGCACTTCGGACTGACTTTTGCTGAGATAATTCATACGGTATTAGACATGGCTATTAAGACTACCGAACGGGTCTTACAGCTGCCAGCACATCCACCGCAACCCCATTGACCGCGAATATCCCATGCGTCGTCCAAATATGCCTACTCACATACTATCCATAATTGCCTTCTTCCTCTCCCGGACCTCCTTAGTCAACTCACTATACTGACTAACATGCCCTTACCAACACATGTTAACATCAAAAAACTCACCCTCAGACTGCCTATTGTGACTTCGCAACATATCTGCAACCGCAAAATGACCGTTATCCTCCGCAAATTTCACAGCACTATCATATCCAGAGCCCCCCGGCACCGTGCATGTTGCCCCTAACGTCAAAAGAAGCTGCACAGTATCAAGACGTCCATATTCCGCTGCACCATCTAGAGCCATTCGGCCCTTTCGCCGAGACGGCGGTGCGTTTACATTTGCGCCCTTCTCTATTAAGAGAATGGCGATCTTAATATTCCCCATCAATGCAGCGCCCTGGAGTGCTGTCAGTCCTCCGCGGTCAGCAGCAGGGGCATTGATATCAACGCCACGGTCGATAAAAAATGCCACCAACTCCGAACTCGGGTTCTCGCTGCAGCAGAGTGCTTGAAGTGCAGTTCGGCCATATCTGTGTGCTGGAGGCGCCAAAACGTCAGCGTCCTCCTCAAGAAGCAGCGAAATCATCTCTTCGGAGCTTCTGCCGCCCTCACATGCTGCTTGTAAAGCCGTCCGTCCGTGGTCTGGTGCCGCTGGTGCATTGATGCAAGCTCCTCTCCTCAGGAGCTCCCTGACGATGTTGATTTCGCCCTTTTGAGCCGCCGCTTGCAGGGGTGTTCGTGCGCCTTTCCCTCCTCCCATCTGATTGATGTCCGCTCCAGCATCCAGTGCGCGATATATTATATCGTGGCCTTTAGAGTCCAAAATGGCTCTAGTCAGAGCTGTGTTCCAGTTGCTTGTCTGTTTTCTGTGAATTGGACCGTTGATACTCACTCCGTTTTCCAGTAAAATCTCGAATACATCGTATTCCCAACAATCAACGGCAAGTTCTACCAGAGTTATGTCCTGGTTGTTGGCAAACTCCTCCACATCAGCACCCTCTCGTATTAGATACTGAGTAATCTCTAGATGTCCTAATCTCACTGCTTCGCCGAGAGTTGTATAAGAGCACTCCTCAGGGATGTTATTGATTTCTGCTCCAGCATCAACCAAACACCTTACCACCTCTAATGAATGCCAGCTCACAGCTAGTTGGAGCGGCGTGCACCATCTATTAAATTCCTTCGGCCATATGGCAGAGTTAAGATCAAGGCCATGGTCGATCAGAATCTGCGTGTTGCCAACCACATCCAAACATGTAACGCTCTCCATATCCAGCTGGAGGATCTCCTCGAAAATATCCTTGAGCGAGAACCATCTAATCTCCAAGAGCTTTTGCAGGCATCCCGTCTGGACACCATCGACTAAAACGTCGGTCAAACACTCATTCATAATTCCGCCGTCAACTTCGTCTAGAATCCAGACATCGGCACCATAGGCTACCAATTTGGCCATGACGTCCAAATCCCAGGCGTATGCTGCTCCTAGAAGAAGGTCTTCCAAATCCAGATAGTCTCGCACCCATTCCAAACTAAGAATAGTTTGGACCTCGTGTATCCTGTCGTTAGCTATCGCAAGCTCTACGGAGCGTTGAAGTACATCGTATCGCGTAATCTCGTATTCGCCATGTTCCTCTTCGTCCTCGATTTCACCATTTCCCTTGCCTATCCTACCGTGGAGATAGACTTCGAGCTTTTCACTGGTGATGGCGGCGGAAATGATCCCTGGTACGGTCCACAATTGATCCGAGGCTCGACTATATGGCAAAATTATGTCGTAACACGTTCGATTTTTGAAGAAAGTCCATTCTAGGAGTGGTTCATCCCAGCAAGTACGAGCACTATCGATATCCAAGCCATCGATCAGCAACGAGCAAATTTTCTCAATGTCGTTTACTTCGATCGCTTTCTCTAGCGCAACTTCTCCTTCGGTCCTCTCTAGACGGACTGGTTGAGGTGGAGGAGGTTTTGGGCGGTCGCTAGGCCATCCAAGAAGAGCGTCAAGAACATCCCCTTGTTTTCGCAATTCTGCTAGCTTGATTGGGGTCTGGTTGAATGGCTCTTTCGAACCAAGTTTTGGGTCTTGTTGAACGCCATTCTTGATGAGAGCTAATGCGAGCGAAGAATTCTGGTTCCAGATGGCCAGTTGAAGACACCGCCCACCAGTCGGCCCAGCTATAATGCTACGATCAAGGCCACAGCGCACGAGACGCCACAGCAGTCCACTAGTATCAGACCAGGATCCTCTTGATGAGAGGCTTTCTAGTAACCTACAAGTGAATGACTGAACAGTGGATGACTGCAACTTGAAAAGTTGCTCGAAGAACTGATCATCATCTGTGTCGAGAGTCTTTTCGACCAAGCCTACCAAACCCGAGCCATTCAATAGGTTGTTGGCAGCCAGGAATAAACCAGTCTCAGCCAGTTGGATGGTAGAAGAGTGGGCCAATAGAGTGCTCTGCATCTGGGAGCCGTGTGAAACATGGATCTGGAAGCACTCAGGCATGGCTTCTTCCAAGTTGAAACTGCCTCCTCGTTGCTTGCGAACAGTAGTAATGATATCTATGCTTTCTGGTCTGTTCTTCAAGTTAAGCCCGTTGTCCTTTTGAACAGGGTGGTCTGGAACCCGAGCTTTCAGAACATCTCGTGTTGGGCTATTTGCAAATGCTGAGTTATCTAGAGCATGTATTGGTTAGTCGATTTACAACAAGGGTCGGAGCCAACGTACCGAAACTGAAGAGCAGTGAGTGAAATTGGAACCAAGGAAGGCCTTGAAACATGAATCTGTATGTGGTTGCCCACCCGAGTGGCATAGAGGATGCCTCTTCTAATGTTCTCATCGTCGTATCTTGAGTTAAGAAGGTCGTTGGGAACAGCTCCATACCTCCTCCAAAAACAGTAGGGCTAGGAGCTGGAGAACCCCGCTCAGAGATGGTCCAAGCACTGAGCGCCGCAGGGGTAGCTGATCACGTTAGTGAGAACTCTGCTGGAAGGGTATTGTTGCGAGCTCCCTTACCTGCGGCCGGACTTGGGACATATACCACGTCCTCGGGGATGTTATTCCGCTTCATCCATCTGTCAATCTTCTCCGGTTCCACCACGCTTCCTCGTACTTGAAAGACGAGCCCCCTTCTGTGCGTCTCCGCAAGCTTCCGCTGTTGTCGCTTTCTCACTATCGCCTTCATCTCGTTCGGCTTGACATTCTTGTCCCGGCCCCATTGGCTCAAGCGCGTCCTATATTGTCGAATCCTTCAATAGTAAGTCAAATCCATAATGCACCATTGCGGAAGACTCACGTTGCTGTAAAACCAATCGACTTGAACTCATGTTCCACCACCTCCTTTACTTCGGGAAGCGGGCGCTTCTGGTCAATGTGTAGCTCGATAATACGGGCCTTGACAGGTTCCCAATCGTCGGCACGCAACGTTGGGGCTTTTCGCTTTCGTGAATTAGGCTGCAGAGTTATTGGTTGTACATCTATATTGCTAGTGCCGTTGGAAATCGCGAGCTGCTGCGACTGTGCGACCATATCGTTTGCGTTCGGACTAACTGAGAGCAATATTTGGCTAGCGGCGAAGCCATTGTTGTAATCGACAGCGATGTCGCCGTAGGCTTGCACCGTGGGACCGTGAACATGTCTGAGTTGGTCGTAAGAGAGGAGCGGCCGCCATTGCGAATGTTCAGTTGTTGGAGGTCCGTAGTTTGGAAGTGGTGGTGGAAGCCAACTATGCCCCTCAGGCAGAAACTCGCTGCCTGGTGGCGGATAGTCCATGGCTGGCGTCGACCACCTCTGGAAGTGTTGGTTTTGATTGCAACGACGGTGTTTTCTATATAGCCCTCCAAAGTCAAGGGAGCTTGCAGAGAGTGATAAGTAGATTTGCTGGCGTGCCGACCAGATTCAGAGGCCTGTATTTATACATGACGACCTAATTGAGGCGGAAAGAAACGATGATGGAAAGGCGGTACAAAAGTACAATTGTAGGCGGCACAAAAGTACAATTATCGGGCGGCAGGCAATGGGATTGTGTGCCGTCTGCATGCGCCTGTTGGCCATTGGCGGATCAAGCAAGGCGCGCTAGCCTCCTGACCAGGATGACCACCCCACCTCCAGCGCTCCCCAACTTTTGCAGGCGTTGCGCAAAACTCCTATCCGCTTGGCGGCCCATTCGTCGACGATCTCAACTATGCGTCTTACCAAATCTTCCCATCAGCTCAACATGGCAAGCGGAAACAAATTGCAGCATGCCGCGTTGCTCAAAAGTGCAAGCTGACGGGCAAGGGCCATTCCCGATGCTTTGAACTACAATCTGACCAAGTATTGGTTTAGTAGTTGCTGCTCAAATTAACGTTGTTCATATCCAGTGCAACCGTGTAAGTCTATGATGTCGTGTAAGCTCGAGACAGCTGTGATGGGCGAGAAATCTCTGAAGCGTCAATTGGGCGGGGCTAAATTGGCTCGTGCGGCGGCCTGTGGCGTAACTCTGCTGAAGTGTGGGACAAGCGGGACTATGTATAGCGCTCCCCACACCTCTCTTCCAACACAGGGTGCTCTGGATGCGTACTTCTAATCCTGCCACTTACAACTACGCATATATTGTCACGCTTAACAGACGGGAATACAAAATATTTTGCACTTTGCACCCTCCCGTACAGCACAAACGGGTCAAAAGTAGACCAACAAGCGTGATGTCATGGAAAGAAAATGAGAAATTTGTCGCTACTGGTCTCAACATTCGGGGCTGGTTATAAATTAGTGATAATGTTCGCGCTCCACTATTGAGTTATTATCTCGCACCAGATTCGGCACCGTGGAGGACGTACCTTGTGCAACTTTGTCAGAAGAACGGTGTTTCTGCCTAGCTGGATGACAGGGCTGTCAGGAGGAATTGCGCTTTACAACAAAGGTCAAATAGAAGGTGTTCAGCACATATATATGTATATGTATATGTTCTACAGTAGAAGTCGAATTGAGTGTCGCTGGTTTTTATAATTAATTATTTTTAGCGGGGCCCATTTCCAAACATTTGTGGCTGCGCAGAGCGGAGCCAATTCTTGCCCATTCCATGCTTCATGTCACGGCACGCGCTGTGGATCTACAGATACAGAGGGCAACGGTGGTGCTATACGAGAATCTATAGCTGAGGAAGGAAGAAGGAGCTCGAGGAGAGCATGCTGTATATACACTAGGCGCTCGGCGAGCTCGCCTAATATGGGTCACGTGTGCTTGGGAGGACGCGACGTGACAATTCATGCTCTACTTCCTACATACACGCCCAAATATTCCAGCCTTTTGCGTCCGTGCTTCACAACCGAAAGTTCTTCGCAAACCTCCTACAAACTAAAGAGTACATAATGTTTGTTAAACAGGCTAGGTCTAAGGATCATACCTAGCCTATTAGGGAAGTTGTAGGTATGCTTGCGCAGGATGCATACGTATTTTTGCTTTTGATGGTGAATTTACGTACGTATGTGATACTCACGTCTGAGTATCACAGCTTTATAAGTAAATAGATCCGTTCTGTAGATTAGGCTCTACAGCCTTCAGCAATTGACTCGTTTACCCTATACTCTCTCAAGGCTCCGTGACTCTCTATTTCAACAATGCTGCTGATGTATTAATAATTGGCAGTGCTAAATAAAGTAGTAATGAGCGTATTACAATGTTTATAATGCCCAAAAGCTATGCAAAATACTAGTAAATTTTTAAAAGTACCAGTGCAAAGCCTAAAGCGTGCACAGGTTGGAAAGGCACGAATATTTAAGCATGTAGGAAGCAGAAAGAGAAACCATATAACCAACCCCCATCCCTGCAAGGCGAGAATCCCGTAGTAGAGCTGACAAACTCCATGGAAATGCAAGATTCTCAACGAAAAATACGACGACACTCTTGTGGCTATTTCATTGTGTTCTCTTCTTGTCGGAATACCCGGGTCATAGATATTGCCTATACTTTAACCTGAGGGCACGGCCGCATGTGTTCATGTGTAATGCTCGTTGGGGTTGTTGGATAAGTCTTGATTGATTCTAAGCTACATGTCGCGAAAAGGTTGTAGGTCCCGAAAGGGACCCACAACTCTTCACGTGACTAGTTACATGCGTTCCAACACTTCTTTATAGGTTTTTAATTAGCTAATTTATTGAAAGATAAGTGCTATCGGCAAAATTTGTACTATTTTAAATTCTACCTTTTCTACCTCTTAGTGACACATGTACAACACACCCAAAGTAGACCAGCTTCGCCCTAACTACCTTGTTACTGTTGGTATGTTAGGCCCTGAGTTAATAGGGGGGTGAATGGAGGAGTTGTCAGAAATAGGATCTATTAGGCAGGGAATCAATTGGAGGATCTGTGAAGGTGTCACGGCGATGGAAATACAGGCTCGCAAGAGCGTTACAGGTGATATTATCTACAGTTCTAAGCCGTAAATTAGGGGGAGAGATTTTCTAGCTTCTTGGCCTACGTACGTAAGCCGATTCCTGACAGTTTCGAAGCTTACTGTATTGTCACTGATTTCCATGCAATATATCCTAGAACAAAACTTCGTCGAGCACTATGGTTTTGCCTCGGGCTTTGCAGCAGTATGTAAAATGTGATGTCACTGTGAAAACCAAAAACTATCCGGTGCCGCTTTCCGCACTTAAGCACATATGCTACTTTAAAAGAGCCGCTTTTACCGTAAGTGTTGGAATGCATGTACATAGTTTCACGCGTTCCATCAGATCACGGGGATTGTGGGTCTTCTACCACTATATAACCACCTGGCAATAGGCCGTAGTTTAGAACAATCAATCATCAATACCAGAACCACTCCAGCAAGAGCGTAGTCACAGCTACTACGCCTTTTGCTACGTGGTATGTATTCCGACAGTAGGGGTGCGACCTAAATTTATGGTGCACCAGTTGGACGTGTCTGCAACCAGCTACCAAATTCAGTCATCATTTAGAGTCGTGCAATGAAACTTTCGCTATATCTCTGCCTCCAGCCACAGCGTCAGCCTCAATTCATCGACTAACCTGATGGAATTGTGAGAAACCACATACTAAAATGGCAGTTCCAATTCACGGTTCGCAACGCCATATGCCCTCATCCCAATTCTAAGCACTGGTTCAATAACCTTCATGATGACAGCCGTTTCCGAAGCACAGCTATTCTATACGTTCCACGGCAACACGACTGCTATGCTTGCCGAGATTACTTCGCAGATCAAGTATATCCCCAATTCGGCCGTACTTCACTGAGTTTATATCGTTCTTGCGAGAAGATGCAGCAAGACTGTGGTTTGAACCCTGACGACTTGCACGAGAACTCTTATCAGATAAGTACGAATGTTTTGTCTGCTGGGGACCATAGCATTTCAAAGATTCTCGAGAAGTGTAAAAAGGTGGGTGATTTCTTAAAACCGGAGCAATTGTTTTTACAACACCTGTTGAAAAAGTCGACCAACTTACTGCATCAAGCCGAGATTGTACGAGTAAGTATACTTTAGCAACAAAAAGTAAACAAGAAAAAAGTGGAAATAAAGTATAGAAGTTGTCACGAATCCATATCCTGGTGCTATTGAAGCCAATAGGGAGGTTCTATTACGAGGGTTCTAAACCAAGGAGAGAAGGTATAGCAAGAGAATCGTCAACCAAGTCAAGCATGTGGAACACTAGTCCTGGATAGGAAAGCATATCCGCATGATCACGTGGTAACAGTGACAAGGTGTGCGGAAGTTGCTTATACGAGCAAGTTGCGTATTAAGTAGTAGTAGTTGTTTTCTATTTTGCAACTTGCTTATTAAGTACGTTATATGCCAAAAAAAAAAGTCTCGTTCTTAAACGAGGTCCGTACGCAACGCCACGTCTCAGTTCCACGTGATGGGCCAACCAGGCATCATGTGTAACATACGATAAGCACAGACGTAAAACAGTGAAATATTTAAGCATGCACAAAGTACATTTAGCTACACAGCTTTATCTCGCACTATATGCATAGCACCCGTTAAAGCATAGAGCATGAACCACTTCAGTTATGCCGAGAGGCTCCATGAGTTCCGGAACCCGACTATACGCATCCTCGACATCCTGCCTGGACGCGACCCGTCGCGGTCAATCTACTGTCGTCTACGCCACACTAGCCTGAAGACCAATCCCACTTATGACGCTATATCCTACTGCTGGGGCGAGCTATCGCCGGTCGCCGAAATCATCTGCAACGGTAGATCACTAAATATCACGCAAAACCTGCATGACGCTCTCTTAGTCTTCCGCAGCCAGACTCACGTTGTGTCCGTGTGGGCGGACGCAATCTGCATCAACCAGAGCGACGGCGAGGAAAAAGCACAGCAGATCCCATTCATGTGGCGGATCTATCAGGACGCTCGCACAGTGAGGGTATGGCTTGGGAGAGACGAGGCTGGACACGCGGTCAACGCATTCCAGATCCTTGAGAGTTTCTACACCAGGGCGGAGAAGCTTGCGAGGGAGAAAGGGATCCCGTTTTCGGAGTTGCACTCCATGTCCACGAGTTTTTTTCTGAAAGAGGGAAACAGATGGCTCGACTTGCATAGGTTCGAACCAGAGGAGGCGTGGGAGCTCTTCGTTCCCTCGCTTGGCGAGTTTCTCAAGCTGAAATGGTGGGCTCGAGTCTGGGTCGTCCAGGAAATTATATTTGGTGGTGCTGGTGCTGTTCTTTATTGGGGAGATGCCCAGATCAGTTGGAACACCGCCCTGCTGGCAATCGGTGTCGCGATACAACTGGTGCCTATGGCGCAAGCTCTCATCGCAGGGCTACCTCATGAGACCATGATACGCATACATCGCCCGCTGGTCATGCTCAAGGCGAGTCGGAGTCACACACCGGATCAGGGTTCGCGGCCTACCCTACTTGCCTTGCTACTCACGTTTCGGCAATGGACCTCGGGTGATGCACGAGACCGGGTGTTTGCCCTGCTGAATCTTTCGAGAACGCCGGGCATTATACAGCCCAACTACAGTGGCAGCTACAGTGTGGAGGATGCGTACTTTGATACAGCTGCGGCCATCCTAGCGACAGAGCCTGGCCTCGCCTTGCTTGCGGTCTCGAAGAGTCTTGATAAGCCACCGACCCTCAACCTCTCCTCATGGGTGCCAGTCTGGAACACACCGTTCGACGGCCAAATTGTGGCATTGCATTTCCTGGAGTTGTTCAACGACACACGTCAAGAGGTTCACTTCGATGCCACCCTTGCATCTACGTATCCCAAGGAGTGTTACAAGATTTCGTCTGATAAGCGTATCCTCAAGCTGAAAGGAATCATCATGGACGAAATCGTGGAAACAGCCAGCGCCTCCTCCATGGAAGAATGGCGTCAGAGATTGGGCAAGAGCGAAGCCTTTATAATCCTTATGCGCCATGTAGACCTTTACCGGTGGGCCAAGGTGTCGCGAGCGTCACGCTCGAAGCGCTACATCAACGGCGAGCCTTCCTTCGTGGCACTAGTAAAGACGCTCTCCTACGGCCAGCTTCCTGCTGACGTCTCCACCGAATCGATCCAGAAAGACCTGGACTGGCGGGTTGAGCGGGGATGGCTGCCTTCGCTACTCTATTCCTGGGGAGTCCCCTGGTCTTCCATCCTATATCGGCTTGTCGACTGGGTCTGGTACTGGGTGTCGATTATCCTTAAGAGGTCTCTGACCCAGCCTATTCCGGACGAGGACATGTCGGCTATTAATCTTTCTATCCAAGACCGTGCAGTAAATAGGCACCTCTTCAG
The DNA here is from genome assembly GCA_918026815.1 of Chalara sp. BL73. Classification (NCBI taxonomy): domain Eukaryota; kingdom Fungi; phylum Ascomycota; class Leotiomycetes; order Helotiales; genus Chalara; species Chalara sp. BL73. The sequence continues at coordinate 1,607,254 of CAKJVC010000150.1, read as the reverse complement.
AACGAGGGGAGGGTACGTTGGGCAGACAACGAATCTGGAGATCAAGGCAGGAAAGGACTCTGTAGCACTGATACAAGGATGTCGGTTTCCGCTTATTCTCCGACCAGCTACTGTAGGTAGTGCACGCTGGCGAAGTGCGGGTGGATGTTACGTCCATGGGATGATGTACGGGGAGAGATTTGACAGGACTAAGTGTGTAGATATCGAATTAGTGTGAAAGTTCTTGAAGTTTCCGATTGCAATTAGAAAAGGTAAGGGCTTCGAACAGCAGCCTCCACTGGAGTGATGGACATTCTAATTGAACCAGGCGCAAGTCCATACGGCGGGTTTATGACTTGACATTGCTCCGAGCTATTACGACTCCATGGCGCTGGTCAGTGTAAGGTTCTCTCCTATTTCGAAGTTGAAATTTTATAAGCTGATGCAGTCCCTTATATCGGAGACCCTATATATCGGAGACCTCTATATATCGGAATAAACCTCTGGATCAGCCAGGCCGTAGGTAGCTATAACGGATCTCTTTATATCGGAGTATAGGCATCGAACTGAGAGTTCGAAACATCCAGGTCGGACTGTATTACGATGCTTCTAAAATCTCTACAGAACGTTTACGAGTTATCGTACGAGAAGCCTGGGATGCTGTGCCAGGCAGCTTTATTGATGGATTATTTAAATCTTGGTGGCGACGATGTCAAGCTGTGATAGATGCCGAGGCGGCCCTACAAAATGCTAGAGAAAAGGGGGGTCTGTACATTACTCAGCATCGAATCAAGAAAGCGGTCAATATCTATATCCCTAGTTTCATTCGTCGATTTACCTTAGTTAATAGAACCTTGTCAAACTCTACAGGCCCAGTTTTTGCCCTTTATTTAGGGGTATAGTCGGCCTTTCCCAACTTTATATTTTAGGCCGAAGCTTATTTTCAATCCAGCGCTCAATTGCGTTACCGGATGCGAGAAAAGCGGGTCGTTTTGCACTAACAAAAAATCGTTAGTCGCTCTGCCCGAGGTACCGACCCGTATAGCGACGTTGCGTGAATTTGCGCACAAGACTCTTTTATAAATAGCAGAAGTGAAAAAAATCTCGATAATGAAGCTGTATTAAAACAATTCTTTGGTGTTTTCAAAGGAAACTGACCGCTAATCAAGAGCCAAGGCGACGATACAAACGTAATTTTCTAGTAAAAAAAGGTTTAAATTGTTCACGAGTGGCCACGGAATACGTTTGACGCAAAATCATAAAAGATATCGATCTGTACACAGAGTTTGGATTACTCAAAGTCAAAGTACCTATTATTTTTCTCGGCACGTGGGTTTTTCGCCACGCGGGATAGATGTTATAAAGAGAAGTAAGACGGCTGAATTCAACAAGCCGTCGTTATATTGACGGTGCTCGCTCGGCTCTCATGAGAATTACTTGTAAGTGGTTCCATTCCCCTGTCTATATCATGGACATGACTTCCAGCTCTGTTGCTTACTACTTATCTAAGTCTGTATCTGGAAATTGATCATTTTGTACCCCACAACGAGTACGGTTCGGTACACATTGTCTTACTATGTTTGCACGCTGGAGTAAGCACCTTTAAGTACTCGCATATTTATTGCCCGACGGCAAAGTCTTTCCCTTATATAAATATTCCCAAATATCCACGCTTTGTAAAACTGTTTGATCTTGAGTACACCTGTCTGTTTAGCACACAATCGAGTTCATCTGGCTCGAGATAACTGCACCGGGGCGAACACATCAATTACTTATTCGGTACAGATTTCAGTGTCTCAGAGGCAGAAAGAGATATCGACATGAGTATAAGAAAGTGGCTATCAACCCTGACTGCGGTCATGGGGATGGCTTCTTTGGCATGCGCAGTAGTGGATGACCCGGCAAAGGACGCTACTCCATACCACAAGGAGTTCGTGCTATTCCGCAGCGCCAATATGGCTTCCCCAGACAAGCTCGCCAGTGGAATTGGTTTCCATTCATTTCGAATCCCCGCTGTAGTTCGCACAAGCACTGGCCGGATTCTCGCCTTTAGTGAGGGACGCCGGCACACCAACGAGGACTTTGGCGACATCAACCTGGTCTACAAGCGCACGAAGACCACTACCGATCATGGCGATGCACCTGGAGACTGGGAATCGCTGCGAGAAGTGGTCGGTACCGGCCCGGGCACCTGGGGAAACCCAACACCAGTCGTTGACGGCAATACTATTTATCTCTTCATGTCCTGGAACGGCGGAGAATACAGTCAGAGGGGCAACAATGTCCTGCCGGACGGTACTGTTACCAAAAAGATTGACTCGACTTGGGCCGGCCGTCGCCACCTATACCTCACCAGCAGCACCGATGATGGGAACACCTGGTCGACCCCCCAGGATATGACTACCACACTGACTCCGGATGGTTGGACATGGGACGCAGTAGGGCCAGGCAACGGCATCAAGCTAACCTCGGGCGAGCTCGTAGTCCCAGCTGACAGCCGCAACATCGTGGGACGAGGTACACCAGGAAGCCGCACCTGGTCAACCCAGCCGCTCACCGGGGCAGGTTCAGAGGGCACAATCGCCCAGACACCAGACGGCAACCTCTACCGCAACGACCGTGCAGGTGGAGATGTCAACTACCGCAAGGTTGCCCGCGGTACGCTTGCTGGCTTTGGTGCTTTTACTGTCGATACAGGGCTGCCAGATCCGGGTTGCGAGGGATCGGTGCTGCTCTACAACCTGGACGCGCCTGCTCGGGTTATCTTTATGAACTCAGCAGACGCTGGTTCCCGGCGAGCCATGCGTGTGCGCATCAGCTACGATGCAAATGCGGAGAAATTCAACTTTGGCCGCAGGCTTTCTAACGCTGAAGTGCCAGCCTCCGGGTTTGAGGGCGGCTACTCAAGTATGACGAAGACTGCTGATTACAAGATTGGTGCGCTGGTGGAGAGTGACTTCTATGAAGATGAAAACGCCAAAACATCGCACCGAGCGATTTTATGGAGACGTTTCAACCTGTCCTGGATACTCAATGGTCCGGAAAACTAGGACTGTTGCATATAGCACAGTATCATTCAAGCATTGGGGCGATTTTTGCTACATACAAAAGCTAGAAATACATCCGAGCGTCGCGGGGTATGTGGTTCACGTGACCTTCGCCGTGCAACCAACAGGTACTGTAAATAGCAAAAACATAATTCTAGAAATGCATTTTATGCTCGAGCTGCATTAAACATATACCATAGCAAACCTTCTGCTCTTTTTTTGATTTGCGACAAATATTTTTGTTTAAAGTGCCTAGTAAAAATCTTCGGAATTGCTGATGGATAATTTCTCTGCATCCTCACCGGCACGAGCCTCAAATTGAAGAAAATCTACAGCAGTTCTAACATGTAGGCATTTTAGAGCCTGAGATACTGGCCCTCTCTGAGCCAATGCTGGATCACAATGCTGGTGTATCCCTCGACAACAGGACCTTCTCCTCGAAGCCAATCCCAAAGCCGCGAGCCTCCAGCGCTGACAAATTCCATCCCGAAGACTCAACATTGTGTCAATCAGCACGGCATTCAAATAGTTGCTTGATGTGATCATATTTCTCCACAGGAAATGAAGCCGATTCAGGCTGGCCGTTCTTACTCCCAGAACTTGAGAGATCAATGGTTCTCCTCGTTGGAGTAGTGGGGGGGAGGGGGGGTGGGTGGCTCCGGGCATTCCGCGAAGTTGGGGTCCAACCCCCTGGTTTGGGGACACGGAAAACCCAGTTTCTTTGGGTGTGACATCACTTTCTGTCGTCTTGGGCTTAAGACTGTCCGGGAGAAAAAGCTTGGCGGACTGGGTTGTACCAGCCTCGGTCAAATTTTAGTTCTGGTGACAAGCTTTTTTTTTTAAAAAGAAAGGGGCGAGCAGGAGAATAATGGTGTAGCGAAGTGGCACAGCAGTGTTTCATGTATTGCTCCCTAAGCCTCCAACCTCCATCCTCATTCTCCTTTCTAAGTTCCGTACATCAAAAAAAAAAAGCAATGTCGGTTTCTACACTCGGCTTCGCCGTCCGCGTAAACGGCTCGTGCCAATCCAACGAAGTCGACTGCGGCCAGACTGTATTTCCATACCACGCCTGCTGCCCCTCAGGCTCCTTCTGTCCCCAGCAATACAACGTGAACGTGCGGCCCTAAATGTCCCGCCAGACAATACGGAATGCTAACTCGCCTTATAGTGCTGTCCAACATCCGCAAATTGCACAGCGACTCTTATACAGGATCCGCAATGCGCAAACCAGACGTGGGATTTGTATGACAACAATGGCTATTTCTGCTGCCATAAAGGCAGGACGGGCTATGCGTCGACGACGAACAGCGATGGGTGTGCGTTGCCGGGGTATGCGTTTCGAAGTGGTGAAGTTTTGTTGAATGTTATTAGTACAGAGCAAGGTAGGGGATCTTCCTTCCTTCGACCTTGCCTGAAAAAAGTAGAACGAATAGAGCCGAGAAATGAACTGTGAATAGCTGTAACCTCGTCTGCGTCAAGCACCAGTAGCGTGTCGACTCAAACGTTTTCCACCTTGTTGGATACATCAACCACAGCTTCCACAGCTAGAGTGGCCGCCAATCCCTCAAAGACAAATACGGGAGCTATCGTTGGTGGCGTTATCGGCGGTATCGTAGTCGGAATCGCCATCGCCCTAGCAATTTGGATATTACGAAGAAAGAAGCGATCGCGCTCATCAGCGAAGGGAACTGGAATACCCGTTCTTGGAATACCAGTTCTTGGACAAAACGGACCACAGGAACTGCACGGTGCAGAAGTTGCTCAACTGGACGATCAGCACAGATACGGTGAGATGAGCACGTCTCAGGAAGCAAAGCAACTGGCCAGCCCTCATGGAGTTAGTGAGCTTCCAGGGTAAGGAAAGATTCAGAAGACGGGATTTCGAGGTACAGGCTCAAGTTACCGCCTGGCTACAAGCGCAGCAACAACAGTTTCTGTCGCAATATCCCAGTCCACCTGATGCGTTAGACAGCCAGCTATAACACCCGAGCCAGCAGAGAGGATCAGCACCCACATAAGTGCAAAGGACCATCTTCCTTTATAGAACTTAGAAGATTGGGAGAGGCCGCATAAATGGGCTTGGCCTTTTCCATTAATAGCTGGCGTATAGGCCATCATGATACTGATTTTATTTTCTCCCGTCTCGGAAATTGAATTGTGATTAATAGGTAGAACACTGTTTCGCCGTGTGATGGCAGCCCTGTCGCTTGTTCTAGAATATCCCATGGCCCATCCCTACCCCAAAATCTATTTACGGAATCTGGATCTACTTCTTCCCTTTTTGTTCTGTCAGGTAGATACGTAGAAGAACGCGTTCTGGGCGTATAAAGCGCCACCCGCTTTTGGCAAAACATAGCTTTGTCACAAAACTGATCGTCGGACTAGTTATAGCTGACTACAATCCCTCAGTCACTATTCTACTAAGCGACGATAAGCATCCCTTCTATCCTGGCGAGCAACAGCTTTGCGTACACTCGCTGTTCTTTTATTCCACGCTGACAAATAAGTCTAGGGAGACTCACGAACGGGTTGTACCACTTCCGGAGGTAGAAGCCGAAATTTTTGAGATTTTCAAGAAATGGCTATCCGATCATGAGTGCCAACAATTGGGCTGTTCAATTGTGGGTCATCGGTATTCAACAATATGACTAGCTATTACTGTACAGGTTCTTCCGCCTCGCGGACTACTTTCAAGCGAGATAAAGTCGAGTTATGGTGCTGTTCCTCATACTAATTATATACAAAAATACACCGTCCCGTTCGCCCCTGCGACGATTGTAAATTAGCTAGGTTGTGCAGTATGCAACGTCTGAAATATTTGAAAATGGCGACTAGGTGTTCCTCGAAGAGTTTCTGCGTGAATTGGCAGCTGCCCAGGTACAACGTATGCAAAAGCTCGTCAAAAAAGGTAAAAGACGCCCAGGGAAGAGTAAATACAGCTATGATGATGTGATTCGGTCTGCGAGGTTGAGAGCTTTATACTAGACCTTCTAGATTCCAATACAGTGGTTCAGTTGATAATAGGGAGATCTGCCGGCATCGGCGACGGATCACAGTAAAGAAGGATATACGTTGGAGATGCATCAACGATAGGGATAGGTTTACATTAGTGCGATGAAAGCGGGTCACAATTAGGAAGGATCTACGTTAGGGATGGATCCACGATGGCTCTCTTTACATATATTTGTTCGGGATAGGTTGGGAGATTTTGTGCCCCCGGCTCTGGTCAGTTTTGGCTATAATAGAAACTATGTATAAACCTATCTCCGCGGCTTCTGCTTCAACAGCTGCCCCAATCTCCTCCTGCTTAGCTGATAATAGTTGCTGTGCGTTTTCATATAATAATTGTCGGAATACCCGTTGAACAGGCTAGGTCTAGAGGTCATACCTAGCCTATTAGGGAAGTTGTAGGGATGTGTCGGAATACCTACCACGTAACAAAAGACGTAGTAGCTGTGACTATGTTCTTACTGGTGTGGTTTTGATATTCTCGATTGATTCCTCTAAGCTACGGCCTATTGCCAGGTAGTTATATAGTGGTAGAGGACCCACAATCCTCGCGATCCGATGGAACGCGTGAAGCTACGTACATTCTTTCCAATAATTACAATCATCAAATGAACGCTGTTGATCAAGCTGATCAACTAAAATCATATAACTCTGGTTTACGATGTATTCGCAAAGGAAAATAGCATGCTATTTGGTACTTTATATTCAACGCTGTTCCAGCCAACTGTTATTTTCTTTTTTTTCTATTTTAAAGCTTCTAACACGCAAAGGTTTACGGCTCAGAGGGCGTTCAGAATGGAGCTTTCTACAGCTCTAATGAAAAAAGATCAACAAACGCCACGGAAAAGAAAAGCTCATATATCACCAAATATCGATTCAAATCACAAACTAGAGCCTACAAATAGTGCTCGAGATTGTCATGCTTGTAAAGCGACAGGTAATGTAAAAGTACCTTCAAAGTGCAGGATTTTGGGTGATATTACGGGCGATTCTTCGCAAAATAAACGTCCTCCTGCATCGAGGTATGCATGTATTGCCTGCCAGGCACCCCTTTGTTTTATAGGTGACTGTTTTGAGTGGTATCATAAGAATCTAGTATTAATAGAAGGAAGAGAGAGTGTCACGTCGATAAGATGCATCAGTCGTCTAAGAATGAGAAGGCTGGACAGGCCGCGAACTCCACCGCCATCTGCGAAAATTAGCGTCCAGATTATCCAGTTTGGATCTAACACAACACACCAAGAGAGAGCAGGCGTAACGGCCGCTGTTGATTGTTTGAAGAAGGGTTCATATCGAGTGGCTCGATGCCGAGATCGACAAATTCGAGAGTGCAAGTTATGTTGACGAAGCCATGTTCTCAATCGTCCAGCCTCAACCAGCTGATCGGCGGGGCTTGTCAGAAATCAGCTTACATCATATTGCCAAGGAACTACTGGACGAGTGTATTGCGGGTCATAAGAGTAATATCGATATAAGAGAGAAAGAGTGCTGTAGCCAACCTGATAGTAATATACATATTTAGAAGTCCTCTACTTGATCTCATTGTGAAGCCTCTATTCCTGACAGAGTTGAGGACTAGCGTTTGCGGGTATCCCTGTGGGGCGGCGGGGATTCTCTCGAACAAGGGTGAAGCTGATTTCGAATTTCACTGTATGGCTTCAACGTTATCTCCATATGTGATCTTCGAACCAAATACCAGGTCTGTGCCAAATTTGCGTGTAGCCCCTGGTAGAGCAACTGCTCGACATCATTTTGGCCTCGTCGTCGCCACCTCGCTGGCGTTGCTTCTTTAGCGTTGTTGCATTTGTTGTACTACCCCACACCCCCCCTAATAATCAGCACTTCTCAGGGTCAATACAAAGGGGTATGAACTAGGGTGCGTACAAGGAGCCACCGATGAGAGATGGACGACAATTCCGAATAATATACGGTATGTGTTTGTACGTAGATTAGCTATTGAATGGGGGACAGGTCATGTGACGGAGTCACATGACCCAGGAAGGGGCATATCCTCATTCCTCCATTCAACCTTCAACAATCAATCACATTCAACTTAAGCAATCCACGTAAAGACGTGGTGTTGCCACAGGTAGAGTGATCCGACACGGAGATCAGATCCAACCCGAAGATGCGCCTACAGCAAAGCTTTCAACAAATCAATTGTCGTAAATGCTAATATAAAATATCGAATTAGCAAAGCGACTAGTGAAACTGGATAATATCCTGGGTCTTACCGCAAGTTGCTTTTTTCCATCATCTCCTTCCTTGAGCTTTTGTCTTCCAAGCACTAAAACCGCAAGAAGATTTTTGCGTGTCTGTCTCTCGAGTATTTTTTGTTCAAATGTATTGTTGATGACGAATCGAGTGATAAATACGGGCTTTTCTTGACCAAGTCGGTAGATACGCAAGATGGCCTGTTCTTCTACCATGGGGTTCCAGTGTAGCTCAATTAGAATGCAGTGATTTGCAGTAGTCAGGTTGAGGCTAGAAACGTTCTTTAGCATCGGTCAATTCTTGGTCTCGGGGGAGCAGGGGAACATATTGGGGAGGGGCCGGGTTGAGGAAAGAAGCTAACTCACCCCTGGCCGCCGCAGGTTATAGAAATCAAGATAACCTTGATTGTTAGATCTTCCTCGAATTGCCTTAATGACTCCGTTCTCTTTGCGTACCTCATTGATCCTTGAAAGCGACAGCAGGAAATGCCAGCTCTTTGCAAACCCTCATACATGACGTCTAACGTAGATGTCCACACAGAAAAGATGACACTATCAATCTTAGAGATTTTAATGATAAGATTATAAGGTAGATAAACAGTCGAATAATGGCCGAATGCGAACTTACCACTTATCCTTGCAAGGAATTTATAGAACGTGAGCCACGACTGCACTTAATTTGCTTGGAAGAGCCTCGTCAGCATTACCCAACGGCATATTTTCTGAAAAGGAGCCGGGAGGAGTCGGAAGTTGTGGGGTATTTCTCCTTTTTGATTGAACACAGCCCATACATAGTCTGAACTGATCAGCTTGTGTCGCAATTGGACTGCTTGGTTCAGCACAAGTTTCTTGTTCTTCGGATATATCGGTGCCGCAGTTAAGACATGCTGTGTCAGAATTCTCTAGAAGGTGATCCAATTCATGCTCGTTGGTGAGGCCTTCTTCGGCAACTTGTGCAATGTCTTTCGACTCAGCTTCCTCCCTCCGATTTGCGCTTCCATGATTGCAGATGTATCTTAACTCGATCATTCTCTGAAATGCATTTAAATATGTAAAGGCACTTGCAGAACCAGAGTTGAGGGATTGATCCAGCAGCTGAATTGTACCTTCTCTAGCCGCGTCATATACATTCTGTTCCTCGGCATTGAAATCGACGGCATTAATCAATTCCTCACGCGCGGGTAAAGGGATTGTATTCTTTCCCCGATGAATAGCTATCATTTTCATTAACAGCGGAGTCTCTGGAGCGGTTTCTCGTCTGTTGCCTTCTTCCAAGGTTGGATAATGTCGACATCGAAAGTTTTCGGATTATCGTACGGATGGACCTTTAAGAATCGAAGGAGACTTGAATATCACTGATACGATTTTGTAGTGGGGTCCCTGTAATGCACCACCGATGGAAGGCATCAAGCTTACGCACTGCTTGGGCATTTTGAGAACTTGACCTAATCATATGCGCTAAATTGAATTTAGCCATTTTTCGTGAGGGGGGGGGGGGTTCAATCGCCTTCATCCAAAACGATACGGTGCTACTTCCAAGAAAATAAGCCTTGTCCTTGTGATTTCTCGGACCATCGGCGGCTTTTCCATTCGGAAGCCACAACGTTATAAGTTGTGATGATAGCATCGTAGTTCTTTAGCGCAGAAACTGGCACTTGTCTACCTGCGCCGTAATATACCAGTCCTCGAAACCTGCTTTCCATGTGCCTAGTCTCCTTCAGCGAATATCAAATATTTAGTTTGTTCACCTTCTACATACCGTTTTATTTGGCCGTCCCAGACAGTAAGCACTTAATATAATTAGCAAGAAGAACTTAATTTGATGAGAAGCAAGCAGTGAATACTGACGAGATAGGGGTGTAATTATCAGTGTTCTTTTGGAAATAGGATTACTCTCCCGGATGCGTACTTCCCTCAGGCAATCGCAATTCTTTGTGGATGTTCCCGAAGCGGCAATCAACGCGAGCATGGTTAGTGTCTTTCCCAGTCCCATTTCGTCAGCAAGGATGCCTCCTCGAAAGGGCTTAGGCTGTTCAGCTTGCGTCATTCCGGTAAGTGTGTTCTGATATCTATATCATGAGGTTGAATTAGTATTCATACCTTCATCACGGCACCCTCACTCCAAAGTGAAATCGCAAGCGATCATACCTCGTCCATCCGAATCTGTCAACATATGATCTCCAAACATCGCGGCGCGTGCTATTGAAATCCCAACCACGCTCTCTACCTAGTAAAAATGATAAGGCTTGTTTTTGGTGGCTAGAATGAACCATCAGCGTTGGTTTAAGTGATCTCGGGGTGCATACCTGTGGAGTATTTCTTTGACCAATGGCACTTATTGCTCCTCTTCAAATTGTTCTTCGTTGCCGAACTCGTCGAATAAACCATCATCGTCTTTTGCTTCATATTGAGGGCTATCAATTCTCTCACCGTCAAATACTGATGTCATTACGACATTCTCTTGTATGGCTGGGAGACAATGCGGATTGATGTATGGAACATTGAGTTCGCACCGATCAGGAGTCTGAAGGAACAGCTCGCATATTTGGAGAAATTTACCTACAGCATCCGCCGAGTTCATAGGGCCATATACATTGATAGAGATACTAGCAGTAATCGGAGTAGGATTGTGGAGTCGCGGTTGTCGTACCCGACTTGCGTTGTTAGGCTCCATACACCGCAATCTGATCTCGAAGACCGCCTTGGCTTTTAGTGAAAGTGTTTGTAGAACAGAGAATCCTCTTTTTAGGAGCTCGTAATGACCTAAGCTGTCATTGAAACTCTTCAGCAGAGGGGTGCCATCCCAGCATAACTTCTCCAGATCCTTGCCACGCACAGACTTCTCGATGTGTTTCACCGGTATATCCTAAAACTATGTGGATTTTTCATATCAGTGTGTCTTTACTGGAATTGTGTAATCATTAAGAAGTGAGGAAACGCACACCACCATAACAGACTTCAGGCTCTTTTTGAAGGCTTTTGGAAAGATTTGAATTGTCCTTGAACGATGATGACTTCGTAGCTTGTGACGCAGATGGGCAATGTGGTTCTATGGTCTCAAAATCGATACGTGTATCGCATTTTCCCGAGATTTGCCCCTCGCTTGGAACATCAAATTGGACTTTGCACCGCTTTCTCTGCATTTGAACCCAGAAATTTGACAATTTATCGCGAGAGCGAATATGGCGGCTAATGAAGCTTCCAATATTCTAGAAAATAACCTGCCTCCTGCCTCTTAGCCCTATAAATGCGATAGCCATGAACGGCAGGTCAGAAAAAAAGCCTTGTGGGCTCTGAGGATTGTTTCTGCCAGGGCTGCGCCAGAGAAGGCTGAGCAATCACAGCAGTATATAGGTGGGAGACTGCAACCAATCAAACAATGACAACAGCTTCGATTTTACTGGCAAAACAGCGAGGCTCACGGGGATCAGGTCATGAGCACATAAGGCAGACTGGTGCCAGGGCTGATGATGGTGTGGTCTCCTATGTCAAAACAACTCGCCTCCAGCGTGTCACTAACCCTCTATTGTACAAGGCCGCACACAAGGTCTAAAAATACTGAGGTAAAAAGATGGCTGCCAAGGTTGAGTCAACCAAAGGTCCCGAGACTCTTGCAGAAGAGAGGATTGAAGCTGCATTCAAACATTTCGAAGCATCTATATACCCCAATGACGCGAAGGATTTCCGCAACTCGACGTTAGAAGAAGTTTGGAACGCAGCACGCGCAATCGAGATTGGTCAGAGCATGCGAAAGAGCTTATGCAATACTCGCCGCATTCAACCCCTGTTTGAAGCCCTCAAACTTCTCGGAAATATGATTGAACCGTTGTGTCAAGGGGTCCCATATCTCTGCTACATATGGGTAAGAGTCTCCAAGTCATACTATTCTCACATCTGACAGAAGTTTATACCTAGGGCACCCATAAAGTTGACTTTGGTCGTATGAACTTCACTAGTAGATGTAATTGAGAGATAAGCTCACATATGGTCAGATCTTTGATCAACACATAACTGCATATGAGAGGTTGATTGAGGCATATTCGCAGATAGTCAAAAGCCTGCCTCGATTTGATCGGTTAGGCGAGGCGTTCCGCGATCAGCCAGAGTTCCAAGGCATACTTGCGGACGTGTATACTGACATTCTTGATTTTCATTTGGAGGTTTACAGAATCGCTCGGCGCAGTGGTAGGTAGAGCGGCATCGGTCTGAAATACCTTGTTTACTGATAGTTATATTCTGTACAGATTGGAAGCGTCTATTTGATGCTTGTTGGAGAGACTTCAACGGCCATTTCAGCTGTATTCTTACGGCTCTGGCCGCAAATCGCGATTTGGTTGATAGGGAGGCTGCTAGCTTCGAAATTCTTGAATCTAAAGAATTCCGGAAGAAGATAAAGGAGGAGACGGAAAAGAATGATCGTGACCGACGGGATGAGTATGCCCGCGAAGATTTCAACTAGCTCGGCCTCGATGGCCGAGATAGAAAGCAAGAAGACTTACTTGTGAATCTTCAAGAGACACGTGTACCTGGGACATGCACTTGGCTCATGAGCCACCCGAAGCTCATGACATGGTTTGATGAAGAGGATCCGCGTCCAGTCCTCTGGCTAAAGGGGAAGCCAGGATCTGGTGAGCACATAATATCCAAGAGAAGCTACCTTAGCCTCTAATCTGGCCCTAAAGGAAAATCAACACTTGCTGCTTACTTAGCTGAAGAAGTCCCTATATCTCCAATGTCTGCTATCCTCTGTTGTTTATGCATAGAATTGTTACGAAAAGGAACACTAGGCATTGCCAGCGTTGTGTTACGGATATTCTGTGCCCAAATACTTCGAACGAAGCCCGACATGTTAGCATTCGTTTATGAAGAGTACGTCAGGGTCCATGCAACTGCTTCTCTCAAACGAGTTGGTCAGCTTCTCAAATTTCTTTTAGACTCTTTAGGAACGACTTTCTTAATTCTAGATGGCCTTGACGAGTATGAAATCAGTGTCCAAGAACAAATTATTAAGGAGTGTGCTCGTCTTGTGAAACCTTGTCTGGATGACGTTGGCGAGGAAAATCGCTCGAGGGTCAAGCTCATGATATGTTCGAGGGAGACAACAACTATTCTAGGATCGATCAAGAAGAGGATGAGTAACGCGCTGGTAGTCAATCTAACCGAGGAACATGAAAAAATCTCTCAGGATATTGTGAGGTTCACAAAAGCAAAGTTACCAGTTCTGTGTGATCGATTTGACGAGGCCGTCATTGAACATGTTGGCGCGGCTATTACCGAAAAGGCAGATGGTATGATATTGTCTCAACTTATGTTAAATAAGTTCTAATATGATTAGGGATGTTCCTATGGGTTCACCTTATTCTAGGCACCCTGCAGTACCAGTGGAGTGTGGAAGACTTAAAGGCAGCCGTTAACCGTCTCCCCAAAGGCTTAAACGGAGTGTGAGAATACCTAGCAGACTCGACTCACCATAGCTAACTATATGATAGCTACCAAGCGATCCTTGAGCGACCTCGAGATTACCCTTGTGAGACTCAGCGCGAGTACGCCCATAGGATCCTTGGGCTTTTGGCTCATGCTCTTCGCCCTCTAAAGTACCATGAGGTATGTGATGGGATTATTCTTCACAAGAAACACGGTGTTCTCAAAGAAGAAACGAAACTCGGAAAGGGTATTCTAGATATTTGCAAGCCATTGGTTGAAGAACGGCAACATGGCTATGTATCCTTGGTTCACTTCACAGCCCGAGTGTAAGTACACTATTGTGATTTTTTTATAGACATTTCACTCTCCAATATCACTAAATCTAGTGAAATAGATACCTTCTAAAAAAAGAAAGTGGCCCATATCTCTCTACACCGGAAGTTCAGTCAGATATTACCCTCTCTTGCATAAGATATTTGAAAACTAGTACGATATTTCTTTCTGACCTCGATTACCCCAAAGCTGTCGTGCAGGTAATTAAAGGGTTCCACGACTTCTTCCCTTATGCCTATGAATTTTGGTTCGAGCACATGTCATCAGTCGCTGAGCTTGTTGAGGACGAATCGAATTTGGGTGATATCAAGGATGCTCTAGAGAACTTGTGGCTACTATTTCAGAAAAATCTTTCTCTGGATAGCGATAATGTGGCAATTGAAGATCCAGAAGCTAGCTCTGTGGGTTCCTCGGCTGTCAAATCCAGGCTCCCCGAATTCCCAGGCCCAGTTCGACAGTATATAATTTTCAGGCATGACCAGTTAAATCAGGTACAGAGAGTCTGTAAGCCACTTGGTAAGCGCTATTATCGTTTATTATATGCTTAATCGATACTGAGTATGACTTCCAGATGCCGAACGTGATCCTAGCACACTCTCAGAGGCATATCTTCAATATCACTCAATATTGGAATCTCTTCTTGAAGGGTTATTGTTCAACGACCTAGTGGCAAGCCAAGTCACCAAACGCGAGATAGAAGAATTCTTGAACCGTAATAGCGAGACGGCCTATCGATGCCATTGGATCGGTTGTGCCCGGGCTTGGTCCGGCTTTCGAATACCGGAGGAACGAGAGCTCCACGAGAGGACACACGAGCAGCAATACCGTTGCAAGGAAGCTAGGTGTCTGTTGGCCTTTGGCTCTTGTCAGGCTTTACGCAAACATAAGCGAGATTACCACACGAAAGAAAGTGATTGGGTAATTTCACAAAAGCGGGCAATTGACCAAGTGGAGGGCGAACTTGAACTACCCGCCGAGGTATTAGAAACGGTTGACCTACAACCAAGGTTCGATTACAATTGGTACAAATCGCCAAATCTCGACATAATCCGTCAGAATGCATATAGGCTGGCAGCTGGTACACCCAAGGAAGAACTCCTCAGCATCCTGGATAGAATATCCCCAAAATTGAAAGAGAAACTGGACGCAGAGTCTGTCAATCCATTGGAATATCATTTTAGGAAAATTGCTATCAGGGAGTTTCGTAACCTGCAGGATGAAGAGATAAACAAGATGGAGATCGAAGCTGGGGCTACTTGGCTACCAGGTAGTCAGCTAAGACGGGCGTTCGTGCTCAAACTGAACCCGATGATCAAGAACACTGTTTACCGGGCGTATCTAGAAGCTGAGGCTGGGAATGATATTGATGCTTCCCTCTCCACAATTCTTGACCAGATACTTGCGCGACCTATCCAGGATCTTAAAGGGGCACAAGACTGGTCTGATGATGTTAGCAATTTGTGGAGGAGTTGTTAAGTATACTTGAATGTAATAATTGAAAAGCTTGCTTTTCTCTGCTTGTGGTGATATGTTTCCTTGGCATTTCTTGGCTAAATGATTGGCTGTGAGCATCTTCGATCATGTGAATATCAAGTGAAGGGGTTAAGTGTCACGACCTTGGCCCTATCTCACTTAGAGCCCCTTAGGGCTCGGCCCCTGACACCACAGGGCCTCGCTTACACTGGCCCCTGGCTAGTCTCCTGTATATAAAGCACTGCTTTTCTTCCCTTCTTCTATCTGTAGCTTGTTCTTTTCGTTATAACAATTGACAGTCGTTCACACCTTTGAGTCCCTCTCCTGAGATCCACGGATCGAGATCCCTGTTCGCCTTGAGTTGTTACAGATACTTGCATCAAGTCCCAATGTTTGTAAATTAGCAATCGTGTATTCGATTTTTAGCCTTACTCCTAGCTATATTGGGCTAAATATCATAATTAAAGTTGGCTGAATTAAATTGCCCTCTTCGGTCGATCTACACTACTACATTGTATAAGGAATTAAATGCAGGAGACCCAACTTCATTTTTCGTGCCAGGAAAAGGACAAGTACGAAAAACGAGCAGAAGTTTAGGTTTACTAGATTAGTCATTTACTACTGCAGTGCTTCATTCCTCTCCTGGGTCCTGTCCTTCATCTGGCTGAGCATTCCATTCTCCCTCCTGCCTTGCCTCTCCCTGGCCTTGAGAAGGAGTATTAACAACCGGATCGTACGAGTCCGGCACGTTGGCCGACTGTGTAGCCTCCTCGTCTTGAGGAGCACTCTCCGGCGGCTCGGCATTGGCGCTCATTCCAATCTCCACGGCCATCGCCTCGACTTCCTCCGATAACAATGCCTCGCCTTGGGCCGAATGGAGATTCAGCAGCATCCAGCTGACAGGGTAGTCGACTTGCACTTTCTGCTCTTCTACGCCGTAGTACTGGATACCATCGCGCTCCCATCGGTGGCCTGGCTGACCAATGTCTGCATGGATTCCATTCCTGGTCACATTAACTGCAGTTGTACTACCTTGGTCAATAGTTTTGATCACGTTGCTAGCGAAATTGTTGGCCTAGTTAGCAATTCCAAAAGCGGCATTGGCTCCCGCTATAGCTAAAGAAAGGGATTACTGTGGTGGAAGAAAATAGATAACATAAAAAAGAAGTAAAGATAGATGATTCTTGCCTGACATAGTTGCTAAATGAGATGAGTTAAGGATTCTATTACTATAAGTGTATGTCTGTGAGACCTAAAAAAAGGAACGCTTGCTCAAGTTGAGTACACGGTGAGATAATAAGATACTGGAGATCAGAGAAGGCTAACGGCCTTATTTATAACATACGCGACTAGCGTAGATTGCAGCAACAGCCTACCCTTGGGAGGGCTGATTGGGGGAACTTTCGGGTTTTGCCGTGGCCAAACATTTGCAGTTTTGTAGTATCGAACCTTGACTGCATGAAATGTTCGCTCTCACCTTGATGTAATGTTTGCCGCTTGACCACTCGTGTATAGCTACAACCAACTAGATAGCTGTTTGATAGATATATGCACACTGGAGTACCCGCTGCATAGCCTTTTTCATTATCTCAGTAGTTCTTGGATATTTGAAGTTGGATTGCCAGCCTCAGACTGCAAGGGCTAATATGTTTCGTTTTGCCCCCCCCCCGCCCCCTATGACATCGGCACCAGGCTTACCAGAAGCAGGATAGTCAGGCTCTATATTTACCATCGAGAATAAGTGTGGTTGCTTATCAAGCTTCCAATCTAGTCAGAGTCCTGGAGCTCTCTCTCCGGTCTTGTGATGCAAGTTACAACTGTATTCGTTGACAAGAGTAAAAAAGCTGAGACTTTTTCTTCGTTTCTTACAATATCGTCAATTAATAATTTCTGGATTTTTAGCAGATGGGAATAAAAGGTTAAAGAGCAATAGTAATACAAGCACGGACGACTTCAGACAAAAATCTCTACAATAGATTGTGTCTGACTGCTTATTTAGGATCGGCTGATACAATCCTACCTGCGCCTGTAGACTTTGAGTGGGCATTCTGAGACCATCAGAGACATTACTATTTAACTCGGCAAGCCCCGTGACTAAGGTGCTAGCGCTTACGATGCTACAGAACTGAGGGGTAAGGAAACGGGATGGCTGACCTGCTTGCCTAGGGGGTTGAGGAACATAAGTATAATATATTAATTGCCCCTGTGCGCATTGTGGAGATAAGCGAGAGCGTCGAGAAGTTACTTACTAAAACCACTTAGCCAATATTTAAAAACCCAGCTATTTACTAGCACAAGATCGCTAACAGCCGTCAAAACTGTGTCAACTACTAGTGAGAAAAAGAAGCTGAAGAGGTAAGCACTCAAGCTGGAATGGCAATGACTAATCGCTATGTAGCGGGAATATTGAACTGTGCAGGGACTGCAACTGGAGGTTGAGGGAGAGGAACCTAAGTTCTGCAGTCATGAAACCCATTTGCCTAAAATGGTATCCTTTTCACGCCGTATTCTAAGACAGGGTTGTGGTTAGCTGGCGTCATCCTTGGCATATGCAACGGCATTTAAGCGCCCCCACAGTACGGTAATTTATTGGCGGGGGTCTTGAGCGACTCAGCCTTATAAACCCGGCTCATAACCGAGATAAATCTCCAGAAATCGACGACCGTCCAGTGAGAAATCGCACTGAGTCGTGCCTTTTTTTGAGACTCCAAAGTGAAAACTTCCTAGATCCCGAGAGGGGAAAACTAGAGCCTTGGCCCTTTCACATCCTGATCAGTGTCTCAGCCAACGGATCGCTGCAGCAGTGGGAAACGGCTGCTGAGAGGTCAGTATACGCGGCCTTGCTACAGGATATGGAATTGTAACTTCTTTGACTAAAGTGAATCTTCTTTCCGTTACGTTATAGCGTTACACACGTGAACTAGGAGCAGGGGTATCAGGTTATCTTTAACGAAGGCGGGCTGCTGACGAAGCGATACCCAAAAAAACCTTCTTGTTCAATAGGCTATTAGATAATTTGCATGAGCAATACATTGATCTTGAATATTCAGGAGCTTTAAAACCTGGGCAGTCTGTAGCTATTTCGAGCTTGCCTGAATTAGGCGTATTTAGTTAAGCCATTTAATACAATATACAGTGTTAGTTTGAAGTGACCCGCTCGACCACTCGCCTACAAAGTACGTTATACTTTGTTCTTGCATTTATTACATAAGTTTTGTGTTTCTATTGCTGCGGGTGCATTGCTATTGATTATCAGGCATGCAAGCTTACTATTTGTAATGAGATTCGATCTAGTCCGTCCTGCAAGAGTATATATATGTCATGAGCCCCCAGGCACTTGAGTTCCATTACCAGACACTTGAGTTCCATTGCCAGAACCCTCAAACTCAATCCTCTATTTTCTCTCTACTCGAGTCAATACCATCTATACCCCATCTCTACCCTTTATTCCGAAGAGAAGAGTTATACTTTTCAACATGGGAGAGCAAACCACAGTTGGTATGGACAAATCCGATTACGTTATATTGGAGCCCGGGGACAGTCTCTGCACCAACGATCTCAGTGGCTGTACGGTACTGGCGGTAAATATGGATCAACACATGGGATTTATGGCCCACTTCAGTTCATCGACTCTCAGTGATAGCGTTGAAGGCCAGGAACTTGTGCGAAACGTCGGAGTTGCACTCAGCCAACTTCTCAACGATTACCGCATTGAGGATGCATGGCTTATTGTTTCTGAGGATGCAAGGGGCGAGAGATTTTCTGCTGGGAATGATCTTATTAGAGCTTGGCTGACTAATAATAATGTTTCGTTTCAAGGGATGAGGTATAGGTCAGACCAGGCGGCCACTCATACTGTTGAACTCCGTCATGGTAAAGATGGGAATGAGCTTGTTGCCCCAACTAGCATGTGAATGCATCCGCGGGTCTGTGGGGTGCAACATTATTGTTGATTTGAAGGGGGTTGCATGTAGCTGATGGCTCGGTGGGAGCCCGATGGCTAGGAGTCAAATACAATCTCATTTCCTACCATCTTCTGTCCTCTCAAGTGAAGAAGATGCACAACCATGTGTGTGTAGAACTTAAAGCCCTGCCCCTGAACAGCTTTGCCACCCACCCAGCTGTAAAAAAACTTAACCTTTGTCAGCAATATTTTAACAGGTTTCTTTGTGCTTACTACAACAGTGTGGCGTCATATTTATTCTCGGCTCTAGTAATACAGTAGAATAAGCTTTTACTGGGAAAATTTTAAGGACAATGTCAAGGCCCTAGCCTTTTCTCGCTTAGAGCTTGGCACCAGATACCCTAGAGTTCGGACGGAGCTCAGCACCGGACACCACAGAGCTCACCTATCCTGGCTTCCGGCCAGTTCCTGTATATAAAGCACTGCTTTCCTTCCCTTCTTCTGTCCGTAGCTTGTTCTCTTAGTTATAACAATTGATAGTTGTTTACACCTCTGAGTCCTTCTGTCTAGATCCACGGATCGAGATCCCTATTCAGCTTGAGTTGTTACAAGCTTCCTTTTCTGAGATCAAGAGTTTAGCGTTTATGGCCTGTAAACCTCTCCTTGCGCGTCCTCCTTGAACGCGGTATCGAAAAGTCGAATATGGGATATCGTACGCGTTCGCAGCCTTTCGTAAACCCGTAAAATGGCCATCGCGATAGGCCGGGAGTGCAAGAGCAATTCGACCCTCTTTATGAGCCAATTGAGAGGTCATTGGTGGAGTTGTGTAGAAATAGAGTACTGAAAACGCGTCGAAATTGGTGGGGTGTGAGCAAGTTGCTTATTTGATCAAGTTGCTTATTAAGTACGTTAAGTGACTTTTGGCTGACGTAATTAGAAAGTTATTGGCCTAAAAAAGCGATCTAGTGATGGCGGCTCACCTCCCCTGAAGGTAAGCGAGTTATCAAAAACAGCCTTTCGCATCTCCAAAAGAACTTCGTGCTCCATCTGAGGCCACAGAAGACGTTGTAAATGAGGATTGCTTTCTACCGAGGTGAGTAAATCGTTGGAATCAGGAGTCTCTGAGCTTGGTCTGCTGCTAAGCCAAGCCCGTTGTTATGATTGGCCGCAAAAGAAGACAAGCCGGCCAATTCGAAATGGCCATCAGAGTTTGAATCCGTTGTACTCTCGGCGTCGCAGTAGGATAAAATGTGGCCTAATTCCTCGGTGTTGCTGGAAGGTTTTCCCGCTCACTACCGTTGCCCCGAGTAGCCAGCTGCGGAGATAGATCATCCATACTCAACTCTGGGTCAGGCCGGTCCCGAACCACGAAACGCACCATCATTTTGAGCATGGACGGGATGCCAAAACCCCTCAGTATGGCTTCATATTGTTCAGTTACGTTTCCTGGAACCCCTCAGCTCCCTGCTACTTGCTCTTTCCTTCAGACGAAGCTAAGTGAGCTTAGCCCAAGGTACCCAACCTTAATATAGCTAAGGATTCGTACCTCTCTTGAAAATATTTTCCTTTTGAACTTCATGTGTACGCCTGAAAAGAAAATTACTCTTTTTTGGCCATCCTGTGATAGAGTTAGAGACTAGGAACTTGGTAAGAGGCATGCCATGCTACCTAGGGATATAGACGAGGACAGAGATACTTACGAACTTCCGCCAATTTACTGGTGGTTTCCCTTGATGGAATTTAACAGAAGCATCTGCGTTCCCAGCACTGGAAACACCAGCTCCAACTCCAATAAGAAGCTCGCCTTTCTTGTTGTCCAATTTTGCGATGTTGATGTCTTCTGAAGAAAAGGTCCTAGTGATAGCATAGAACCCATGCTTCTCGATATCAGGGAATTCCTTCATTAATGTGGCTGCATTCTGTTGGAGCCAAGACCTCAACCTGTCTACATACTCGTAATATTCAGTGATAACGGGTTTGTCGCACATCAGAACTGCTCCAAGACCGGTCATTACACTATCTTTCGTCGTGCTCTTTGCTTCAATGGGCAATCCGAGGGACGCCGCAGAGATGCCACCCCCGAACTCGACGGGTGTTGTGCCAACGGCCGCTGATACCAGGGGATCCCAATTGGCTTGGTAATGAACTAGTGAACCTAGGTCCGCAATCTTTGAATACCCGAGCTCCCTCAATTTTTCATCATTTCTCAGGTCTAGCATCTTTTGCCATTCCTTCCTATTATCGAGGTATATACATATGCCAGGCTGAAGTTGCTCGAAAGGCAGCAGAAGAATCAAGCCATAGCCCAGACCCAAGGACTTCATTTGTGCCGCATACTTCGCGGCTAAGGGCTCAGGCATCTCCGGGTAGTGTCGCAGGCTATTGTAGATCGTGTTAACTTCTTCAGTTCCGAAGCTTGGTGCTCTTCGCGAGGGGAGCTGGTGAAGTTGATCGTAAGTTATGAACTAGGGTGCAGCTGAATGCAAATCGACGGACTTGGAAAATGAGGGTTGCATGAGACCGACGAACATTGGCTCGCCGAATCCGCTCATGATTGTGATCCGACAAGCGTGTATCCTGATGAATGCTGTGCGGGGTCGCTAATTGTTCATCCCCCTGCAAGCCCGGTTCTCTTTCCGCTCACCTCAGTGAAGGAGCCTCATTGCACCGCAATTTGTGAGCAACATTAAAAATTCCACCGAGAGGAAAGGAAATCTTAAAGCACGAAAGCACCAGGGGGTGTCAGAATTCATTACGCACGGGCCAACAACACCAAAATTAAAAATCGCGAGTCAACCAAAATTGTAAATAACAACTTGCAATCTAATTATGGCTCCACCAACGCGATCCCATCCATACCGGACTCCTTCTCCTGATTTACTTCATAGCAAAAATGCTACAACTCGACGTAAGACGAAATTTTTTAACGCATTGGCGCACAATCCTGAGAAGAAGTCAAATCGCGCTATTTGCAAAGACTGCGGCATTAGTGAAAGGACTGGGCGCTATTGGAAAAAGGAATACCAATCCGTTGGAGAAAGGGCGAAAAAGCCTATGAGGAACAAATCTGCTATACTTGGAAGGAAGTCTAAGGTCGATAAATCGATTTGCAAGATGTTATGTTCACCGACTCGTAATCCCGTCCGAATGGAACAATACGAAGCTCAAATTGAGTACTACAATTTGCCAATAAAAAAGCGCCAATTGCAGAGAAAAATCAAGGAGCATACAAAGAACGGTGGACGATATAAGTGCGGCTTTGTTAAGAAGGTTATTCCAGACAAAAACCGAGAAAAACGCGTTGCTTATGGACTTGACTATAAGTGGGATTCTATTTTCGGTTTTTGGGACCATATCGTATTTACAGACGAAGCACATGTTGATCCTACTTTTATGGCTATTCCTTTAACTACTCGAGAAAAAAGGACTCGCAATCAGCCCGAGAATATTGTCGAACGTCCACCGCTAAAAGAAGTCCGATTTCACATTGCAGCTTGGGTCTCTTGGTGGGGAAAAGCGGCTAAATTAGAGTTCTATAATGACGAAAAAGACAAAGTCGAGCAGTCTCTATACCCTTGCAAGCCTCGCCGCCGTCCTACAACCGAATCAGAGAAAGAATACTATGCTAGAGTGCTTGAATGGGAAGCTCAGAAGCTTCACAAAGTAAAAGTCAAAGTTCAAGGCAATGCTATGACTCAAAAGTACTACGTGGAGCGTCTGCTACCTATATACTGTGATGCTATGGAAAAGATGCATTTAATTGATGATAAACCATGGCTATTTCAAGAAGATGGAGACCCAAGCCATGGTATAAAAAAAGTAGGCTTAGCACAAAAGTATAAGATGGCGCGGAACGTCCAAAATCTTAAGCATCCTGCTCAAAGTCCAGACTTGAATCCTATTGAAGGTATTTGGAACATTATAAAGCCTAGATTGAGGCGTAGAATATTTTATTCTGAAGAGGAAATGAAGCAAGGAATTCAGGAAGAATGGGACAAAATTACTATGGAAGAGATACGGGACCGTATTGCTGACATGCCCAGAAGATGCGCTGAGCTCATACGATCAAATGGAGGTCCTATTCGAGGCAATAAGTGGTAGAATGGCGGAGTTATTACATTTTTTGGTAGAATATAAATATATAATGATTTTGGTGTTGTTGGCCCGTGCGTAATGAATTCTGACACCCCCTGGTGAAAGGATGTTTTTAGGCTCTATTTCATTGCATTTGTATTTTATTTGGGAGGCTGTGTGATAGATATCCCTGCAGGACGGAAGTGATACTCTGCAATGTACGCTTCGTCACCTACTACATCGACGCACTACTCTAGAAACATTTGAATTCCTTTGCAATGAAATCCTTGTTTTCGTGCTACTTTTCTTAATAAATTTGTTGAGCACTCTGAAGTGCCTTTTAACAGAGTTAAAGTCAGGCGAGCACGGTGATAGGAACTTTATGTCAAACGGCGTGATAGAAGATAATTGTATCACAGAATAGGTTGTAGAATAGGGCATATGATATTGATTGTAGAGCTAATAGAATCAACTATCTAGAGTGAAGAAAATAGGGGTCCTGATGCCAAGAACGACTAGGCCAAATCTGGCCAATAGGGTTGGCCGTTTCACACTTTACTACTACCCCGGCGTCTCGGCACATCCGCAGGAATTTTTCTGAATAGCGCCAAAAAGCGTTGTCTATAGCGATTACAGATTTTGGCTCCAGATATCTGCTACAGTAATGCAGCAACTGGGCTATAAAGTCCTCAAACAGATCACTGTCTGTTGATCCTTAGTATACTCGCCTCAGTGTGATGCCGTTTTGCGCGTATGTTGGAAGAATGTGCATCTTTTTTCGTAACCAAACTTTGTAACCTAGATTGGAGAGGACTCTTTTAGAAACTACCCCCAACGCCTATGTCTAGCCCTTCTATTCGCAGCCAGGCTTAACAAAGACAAGTTGGTAAGGACTTGTACTGCAATATCCTATGTAATAGTAATCTCGAAAGTCGGCATCCCGTTGTTGTGCGATATAATGGATCGTTGTCCTCACCCAGCCTATTGATCGTAAAGTCCGATCAATCGATTTTTCTGGTATCCTTTACAAAACCTATAATAAAAGAAACCTGCCATTTCGCACCGATACAAGTAAAGCTGTTCGATTAGTATATCACAAAAAGCTTTACGCATGCGTAATGTAATGCAGCCACGACAGTCGACGCGGTTCTTTCTTGGGGTGGGCATTTCGAACTGCTGTTTCTTCAAACGGATTCTCTGGACGGCGCGTACACTGCACAAAGCTTTTGAGGCGATTGGCTTGGTTTTAAACCCTTTTTTTTTTAGCAATGTTTTAATCAAAATATGCTGTGCAGCATCCAGTTGCGGGGCCATGATCGTGGCTCGCACGAAAGCGCTGACTCTGGCGGGTTGAAAAAAAGAGGAAGAAGGATGGGGGACTAGATAGGCAGGGGACCAGTAGTGGGGTAAGTCGTCGATTCTGCCTCAGTCCGTCGGAGGTATATGCAATCTCACACAAGCCACAACAGGCCTACAGTCATTAAAAAAAGTTAACTAAAAAAAACCAGGGACACCCAATTCGCCTTCCACTCTAAAAAAACAATCGATTTCCACTTTATAAATAAGCCGCGCTCTTTTTCCGGCTTGCTACAGTAAAAGGCGAATTGGGTGTCCCTGGTTTTTTTAGTTAATTATTTTAGCGGGGCCCATTTCTAGACACTTATGGCTGCGCACCTCTGCCCCAGATTCTCAGCGCACGGGCCTTCTGCGGTTTTGGCGCACTGCGATCTGTGCTCGAGGACGGATCTTGCCAGGTTGCTCTCGTTTGATCATCCCTCTGCATCACTGTCAACAACCCGATATTTCGGGCTCGACTTCATCTCCATGTTCCCGCACGGAACGTACACCTCCAAGAGGAATCGCCCTCTGCCTAACCTACGATCAACATCGAGAAGAAGAAAGTTATATTGCTCGACGATGTATATAAGCGGATTCTCGATACAAAGAGTATGTAGCATTCGTGAATTGGAGAAATGACGAGTCTGATCTGCCACCCTATCAACTGCTACAGCTATGAGCGAAATTGGTTTCCTGTTCAAAAATGATTTGGGCGCGTGGACCATCCGGTGGCGGTGCGAGCTACATTGGAAGGCTGCGCTGCGCAAATGCCCACACTCCTCAACTGCCCAAACCTAAACTTACCTACAATAATACGACAATTTGGAAAAATCAACATTAAAGTGAGCTATTTGGGCTACTCTTTATGGGCTATGAAGTTTGTGGAATTTTCTAAGTACTTTTGAAACATTCCTATTTTTTCAACGTTCTAAGAAGGCGGCAGGTAGGGCGTTTGGACAGTGAACCTTCTAACTTTTTATCCGCACATGGTGCTTCAACATGGGCCGTAAGGCAGAAATGGTGCGAATATATCCATTCCTTCCGTAGCTTAAGTACATACTGCGACAACACATGCATGTATGCCCAAGACAGCCCAAAGCACCGACTGCTGAGCCTCAATACCTAGTTCCCCTTGCTATTTTGTCTCGCCCATCTCTCGTATCCTAAACACGAGAGCGCTTGCTTGTTGGCTGAAATTCATCACGATTATCTTTCTTCCGAGCTATGGATAATGTCTTCTACCGTCCAATAATAGGGTGGAACGTCAAATAGCAGATTCTCACCTGTTCTAGAGACTGTACTAAAGGTTATCCCTGTGTAACTTCTAGCGATTTGTGCATATAACACCATGTGGTTGATCAACACGTCTACACTTTCGTTGGAGCCATTCTATGGTCACGAAATTCCTTCGTACGCCATCCTATCACACACCTGGGGAAATGAGGAGGTGTCGTTTAAAGAATTCGCCAGAGCCCGTGAGGATAAGCACTTCGATATTACAAGCAAAGCTGGTTACCGCAAGATAATAGCAACATGCGGTGAGGCAGATAAGGAGGGTTGCTCCTACGTTTGGGTCGACACGTGTTGCATTGACAAGACGAGCAGTGCAGAACTGACCGAGGCTGTCAATTCCATGTTTAGCTGGTACCGGCAGTCGGAAGTCTGCTTCGCATACTTGAGCGATTTCGAGCTCCATGAATCATATCGCGATTCCCATCCTGACGAGTTCGGTACTGCGTTGCGTCGATGTCGATGGTTTACCCGCGGCTGGACTCTCCAGGAGTTGCTTGCGCCGAGACACGTACGGTTCTTAAACTCGCAATGGCAGAATATCGGAACGAGGAGCGATCTCCGCCAACTCATCGCCAGTACTACGGGCCTCCCTAAATCCGTGCTCTTTATGCCCCCGAAGAGCGATGTCCGTGATTTCCCAGTCGCCGCGCGGATATCTTGGGTAGCTAAACGCCAGACTACTAGGATTGAGGACTTGTCGTATAGCCTCCTGGGAATCCTCGACGTCAATATGCCGATGCTCTATGGGGAGGGTTCAGCTGCCTTCACCCGGCTCCAAGGAGAAATCATTAGAAAGTACAACGACCTCTCCATCTTTGCCTGGGTCGGGGGCTCAATAGGAAGAGGATACACGAACATCTTGGCTGCTGCACCCTCAGCCTTCGCCAGCGATACGGCAGCTAACTATCACAGCAATGTAAAAAGTCGCCTTGTTCACAGATTGGCCACACAGTTCTCCCTAACAAACCAAGGCGTCCTCTTTCCTAACGTGAGGCTCCAATATCAGAGTGCAGTTCCAGGATATCGCCACCACTACCTCCTGGACCTCAAGTATCCGAACTCTGCCATACGTGGCAAGAATGGGAGTCGAACGTATATTCTCCTTCGAAAAGTTGGGCCAGGGCTTTTCGTCCGACTTCAGGAAAGTTTAGGACGGCAGAATGCCTTCCGAACAAATTCCATTAGTCCTGGGTTCTATGAATCAATCTGCATCCTCAATAACTTGGAAGCCTCTAAGCCGCTGGTGTGGCAACTCAGTCGGTGGGAGCACTACGCCGTCCGCCTACGCTGGAAGCCGTGGGAAAAGCTTAGCCAAAGATTCTGGCACATTCGGACGGCAGAGCCTAGGACAATGTGGGACGTTGCGGGAAATCAGTTCCTCCTGGAAATGGCGTCTGAAACGCACATGCACGTCGAGTTCATCCCAGGAACTTACGTGAGCAATCCCTATTTAAAGTCCTTCGTCATTATGATTCAAGTGTGCAACGGCAGAAAGTCCGATCCTGCGAGCATAAGAGTGCGCATCGTTAGAATCGAGACGTGGCAGAGCCTAAACGTAACCACGCTGGGATTCAGCGGAAAGAGGGCCGTAGAGATTGATTCCCTCCAGAAATTAAAGGGTGTCGAGGATTTAAACAGTGTTTCTATCGTTGGATACAATATCTCAGTGTCGGTACGGCTACAGAAGGAGCAAAACGAAGCCCCTTGTCATCTCGTATACCTCAACTGGACGGAGATAGCATCGTCCACTCAGGCTGATGTGACCAAAAGGCCGCCTTCTGACACTCATGTAAGTAATAGCGACAATAGAGCGGCCATGGTGGATACTATTTGTCATTCTCCTTAGCGGAAGGACCCATCCAGATAGGGCCCGAATGTCGGCATCCCGTTGTTGTGCAATGCGGTGGATCGTTATTCTCGTCCAGCCTATTGATCGCAGAGTCCGACCGATCGATCTTTCTGATATCTTTTTACGAAACCTACAATGAAGGAAGTCTGCCATCTCTAAAATTGTTTGATTAGTATATCACAGAAAGCTTATTGCATAAACGACGTAGTATAGTTACAACGGCTGACTCGGTTTGTTTTGAGGCGGGCATTTCGAACTGCTGTTTCTTTAGACGGATTCTCTGAACGGCGAGCACGCTGTAGAACGCTTTTTGAGGCGATTAGCTTAGTCTCAACCTTTTCTTTAGCAATATTTTGACCAAAACACGCTGTGCAGCATCCAGTTGCGGCGCTATGATCGTGGCCGACACGAAAGCACTGACTCTCCCGGGGTTGGAAAGAGGAAGAAGGACGGGAGGAGTAATGGGAGGGCAGATGACTTACTTTGGACAAATCTGCAAAGCCACACAAGCCACAGGCCTACCTCGTAGTCTCTGGCGACACTTAGTTCGCATTTCACTGTGTTCACTCCAATATTGTAATACAGCACCCGATAAGCCTGTGTACTGGTTTGAAGAGAATGAGGACGATCTTTGGGGCCCCATTGGGAAGGTTATTTTTCTTCTAAAGCATGAGGCGTACAGTAGAATGGGCAAGAATTGGCTCCGCTCTGCAATGGCAATTAGCAGCGGTGCCTTGGAGTACAACCGGACAAGGGTGCACGGCCACAAGTGTCTGGAAATACGCACGCCAGAAAAATTGACTAAAAAAACTAGGGACACCTAATTCGCCTTTTACTGTACGCCTATTTTTGGGGGGGGGGAGGGGGGCAATATTATTACTAGTACTATTATTACTAGCCTCACAGCCTTAGCTAGCCCCACTATTTGTCGGTCTGCTTCAGATACGTGGAGATACGGTATTTACAGCCTCTTAGAGCTTCTCAGACGTCGATTACCAGATTATATGGACTAATACTAGCGTTCATATACTTTGCTTATTCAATGATAGCATTGCTATACGAGATAGCGCCGGCCATTGAAAACACCTGGATCGGTTGTCTACGCGATATTGCACGGTATGAAATAGTAATAAAAGACAACAGTATCCAAACATGGACGAATATCGCTATATGCTAGTACTTAAATGCGCCTGGTAAAGCACTAACTTCCGAACGGCTTTACCACCGTTTTGTTATCTTTGTAAGACCAAACCTCCTTTGGCAATCGTTCTGCTTTTCCAAGTCCTTATGCGTCCAGATTCATTTCACACCAGCTCGACAGTCAATTCTAACATTTTTTGATGTCAATTGTTATCGAGACACAAACCGGCCTTCTGTGGACTAACATTATACTATTCCTCGTGGCAAACAATCGCATACCCACCCCCATCTCTATACTTTCCCCTTCGCAATGTCTACCACTTTTTTAATAATCTCTATCTCTCTCCTCCAAGTATTCCATACCAAGCACTTTCATGTCTGCGATGTACCTGTTTGTATCACTTTCGTGAGTTAGACTTCTTGATTCTGATAACTGTAATTGCTCAAGTCGGTACCCACGTGGCGCGTAGCACCGTGATATGCGCAGTGCTAGTATGTTCGTTGTAGGTGGTGACTTGTTCTTGATGATAATTCTAATCTACGTACAGAAACCATAATATATCCATGTGGTCCGTGAATCGCGGGTGTGCTATTCACTCGACTTTGGCAGCATACCAACACAATTATATGTAAATAAAGTTTGAATTAGAACTATCTGTGTGCTCCTGCGTCTTTCAGACACTGCATCACCTCGACGTGCCCGCCCCCTGCCGCCGCTTGTAGTGCTGTGTAGCCACTATCATTTGCTGCTGCAGCGTTGACGTCGGCTTTCGCAGTAAGCAGTATTTTAACTACGTCGAGATGCCCACCTTCTGCTGCTGCTTGTAGTGCTGTGCGGCCACTATTATATGCCGCCGCAGCGTTAACATTGGCTTTCGCAGTAAGCAATCTTTCTACTACCTTGATGTACCCGCCTCCTGCCGCTGCTTGTAAAGCTGTGCGGCTATTATCCATTGCTGCCGCAGCATTGACGTCGGCTTTCTCAGTAAGCAGTCTTTCTACTACTTCGAGATGCCCGCCTCCTGCCGCTGCTTGTAGTGCTGTGCGGCCACCACCTATTGCTGCCGCAGCGTTAACATCGGCTTTCGCAGTGAGCAGTCTTTTTACTATTTCAAGATGCCCGCCTCCTGCCGCTGCTTGCAGTGCTGTGCAGCTGCTACCATGGTCCGCAGCGTTAACGTCGGCTTTCGCAATAATCAGTCTTTCTACTACTTCAAAATGCCCGCCTTCTGCCGCTGCTTGCAGTGCTGTGCGGCCACTATTATATGCTGCCGCAGCGTTAACATCGGCTTTCGCAGTAAGCAGTTTCTCAACTACCTTGAAGTGTCCGCCTTCTGCCGCTGCTTGCAGTGCAGTGCGGCCACCATTATTTGCTGCCGCAGCGTTGACATCGGCTTTCGCCGTAAGCAGTCTTTCAACTACCTTGAAGTGCCCGCTTTCTGCCGCTGCTTGCAGTGCTGTGCGGCCACTATTATTTGCTGCCGCAGCGTTAACATCGGCTTTCGCAGTGAGCAGTTTCTCAACTACTTTAAAGTGCCCGCCTCCTGCTGCTGCTTGTAGTGCTGTGCGGCCACTATTATATGCCGCCGCAGCGTTAACATCGGCTTTTACAGTAAGCAGTTTTTCAACTATCTCGAAATGCCCGCCTTCTGCCGCTGCTTGTAGTGCTGTGCGGCCACTATTATATACTGGCGCAGCGTTAACGTCGGCTTTTGCAGTAAGCAGTCTTTTAACTACTTCGAAATGCCCGCATCTTGCCGCTGCTTGCAGTGCTGTGCGGCCACTAATAATTGCTGCCGCAGCGTTAACATTGGATTTCGCAGTAAGCAGTCTCTCAACTACGTCGAGATGCCCGCCTTCTGCCGCTGCCTGTAGTGCTGTACGGCCACTACTAGCTGTCGCCGCGGCGTTGACATTGGCTTTCGCAGCAAGCAGTTTTTCAACTACCTCGAGGTGCCCGCCTCCTGCAGCTGCCTGTAGCGATTTAGTAGTTTCAGATTCTGTCGAATTGCCAAAGCCGAGGATAAATTCAACAACCTTGGCATTTCCTCTGTCGGATGCCATGATCAAAAGGTCGCGTATGCTTATAAGTGGGGTGCCAGGAGTTCCAGTGTCTCGAAAGCAGGCTATTAAGGCACAGTGGCTTTCGTTTAAAATGTAATTCGCGATAAATCCTCTCGCATTGCCTTTTTTGTCTATCGTCCATAGTTTCATGGCCAAAGGGTGGTCGGCAAAGACAAGTTGCTTCCAGAGGGTATATGTTGGAGTAGTTTCTCGGAAGCCGGCAGTATGTGACAACCAGAATTCACTAGCATACGCTAAAAATGAATATTGTGTTTGTATTTGTTCTAACGAGCCGATACTGTCTTTACCTGACGTGTAACCAAGCTGTTGCATAACGTCGAAGTTCACTCTCGACTTCTTTGTGACTATTCCTGTAAGCTTCAGCCCGTATTTCACAGCACGACTCTGCCCAGGTGGGACTAAATTTTTTGGTTGGATAGCCTGATATTCTCTCGGGAGTCGGATTATTTGCCGTTTGAAATCGTTGAAGTTCAGGTAAGTTACACAAATCTCGCCCGCTATGTGATCAACCTCCGGCACCTGAAAATGAAATCGCTTTGTTGCTATACTGTACTGTTTAGACAGTAGGAATTGTTTGACAGAATGATGTGCAAATTGAACTACAAGATCCTCTTCGTCCAATACAACCAAACTGGCGCACCAAGGAATAATACGATCGGCGTTATTTACGCGCCGGTCCCACTGCAAATATGCGTCCCTAGACTCAATCGCCAATGCTTCTCGTAGTTCCTCCAATAGCAGTGGGCGTTTCACCGCTGCAATCCAACAGAATATCTTATCCACGATCTCTGCGTTGCCGTCTTTAATAATCCGGGACAGTACATGTTCAAAGGTGCCAGGGAGGTCTTTGGGCAATGATGTAAGACACTTTCGGATGTCTGCATCGCACTTCTGATGGCACAAGTCTTGTACTTGAAAAGCAACCCAAAGGAACCTAATGGGTCAGTAACTGGGATTTGTAGGCAGAATGAGATCCTTACATGCCATTAGCCCCTTTAACTAATGCATTTCGGATATCCTGTATCAGCTGAATGTTGCCGATTATAAGCTCTCCGTTCTCTATCTTCTCTGCGACAACGCTATTCACGTATGTTGGAATGTCTGTGCTAGCTTCGTCACAATCCATGGCTACATGCTGAGAAATATCAAATACTCTCGCAATATCACCTATTACATTTTCGCGACTCGAGAGAAAAATTTTAATAGTTGATCGAGAAGAGGAAATAAGACGATGCAGAATTCTTAGAACAAGGATTCTGTCGGATCCAGCACATTCGTCAAAGCCGTCTATTACAAAGATTATTGTTCCGGATGTAGCAGCAATATCGTGTAAGAGCGGTTCGAGATCTTCGGCATCTGGAGGAAAGCCCTTAAACAGCTCTTTCAGTCTATTTTCGATAGTTTTAGATAATGTATCTGTTGACAGGCATTGTCTAATCAAAGTCCCCAGAATAGTCCAGGCAGTGAGTGAACTGGCGTTGTCAAACTCGCAGAAAAAGAAGCCTATATGATCATTGCTTTTCCACAGCCGGCACAAAAGCTCATCTATAGCAGCCGCCCTAGTAGCTGATGTTAGAACTCAAATTTATAGGGTCATAAAAAGTTAACTAACGTAACAACAGACTTGCCAGAACCAACTACAACAGATGTTAGTATTTATTTAAAGAAATGCTTCAGAGCAATCCTACGAATGCCTGATAACCATAACGTGCTCGAATTTATGTCCTTAAGCCAGTCCTTAAAAGCTTTAGTTTTACTAAGCCACGAACTTGTTGTACAGTAACGTTTCTTGCGTGTTCGTTTCAGAGCACTAATATAATCGTGTACAGACAGTTTCTCAAGCAGCTTTTCTTTTTCAACTTCTGTTTATATAATTAGAATAACTCATTGTATTGAAGAGCGCTGCTTACTCGCTTTTTGTTGATCTCTCCGCAATCTCCTTTCTTGTGCCTCTCTGCTGATTTGCTTGAATTCTGCGCGGAATAGTAATCCATAGTTTCTCTCTTTCGCTGCGGCTTCTCGCTCCCTAGCTGCAGCTTGGTCGCCTGCAAGCTTTATCTCCTTTCTCACATCTTCATTCTGTTTCTGTAGCTCATCTTCAAAGGCCTCAAACTCTTTTTCAAACGGTCTCCACAATGCTTTGGCGAGAGTCGGTCCTGCAAAAGCGTAGATAGTTTAGCGTGGCTACAATAATCCCAGAAACAACACGAACCTGGCGTTTTAATGGCCTGGATAGCTTTCGTGCAGAAGTTGATGATCGTTGCATAAAAAGAACACAACGCTTTTTGTAATCGTGTGGAATCTCCAAATAGGAGCTGGTACTCAGAGTATCTTGGACAGTAATTTCTCAGTCGAAGAAAGCATTCGGATAGCTTGTCGAAGAAGGATGTGACGTTGTTAGCTGCCTGCAGTAGATTAGCAATATAGCAGTCGACGTAAAAACACATACTAAAATAGTAAACTTCACGGTGCCCCACACTAGTGCTGCGACATTTGGATGTGATGAAACGAAGGTATCCACAATGGCTGAAAAGCTTTGAATAGATTGGAGTATGCCAAATAGCCGCGACGAGACACCACGGCTTCTGCGGTGTGCGTTCACCTTATCGACTTCCGCGGTGAATGTAAGGATGGATGCTGCATCGGGCTTTCTACTTTGTGCAAGGAGTTCTGTGGATTGTGCTGGTGTCAGCACAGCTTTGAATTCGTGTATGGCGGCTGCTAGTGGGTCTGAACTGGGATAACGTTAGTCAAGACTCGCGCAATTATTTCTAGTCTCGTACGAGTTAGAGGCCATCTCTGATTGCAGGAAGTTTGATATGAATGAGTGGCAATCAAGAAGTCATATTTGACCATAAGGTTTTTGAAGATTTTGCATTGATGTACCAGTTTCTCATTGTGGCTGAGTCTTAGCGGCTGAGTCTCAGCCATGTTTTTCCATGGCAAGGCTGCTGTCCAAAAATAGTCCATTGCGACCAAACCAGAGTTATCCAATACGCTGCTTGAATAGTGTAACATCCAGTTTCGAATGGATCCGATGGAAAAGTTAGGAAAATCAGATGGCCATACAAGCCAGGATATCGCGAATGCCTTGCGTCGCTTGTATTCGAACCAAACTTTGGTCTAAGTGTTGCCATTATCTATAAAATATTGTAACTTCTCCCAAGACTTTGTCAAGTTCCCTGGTCACAGTGACACCAATCAAAATGTTTGACCCGTCGTGCCCTCAGCGGCAAGTTGGTGCGAGGCGTTATTTCTTGGTTGAGTCTGGTGTAACACCACGAAAATCAATCCTTGTCATCTTCTACAGCCTGGTGCCCAAAGTATGACTTTTTGGCCTACCGAGCGAGCAGTTTGTAAAGCACAATTGGCACTATGCCGTAGCTTCGAGTTTCTGTTTCACTTTTAGGCCCCATAGTATTTAATTCGGATTTTGAATTGATGCGTACAACCTAAAAGTGCGGAGGCCACTTGCATGCAAAGTCCTGTGCAAGTGATTGGCCGCCTTAATATCAAGGAAGAAGAGTATGAGAGCCGGCGGCGCTTGACGTGGCGAAAAATGAATGGCCGTTTGAATAGCCAAGATGCCTCCGATATGATCAGAGCTGCAGAATCCCAGCGGGCAAGTTGCCCATGGGACAGAAGCGCTACATGGTGGTGAAAGCCTCCTAACCGAATCAGCCTTGCCGGCAGTTAGGCAACTCCCTCAGTGAGGTGGGTAGTTTGTGCAATCAGTTCTCCACCCGACTTGACGGGCCGTCTCTTGTTA
Source organism: Chalara sp. BL73 (assembly GCA_918026815.1). NCBI lineage: Eukaryota > Fungi > Ascomycota > Leotiomycetes > Helotiales > Chalara > Chalara sp. BL73. The sequence continues at coordinate 1,572,324 of CAKJVC010000150.1, read as the reverse complement.
GATGCAAGTCATTCCATCGCTGGAGGTACGCCACAGTGTGCGTGTAATTAGATAGTGAGTCGCTATAACGGAAGTTTCTCGATCTGCCAGCCTGCCTGTCTCACAAAACGTTCTGAAGATCACTGAGGTTGAGAAATGGTTGTATTCAAGGAGAGAACATCCACCCTGTGGCATGACAGCACGCACAAAATACTTTGTCACTGCAGCGAGTTTGTCTTATTTGCGGCCTACGACGTGCACGATCGTAACATCGCAATTGATATTAGTTACTAACATGTCTACACATAGTTCAACACAGGAGCTTCCGCAAGGTGTCACAACCCCTCAGATCAAGCCCTACAACGGAGGACTGGGAACTCACATCTAAGCCCCATTCCAAGGAAGAGCTCCTTGACTTTGTTGCTGGGCTAGAGCGAAAATATTAAGGCAGTAATCTACTCGGTTTGTTCTCCGGTGCCGTACTATCGTTAAATTTCTTAGCCCTTTCATGGCTGCTGTAGACATTTTTGTTCAAGTCAATCCTGCTATTGCACCTCTACCCAGGGGAAGTATTCATGTGATATTACAGATTAGTTCTTATCCTCCAATGCGTTTATGCCTTGTTTACTCGGATGTCACAAGCTGGCAGCGTCATCAGACTCCGTTGCAGATATTATGAGTGAGTCCTGGAAAAAGGGTTGTCTTCGTCTCCCTCGATTCAAGAAGCTTCTTGATCTGTTTCCAATGGCACCGAGCCAAAAAGCTCACTTATGGACATGTACCCTCGCATCATAGACTTCTCAATTTACATCATCATCTATTTCAGAGCACCCCCGCTTAGTAAGTGTTCAAGACAGGAGTGGTATCCGAAAGTCAGCCGTATGAAGCTTTGCAGAAAACTGGGCAAAAACCTTGCTTGGAAAGTTCGGAAATGAGATTGCCAATAGGAGCATCAGTATTTCCCAGCAAGCTTCTGAGATCGCCGAAGAAGAGCGAATTACAGACCACGAAGTCAACAAGATACGATTTGAGACAATCGAAAGTTCTTGAGTGCGAGGCCGGATGAGTTTACACAGGTGAGGCCTGTTTGTCATATTCCGTTTTCAAAAAAAAAAACTCCGCATTTGTTGGCCGCGAGGATGAGCTTCAGGACATCCAGAAGGCTTTGAGTATCTACGGATCACCAAATGATCATAGTCAAAGAGCCGTTGTCCTTCGCTGTTTGGGAGGTCTTGGTAAGACTAGAATTGCACTTGCCTTTGCCTATCAAGGTTGCAACAAGTATCAATCTGTATTGTGGGTGGCGGCAGAAACACTACAAAAGCTACAGGCATCATTCTCGGGAAATCGGGACGAAACTCAAACTTCAAAACCAAGATTCGTCTAATGACGAAATTAAAGTCAAGGACGAAGTCCTTCGGCGGCTTAATACAACAGACCGGAATTTGCTCCGTCAAAATCTTTGATCCTGAAACTAATTAGTCCATCCCTAAATACCACATGGTTGATGACATCCGGTAACGCACCAGATGAGTCCTGTAGCTTCCTCAGAGCATAGTGGCTGAACGGGAGATCGCAGTTCTTGTCACAACTAGAAATGCATGTCTAGCCCGGGAGTTCAGCATTCCGGAGGAATTCGCTCTGGGCCCCTTGGATGAAAAGTCCCCAATGAAAATTCTTCTTCGCGGCCTGCCTGAACTATCCACCGCCAAACAGCAAGAAGCTACCGCTAAATATGCTTTAGACTCGGTAATCTACCCTCGGCATTGAGCCAGATGTCTGGCTATATCCATGGAGGTGGGTGCTCTGTTCAAATAGAAAGAGTCACGTGGCCTTCAGAGAGTATAGGGCAAACGAGTATCAATTGCTGAAGGTTGTAGAACTCAAACTACAGGAGAGAATCCTTCTACTTATAGGCGTGATACCCACATGTCAACACACTGATGCCTACCGGTGCCTACAAGTGCCTACAGGTGCCTACAATAGACTTTAGGCATGGTCCTTAGACCTAACCTGTTCAACATGCTCCCTAGATCGTTTCTTTACCACCTAGTAAGATTTCGAAAACTTGCCTGTACGTCACAAAACCTCGCTCCCCGGCTCCACCACTGGTTGTAGACACACAGTTGCTACTATATAGCCGATGGCAATGCCGTTGCTCGAGATAAAGCCTGTTTCGGCGCTGAGGACTATCAGCTTACTTGCCTTCCTGGTCCCAGACGGTACATAATTCTCCCTAGACTCGCCGATCCAAGGGGTAACAGGCCTAGGGTTTGTTACCTCATCTTTGGAGGAATCATCTCCGAAAGTGAACCTACCTTCTGGTTTTAAGTACTTGACGACGCCATTTCAACTGCGGGAAAGCATCCGACCACTTAAGAACCACAACCTCGTGACGATTGACCATCTGAAGAGAACAAACAAAACTAATCGTCTTCTCCACGACTTTGCCATGATGCGGTTGACATCAGCCCCAAAAATTGACGCTTTCGAGACGGCGGTCTAGGTACTCCACTACGTATTTCCGACCAAAGCGAAAGCCCAGATTGAGAGCTTAAAGATGGTGAGAAAATTGGGGGACCAGTTCTATCCACATGTTAGTGGTTTTAAGGCGCTTCGACCAGCAGAAGATTCACCTGAAATTACCCCTGAGCTCTATGCGCCAATTAAAAGTCTTTCCTGGTCAGAAGCGTACTCCACATCACACGAGGACAGAATTAACCGGCAAGCAGGTATCCACGGAGCCGGGGACTCTTTCATACAGCAGCGCAGCTTCGGGGTATCGCCGTGGACATATATAATAGAGACTGGGAACCAAATCTCCTCGATCTGGCTTCTCTCGCTGGTACAGCGGGTACGATATAGCGCTATTCCGACAACGCCGCACGCGCGGCAGATCTTTTTCCAAAGAGGAGATTAGTTCCGTCGAAGAAGCGCCTAGCTTCGGCATGATTGAGGCACACGACGAAAGGATTGCTGTGGCATGCGAGCACATGGCCGCGGCAACGCAGCAGCTCAGCAACTACAGAGAAGCAGCGGGATGGCGCAAAAAGAATCTGCATGGACTTCTCAACTATCGTAATAAAGATCAGGTGAATATCGCGCTAGCCCTCATCAATCGGGGCCAGTCTCAGTGGAAAATGTGCGAGTTAGATGATGCGCCTCGGGCTCTTGAGCGGGTGCTACAAACTGCCCAAACCGCTTTGGGATCCACCCCCCATGACTTTCAAGCTGCTCGCGCGTAAGTGGAAGTCCATAGGTTGCTCTTGGCATGGGCACTAACAGATATATCTCTAGACGGAATATGGCCTAAGGCGCTAGGTGGGGTCCGTTGGTCTCAGGGACGGTGGGATGAAGCCTTTAACATCCACAAGCGAGCCTTCGACGGCCAAGCGCAAACATTTGGCGATAATCATTTCGAAACTGGTGTGCTTTCCCACAGGATGGGTTGCCGTTATGAGCGCTTGATGGGTATCGGAACTTCAATGTATGACATTCCCGAGAGTGTTACGTTATATGCTAGCTGGTCCTTAGAGAGCATTTCAGAGCCGCACTGATCCTCTTTGAATCGGCTCCTGTTCCGATGAAACGTCATATCGCCCGAACGAGATATGAGCTTGGCGCTGTTGTTTTACATTATGGGGACGCGGAGGAGGCGTCCCAGTTCTTAGCTCTAGTTCGCGCGGGAAGGGAGGTATTAATGGAAAACCAGGCGACGTTGATGATACAGTTGAATATTATGACGTAATGGTGCCACACTGGGCGTGGTGAACAATATTTCAATGTATTTCTGGATAGGAATATTTTAAGCAATCAGAAGAGGCAACGGTAAGAATGAATTTTCTACAGAGATGCAACCGAATATCCATCCTTTACCGGGAAAATTGTAGCTCCTGTTTTTACCGAGTCATACAATCCAGGGGTATTTTCCAAGAAGGCCTGCAGCAGTTTCAGTAATGCAGAATCACTTCCTGTGTTCCCCATTAATATCTCGTTCAGACTCAGAAATACTCGGTGCAATTACCTCTTGGCCCAATCACTGCAACTGTTGCTGGAAGCCATTCCTCCCGTTCGGTTACCGGTGACATGTATGAGAATTAGCCCACGGCCGTATTAGCACGATGAAGATGTCTGAAGATTCAAAGACCTTACTGGGTACGGTGAAATATGGACGTCCCGCAAGAACTGAGATTGCCTGATCTCTAAATCCAAACCCCTGCTTTCCTTGTGCACCTCCCTCCATGGTTCGCCTACAAGACGTCAAAAGTTAGGAAAAAATAGCCAGACTGGGAGAAACTTACGCATGGTATGCATAACGGTAGAACGGCTCAGTGTCACCACTCGGCATAAGTAAGATTTTGTTAAAGGCCGCGCCATCTGAGGGCTAAGGTAGTAGTGCCTCTCGCCCCCAGGCACTAAAGGCATTGCGCTGTGCCACGGCTGTATTATATTATTGTCTCGTAAGAGCTTTGCCAAGAGACCTGGATTTTGTATTGGCGACAGTGGGTTACTATGTTCAGGCTTTCTTATCATTTGTACTCAACAAAGGATCTGCGAAAGCCCTTTTGTTAAAAGTATGTTCGTATTAATGAAGGAATGGGCGGGTATTTTAGTAGCCGTCATAGAGCTGAATGTGTGCAATAGTCTAGAGCTCAGAAGGCTTGTTTCTCAACTAGATACTGTCAGGATAGTGCCTTGCAGTATTGAGGTAATCTTGCAAAGATGTACCACTGTCCTTTTTGAATAAATCGCTGACATCAATTTCCTGACGCTTGACATTAAGGAAGCCCCCAAATTTCCGCAGGAATGGTTCAGCCAAGGACCTGTACTCCTGAGCGCGGGCAGCCCAAATATCGGTTGGATACAACAATTCGACTAATCCTGAGCAAGTGTTCTTCTCCATGTTTGGGGATGTCAGCAAGGTGCACGGTTTTTGTGAAGAAACCAACAGTATCAATATCCCAGGGGACTTTATTAGGCTACGGCGGTGCGGCGTGGTCCTTTAAACTCACTCTGATACTGGAAACACGCTGTCCATGGACGAGCATCCTAAAGGGCGCAATCCGAAAAGGCCATAGTCGGGAGCGAGCCCTATGACACTATCAAAAGCTAGCATGATGTGAGCCCTGTCTCAATTAAGGAGGCATGGATTCTTATTATAGCTTCCGATCGCCAAATGCATCCAATCATATGATGAAATTGCTGAAACGCTACCTATACTGCTACAACCGGGGTCTTGATACCCATCCCCTCTTGGTATGAATGATGGCTGATAATCAATCCAATCTCTAGCATTCTTCCCAGATGCAAATTGAACTGACATCGCCTTGCCAACAATGATGGCTCCAGCGGCTAGGAGAGTTTCGACGACCGCGGCACTGCCCTTCTTCGGGGGATAAAGCTCCCCATAAGCTCGGTTCCCGTTACTTGTCCGCACTCCTTTTACATCTATGTTATCCTTGATTCTAACTCTCAAGCTAGGCAGTGGCTTCAAGTGTGACGGTTTTCCAAAGAACGATCTACTAGGAATAGGAATGAGAGATGCTGCAGGGATCATATGTAAATGCAAGGGCAAGACGTTAGTCTTGTTTGGGTTAGGAAGAAGGTGTTTAGGCTCACGTATCGCTATAGCCTTCAGTAGGAATAACTAGGAACACGGAGGCGCCATTTGTATCCTCGAACAATCGCCATGCCCAACAAAGGGCGCTATTTGATGTGAAGTAAGGTCCGCCACGCGGATTTTCATTTATGTCCACACGTACAACATGTACGCTTCGCGTATCCCAATCTTCAAGGATCGCGATGTATGAATTATCAAACTACAGCGGCTCAGATTGCTTGTCTGTTAAGGGGTAAATGTGCCCCAAGAACGAGCGTGAGAAAACGTCGTCGTCCTAGAGGTAGTAGTTCACAATAGGGGAAAGTTTTTTGGCAGAAATGTCCGACCCATCGGGAAAGACGACTACGGAGACAGGTATCAGATCGCCTTCGAAATCTAGAGAAGCGCTGAAAACCAGACGGCGGGAAGCAAGGGGGAGGGCGAGCTTGGTGGTTGGAATACAGTAAGGAACATTCCCCCATTAGCAACGGAGAAAATGAGACGGTGACGGTGGCAGCAAGGCCGAGTACGGAGACGGGGACGAAGAGGCGAGGGTGAGTTTTGGAGACAAACGAGCGACAGTATTGTAATATCTGTACTGGACGCGTCATGCATCTCTCCCTTTTGGATGGAGAGATTCTCGGGGCATCGTGAGGAGGAAAATGGAATGCCCAGGGTAAGTGATGCCTCGCGTACGTCGACTAAAGCGGGTGAGCACGGGGGCGGGGGTGGTGGTGGGGGTTGCTTGGTGAGGATATTCGCCCCGTACCGCATTTGTGGGAGGACCGGGGAGTCGGGAGGCGAGAGCCATGGACATAGGCGGATCGTCTTTCGCTGCTCATTTTCCCAGTTCCCGACAGTGCACAAGTACACATCCTCTACAAACGGTGCCTGCTTTATTTGGCTGCTCGAGACAAGCTACTAATTTCCTACATCCAGAAGCATACAGTAAAGTGCAAAAAGCCTGCTCTTCTTTTTTTCCAGGCAAGGCCGACTGCCTCTAATTAGTACGTGTTGATATTGCCGCTTTTTTGAATGATTTTGTAAACATCCTTTTTGAAGCTTTTGAACCTTTAATATTTCGTATACCACTTTTCGCTATTTATTGCAGCTTTAATTCGATTTTTTATAGTTGTAGCTTGCCACGTCCCGTGCTCTGAAGCACACGTGACCGACCATAGCTGGGCTCCCAGAGCTCCTCGTATATATAACCCGCTCTCCTCGAGCACCTCTTCATTCTTTAGCTTTAGATTCTCGTATTATACTGCCGTTGCCCTCTGTATCTGTAGATCCACAGCGCGTGTCGTGACATACTCAAACCTATTCAATGAATATTTGAATTTACTATTCAACTCAACACAAAGGTCATTGCTACTCATATTCAATTCAACTATCCAAATAGTATTTAACTAATAACTGAGCAGCCGAGTAGTTTTGGTCACATTGTAGGCAATTGCTTCGATATAAGATGTAGAGCAGACTTCTTTCTGGAGGCTCAGGGGCGAGAAAATAAGAAGCATGCGGGGGTGGCCAAAAAGCGATAAGTTGTCTTGAAATGTTGGGGGATATCAATCCGTGCATGCATAATCAAACCATGTTAACGTGTCATCAGACAGAACAAAGATGTAGATCGACCATGACTCACTTAATTTAGTCACATGCCACGTCTACGTGAAAGCCAGGAAATATGTGATCCCCAACGGTACGGAGAATCCGTATGGCATGGGGAGTCCCCCCCTTAGCTGAACAAACAAGATTACACGCATGTTAGAACTGCTCGCGCAACTGTTGGGGACTTTATTAGAAGGATAAGAGTGTAGAATACGTATGTTGTGCTACAGTTGCCATTTTATTTTCCAGCTACCTCAGACAGGGAATCCCGATCAAAACTGAGAGTTGTTCCATCTACACTCGTGCTTCCTTTCACTGCACCGGCGTCGCTGCTTGAAGGCTCACTTCGCGATCCGCGATGCAAGAGCCCCGGCACCAACGGCTCTGCCATCCTGGGGCCGGGTACGCATCGTATTTCTGTGGATACGGCTTATCTCTGCAGTCAACCCAGTCCCTCCTCCGGACAAGGATCGGGACGAGGCATACTGGGCCGAAGCCAGTCAAAAGGAACGAGTGTTGCTCTATCGGCTTGATGGTGAAGCCGTTGATCTTCCCCACATAGCTGATGCTCTCGGTGAGTCGGGAAAGCCAGCTGAAAGGGGCTCCTCATCCGCCACAACCGCCCCGTATCACTATTGTGAAGTGGCAGCACTGTGGGGAATGCGAGCGGAACGCAATCTCATCAGCGCCGGCAGAATGGCTTTGGACGATCGGCCAAGGTTGCAGCAGTTGAGCGGCATGTCTGTATCCGTGGCGTGTAGTGCAGGAGGCGCAGGTGAAGGCAATGGACCCTCAGTACTGGAGACCGTGGCTACTGTCGAACACTGATCAGTACGGAGCGAGACTTGGGAGAGCGCTGGAAATTCTGCTATTGTTGTCTGCAGCGTGTGTTCTTGCCAAGCCGTGATAATTTAGACCGTTTGTTGTTCGCAAGCAAGGCACTTTCGATCTCATTCCAAAATTCTGGATATGGCAAAAATACTTTCCGCAAAATCAATTTAGTGCCGGAATCAACAACAACACCAGCTGCGATAAGACATTTTATGATTTCTGTCCATCGCTGCAAGTGAGGTCGTTCGTCTCTAGGGCGGTAACTGCGCCGTCCGAAAATCTCGTGGAGATGACACACAGCCTTTCTCCAAGGCTCGGTTGGGTCTACTCCAAAATCAAGAAGTGTCGATACGACATCCACATCAACATATGCAACATTGTGGGCAGTGAGCCGCAGCAACTTAGAGCTTGGAACCAAAGCATATTCAAGCAGTGATGTTTCACCGCGCCGCCCGCCTGGAATAGCACCGTGATCAGCAAGCTTCACGCGCAGATACCGATACAAGTCACACCCCACCGCTAATGCTAATGGAGAAATTTCAGGGTCAAATATTGGATCAACCGTGATATTACGTCGCATCCACCGAGAAGCTGTCTGGAAGAATTCATCGATAAGCTCTGGATGCGTAGAGGCGGTGTCCGCTTCCACGCGGCGAGCGTATAAGGCGGCTGAACCAATGCAATCTGCAGAACTCACAGAGCCAAGCCTGTCCTTATACATGAGCTTCAGCTGCAAGATACAAGACTTTAGCAAGGCTAGATTGGGATTGTATGCATTTGCAGTCTTGCCACCGGTCCGATCTTTCAAAGCAGCCTTGGTTTCCCATTTCTCAAGATAGTCCTTCACTGTTTTGTGTAGGTATGAAACTTTCATACTCGGGGAAAGCTGATTCCTGGGACAATCCCCATGCTGGATCTCGATCAGGCCTCCGCATCGACTTATCAATAGAGAACCCATGCTATTACAACGAATGTGGATCTCCGACTCAGTCAGAAACTCGAACTCTGCGGTTAGAGCAAGATCAGGATTTTTATCCTCGGCCATAGAGAGACCGATAAGAGTAAGAGGCGCCATATCAGTCCAATCTTCGGCTCTTTTATTTGATGCCGCAGCAACAAGCTGATATAATCGTGAAGCCTCCTCTTGATAGATCTCTTCAATTCTCAACATTATGTGCAAGTAAAGATCTTCTAACTTTCTAGGCATAGTACGCAATCGTGCTTGCAAAGTAGATATCTGATCGCGATTGGTAAGACCTCGAAGAAGCGATGCGACAACGAGTTTCACCCAGAGGAATACCCCATTTGCGCCTGTGATGATCTCTTCAATAAGCTTAGGAGATTCATCTGGTTCATCGATTGATAGACACTGCATCCTTTCGTCGTTCTCTAGTTTATCCTGAACAAATTGCCGAATGTCAGGAAATGTCAAGTCTTGCAATCTTAGTCCTGGACAGCCAACGAAGGCGTCTTCGAAGGCAAGATGCGGTCGGCTTGTGACGCAACATTTGGAATTGGGCGATGTTGAAACGTCTCCAAAGAGTTTAGCAATTTCATCCTCGTCGCCGTCATATTCGTCAAGTCCGTCAATAAATAAACATAGTTATTGGGATTTGGTCTTGAAATATTAAGGTCTTGAATGCGAGTTTCAATTCTGATAAAGTCCAGGTTTCGTTCTACGCACTATCAGCGACCAATACTTCCATGACCAACTACAGTAGAGGAAATAGAGTCCCGAACTTACCAAATTTGCCTTTCCAGAAAGTCCAAGCTTTGCTAAATACTGTGACGACCATTGCTTAGGTAGGACAACTGGAATTAGCCCCCGATTCTTTGTCAATATGTCGTGAAGCAGGGATCGTAAGAGACCAGTTTGTGACTTTTGTTCCTTAGTCCCACTAATCCAGAAAAAGAATCCAGCGGTGCAAAGGGGTGCTGGTGGTGACGAGTTTGCTGCCCATTCTCGTAAATGGCGAAAAGTATTAGGATGCAAGCAAATAAACTTCATGAGCGTGGATTTCCCAGACGCAGCCTTGCCATTGATCCAATAAATTCCGTCTCCATGCTGGAGCCACTCTGGGAAATCACTCCATCTCTTGCCCTGTCCAGCATGGACACCATCTTCAGGTTTTCGAAAGATCCACTGGAAGGTCTTCCGGTGGGCCTCGATAACCTCCTCAAAGCGTTCCGTGATCGCCGGGAACCGCAGGCTGTCAAGAAGATCCGTTGCTACCGATTCTCGAAATAACCTCTCACATTCCTTGGTAGAATTGGATGCTTCCCATTCTTCGACCGTTTGGGCAAAATAAAATGCCCTTTCAAAAACATCCACAATTATCCTTCGAGTTCGATCTTCTTGGTCTGCGACCACGACTTCTGTACGATTGAGAAGCTGACTAAGTGCTAAGATCTGGACTTGGAGATCTTCAGTAGCAGAGTTTTTGGAGCTGAGCAAGGCAGTGATGATCTGTTGATTTTCAAGGGTAAATGCGTTGAAATAATCAGACTGCTTCACAGTAATCAAATCGACTCGTTCACTAGCCATTGATTATTCCGTCAGCGGGAAGTAGAAGTTGCCGTGGTGTGGGGGGAGGGGAGGTACTTAGACGTACGCCAAAGACAACAAGACTCTGGAGGTGATAGCATTTCGATACTCTAACAGCCTCTGTATCATTTGCTCCACGTCTTTCTTTAACCAGACACTCAACAAGGCGTGCTGAATGCTGTGCCATCCTCGACTTTCGGTGTTCTCTAGAATATTAAGCTCATTCAGACGCTTCATCAAGATATCAGCCACCTCGTTACAGTTGCAACACAAATTCTCCAAGATGGCTTCATCACCATCAAAGTCACGCAGGACCCCTTCTGACTGAAAGCCTTTCTGTAATTTAGTCCTGTAGTCTTGAAGGTCCTTTGTAACTGTGACTGCAAGATTTTGGACCCCTTTTGCTGAATTAGCGGCTATAGCATGCCGTTTAAACTCGCCACCTTCGTATAGCTGGCTACCAGCTTTGATGAGCTTGTAGCTGAAGTCCACGAATTGAACAACCGTGCCAGCAAGAGAAATAGCCGTCAAAGGGTCTATTACGCTGCGACAAAATCTTCCGGCAAATTGAGAATTAATTGTATAAGGCTGTTTTGTTGCGGAAGAGTCATTATCTCGCCGGTCTCGGAAATTCGGGTCGTCAAGGACCCGCGCAGATGTGTCCTTCAATAAGATGTCTTTACCCGCCTCGATTCTGTCCTTGTCAGCCCGTGGATCAGCGAATTTCAAATCACGTAGAGCTAAATTTATGTACCCAAAATCAGCATTTATTCATATATAAGAAGCCATTCGCTGTTGAAGATGCTCCCTCACTAGTCTGCTTGACCTCTTCGACCACGGAGGGTGTCTCTACAACATGGCTCTGCGGTATGACATACAGAAGCTCCTTTGCATATGCAGCTGCCGTCGCAGCCGCATACGCCTGCCAACGCTTGTTTTTGTGCGAGTCCGCGTAGTCGCAAATCCCACGGATCACCAAGCAGGGGAAGTTGTCCATCAACCCGGCCGCCTCCATTTCGAAACACAGCACATTGAGCTCCTTTCGTAATCTATCCCGGCATGACCCATCCCTCATTACTTGATTACCAGAGGCAATCAAGCCGTAATGAATCGCTGGATCTCCTCCCTTGCGAGGATCACGAGAGGTCGATCTGTTGGTGTCGCAATGTGTGCATCCTGCCTCGCCCTCCCGATGGTCATAATCTGCTGCGAACAAGATGTCATGCTCTAGGCCCTGATATGTGACGGTGTCGCGCAGCTTCGGGTATTTCGATATAATATTTGACAAGTGTTTCGAAAACCCAGGATCTTCCATCATGTGCTTTGCTTGCAGACTGGCAACTGCATTGAGCAACACATCCGGAGGCCTGTTCAGTGAACCAGTACTCACGAACCGGCCCGCTTGTATCGTTTTCCCAAAGTCGTACTGGATGACTCCTCCAGATGTCCCACCTGGTTTGCTAACCACGACATCACCTAGTCGGATATCATTCTCCTGGCTCGGCACCCCACCTCCAATGCCAACCATGAGGCCGAACCTCATAGAGGCGAATGTTGAGCGCATGCGAGTTGCCACGATGGCGGCAGAGTTGGTGCCAGTCACCCCAGCAGGAAGACAGGCAATGACAACATTGTGCGCCCCGATGCCGCCCAGGGCGTAGATGTTGGTGTCGTGAGAGGGCTGTGGTAACTGGTCATGGCGACTATCCAGCATGCCTATCGCTGCAGCCATTTCTGTCGGTAAAGCGCAGATCCATCCTATAGTGTAGTCCTGATAATGCATTGCGTCTTCGCTTAAGTGTAGTAGTAGTAATGTTGATAAGTATATAGGTTAGTGACCGACACAGTTTTAGGTAACCGATATCCCTGTCTGGATCCCACCCCACACTATATCCGACGAATCATCAAATTGAGCTTCGACCAAAAAATTATTAATAAATGAAGCACACTCTTTTACAATACAAATATAAGCTTACCCGCTCTGCAAAGGATTGTTTTATTAGAAAGCTTGCTTTCTTACTAAAGTCGGGATCCGGTGTGGGTACACACGTGACACAGACAGGGGTTGGGTAGACAGCATAACCCCTAATTTACAGGCTTTTGAATCTTTTACAGGCTCTGAGCGCCGCGACGTTTGAGGGCTTTCCCTCTTCTAAACCATTTAAATACCTTATTCTCGAGCGCAGCGAGGCTTGGGGGTATGGTGGCTAGCCCCCATATAAAAACATGATATATTACTAATGAAAGCAACCTTTCTATTCTCGATCGTTGCACCTAACAAGCGCCTTCATATGCTACATGTGGGTCATGTGACCGAATCCTTTATTCACTCCTGTTAGAAATAAGATCTATTAGGCAGGGAATCAATTAGAGGATCTGTGAGGGTACCACGGCGATGGAAATACGGGCTTGCAGGAGCGTTACGGATGATGATATTTTCTACAATTACGGCTGTAATCTGTGTGTCAACGTATTGGAACCCCTAGCTCCTTGGCCTAATTACGTACGCCGATTCCTGACAGCTCCACTATTCACTCCTCTATTCACCTCCCATTCACTCCCCATTTACTCCCCATTGACTCAGGATCTCGATCCGTAGATCTTAGGTAGAAGGACTCAAAGGTGTGAACAACTATCAATTATTATAACTAAAAGAACAAGCTACGGACAGAAGAAGGGGAGGAAAGCAGCGCATTATATACAGGAGGCTAGCCGGAGACCAGTGTAAGCGAGCCGTGTGGTGTCCGAGCCAAGCTCCAACAGGTCAAGCTCTGCGGTGTCGGGAGCCAAGCTCTAGGCGAGAAAAGGCCAGGGTCGTGACAACTTTCAAAATTTTTGCAAAAGGTTAAATTTCAGAAAATCTTAAAAATCTTTATGAACTATTTCTCACAGCTAATACATAACTGTTGGTATGCCCCATCCTTACCTTCCACGGGGCAACGGGCGTAGCTCTATAGGCTACGCTCTTGCTCTTGATGGATACGGTAATTGTTGTTGTATTAGGTTCTAGTCTAGATTCTACAAAATGGGGTTTATGCGGACCACGTGACTTTGTGGGTCATACACGGATCCGTAAACCCCTGCTTCCTACAATAACTAATGCATGCCGATACTAACTACGATCCTAATACAGAGTTGAAAAGCCGAATCGTAAGTTACTTCAAAGCATCGATCTCCTTTTGTATCACTATACAATAGCCCTGAGTTAGAGCGTTAGAATGCATGTACATAGCTTCACGCGTTCCGTCGGATCGCGGGAAATGTGCGTCTTCTACCACCTATATATCTACCTGGCAATGGGCCGTAGCTTAGAAAGAATCAACGAATATCAGAACCACCCAAGCAAGAGCGTAGTCACAGCTACTACCGCTTTTACTTTGTGGTAGGTATTCCGACATAGAGATTTAGTTATATAGACACCTAACCATTGTATTGTCGTTGGGAAGGAAGCTGTTAATGCGTATAGCTTATTAGTCTTGAGGGTAGGTTAATGTTGATTGAGCCTCAATTGAGGCTCAACAACACTTTTGTAAATACAGGTGTATACAAACTGTATTACGCCGGCACGGCTGTATTATACTGCATCTATATATTTTTTCAAGTGCGTACGTAATACAGCCGCTGTAACGTAAGTCGTGGCGTAACGCGGCAGGTGGCGTAACGCGGCACTTTTTATGGGACTACCACACAATCATATAAATTACTCAACATTAACTATAATACAGTCCTCGATTTCACTTTCTGATTCATCTCTAACTTCTTTTTCAATATCCTCCTTACTCTCAGTTTCGTACAAACGGGCCTTGCTTTTGGTTTTCACTCTTTTTTTTGCACGATTTTTTGTCTCCAATTCAGCCTTTACTACTGCCTTGTGCAATTCTGGCGTAGAAATATAAAAATGACTTTTTAAAACAGCTCTTTTTCTTTTCGTACGAGTCGCACGCTTTTTAATAATTGATCGAAGGTTATTTGCATCGTGTTGGTGAACAATACTTTTTGCGCGAAGTTGCTTTGTTTCAAGTGCCAATTTTCGGATATATTCCCGAACAGGAATTGATAAAATCGTACGACGTTCAATTGTTGATAAAAGAAGCTCGTTTGCTTTTTAAAGACTTTGCGCGTCTGGAGGCGAGCTATTTATAAATACTTAATTAAAAGCATTGTACGTTGATGGTTGAATTAAAGCTTCAGCTTCGGGAGTAACTTCTTTTTCGATTATACAAAGTGCTTTTTTTAGATTGAATAGAAATAGCTTTGCTTTACGCTATAAAGAATTAATATGTTGAGTATCAAATATTTCTGATCGAGCTTAAATATATGCTTTTATCTATTCATGTTTTTGTATTCGTACGAGCTGAGCCTGGTTCAAATAAAAAAGCCCTGCAGTCAGTCGCTTTTTTAATAGGCCAAAAATCGCAACGTCGAGTAGCTGAAGCAAATGTGAAGTATAAAGTAGAAGTATAAAAAGAAGGATTTTGTTAAAAAGGCAGTAAGCTATAAAATTCCCACTAATATGTAAATTGTGGCTATTACAAATAAAAAGTCGATATTGGCCATTAGCTTTTGTACGAGTTGCTGGCTTAAAAACACGTTTTAACTATTCTAATCCGTGTAAATTGCTGGTCCAACTTTTTGTATTAGCTGAAAAATACCAGCTGTCAAGTATTTCTTGTGGAATCTAGTCTTAAAGTACATTTTTGCTTTTGAATATTACGAATGGCGAAATACTCGTTCTGTCACCACAAATGCACTTTACAACTGAAACCTATTCTTAACGGCCAGAATGTGCTTAATACTTCGTACGAAAACTTGAATCAGTAATTACTCGAGTTGATTTTATTGTGCTAATCGAAAATCCAGATTCATCTATGTTATACGTGTTTTCTTGCAAGATTTTTTCTCCTTGTACAAGCTTATTATACGCGTCGAACTAAGCTTTAAAGACTGGTTTAAAAGCACTATCTATTCGTACGGATTCAATACGACGTCCAATTACAACTTTAAGATGTTCGTGACGTTGTACAAATCGCGGAACCCAGTTTTGGCCAAAACTAAATCGTGGCAAAGATTCGATTGGAAATAAAGTCGTGTCGTTTAAAGTGGATACGCGTCTCGTACGAATTTCTTCGGCCATTTCTTTCAACAATTGATGCTTTGGAGAATAGCTACTGACTGTAAGATCTTTAATCTATTTAAGAAGTACTTTCTCTTCTGCGTACGAAAGCTTCTGTTGTTGCTGGCGTGCTTGAGACCGCGACAAACCTCCATTAGCGCGACGCGTCACAGAACTTTTTGGGAGCTGTAAAGCGATTTCTGCTTGCCTTGCAGATTTATATTTGCCAGATCGTAGATCCAATACAGCTTGATCTATTTGAATATCACGATTTCTAGTAAGGAGGCTTTTTCGACGCGTCATGGTTGAGTTGTATGGTTAATTGTGTGGTGGTGTCATAAAAAGTGCCGCGTTACGCCACCTGCCGCGTTACGCCACGACTTACGTTATTGTAATAAACTGTATCTGTATTGTATTATAGAGCGTGTATTGTATACGGCTGCACTATTCCCTACACTGACCCAACCCAACCCATTCCGTAGTCTAACTATATGTACTCAATTGTCCCTTGTATTAATTCTCTCCTCAAGCAGTCTACATTTTTGGCCACTCACCCCAGCACTACTATACTGACTGGTAACCTGGGGCACCCTTTGAGAGTTACGTCAATAAAGTAGAAGATAGAGATCGCGTCCGGGTGGACTCACGTAGTCTGTGCTATATATGACACAATTATGGACCATTATTCCCCAGTGTGCAGTACCGCGCACTAGCGCCTGATGACACCACAAAATAGTTACAAATAGCCAACCCAACACAAGGGCTTATTTCTCAAGGGAGTTCCCAGTGCCGCTGCCCAGCATCTTGACCCGGTGTCGGCCTGTATCCTGGCAGATCCGGCCCTGTACTCTGTGCGTGAAGCTCATGATTACCCGGCACAGTTACCGGTGGTGAGGGGTTGATGGCAGGGAAAGGGTGAATCTCCTGACCACTGATCTCCCGCCTTACTCCTTCCCCACCTGCGAGCTCAGTATTTTGCAAGACTGGCGATGATGTACCTGACACTGGCGACTCTACTGCGGTAGCCACTGGTTTTCGCTGCACGAAAAGTGCTGTAGCAGATGACGGGGCTGCGGGAACCTTGGCTATATCTTGTGGCTGCCACCGTCCTTGCAGAGGAGGTTGAGTGTCTCGGCGCCCGCGACAGGAGAGCCAGAGCCCAATTGCTGCTAAGGAAATTACAACCGGGACTCCTACTCCCAGACCTGCTCCGAGAGCGGCTTTGTTTATGCCAGACTGGACGGATGTACCTACTCAAGGTCAGCTCCAATTCACGAGATCAAGCAATTAAAGCTTACTAGGAGAAGTCGTTTCTGGGGTACCATGTGGCGTTGTAGTCGCAAACACAGTAGTACGACTCGCCCCTGAAGTCACAGTCGAGCTCGGGGTAGGGAGAGATATATCTGTACATTGAGGCAGAATCTTGGCACTGTTCCACTCCAGGTTCTGGATCCCAACCGCGACATCGCCGCTCAAAAAAGCAGATTTCTCGCGAATTTCTGCAGCTATCCCAACAAGCAAGCAAATATCCAAGAATGTCCCTGACGTGTGTAGCAAACCGAAGCACATGCAAAGTTGTTCTCCGGCCCCAAATTCCTTTGTGCTCTCAACGCCAGTCTTGTCATATTTACCAACTGACACGGAGGTGCTATTGAACCTCGCCATAGCAGGTTCACATTCGATGCTGTTGCTCCAATAATCGCTTCCTTCAATCTCCCTTGATAAGCCGCATATTGGAAGATAGTCTTTGGCATAGTAGCTGATTTCCCATTGATCTAACTGGTCTCCTGCCCAGCCATCCTTGATGAATTTGGGGCCTGCTCTGCTAGTGCTTGACTGCCCATAAGAGGGTGCCGCGTACAATAAGAAAATTGCCAGGAATAGGGACATCTATTTCGGCATGAGATAAGAATGGACAACCCAGAGTCAGCGCAGAACTTACATTCCAACCTTGTCTTGACAGCCTTGCTTCCTAAAGGCGCAGATTGCGATCTTCAACCTCAGATTCGATGGGTTGAGTCGGGAAAGTGAGTGGTACACTACACGGTAAATATGCTGGATGTGTGAGGCTTGACTGCAGACGTGCAAACCCCTCTACGACTTCATTAAATCCTAAATGGGCATCAATAAACAGATCATATATGTTGAATCTCAAGCCTCATCGAGTGATTTGAGGTTTCTCCCCCGCTTCCCCCGTGTTCCTACTTCAATCGCGACCCCGCTCTCTGGAGCCAAGGCTGAGGCGCCTCAAACACAATGGTCGAATTAAAACAGTGAAAACATTAGTACTGCTTGGCCATGCCATCTGACGCGCTCTGTCACACACATGCACGCCATGCATAGCTATAGATAGCATACCGCCCGTCATATGCCACCTCCCTCCTGTGATTCACCTCTCCTCCCCCCAAAACCATCCATCGCAGAGATCAAGCCCTGCTCTTATCAAGACACAGTTCGACCTTCTCCGATTGGTAGTGCATTCATTCAAGCTCGCGGAATCCTTTTTACAAAAAGCCGCGTGCACGATTTTCTTCCAGCTTCCAAACATTCCTAAACTTACTCGACAGCCATCTTGGTAGGGTCGCACAGGGATCTACCAGTAAGGCTGTCATATTGCTATGGTGAATATTGGAACGCTTTTGAGGTTCACTTAAAGGCTCTGGAAATCATTTTTCGAAGAATTTAAAATTCTAACATCCTTTTATTTGTTTATGTTACGTTGGTGTTCATGTATCACCTAGGGCATTATCCATGTGCAATAAGCTTCCTGGACGGTAAATTTCTATAGGCAGCCTTATCAATTGGTTTGAATGGTTTGCTTAATAAATATTCAGGAAATTCGACCGAAATTACCGTTATCAGTGATAGCGGACTTCAGGCCTTTCCCAGAAGATTATAGTATGCAGGGTCTGCGTTGTACAAAGACTTATTTCCTTGAAGAGTTTTCGTCGGAACGCATGTAAATAGAATCACGTAAACCACCGGATCATGTGAATTATGGGCCCTTTCAGGATCTACAACCTCGCGATACCGTAGCTTGGAACATAGAAGAAACAAGGAACCATAATCACACCAGCAAGAGCGTAGTTACAACTACTACGCTTTTTCCTACGTGATAGGTATCCGACAGTTTTTTTTTAGACAAACACTGTCATGACACGCGCTGTGGATCTACAGATACAGTGAGCAATGGCGATATCATACAAGAGAATCTAGAGCTAAGGAAGGAAGAGGAGTTCGCAGCAAGATTCCTCACACCATCGCGTGTATCTATATAGTGCGAGAATCTAGATTTTTCAAAAGCCAGATGGACGGTGTTCACAAAGAATATGCCGCTGAAACTATCGATGAATTCACTTTCTTGGGGTGAGGACGGGGTGAGGGTTCCTATTTCGATTGGAGGAATGGAGGAAGATGACATTGACATTTGGCTTTGGGATCATGATTCAAGTATGCGTTTGAAGGGTGGTTGGGTGTATTAATTAAAGAAAGTCTAAGTTATGTAACGGTGAGGGTAGGAAGAAGGAGGAGAGGAGAGGTTGGGTTAGATTAGGAAGGAGGTGGGTCTCCATCAACAGAGGACCCTCCCCTGTCCGACCACCAATGTCTCTAAAACTCACTCCATTAGTCACTCTTTTCTAACAGCCTTACTTTACACCCCCACCGCGTGATAATGTTGACTGAGCCTCCAGATTTGCGGTCAGTGCGGGCTTGGTGGTAGCTGGCTAGTGACAATGGCGGTGGCGATGCATCTTTCAGCTAGCCTTGCTGAAATCAGCCTGATGCGTCCACGAACTTGAACTTGCGAACAAGTACAACTCTAAACACTCAGTTCTCTCGAATTGGTTGCGGTTGTTATAGATGTTTGACGGTATTCGTCCTCCCATTTTGGCGCCTCCTTTTGCTACCATTATAACCCTTTGGCTTCGGCAATGAGAGCCTTCGTTCCGCGACGGCAAGACGCCGCGTCGTCAGATTCAAAACTTCTTTGCCTTCGGTGTAGAGGTACTGGGCACGTAGTAAATGACTGCAATTTGACGCGCTGGCGCCCTGAGAACGACTGGATGACTTCAAAGGCTCGAAAGCAGATGGATTTCACGGCTGCATGGAACCAGTCCAGCTATCAGGGGCCGATATGCCAAAGATGCCAGGACTTAGACCTGCTTGGCCTTCTTAATTCGTATCCGCCTTGGACTACGCAGAATCAATTAAGCGATGCCCTTAAGAAGCGGCACGAGTCTATTCGACGTCTAGGGAAGATAGGCTCTCTTATACTTCGGAATGACTGCCAAGTCTGCGTATGCTTGTTTGCTATGACACCATATGCATCGTCCACAGATCAAGAAGTCTTAGTCTACCATGATTGGACGATATGTCGCGTCTCAGGAGAGACCGGCATTGTCTTAGACTCAGAGGAGCAGCAACAATACGCTACATGTTTGATAGTAACACTTGATCCATGTTCATCATCCTCCATGTCTGTCCCGATTCTAGCGAGCCGAAGCGATGCTCTATGCCTGCTCGAGAACGACCTGGAACCACCGAGAACACTCGGGGGGAGGCGGATCAAGCAAGATGAGGTCGACTTCTCGATCATCACCGAATGGCTGTTTTCCTGCGCACAACGTCATGGCTCTGGTTGTATGCCACTGTATACTGATGAGTTACAAGATGTGCACCTCATTGACGTGGAAAGCAGGATAGTTGTGAATCACCTTGGTCGTGAATGCGATTATGTTGCCCTGAGCTACGTGTGGGGAGGAGTCGAACAGGAGCGGTACAAGCTTGGTGACCGTGTAAAAGACCTTCCACGCACTCTTGAAGACGCAATTACTTTCACTAAGAAACTGGGCAAGCGATACCTCTGGGTTGACTCCGTTTGTATCGACCAAGGAGATCACGCCGAAAAGGATAATCAAATCCAAAGAATGCGAAGCGTTTACCGCGGCGCGTATGTCACGATCATTGCTATTTCTGGTTCATCTGCCAATGCTGGACTGCCAAAGATGGGTAGCAAAGAAGTCTGTCAGCAAGCGACCTGCTGCATCAATGGGAAAAGACTGGTAGGATTGATGCCGACACTCTCCCAACAAGTTTGGGTCGCTCCGTGGGGACAGCGTGGCTGGACATTCCAAGAAGCACGCCTCTCCCCTCGCTGTCTGTTTATCAGCGATCATCAGCTCTATCTTGAATGCAAGGCGATTCAGTGGGTTGAGTCGCTGGACTATAAGCGATCATGGTGCCATAACCTCTCCGTTGCCTCAACCCCAACTGATACTGGGTTTGAGAGTTGGATGATGGAAAAGGGAGGATCCGGCTGTTTTAGACACAGTATCGATACCCACCATCGCCGTCTTGCCAACTATGGTTTTTGCGTCAATATGTATACACGCAGGAGTTTGAAGTATGCCGAAGACGCATTGAACGCGTTCACAGGGCTGCTTCAGGCTTTCAGACCTATGTATCCTAAAGGATTCATCCAGGGTTTACCTATTGAAGATTTAGACTGGGCAATGCTCTGGCGCTCTCACTATCCCTCAACGCGCCGGTTGGAGTTTCCATCATGGACTTGGGCTGGATGGGAAGGCGGCGTATGGCACGGGCAGCCGCTCGACCATACAAAGACCCGTCGCTTTCCAGTTCCACTGGATATACACTTGGTAGGCCGATCACGGCTCGAGCGCCTCTTTCATATCAAGCCCGGTGAGGCTGTCCATGACACTGATGTCTGCTTTGCAATCCAGAACGATCCTGTTGACAGAGCCGCACGACAGTATCTCAGCGATTCCGCCCCCAGTATCGATGATTACCCAGCAGAAGTTCGAAGCCACCTTCTAGTCATTGATGCAGTTTGTTTTCAGTTTGTGCTGGATTTCAGCAAGCCTCGACATCGAATCCGCGAGAGCGGAGCGTATGAACTTTTCGATGTCACTGTGCGGGAGATACCCTGTTTAATCGCAATCACAAGTACTGATGCCGAGATCAATAAGAGTCAAAAAACTAAGAAAGAGTTCGTCCTCATAGCCCGTGATCATCAGAGTGGATTCATAACTCATCATCTCCTACTGATATACTCTAGCGGTCGTGAAGGGGTTGTAGAGCGGGGTACAGCCCTGGAACTGCTTGTGCCGTTGGATAATCTGGACATAATTGATGAGTTAACGCCTACAAGAAGGCGAATTGCATTAGTGTAAGTTCGCCGTAGGCTTGTGAAGGCTAGTTTAGGGAGGAAAGACGTGACGGATTTCAATAGCTTGGAAATCCCACCTTTTCTTCTTTGATAGCCCTAGTTTACCTTACTATATCGCTCGTATAACCTACTAGTTAGGGTTTCCTACGGACTCATTCTCATTATAGCTATTTTACCATCCCCAACGGTTTTAGTCTCCAATCGATCCCCTTGCTTCACCCAAAGCCACGTTATTAAGGAGTTATAGCTCCTATAGGGCTTCTTCGAAATAACGACGGATCGCCTGTGATATATAGCTCTGGCTTATTTGAGTATACCACGTTAAGTAATTTGTCAGAGTCTGCGAGACAGTGTCGAGTAGCTGTAGATCCCGTATTTATTCGTAAAGAGTCTACAGGCTTGACTACGCAGCCACCTCGATCTTCGTCCAGTCACCTTCAAGTATACGAGGCTTAACACAGTGCAACAGACAGAGGGCAGCAGGGGGGATTGCAATATAGCAGGTGAGGGCACGTATGCTATAAGGACACGTGACGGGCGATGCAAAAGTAATAGTATTGTATTGATATGAAATGTAGGCCTTTGAATCTATGAAAGACTCGAGCTTGCCCTCCCTCAAGGAGCTCTAGATTCTTTTTGTATCCTTAGTCCCTCGACTGTTTTGTATTCTTTCCTACAGAGTCACCAAGCTTGTGATTTAGTATCTACGAAGGTACTCTAACAGCTGAAGCCCACGACAGTCTAAGTCATACGCCTTTGTAGTTGCTGTAAGTCTGTAGTTGCTATAGCTGCAAACTTGTAGCAGCAGCCTGAGGCTGGCCGTGGGCTGGTTACGCCGTTTCCAGCCCCGATCGTTGTGTAGCCAAAACCAATAATTTCTCCCGTGAGGATTTTTATTCCATATCCGGGGTCTTGAACTAGTTTGCTAGATCCTGGCTGTTACGTTAGCCGACAGCTCTCGCAAGCTTTGCTTTCTCTTCTAAGTTTAGTATTTTCGTAATTGAAGCACCTAACAACCGCTTTCACAAGCTCCTAGGTTTGTATTCGTGACACTGTCCCTATAGGCTTCTTGCGCACTGCGTCCGCATATAACACTAGGCTGCAGTGGCCCATAGGGCCCGCTATTCCTTAGGTAAGCTCTATAAGCGTCATGGAGAGTTAGGGGTCTGTATATCATTGTAGCATGTTGGCTATCAGTGGATTCACTTTTGGTCGCATGGTGCAGTGGTACCATTTAACCCCGTCACAATAAGGCACTTGACCTAGGCCTTGATCTCTGCCATCTCTTTACGGCTCTCCGCCGCACCTGAGTCGCGCCATCATGGAGGCCCACGAGGCGAAATTTGGATAGCCTATTGGAAAAGTTTGGGTGGGGGTCCACTTGAAAGATTATAGGAGTATAGAGAATTTCCTGGGAGTGGAGGGGCAAGGGAATTACGGAAATGACACTCTCAATTCTCACACATCCCCTCGTTGATTTCTGATTAATGACTTCTGAACAACTTCCCGATGACTTTCAAGGACTTCTAAATAATTTCTCAATAGCCCCCGGCGTCTGATCAATGTCCCAAAGCCTTTCGCACAATAAGCGCTTCACATCATCAATGTCCTTTCCCGAACTTTCCTATATAATCATCCACCCTCAGGACACAGATGCCGTCGCGGAATCGGCGAAAAGGGGTGCATTTTGTAAATTGAATTGACCAGATATGTGACCAAAGCGAGGACGAGGTGGCCCTAATTAATTTTGAATGACCAAGTCATATTAGATGATTCAAAGGTTGAACTTTCAAATAAATTGTACAATTGTCGGAATACCTACTACGTAGCAAAAGGCACCGTAGCTAATCGACTACGCTCTTGCTGGTGTGGTTCTGGTATTCGTTGATTCATTGTTCTAAGCTACGGTATCACGAGGTTGCAGGTCCTGAAAGGACCCACAACTCACATGATTCGGTGGTACATGTGATTCTATTCACATGCGTTCAGACAACAATATAGGTTTCGCGAGTCAAATCTTGTGACACTCCAACTTCAAGAATCGTCCGCCCATCCTAGATCTGAAAGGATATTCTCTAGCGGCTGCACAACTCCAGCATGTATCGACTGGGTAAAATTGATATCGCTCCAATTTGGCTTAACATCAAAGTTAAAGCAGCTGCTGATAGCGTTCTTGAAATCTAGACCAGCTTCGTGCTCAACCTCAGAGATCCACTCATGGGCTGTGAGGAAGTCAGTTTGATTGTGCGCCTTTCCATCAACTAAGTAATTGCTTCTGATATCTGTGCGGCTTTCGATTGCTTCCCCGAAGCAGAGTTCTAGGAGGAGAATGCCGAGTTGGTTTAGACTGGCTTTGGTGGCGAAGCGGATTGCTGAAGACGGCGCTGTGGTTTCGGTATCGGGAGATGGAGATGGAGTGGAAGTGAGAACCTTGATGGAAGGGAAGGAGTGGCAGATGTACGGATGTTCTGCTAAGAGTTCCGAGTCACGGTACTCGAAGAAGATGTCTCTCTTCTCCATATTCTTGGTGAGCCATGGTGTGGTTTGGAGTTGCAATAGTGAGGACGCAAGGACGACAGTTAGCCTGAATCGTTGTTTTCTAGTGATTCTGAGTCTCGTAGTACGGTTAAGTAGTTTGTCGAGACTGATAAGTTCATAGTTCGCCGAAGCTGGCTTGTTGTCTTTTATTGATCGGAATTCGTGCCGGTGGCTGTCGGGAGAGCAGAGGTAACCTAGACATGATATGCTAGGGTCTAACTTTTCCAAGGTTGAGCACAGATCTTCGATCTCAGATTCTATCTCTAAAGTGTCTGTGGTGGGGAGGGTCGGCGTTGATTGCGTTTGAGTTTGGAGGGTTAGAGTAGGTTCATGTTTCGAGCTAAATGATCTCAAAGTCAGAAATGCCAGGTGTATTTTGAAAGCCTCAGGAGCAATCAGAGATTTAAACTCGAATAGCCATCTAGAAGAGATTAATGTGCTAAAAAGATCCTTACATTGAAGGTAGAACGTTCATACGAACGGTCTTTCTAGGCTTCGCTCCTGGACTAGAAATCGGCACACTGTCACAGATCAGTTTGAGGAATTAGATAGCTGGCACGCTGCACGACTTGCCCTTGATTATTCCCATCCGGCAGTTTGGTGAGTGGTACCTAGAAGATATCGGAGTCAGTGAATACTCAAGAAATATATCTGAAATCTCATTGTCTTAAGAGTATTTAGACAATGGAGAACTCATGAAAATTCTACAAGACGAAGCAGGTGCCCGGATATTTACATACCCCTCCGCTCGACAAACCTGAGTTGGTCAGAAACGATTTGCTTTTCAAACTCTTCTTCATGGAGCTAAAGGTAGAAGACATAGGAGCCGAAATTGAGCGTGGAGCGTGCTGCTGTTTGCAAATACCCAGCTGGTTGTTTTCAGACGCTGACTCAATATTTGATCTCAGTTTGACAAGATAACCTTCTTGAACCGGCATCGGCTGTGGCCTAGAAGAGGGTGGAGCTTCAATGGCTTTTGCTTGTTGTTTCACAGTCACAAGAACCTTGCGCTGCGGGCTGCGCTTTTGACAACGACTTGGCGAGGCAAATGTTAGGATGAAGTGCGAAGACCAGTCTCCTGTCGCTCGCTCCTGAAGTTGCAGCGTAGCCAGGTGTGGCACTTCGCAACTGCATTTCCATCCATTCTTGAGGGCAGAATGCAAGCTGTTCGCTTGCCGTCTAATGCATTCAAAGATCTTTGCCCAAGTGGTGTCCTTTGAAATTGCTTTCTTCTGCTCAGTCTTTCTAGTTTCAACATTTCGATCGAGGACGTCTAGGAGGTCTCGGAACTTTCGATTGTCCTTGGCCAGAGATTCTACAGTTTCAGGTCCCTTCTTGCTGAAACTATGTGAGATTCTCTTTCTCTGGTAGTTCCATTTGTCTTCCCCAGGCTTGACCCAATCCACCTAGGAAGAAGCAGTTAGCGCTGCTACGTCCCACTCTCGAGGTAGGCAAAAGGGGTGGCACTAATCAATCACTCGCTTTTGAATGTCCCACTTGACTCAGGACATTGAAATTTGGTGCCGCTTTTTCTGTTCTCCAGCCACGGAATCTTCAAACTTACACTTCCATCCTTCAAACATAACATAGCTTGTAACTTAAGTAGATCATCTTTCATCGACTCCAAAAGATACATGCAAGCATCGTATGACTCTCCAAGTCTTCGCCTCAATGCCTCATCAACTTCGGCATGGCACCATCCGTCCTCATCCTCCCCAGTCAACAGCATCCGCCTCTGGTCAGGGGACAAGTTTGTGTACCTAGAACTCGTAGTTAGTAAATACTTAAAAGAACTACTATTGTGTATGTCCATTGTCTGAGTACTATTGCGACATTAAGAATAAGATATACATACTGAAGTAACCGGTCTACCAAAGCATCAAACATTTGCTTCTCGATATCAACATCATTGACGAAGGTACGGAACTTGTGTTTATATCGAATCCATTTGTCCAAAGGCTCTAGTCCTTTCTTGTAGTCCTCGGCCACTTTGATAATGAGAGGCAGACCGCCGAGGACGACCCCGATGATTTCGAAGCCTGACATGGTGCAGAGCCTCGACCAAGAGGAGGGTAGTTTGGAAGTCTCAGAAGTACTCAGACATGGAGAGCTCCTGAAAGCGCCGACAAGAGAGTCTAAATATATCCAGGGAATATCTTTACCACATCTGTCGCTCTATGGGTAGTTGAGACAGAATGTGAGGTTATTCGGAGGTTGCGGTCGCATGTTTTCCTCTGCAGTGAGGCGGGGTAGCGGCGCAGCTATGCGACCTGATCTCATTATTGGGCCAGGAAGCGCCCATCTGTCTGCCTCACGATAATAGAGTAGGTCGAACTACCATCATCGCTTCTATTCGACCATCAAGCAAATGGGTGCCAATGTAGGAAACAATAATGAGGAATCATTTTGACGACAGGCACCTCAGTACTCACGGTGAAATCGCGATTTCAACCCCACATACCGACACAAACCCCCGGGATGGCGGGCAAGGCTCCAGTCCATGTGGATGTCAAGGAGGGCTCGGTGATCTCTCCGTTGGCAAAGGATCGTCTTGAACAATTCAAAAACCTCTTTGCCTTGTTACAGAATCTAGACAAGTCGGTTGGTACTGGATTTGATCTAGACAGCACACGCCTCGCTGTCGAAGATGCCCGAGCAAGGTACAAGGCTTGGGGCTTGAGTATTGCGGCTTTTCATGATGAAAAACTTCGGACATCGCTTGATTTCCGATTAAACGAAGCACCCGGGATTAGAGGGAGAACTTTGCAGGTGCTCCGAGATCTTCAAGAGTATCTGAATGAAGCAACTTCGATCGTTGTTGGAGACAAGGTTAACAACTCATGGAGCTTAGATAACATGAGTGACTCAAGTGATGATTCGGAAGTTGATAGTCAGCATGAAGACAACATCCAAAACGAAGATGGATTAAGGGACAAGGACGACTCCCATGGTGAAGGAGTCACCTCAGACTTGGAGGAGCTACTGAAAGCCATTGCCGCGTCAAATTCAAGCCTCATGAAGCTTTCGATCGTCATTCGAAGTTCCGCAACTCGAGACGACTATTTCAAGGTAGCCTCACGATATAAGACCTGGAATCCATATCCGGACATCGGCCACGTGAGAGAAAAGTATGGGTATGCGAAATACAGCGAGAACTGGTTGCTCGAACGTCTAGGAAAGGCTATCACGAGACGCCGCCAATTTTTTAAGTACCGCGTTGAGCATCAGTAGGTATTCTCAGAGTACATGTTTCCTGATGGAGCAATTACTGACTCGGAGATTTTCAACAGTGGAAAAATGGCTGGAATGTGGGACGACGACGAGGTACAGAAAAACCCCGAGAAGACTATTGTTGCGTCAACTAAAGCGACAACGTTTATCGGGAATGGCAACATCGTTCAGAATGTCAAAACAGCTGGATCTGATATGGGGAATTCTTTT
This sequence comes from Chalara sp. BL73, assembly GCA_918026815.1. NCBI lineage: Eukaryota > Fungi > Ascomycota > Leotiomycetes > Helotiales > Chalara > Chalara sp. BL73. The sequence goes on along the minus strand of CAKJVC010000150.1, from coordinate 1,544,477 downwards.
GGATCTCAAACGTCTTATGATCCCACTGTATTTGGAAATGATGGCGCCCCTGCCATGCTCACTGTTCCACTGCCGCCGAAGATGGCTTTCCCAGATGTTCCATTTGAATATGGAGAACCTTTTCAATGTCCGTATTGTTTCATAGAGCAGGTTGTAAAAAACAAAGCTGCTTGGAAGTAAGAGACTAGTCCATCATTCTTTCATTCAAATCAAGATACTAATATATTATACAGGAAACATGTGTTCCGAGATCTCAAACCCTACGTTTGCACATTTGACGGCTGCGAGATGCTAATGTTCCAAAGCCGGAATGAATGGTTTGCGCATGAGATGCAAAATCATAGAAAGGAGTGGATTTGTCAGTTCTGCGAGCACATCCCGTTTGCGACTGTATCTGCTTTTTCCAAACATACAAAATCAACACATGCGGCTGTTCTAGCCAGCTCGCCGCTTGAGGCACTGATATTGCAGAGCGAAGAGAGGGTGGATAGAATCCCATCTACGGCCTGTCATCTATGTGATGACTGGGAAGCGGATCTTAAACGAAAGCAGGCAAATCGAAGCTCGATACTCGATTCAGAAGGCGACGATTCTTATGGCAAACCAAAACAGTTCCGAAAGCACCTTGGTCGGCATATGGAACAATTAGCATTGTTCACCCTTCCTTTGAATCATGGTGGTGTGGATTTGGAAAACGAGAGCTCGGATGAAGGTGATGAGGGTGACTCTGAGCCAAGCGTAAAGCCGGCTGTGGGCGCTTCAATTCCAATTGTTGATTCAGACCAAGGCTCCGAAAACACCGATGAGACGTCTGATGAAGTTCGGAACCTGTTAAATCCACCAACTCACCTAGGAAACTTGGAAGGAGCGGTTAGTGAGAGGGAAATCGGGGATAAGAAATCCCAAGGGCAAATAATGCAAGAAGATATCGAAAGAGTAGCGATTCAAGAATCATCCAATCCGAACCCCGCGCCAACAAATTTAGAGGGCGAGGTCATGACAAGAGACAACGAAGTTCTCAACAAATTCAAGCTGCTAGAGGCTGAGAAAGCAGCACAAGCCAAAAAAGACAAAGGGGAGAGGGACATGGAGTACCAAGAGCGACTAGTGAACGATTTGCGAAACTGTGGAATGGATGATATGCAGATTAATTTGGTTCTAAATAAGGAGAAGGAAGCCAATCCAAATCGAGCTCCTTATACGAGGATGTCGAGGAAATATCTTTCGATCGAGACGCTGAATCAGTATCGGCTTGATTACGAGCTTGATGATCTAGATCCAGACTTTGTCCTTAGTGAGTCGGCATCCCTATCCTAAGATTCATGTTCCGCTTGCTGTTGTTGAGATACGAACTACTCTCAATCTGTCACTTGTTATTTTTGCCTGATACAAATTGCGAGCATAACTAACAAACCAATCTTCAGTAAAACGCTGGGTCCCCGAACATGAACAGGACTTCTTATGGAGTCACACTAAGGAGATTCGGGAACGTCGCAGAGACAAAAGTCCTCCAAGACAAGCTCCGCAGTTTATCGTTAATTCATGCACAGAATGTTATCGACGAAAACAAAAGGTACTATGTCCTTCCCTTACTTTTTGCTGCCCACAGGCTACTGAATTACTGCAGTGCATCCCACAAGGAGATGGACCCTGTACAAATTGCATAAGACGGTTTCCACCTGTCAAATGCTCAATAGATCGTACTTCTAATCCGATGTTCAATCCCGAAAAGAAGAGAAATGCCGCCGAACAATCTGGGCTCCACTCGACGTCGACCCCAAATTCCCAATCCAGTAATCTGGATCCTCTGGACTCATTGATCGACTTTTCAGAGTATGAACAAGTGTCAATCCTCAACCAGCCAAGTGATAACTATGATCCCCACTCACCACAACCCGCTCAGGACTCTCAACAGAAACCGACAGATCGATTTTATGAAAGTGGTATGCAGAATAGCACCTATTTCCCCAACACCATAAAGGGCGAATGAATAGTCTCTAACTGTTCCTGTGATAGGAGTGCCATACGACCCACCCGATTACAACACCATTGAATCCGGATCACCTTCCAGGCGTGATCGCATATTCGAACCAAACCAGCCAGCCAGTTCTGAACCAAGTGACCATCTCTGGCCTGGTATGCATCAACAGCAGGCAGCTCTTGCCGAGGCGCGAGCTCAACAGAAGGAACAACTACGAATCATCGAACAGCAGACACAGGCTTCTCTGAAGGAGGATGGAAAGGTAGGGACAGCGGATGCAGCCAAAATACCAGAAAACTTGGCTAGAGATAAGCCTTCTAGCGTAGCAGGGGGCTTCGAGAGGATCTTGAGACAGGAGATAGAAATGGAAAGACTTAAGAGAGAAGCAGACGCGGCGGCAACGGGGTTAGGCATGCGAGACCAAGAGCTAGCGGAATCGGCCTCCCCTTACGCTTCTGCATCACAACCGCGTCTGTCACCTTCTCCTTCACCTATCCGCGCACCTTCCATCCACGCAGAAGCCGTCGCTCACTATCGACATATTAATCACGGTAAGTGCCTCAACTCAGGCTATTATACGTTTGCTGACTTGTGACACAGGATTCGAAAGGGATCGTTTGCCCACTCGGCCTCCACCGTCAGGTCCTCCCACGCAACCGTATCATAACCCTTCGTCCGGATTTTGGACATCCAAATCTCGCTCTATATCCAAGTATATTTATATATGGACCTGTTGCCAGTGCGGATGTGATGGGATGAACGTAGAAACAACGGAGAACTGTATAGGATATACGAGTGGAGGCTCTTGTGGGCATATGCGATGTGATATGTGCACTTGCGTCGCACAAAAGGTTAGATCCAGTCGATAGACGTAAGACTACCCTGTCTATTTTGTTTTGATGTCAGTTAATTATCCGTTAGTCACTATAACAAGAAACAATACTGTTGAGCAGATTAGGTCTAAGGACCATGCCTAAAGTCTATTGTAGGCACCTGTAGGCATCAGTGTGTTGACATGTGGGTATCACACCTCTATAAGTAGAGGGATTCTCTCCTGTAGTTTAGGTTCTATAACCTTTAGCAATTGATACTTGTTTGCCCTATACTCTCTGAAGGCCACGTGACTCTTTTTCTCTATTTTGAACAAATACTCTCGGCTGTAGCAACTCTAGGCGAACAGGTATCTCGATCCGTGTATTAGGGAGAAAGGCTCAAAGGTGTGAACGACTATCAACTGTTATAATGAAGAGAATAAGCTACAGATAGAAGAAAGGAAGGAAAGCAGCGCTTTATATACAGGAGACTTGCTAGGGGCTAGTGTAAGAGAGTGTTTGTACGTAGATTAGCTATTGAATGGGGGGGCAGGTCATATCCTCATCCCTCCATACAACCCTCAACAATCAATCACATTCAACCTAAGCAATCCACGTAAAGACGTGGTGTTGCCACAGGTAGAGTGATCCGACAGAGAGGCTTTGGGGTGTTAGGGCGAGACCCAAGTAGCTCTAAGCGAGATAGGGCTAGGGCCGTGACAGCTATGCGAGCCTAAATAGTGGATTTTCTTTTTTTTAAATTTTCTATTTCATGACTCGCTATAGCTTGAGGACAAGCTATGCTGATGGAGGGGGTTAATGTCACCCTTTTGGGCTCGGCCCCTGACACCACACAGCCTCGCTCACACTGGCCCCTGGCTAGTCTCCTGTATATAAAGCGCTGCTTTCTTTCCTTTCTTCTATCTGTAGCTTGTTCACTTCGTTATAACAATTGATAGTCGTTCATATTTTTGAGTCATTCTCCCTGAGACCTACAGATCGAGATCCCTGTTCGCCTTGAGTTGTTACACTGTCGAAAAAACCCAAAAATCCAAAATCAAGCACCCACCATCATTCTTACTTTTCATTTATTTTTCATTACGGAGAGGCTAATAATTCATGGATCACGTTCGCTAGGATGGTTGCTCGTATTTCTTTCTTTCTTTCTTTCTTTCTTTCTTTCTTTGCGTCTTGATGGGATATGGGATTACGACGTTACGAGATCACGATGCAACGAGGGATCTGGGGAGGAAAATATCATGATGGATAGATAGATTCCCTGCATGTGCCTAACATAACATAAAAATAGAAAAGCTGTGGCTCCAAAAAAAGTGATCTTCGATGCGGTGACGTGAGACTGCGATGCGGTGATCCGTGGCGTCGTTATCCTGCCCCATCCCCAGAACGTAACTATGATTCACCCCATAAGGGATGCGTATTTGATGCCGGCCGGCGCATCTGATATGCGCTTAGTATATACGCACATACGCACGTACATGCATGTATGGATATCGATATAGGCAACCTATCGTCCCTCCCTAGGTAGCGAGAAACCCACCGTGCCGAGAAAAATAATAGGTGCTTTGAATTTGAGCATCTCAAACTCTATACACACCTCGATATCTTTTATATTACTGTATAAGTCGTGTTCTGCAGCTACTCTTAAACACTTTAAACCCCTCCTACTAAACAATATATTTGTATCGTCGCTCTCGCGCCTGATTTATAATGGGTCTCCGTTTATAGTACGATAAAGTTCCTTTACCACAGCTCCACTTTCAAGCTTTTATTACTCTTAATACTTATAAAAGGGTTTTATCGGAGCATTACGGCTTTGCTACATTGGCTGATAGACGGCATCCGCCTCACCATATCTTTGGTCCTCCACAAAGCGCGAATATAAATATTTGAAGGTAAGTTTAAAACACATGTTTATTTTGGCATCAACATGTGAAGAGCAGAACTATTATACATGAAGGACTTTACTTTATGGCAAGTTTTCGGAACAGCTTGCGTAGTGGTCCTCTTGCAGGTCGTCCACAGGCTCTTCTACTCCTACCAGGACCTTGCTCTCCACAACGGTATCCAAAGTACAAAGTTTGCGACGCAAACTCTGAGATTTAGGATGTTCAGGTCCGAAGACTTTTTCATACCCAAGTGACGCTTTTGAATACATAGTCCTGGCCTCCGCTACATTAGCTTGAAGTTCAAAAAGAGAGCCGAAACCCCGGAATGTGTTGAGTGCTGGGAGGTAAGTGATAATACTATCTGTACCAAAAGCTTTCTCGTGGCCTTGCCACGCCCGCTGGTACATTTGTTCGGCCTCGGCCAGCTTGCCTTGGCTTTTGTAGAGGCTCCCTAGGTTGTTGACCGTCCTAAGCGTCGACATGTGCTCTGGGCCCCATGCCTTTTCGTAGCCTTGCAGCGCCCGCTGGTACATTTGCTCTGCCTCGGCCAGCTTGCCTTGGCTTTTGTAGAGGCTCCCTAGGTTGTTGACCGTGTCAAGCGTCGACGTGTGCTCAGGGCCCAATGCTTTCTCCTTGCCTTGCAACGCCCGCTGGTACGTTTGTTCGGCTTCGACCCGCTTGCCTTGATCAGCGTAAAGGCTCCCTAGGTTGTGGACCGTAGAAAGCGTCGACGTATGCTCAGGACCCCATGCTTTTTCGTAGCCTCGCAACGCCCGCTGGTACATTTGCTCTGCCTCGACTAGCTTGCCTTGGCTTTTGTAGAGGCTCCCTAGGTTGCTGACCGTGCCAAGCGTCGACGTATGCTCAGGGCCCAATGCTTTTTCGTAGCCTCCCAGCGCCCGCTGGTACATTTGTTCGGCTTCGGCCAGCTTCCCTTGATCATCGTAAAGGCTCCCTAGGTTGTTGACTGTGTCAAGCGTCGACGTATGCTCAGGACCCCATGCTTTTTCGTAGCCTCGCAACGCCCGCTGGTACATTTGCTCTGCCTCGACCAGCTTGCCTTGGCTGTTGTAAAGATTCCCTAAGTTGATGACCGTGTCAAGCATCGACGTATTCTCGGGAACCCGTGCTTTTTCGTAGCCTCGCAGCGCCCGCTGATACATTTGTTCGGCTTCGACCCGCTTGCCTTGATCAGCATAAAGGCTCCCTAGGTTGTTGACCGTGTCAAGCGTCGACGTGTGCTCAGGGCCCAATGCTTTCTCCTTGCCTCGCAACGCCCGCTGGTACATTTGTTCGGCGTCGACCAGCTTGCCTTGATCAGCGTAAAGGTTCCCTAGGTTGTTGACTGTGCCAAGCGTCGACATGTGCTCAGGACCCCATGCTTTTTCGTAGCCTCGCAACGCCCGCTGGTGCATCTGCTCGGCCTCGGCCAGCTTGTTTTGGTCGGCGTAAAGGAGCCCTAGTTTGTGACATTCCCATGCCATTTCATCGCCTATTACCAAATTATTCAAAAACATATATTCACATCTCGTTGCATGCTGGAGAAGCCGTCTTTGCGTCAGCCAGGGCCGAACAGTCTGCTGTTCCGGGACATGTGATGCAACAAACTTCACAGCTAGCTTAGCTAGGCCGTAATCCCACGCTTGGTTAAGAACGTGAACTGTCCACGAATGAACGCATCCATGCATGCTGTACCCTTGTGACTCGACTAATTCTTGCGAAGATGTGTTTACTTCAACTAGCCCGTAGTTACTTAGTACCCGCACCGCTTTATGGAAGCTCAATTTGTCTTTAACCAGCTCTCGTACCCAGTTTGGGTCATTAGAAGTATAGTGCTGAAGAAGCTCTAGCCAAAGATCCTGGTTATCGAAGTACGCCCAGAAGCAAAGAAGCTTAGCCGAGAGTTCATTTTGTTGTTTGACATGCTGAAACGAAACCTGCCATGTAGAGTAGAGCGTTCGGTCTTCGTAAGAGCTCAATTCAGGGCTTGACTCCTGGAGTTGCAGCCATGACTCTTTGTACAAGCATAAATAATCTAAAAGACTTATCGCCACTTGGTCAAGATATGCTCCAGCAGTAGCTAGTGCAAGAGGAAGTCCGTCCAATTCTTTAGCAAGCTTGATAGCATCGGGGTCTAGCATTAAATTTAGTTTTGCAGTGTAAAAGCCTAGAACATCCTTACCACTTCTTAGTTCTTTCCGTCTCGACGCGTTTGCCAGAATCTCAAGACTATCACGCACATCTCCGAGCTTACGAATCTGGATAGAATGGCCGAATTTGACTTGCGACGACCGCGTTGTGATAATAATTGACCCTTGATATGATTCGGGAAGGAATTTTCGAATATTCACGGCAGCAGGATCCGTGTTTCCAGGCAATTTAGGATTGTCGTAATTGTCGTAAATCGCTAGCCATCTCGTATTGTTAGGCAAACTTAGCCATGCTTTGACAGCATCCACTATTTCGTTTAGGTTATTTTTGGTATCTACGTTGCTTAGCTGGCTGGCCGAGGCCGAGGGGTGTTCTTGCAATATCTGCCTGGCTACTTTAGCAAAGCTTTGCTTCAGAGACTCCTCATCCTTGATGTTCAGCCAGAATATTGCTGAGTAACTGTCTTTGTACCGTTTTGCATATGCAACACTAAGTTGTGTTTTGCCAATTCCGCCTAGACCGTGAAGAACTACTGTTCGGCGGGAGCCGTCGCTGCTAAGTGTTCTGTGCATCTCAAGAAGCTCTTTCTCTCTCGCCACAAAGTGCTCGGCATCAAAAACATTAGAAAGACTAAAAACAACCGAGAAGTCCTCACGTTTAACTCCTACTTTAGTCAACAGTTTCCTAATATGTATATTCACTTTGGCGCTTGATGAATGCTGATAATAGAAAAGTAGAACTTACCTTTTGACGCTTTGTCGATTTCTTCTTGGAGCCTTTTCATTGCTTTTTTTCTCCCTTCACCATAAATTATCGGTATGCTAACATCGAAAATTCCAAGTAGTGAGTACGCCTGATCTTCTTCGCGAGTAGTTTTACGTTGTTTTGCCCATGACATTCGCTCGACGACATTAAAGCCAGACAAAAGGCTTCCTCGAAAAGCTTTAGCAGGAATTCCTGTTATTTCACAGATATGTCGCTCTAGAGTTGACTTGTCGCCTAACAGCTCCCCTTTTTTCGAGAAGAATTCAACTGATGTCGGAGCAATAAGCTCCTGAAGGGTCCAGCCTCGAGCGAACCATTTGCTGTTCCGAAATGCCGATTCCCAAGGCAGATTCTGCCCGTCAGTATTAATAGCAGATTTCAGCACATCTGATAAATAGACGTAGCATTTAGTCGATTCACGGTACCAGCGAAACATGGAATTAATCGCTTCAGAAAGCTCAGCGCTGCTCGACTTGTCGATGCAGCATGTGTCCACCCAAAAGTATTGCAAGCCATCACGCTTAGCCTGCTCACCACAGAATCGCATCTTATTATAGCCAGCTTTCCCTTTGCCGGTTCCAATTTGCAGATCTTCAAACGTTACCTCCTCCGCCTCCCATGTGTGCGAAAGTATAGCATATTTCTGGGGAATCTTATCTCCAAAAGCGGTCAGGCTGAACTCGCCATCATTGTATTGAAGCAGGCGTATCATTTTACCAGCATCGAGACGGCTAAAATGACGAGTTCTCAGTGAACATTAAGTAGTTGAGTCGGCATACGCACGTAGTCGTTTGTTGAGTAGAGAGAGGCGCTCATGTCGAGGTGCTCATGTCGACCCAGCTGAACACAGCCTCGCAAGAATGGTGGCATCTTCTCTGCAAGCGCGCAACGCCAGCCAACCGCTAGGCAATCACTGCAGGAGGGAATGACACAATACAAAAATGCCAAAAATGCCAATTTCATTCTAAAATATCTAAGAACTGTAAAACATCCTGCGGTCAATTTCGCACGATTATCTGTACTGTAAGTCGAGAGGCGATACACTCAAAATCATGCAGTATAACGCAATTGTGTCAACACTACTTTCTGCGATGAAAAATGGATTATAGCCGTTGTTGTCATCATCAGTCTCCATCACTTCGGTGATATGGCTCATGGCCAGCGAGGTGACTCTTCACGCCGAGGGTATTGTGGAACTGTATCACAGGGAAGTAAATAATCGTGCGGGGTCGGGGATTTGATTGTAGGTCCTTACCGTCGCGCCGACAGTGCATGAATATGCGCCACACGGCAGCAACAAGGCTGGCGATGACTTCACTGTAGGTTTGAAGGACTTGGGGGCTCGAATGGGGATAGTTTATAAATTTCGGCAACGGCAAGTGGTGGTGGAGTCTTATCACGCCATGAAATAGGCTCTGCAAACCAGGCGCGACGACAATGATGCGAACATAATTTTACAGGCAGTCGGGTCAGGAGTTTGGTCACAGCATATGACTGATACCAAACTTCGACAGAATCTGAATTGCTTGGAGTCAAAGTGCCCATCATTTTTCTCGCTACAAGGAGTTTTTCGCTGCACAAGGGCGGACGTCAGTGCTCCTCATCATCCATGTCGCACTCCACCCGCTCCTCCTCCCCACCGGAATAGATTGTAAATGAGATCGATCCCAGGCGATGATGGATGTATTCTACGCCAAGTCCCATGCCATCTGATGCCCTTTGACACAATGCATGCACGCTATAGACATAAATAACGTACTGCCCCTCATACGCCGTCTCCCTCTGGTGATCCTCCTCTGTCACAGAGATCATGCCCTGCCTTTATCAATTACCCCGCCATCGCACTACCCACACACCCATTGCCCTCCCATACGTGATAGCCCCTCCATCCCCCATCGGATACAAGTATCCACAATAGCTTCGATTATCCTATCATCAAGGTAGGCTCTGGAGCAGTTCTTATTAAAATGCTGCTATGTTAACGTCCGGTCTAGGACTGCTGGAATGCATACCTTGTAAATCTTCAAATGAATCACCGACCTCTTTACAAATTCATTGAATTTGGGGTTGATGGCAAGACAAAAAGCCCGACATCAAAGTGATGTGCAGTCAATTTGTCCCCTGAGAACTTTGAGGATGCGCTATATATCAAAGAACAATATATTCAATATCGCGAGGCTCTTGACGCTGAGAGTTCGATTCTGCATGATGCTCATAACGCAGATATAGTAGTTTGGCTTTTAAATCCAGTTAGTTTAAGCACGTTTTACTCAACATCGATCTTACCCACTGAGTATTCAGAGCGATATATCACGCCTTGAGTATGCCTCAAGGGATGAAAGAGGGATACGAGCGAAAGACCCCCCACGATACAATAGCGCCTTCTTGAGGTGACTCGTGCACTCGCCCACTCGCCCAACCGCAGGTCTTCTGTGGGACTTGCGCGTACAATATTTGCGCTGACCACAAACGAAAAGGGGAGACCGGTGATGGGTTTCAAAAACGTTAGGCTGGCCGTCAGAGTAACTGAAGCCTAAAGTGCTGGACGTTTTGGTGCTGAGATCAAATATCCCACATATGGAGATATCGTAATGCACATCAGGATCTGTACAGACGTTAGGATGACCCAAGGTGAGCCTCAAGAGATATGCATCGACGAAATGGCTGTACCTCGCGGAAATACCCCAACAAGTGGAAACAGCTATTGACACAATGAGGGTCAGTGTCATTGTGGTTCGAAGGCCAGGAAGGATAAAATCCTTATTCAAAGCTCACAGCACAGTAAAGTACCGTAAAAGCTTTTTTCCGTACCAATTCCCGTATTCCCTGATAGGACTACAGTGGAGTCCGAGCACGCAGCGTAGCGCCAACACCTCAGATTGACTCCCTTACGAGAGGCAGACACAACTATCTCATACGTTCTACTGCAACACGGCCGCCGTGCATGTAGCGAGGACAAAACAAACCCCAAAACAAAACCAAAACCCATGCTTTCCCAACAATAATAGGAACCAGACCTGCTTACTACGCTGTATGCTGCTACGATATATGGGTATTCATCTTTGCACGCCATCAAACGCAATACTCGCAAACAGCGAGTTCACAACCCTTCCCTTTGCAATCCATACAATCTTTATCCTTATCTTTCGGCATTCCACACCACCTCGCAGGTACCGCAATGCTTGGCGTTGGCCGCGATCTTCCAGCTTTCGCATTGTACGAAGTACAGTCCAACCTCACGGAGGCTTTGTGTTTTGCCCTTCCGCAATCAGGGTAACCCGTTGTTGGCTGACGTTCTGGCAAAACATCAGAATACGACGGTCAGGCATTTGCAGAGCGAAGTTGTGAAACACAGGGGAACTTGATTTTTTTCGACTTCTTTCGATGGAAGGAATCATGTCGATATGACTACGGCGGTCTTTCTGTAAAGGTACTTCAAATTCAAGACTTATCAAAGCACTGTAGGCAATTAGATTATCGAAACAGATAATTGAGAGTTACTTTAACAATGTGATGCCCCAGATATTATGCCCGTTCTTTTCCTGAACTACATTATCTATTCTGAAGAGCAGGCGATGCTCTTGTTGGCCTATCGATCAAGTACATCGCTTCACGCCAACTGCCTAGAAGTTCTAATCATGGCCATAACGTCCGAGGCAGTCAAGCGCCGACTAGTCGCCTGGCCAATGCTGTGTCGCCTTAGCGTTTCTATAGCCAGCTTAGTTTCCAGATGCTCTTTCAACAGGTACCTACCTGCCTCTTCAACAGCGCGTCCTTTCTATAAGTGAAACATCGCAGACGGTAGGCAGGTCCAACGCCACGTGTGCGTGGATTGAAAGTAGCAGGTGGTTAACGGACCGTGGGCCAAATACAGAATCATCGGCCGAAAAAAACCGGGCGGCCGATAAAATCCAATCGCCAACATATATATACAAAAAGAAGGGCCTAATCAACGACGAACTGGCCAGCGCACGTAAGCGCGTGGGTTTGGGGCTTAACACCGCCCATACTCGGCCGGCGCTACTGAATTGTTGTGATGGCGGCGGGTGGGTATTGAAGCTTATTGATAAACGGAACGGTTAGAGGGAGGTAAACATCATGGAATATATGTTGTAGAATAGGGCATAAAAATCTGATTTCAGAGCCAATAGAATCAAACCATCCAGAGAGGATTAATATAGGGGCCTCACGCAAACCTGGCCGACAGGCCTGGCCGTGCCACACTTATATCCTCGCAAGCAGCTCTCCCCGCCACCAAGCTCCTGGGTAAGGGAGCGTTACGCGCTCCCACCGAGCGCCGACGACCAGAACATCCGCGCTACCGGCGTGTTGGCCACCGACAATGCTGCAGCTACATAAATCCCTGAATGCGCAACCAACGGTCTTTGTAGCGAGCGGAGAAAACGTCGTTCACGCTCAACTGCGCCGCGAGAGGATACGCGAGTATAGGCAAACGTACGAGCACGTTGGCGGTTCACAATGCTACCTAACTCTTTAGTGACTCAATGCCCCTTTTAATTATGTTACAAAGACTCGCACGTATGAATCCACACATCCTGTTGCGATGGCACATCGGATCTTAGCCTTGCCAGCATCTTCTTTCTTCAAGGCCGTATTAGTTCTTTCTCCATCCTCCTCAGGAATGTCGTTCACAACAGTGGGGGCCCATCGAATACAGGTAACGAATCGCTCATGCACGCCTTCTAATGTTTTTACCAATTTTCCTTCTTGAGAAAGGTCCCAACAACGTAAAGTCTTGTCATCACCGGCACTGATCAGGTACTTGCCGCCGGGATGGAATACCAGGCCCCTTACCCAGTTGTCATGGCCGATTAAAGTCTTGATCAATGCCCCTTGAACATCCCAAATTTTTATACTTTTGTCTCTTGCTCCAGTAGCGACAAATTCAGCTGAACTGCTTGATGGAGGTGGTTTCTTTCGTCCAGCAAGAGTTGCCAGGTGTCCATAACTTGCTGGTGGCGCGAATGCACAGCATTCAATAAAATTTTCATGGCCTATTAAAGTCGCTTTTGCTTCTCCCGATAAAGCATCCCATATCATTGCTGTTCGTTCATTACCACCCGACACGAGCCACTTTCCATCAAAAGAAGGTGAAACATCTCGAACCCAATCATTGTGTCCACGAATTGTTTTTACGCAATATCCTGTCGATACATCCCATATCCGGAGAGATGCATCTCGACTAGCTGACACGAGAAGATTTCCTGGGGACGATAAGAAACGCAAAGCAGAAACTGAATGATCATGTCCAAAAAGTGTTCGAATGTTCGTATAGTCGTTGCTAGGATCCCACAGTTTAACGGTAAGGTCAGTCGAACATGACGCCAGTAGGGTGCGCCCCTTTGGCCCGCCAAAATCGACATCTGTGACAGTTCTTGTATGCCCCTTGAGAGTCCGCTCTAGTTCTCCTAGTTCCCAATCCCAGATCTTGATAGTAAAATCTTCTGAACCTGAAGCGAGTGAAGAGAAAATTGGATGAAATGCAACACATGTAATAGGTTGTCTATGTGATCGGAGCGTATGTCTTGCTCGAGATCCAGGAAGCCAGCTCGTAGGATCTTGGTTCTGTTTCGAGAAGGAGGCAGGTGTGATCGAATCGAGTTCGGCTTGTAAACTCGCAATCGTTGATTCTAGTCCCATTATCTACACAAAAGTTCAGCGTTCCGTCGAGACAGCCGACCATAGAATCCTACTTTCTTCTGCAATCGGACAACGCTGGTCCATTTCTTCTCTAGCAGCCCCTCATACTTATTGCTGGTTGCAGCACTAAAGCTGTCGCCAATATTGAGCTCTTCTCGCAATGCCGTAGCGCTGTTCGATAGATTTGTTGACGTGAGGTACGCGATAATGGACTTGTGTCTAGTCTTAAGTCAGTGCATGCAGTACAGATAATGTAAACAAACCTACAGTTCCTCGGTCTGCCCTGGCGTTAAGATCCGGCTCATAATGACTGTAGTAGCTGATATTTGAAGCTTGAGATTCGTCTCGTTGTGTTGTCGCTCTAGGCAATGCTCCTAGCTTCGCAGATGGACTGCTTGCCTAGAGTGATTAGATCTTAGATTAGAGCGTGATTTCGGTGCTAAGATCGAGGGACGAGGGTTTCATTAATTAGGATACAGAGCACGGTGCCTTCAGTTGAGAGTTATTCCATTAATTTCATGCGAAAGCACTAGATAACTTTGTTTGGCAGTTACGTCAGCAAGGCTGACAACCACCATGCCTAATCTGAACGTCACATGAGCCACAACCCAGGGCTCGTTTAGCCTATGATGGATAAAAGTATTCCCTCTCCGAATGCATAATTATTTATCCTTAAATAATCGCCTGTCAAGGTCGCTGAACTTGGTACCGTAATCATTAAGGAAAAGATTTCGGCAACTTATATCAGAGCGCACAACATTTTCACGGCGTAGAACCGCAGAATATGGCATCTGTATTGCCTTCAATTGAACCCGTAACTTCACTGTGATACCCTCGCACATCCTCTGTTTGATCCTCTAAATCGTGCCACTAATTCTTAACATCTTGGAAGTTGCTTCACGAAACGACGAAAATAATGAAATATGTCTGCGTTGGGGCTTGCCTCAGCAGTAGTTGTCTTACTAGCCGTACTGCTTCGTGCCCTTGAGTTTCTTGGAGTCTTCTCCTCCAAAAAGGCGACGTCGTCCACTCCCTATACTAAGGCCGTTGTTGCTCACCCAGTTGTTACGGATCTGACCATATGCATCCTCTCTTCGACAGTTTCTCCTTCCACCTGCGAACTGGACCCGCGAATATGGCACCGCATAGAAAAGGACCTCTACCTATATACATCTCAGCAGAGTGCATGGCTGTATGTAGCACTAGCGAATGAGGAAGAGCTCGCAGCTGAGGACCTGCTGGTTATGGATATCAGAGTCGGCGAGCCGCCTCCCAACCCTAGCTCAGGTCAATCATGGGAGAGTCGACCTGGCGGAATCTGGGTGCTGAGAAGCAAATTCTCTGGCAAGATTGACCAGGCTGTGACGGAGGTGGATGTCCTCTTTGGTGTGGATGCCGTTGACCCGCGACCACAATGGGCTCTCATGCGATCATCGCTCCAGCTTAACGCTCAGCCAAAGGTACCGGTTGCAAGACTAAGCGTACTCCACGGCAGGACCAAGCCGAGACCAGATGCTCGGGCGGCTTTGAGAGTCAGGGAAGATGGCAAATTCAAGGTTGTCCAGATCTCTGACACGCACATGGTCACTGGTATCGGGGTATGTAAAGATGCTATTGATGCCTATGGGGAGAATCTGCCAGAGAGTGAGGCTGACCCACTTACGGTGGACTTCATTGGAAAGATCTTGGATGTCGAGAAACCAGACCTTGTGATTTTCACTGGAGATCAGTTGCATCACGACATCTCCGATAGCCAATCTGCCCTCTTCAAGGTGGTTGCTCCTATTATCGAGCGTTCAATCCCATTCGCAGCCGTCTTTGGCAATCATGATAGTGAGGGCATCTACGCATTATCACGTAAGTAAATTATTCCATACAGTAACTGATACACAGGGCTGGCGGTCGACAACACACTCGGAGTTGTTACACTCTCGCAAACGGTGTAGACTGCCTTGCTCCGCAAGATAATTATACAATCCTAATAAGCTGGGTCTTGGAAATGATTGCTGTCCGTTCTTGTTGACTAGATCACAGGTACGGCACAGATGTCAATACTTCAGGATCTGCCTTTTAGCCTTTGTGAGTCAGGCCCAGAGCAGGTCGACGGCATAGGCAACTTCTACCTTCAGGTCCTGGCTCCCGCCCCGTCACAGCTACCGTTATCCACTTTATATTTCCTGGATTCGCACGGCCAAATACCGAGCAAGATATCCAATCCCGACTATGACCCCATTAAGCAAAGCCAAATTGACTGGTTCACGAACACTTCCCAAGCGCAACGAACGGTTCGTGAAAATGACGATAATGACAACCGCTTTCATCTGTCTCTGGCTTTCCTACATATCCCCCTTCCCGAGTTCGGAGACCCCCATCTTAGTATACGCAACGGCCACCGAAGGGAACCGACTGAGGGCCCCAGTTTCAATTCCCATTTCTACGACGCTTTGGTCAAGGAAGGCATATCAGCACTAGGCTGCGGGCACGATCACGTGAATGACTTTTGCGCTCTATTGCCACAAACGCGGCAAGATGGCAACAAAACCCCTAAGCCTGGGCCTTGGCTATGCCACGTAGGTGGCAGTGGGTTCGGGGGTTATTGTTCGCGCGGCAGAAAGCGATACCACCGACGAATGCGGGTTTGGGAGCTCGCTACAAATACCGGGAGCTTGAAGACTTGGAAGCGGGTCGAATATGCCATAGACAGAGTTGATGAGATGGTGCTTGTGGAAAGTGGAGTGGTGGTTGATCCCTCTGGAGAAGAAGATGAAGACAAAAGCTGATATCGCTACGTGATGCTGCAAAAAATAAATGGGGAGACTGCTAGGCAGCTATAGAACTCTTCATAATACTCAGTCAGTTTAGGAGTTTCATATTCGAGAGAGTCGTCGACTCGAACAACTACACTTGCCTAATCTTAGTTATAGGATTGTGGGCGTATGTTGGGAATGTGCCGGTGGACGTGTGGTTGGAATGTGACTGAATTAATCAAGTAATGTAAATAAACAACCTTGTGTGGCTCTTGCTTAAATAGGTGAAGTATTTTTTTTAGCATATGCTTAGCATACTTTTGACATTTGTTTATGTGCTACTTTGAAGACATCGCTTTTTATTGAATACGTTGTAACAAGAAGGCTAGAGCAGTAAATGATGTGAGCATGTAACAAACAGAGGGCAACAGGAAGGATTTCAATATAGCAGGTGAGGACACATATGATATAAAGACACGTGACGGGCAATAAAAAAGTAATAGTATTGTATTGATATGAAATGTAGGCCTTGAATCTACGAAAGACTCAAGCTTAGTCTCCTCCAAGGAGTTCTAGCTTCTTTTTATATCCTTCGCCTTTCGACTATTCTATATCCTTTACCTAAGGAGCCACCAAGCTTTTGGCTTTAGTATCTCCGAAGGTACTGTAGCAACTGAAGCCCACGACAGTCTAGGTCATACGCCCTCGTGGTGGCTGCAAGGCCGTAGCTACCGTAGTTGCAATCCTGTGGCTGGCTATGTGGCTACGCCGTTTGCAGCCTAGAAGTTACTGCAGCTGAAAATCTTAATCTTTCCCGTAGAGACTTTTATTCCATATCCGGGGTCTTGAACTGGTTTGCCGGATCCTGGCTGTTACAGAGCAATACCGTCAGAACTAGTTTTTAGGTAATAAGGCATATCAAGATGACCAAAACCTCACTAATAGATACTTTAGACCGGCTATTAGTACTTAATGTGCAACCGAAACTATTGACTTGGTTCTTTATCTGGTAAGCATATGCACAGTGTATGCTTTACATTTAAAAGGCGGCCACTTACTTAGGACAGTGCTATTATAATTGGAAGGTTTTCGAGTACAAGCTCAGCATGTATGGAATGACCGTTATGATCAGAAAAGAAAAATGACTTAAAGTGTAGTCGTTACTATTTCGAGTCAAGAAGTTTTCTGGAATATTAAGCTAGTTCAAAATTAGCATATGCACAGTATATACAGAGCATATTACGTAATTCTTAACAACACTTACACTGAGCCTATTCATCTCCTTCAAAACGAACTTACTAGCCGGTGGCGTTATAATGAGAATGAATCTTAAAACGTGCGTTAGTAAAGCATGTGCTTGGCGTATGTTTAGGCGTAATTCCCTACCCTGGCCAAGCTTTAGAAGCTCTGATTTCTACCCTGAATCAACTATTACTAGCGTAAATTACTAGCGTAAAACCCTCTACCCTGGCCAAACTTTTCCCTACCCTGGGCCGGCTGTGACCCCAGTAAAGCGGTACGAGTCGAAATCGATGCATAGGTCATCATGTAAATTGGCGCTATTTAGAGTGAGGAGGGTCCTATAGTTGTTAAAAACCATATTTTGACAAGAGTTTCTGAAATGTACCTTGATATTGCGGAACATATTCTCAGGAACCAACAGAGCCTTAAGTAAAAATAGTGAATGCGACACTTTCGCATCCGAATCCTGGTTGGCAAGGGTGATTTGTAATGATTCCGGGGAACGGAGGTTGGAAAGAAAATTATCGAAAGGAGAAAGGTTTAGGACTAGAGAATTAGGCTCACAAGCAGTTGAAGTACTGGATGGCGTTGGCTCTAGGATATTGTCTGTAACAACTCAAGCTGAATTAGGGATCTCGATCCGTGGATCTAGATAGAAGGACTCAGAGGTGTAAACAACTATCAATTGTTATATCTAAAAGAACAAGCTACGGACAGAAGAAGGGAAGGAAAGCTGTGCCCTATATACAGGAACTGGCCGGAGGCCAGGATAGGCGAGCTTTGCGGTGTCCGGCGCTGAGCTCCGCCCGAGCTCTGGGGTGTCCGGTGTTGTGCTTTGTCCGAGCTCTGGGGTGTCCGGTGTGTGCTCTGTCCGAGCTCTGGGGCATCCGGTGGTGAGCTCCGCCCCAGAGAAGGCCAGGGCCATGACATTGTCTGGCCTTTCATGATTCAAGACAGCATAAATGGCGCTGATTTCTGTTCCACCATTCCTTAAAGAAGTCAATTTTATTGCCTCGTCGTCGATAAATTGCCGAGATAATGTGTTGGAATGCATGTACATAGTTTCACGCGATCCATCGGATCGCGGGAATTGTGGGTCTTCTATCACCTATACTTACCTGGCAATAAGCCGTAGCTTAGAATTAGCCAAGGAACCATAATCACACAGCAAGAGCGTAGTTACCGCTACTACGCCTTTTGCTGCGTGATAGGCATCCGACAGTTAGCTTAGGGGAAAACGTTCTCAATGAACTTAACTCTCGGAATACCTACCACGTAGCAAAAGGCGTAGTAGTTGTAACTACGCTCTTGCTGGCGTGGTTCTGGTATTCGTTGATTCTTCTTCTAAGCTACAGCCTATTGCCAAGTAAATATAGGTGATAGAAGACCCACAATTCCCGCGATCCACCGGATCGCGTGAAACCATGTACATGCATTCCAACTGTTGGTATGTTAGGTCATGTAGAGGGGATTTGTGGGTCCTGAGTCAATGGGGGAGTGAATGGAGGAGTGAATAGGGATTCAGTCACATGACCCACCTGCGGCATATAAAAGAACGCATTGTAGTAGTAGCAACCATCAGACACAATTTTACCACATTCTACTTATCAGCAACCACGTATCAAGTACGCGGCGTTGCTACAAGTGGTGTGGTACCTCGCCAACATTAACATTAGCTGATATCAGCTCTTTTCTCGTTTCCAGGTCAAGAAGCTTCCACAACCTGTTGCTTTTTATTCTTATAAATACGAGATTACCTGGCTCAGTTTGGGGTCGAACGTCAAAGCTTGTACTCCACGAGTTGCTTTCGCATAGGCCCTACAGCTATACACTCTTAGTGCCTGTAAGTCAGGTTTCCGGCCTTTGCACGCCTGATACAGTAGTTCCACTTCGTATTCCCTGTACGGCAACGCTGTTGTAGGCAGCCTGTTTAAAAGCCATACAGCATGCTTTGCTGCATAATCCCAAGCTCTATTGTGATGCTTGGTGTGGTACAGCAAAAAGCGTATTGTATTGCCGACCTTCCTTATTATCTTCTCTACTACGCCGATGAAAGAGTGCTTGTGTGGCGGAAAAAGCTCAAGCTGTATTTCTAGCTCTTTGCAACACTCCTGAAACATAGCGCCAAATTCGCCTGTCCCATTGTCACTCCGTACGTAGGTGACTCTTTTTTTCTGATTCTAATTGTATTTCTTTCAGCAGTTGCTTGAACGCTGGTACAGCTTCATTGTCACGTCCCGTGCTCTTGAGCACACGTGACCTATATTAGTTGAGCTCTCCGAGCGCCTCGTGTATATATAGCCTGCGCTTCTCGGGCTCCTCTTCCTTCCTTAGCTATAGATTCTCGTATGACACCACCGTTGCCCTCTGTACCTGTAGATCCACAGCGCGTGTCGTGACATTCATCTGCTGACATATTTCTTAATAAGGCTATCCAGAAATAGCTTGTAACGTCATCGACGACTAAAAGGTAATATTTGTATCTACGGAAACTTATAACTTTGATTCCTGATATATCTGTGTGGATTCTCCTGGCTTCGACTCGCTGACGATTATCAGTAGTCTTATTGAATGATTCCTTCATACGACCTGCAAAGCATCCTTCACATGCAGTCTCCTCTATTACGGGTGTGTTACGCTTCGTATTCGGCACTCCTTCGGCATATGCTTCAAGCTTTTCTACGTATTTGTAGTTGGCATGGCCCATGCGGAAGTGCCATAGCTTTCTTGATCCGGTCAGAGCTTGAGAAAAGTTGAATTCAAATTAAATGTGTAACGACGCAAGGAATCACCTGTTAGAATAGAGGCATATGAGAGTGCGTACAATAGAAAGCCGTATTTCAAGTCAAATTCATTGAAATCTACCTTCTATTGCTTCTATTCTACTAAATTCTCATGATACCACTCAAAACAGTCGCCTGTCGTACAAAGAGGTGCCTGACATGTAATACATGCATACCTGGATGCAGGAGGACGTCGATTGCCTGTAATATCCCTAGAATCCTGCGTTTTGAAGGTACCCTTACATAGCCTCTTGCTTTGCAAGCATAATGGTCTCGACAGCTAGTTGCAAACTCCAATTTGTGATTTGAATCGGTATTTGGTGATATATGAGCTTTTCTCTTGCGTGGCGTTTGTTGAGCTTTTTTTCATTAGAGCTGTAGAAAGCTCTATCCTGAACGCTTTTTGAGTTGTAAATCTTTGCGTATTAGAAGCTTCAAAATAGAAGGAAAGAAGATAACAATTGACTAGAACAACGTTGAATAGAAAGTGCCAAATAGCGTGCCATCCTCCTTTGCGAATACGTCGTAAACTAGAGTTGTATAATCTTAGTTGATCAGCTTGATCAACAGCGTTCATTTGATGATTGTAATCGTCGACGAATTGAGGTATTGATAGATTTTTTGTAGGCGAATCACCAAAAGGAACTCCAGCTGTATTAGCTGAAAAAGAGGTTTCTGAAGGGCGTTTGCGTTCTCGAATAATTGTACTTTGGCCATCCGATATTGTAGACTGAAACAGGACCAAAGCGTTATCTTTCCAGGCCAAAAAACAGATATTTTGGTCTTCCGAAGGTCGAGTAATCAAGGTTCCCCAAGGTATTTCACCTTTTGCTTTGTCAATAGCTTTTTTTTGTACTAGATCCTTCGATATGCCAGAGTTTTTTCGGCATGTACCGGTAGCTCCTATTTCTCGGTCTCGAAGTACTTTCAACAGCTTTGTAGATGTAAAAAAGTTATCTAGGTACACGCAGTACCTGAATTTAGCTGTAGGAAGCTTTGAAATTAAATACAGAACGACAGCGGCTGTAGGATTCGTCTTGAGCTCTGTTGGAAATACAACGTTTTGGGGCCCTCGACTTTTGCTTTTCCCTTTTTTGTGAAAACACCATACAAGCATATAACCTTTTTGAGCTAAGCACCACACTTTATAACCTTCTGAAATAGGTTTAGAAGGTATTGTAAAGGTATTTTTTGATCTGCCGGCAAATCGAGCTATAGCTTCGTTAACAGCTAAATCGCGGCCAGGCATCCAAAGTTGCGTGCAAGTAGACTGACTGTAGGTATTTAAAAGTTCAACCTGAAGTAAAAGTAAAGTCAGTTTACTATATAATACAGTATAAAATTGCTTCAAACCTTCTGGAATACGTCACGCGTATCAAGTCTAGAAAGCTGCAAAAATCGATGTATGTCCTCCCGTCGATTTCTACCCATTGTTTGAGCTACTATTGTATGTCGAAGCATCGATTCCGAGGTACTCCAATACATCTGAATATTTTTTTCTTTATGTAATCCCATATAAATCCATATTCCTATGTATCCGTACAACTCAGCAATTGTGATAGGCTGGACAACGCGTGCACCTTTCGAACGACAGCCATCAAGTTTCTTTCTCGATATGTAGTCATTTGTGTTCTCAACTATCGTTTTCAACTGTTCCTGAGTAAAAAACAGGCTCCAAATAGCTAATGCGTCGTTTGGCGCAACATGTGTAGGAAGTCTGATATTAAAGTCGAAATGAAGGCATTCAAGAGGAACAAACTGTGTGCCAGTCGTTGTAGTAGGAGAAATATCAGGTCTTAAGGTTCCTGGATCAGTAAAGTCAGCAATAGTATCTTTAGTAGGCATAGTTGTGGTGTTGTGATACAGCTGTTGTTGTATGAAGGTCAGTGTAGCATCACGTGATTAGGTACAGGGTTTGGTCGCTTTGGCGGTTGAAGGGATAGGTCTACCTACGAAAGATACAAAAACATGAGGAACAGCTGTAGAGAGTAAGAGCAGGCCTTAATATAGGCGACTCCGACTCTCCCCCGTATCGGCTCTGAAACCTCCATACCCTGCTGGCCAACCCCTTGATCCTGCGCCATGTCCTTCGCCTACGCTTCGATTGTTACACAGTGGTTATTAAAGCGTTCTCTGCAGGCTGATCCACGTAATACAGTCCATTGATACACGTCCCTATAAATGCTACTCTTTTGTCGTGCTCCCGGCACGCAGTAAAAGTACAGTTCTTTTGCAGTACAGATATCCTTTTGTCGTTCAGCGCAAAAAGTGATATTAGCTTGCTTTTCAGGTTCGAAGCGTACTATACGTCTGAAAAGTGTAGTGTTCCATAGCTTGTTGTTTGAATATTGACTTGCCCATGGCCTATAGCTTCTATTGCAGAGCCATCAGCGATTCGTACTAGTCTCGGCGTTGGCCAGCGTTTGACTGATACAAAATCGTCGATAAGATTGCTGAAGTGCCTTGTAGCACCAGAATCTACTACCTATCCCAGGCCTAGGTTGGTTGCGTTGATTTGAGAATCACTTCTGTCACTGTTTTTTGGCTCAGCAATATAGGCGTACGTGTGTTGCATTCCTTCAGCGTCCACTGCAATATTCGCTTGCTCTTCTATATCCTCACTCCTGCTCTGGTGTTGATCTCTAGCCTTTTGATATGCTTTACATTTGGCTTGGTAATGGCCTTTCTTTCTACAGAATAGGCATTGATCTTTCCCTACTCTCCCAGCAGGTACTTCAGATGATTCTCTATCGCCATGGTCGCTGCGATCACCACGGCGGCCTCTCCCTCGTCTTCGATTTCCTCTGCCTTTTGTGGTTCCTCGAGCGAGCGCTGCTGTTGCGCCGGTAGGTTGCTCTTGAGCTATATTCTCGTACGCTTCCAGTACAATTATGGTTCCTTAAAGTAATTCCTCCGGGGCTAGCTGCTTTTAGTTGGCGAGGAATCTAGCTTGCTTCCAGCTTGCGTTTTTAAAAAGGATTGAAGGATTCTGGTCGTGAGTTGAGTGTCGGTAATTCTATTGCCTGTAGAAGCTGGTTGAGTACAATACTCTTCCAGTTTTCGAACATAAGCTTGAAGGATCTTTGTTTTGGGATCCCACTTCTCGTTGTAGAACTGTTCTAGCAGATTGTTTTGATATTGTCGATCCTCAGCACGATTCTATTTCTGTAGTTCTTCCTACATGCCGCGAGAATTCTTTTGGTCCGCGAAGGGTTCAATTCGATTTATGTAGGAGGAATCCACAGAACTTCCTATTAGTTGAAGGGCTTTGTAGCGACGGGTTTGATAAATTTCATATAAGGTGGTTTTTGCCGGTGCAAGCTTTTTTCTTTTTGAACAATCTCCCAAGTATAGCTACTATAAGGGCCATTTTGCATGTTTTAGCCTATTCATGGTACGTATTGCTATTGAGAATACGGATTCTATTTTACTTGGAGTTGTAAGACTCGGCGTCGACAGAAGGATTCGAAAAGGTTGCGTTTAGAGCGGTAGACATGCTGGCCAGGCTTATAACCTGCCAGAAATAGGGGTATTAGGCTAGAGGATCTGCGAGGGTATTACAGCGATGGAATACAGGCTTGTGGGAGCGTTACTGATGATGATATTGTCTACACTTCTAAGCCGTAAATGTGTGAGACAAGAGATTTTCTAGCTCCTTGGCCTACAGTACGTGCCTGCCCTGCCCCGCTTGCGACTGGTCAGGCTCCTCATTTTTCTCGCATCATAAACACATCAGCCTTGATCATGATCGAAAATCTGTCAATAAGTCAGTACCAGTCCACGACTGATTTCCAGGCACCGACAGTTCACGTCCTGGTGATAAAGTGACAACGCCGGTACAAATGTAGGAAGTAGGGGTTTACAGATCCACATACGACCCACCAGATCACGTGGTCCACACAACCCCCATTTTGTAGAATCTGGAGTAGAACCTAATACAACAATTACCATATCCATCAAGAGCAAGAGCACGGCTTATAAAGCTGTGCCTTTTACCCCGTGGAAGGTAAGACCTGTACCAACACTAACTTATTTAACATATCCTCTTCCAACTACTCCCACGCCCCCTTCGCTGCTTTGATCAAGAGCTGTTTGATTGTATCATTATCTTTCATAGTAATAAGCTCTGGATAAAGTTTAATGATCTTAGATTTAAGCAATTTCCACAAGGTTTCAATTAGGTTAAACTCGGGAGAATAAGGATGGGGCACCACGGGAAGACCAAGATTTCGATTCGTGGCAACAGTTTCTCAGATATGAGAGGAGTCGATGAGAAGCTGAAGCTACTGTTGAGAAGGTATATGCCGGGGTTGACTGGATCATTCTTTGCACCCAAGACCAGACACACAGGGAGATCCTGCAGGAGTTTGGTCCGTTGAGATTGCACGTCTGTGTGAAAAGCCGATTGCAATGATTTGTTTACCATTCCCCACCTCAGGGTCTCCACTCTGCTGCATGGCTATTTTCGCTTCGCTGGGGTTCTCCACTCTATGATGCAAGTTGCGCCTGACCCCATGGTGACTTTGTTGGTGTATGGATTCCCTGTCCACGGCTTCCATCTCCGCAGGAAAGTAACTAGCCATTAGTTATGGCCTTGCTCAACCCTCGCTTTCAAGTCGATTGCGCCGGGCCCGTTGCGAGAATATCACGACATTATGCGATAGAGTTCTACCCCAGAGGAACCTCGCGGCGGTTTGGCTGCGGAATCATGCTGCATATGCCTACGAGACTGGGAGATTGAGGACATATTGAGACGATGGTGTCAATGGGCGTTCGATCATCTAGAGACGCATTGGAGTGCTAGTAGAGGATTAATTGGGTAACTAAGTAGGTACAATGTAGCTATTGAGAATTGAATAACTGGGACGATACATGTTGTATCTGACGCATCGACCGATTGTGATGTGAATGTTGGCGGCTTACAATGTCAAGCCCTAATGATTATTTTACAATGAACTCCTGCTCCGAGATGCCTTTGAAAAATCCATGTGGATCTACATCAGGCCACACTCTTAAAAAGTTGTTCCTCAAACCTTCTCGCTCTGCGGGCGGAAATTTCCAATCAAAAGCAAGATCGGAGTGGAGGAACCCATTGTGTTTCTGGTCAAGCTCAAAATACCCTACGCGCGAGTATACGGGTAGTTGTGTATTGGGACAATCCTCAACCCGATTTAAAGCCAGTCCGCGCACAACCCATGTGTTAATGAGCTTGTACTTCTCTATTGGCGTAATTGGTTCCACACGTATCTCTAGACAATATATTTCTTGTGGCAATGCGTCTGTAGTGTCTGGAACAAGCCAGCCTACAGGAAGTCCATCATCCGTCTGTAAAAGGTGTGCTCTAGGCCCCATTTCAGCATCGTTCGAAATTGGCTTAATCATTTCGAGATATTCAAATCTACCCTCCGAACGCGGCCACCACCCTGGGTTCCTTCTGTTATGTTTTTGCAGCTCGCGTGCGTCAAGAAGTTCCTGATCTCGGTACCCCGGGGGGCAGGAGCATAAAGCGTCAACTCCGCCACGACGGGCAAAATAGAACTGGTCATGCACCACTTTCCACCTCGCTCCCTTCAGTTTTCCTTTGACCCTCAGTTGCAAGCCCTTGGTTCCTGCTGCGAACATAACATCATCATCACCGCCACGGACAACTTCAGTCTCGATGAATTCTTGAACTGAAAGTGTGGAGTTTTCGTAAACTTCGCCGGCGGAGTCGTTAAAAACGACACCGTCCACCGATAGCCATGACCAAGTTGGATAAGTATCTGCTTCACTAGATGGGCGGCTTGTCGTATCCTTATCGACGAACCATAGCAGACTCGCAATGAAGTCATTTGAAACAGTACCCGGCAGATTGATTTTGGAACTCAGTGTGGGCAAGAACATCGGAATACCGGCGTCTTCCATGGACGCTACGAGGCCTCGTATTGCCAAAGGTTTGTCGGATCGGTAAGTGAGGTGTCTCTGGGTATAAGAATTCACATACTCCCACCACATGTGTGAGGAATATCCTCTTGCTACCGATGACTCAGGCCGAAATCGATTGGGTTCGAAGTAAGATCTTTCATTTCCTTGGGATTGCAGATGTACTACTTCTCCGGAGTCATTTTTTAGCTCGAAATGTAGCTGGCTTTCGCCAAAGTAGACAATACGTCGAGGGAGTGCTCTTTCCTGGAGACACCATCCTCGGCGATTCCAATTGCATACTTCAAGCTCGATACGCCTGGTCTTCTCAATGTCCATTTGCGATGGTATGGCATAAGTAACTTTAGTATCACCCTCGTGGACGCGCACTCCAAGGACGCATGGATGGTTGGATAGGGGATCCTGCACACGAAATAACCCTTCTTTGCCGCTCCACGCGGCTGATGCTACGATGGTGAACGAAGAATTTTTGTATATATCGCGCATTGTCGCGCTCTCCCGTTTCCAATCCTCCATCGAATCTTGAATAATACACAGGGAATCAATCCAGAGAAAGGAATATCCAAGGGACGCTGCGGTATGGATAGCCTGTCGGAAGGTCTTCGTCAGTTCCGCTGTGGACACTCCAAGCCTTAGACTATGCTGATTCTCCAGTGTCAGCTTCAAGAAGTTGGTGTCCTTTCCCCAACAGTGGCTTAAAGCAACATATTCAAGGTTCTTGAAATCCTTTGAAATGTCAATGGAAGGCACTTTATACTTCTTGGCGCCTCTGGGTATCTGGTATTCTACTCCTTCGAGTTAGTGGGAATATGTTAATCAACTAATGGATGGTTCATTTCCCAACCTTCACACCGAGGACAATAGGGAGGTCCCTTCGTCTGAATGTTCAGTAGTCTCTGAGAGGATTTCAGCTCTTCAGCTAAGCAGGCACAGCATTGTTGACCGCTTGTGTTTATACAACCCATCGCAAATTTGTGATCACACTCACCGGCCATGAGTGAGTCACCATCGTTGTTTCTGGCAGTAAGTACCCGACTCACAATCTCATCCCTATCCAAGATCCTAACGATACCGAACTCCAATACCGACCCCACATGAAGCACTCGACCAGGAAAGAAATCGTTTGATTCAGTAGCTTCTGTTTCCCGAAGCCAGCGCTGTATTAATGACATCGCATATTCAGAGCCAGTTGAGTTTGAAAGGGGCATCTTGATCGGACCGCTAATCTGCGGACGACATTGAAGAACTAATATTGGAGGAGCAAACTCCGACTCTCCCTGTTCCACCAACATGTGATTCTCAAAATCACGAATACCAGGCATCCACCTCCTAGGTCGCTTGAATATTCCAAAATGCGGTACAATCTGAGCTGCCCCTTTTCCCAGTTCTAGTGAGTGGGCCCTTCTCACCTGGGAGTCAGTCGGCGGGATATCACCATCGAAAGATTCGATTACTAGTCTTATTCGCCGATGACGACGATATCTACCTTCGATTGCATTTCTTTCTTTGTCTTCAAGTGTTGTTGCGAGGAGTTGCTCCCGTTGATTTTGTAATGTGGCATCTGCAGTAAGCAGAGTCTCACGTTGTGCAGGACTCATAGAGGTCCATATTAAAGTGCAAAGATGACAGCCATTCCCAACAGAATCAAAAAGCTCTTGTGGGGTTGAGTAATGATCGAAACATTCCCTATCTCGAATGAAAAGACCGAAATGCCGTGATGGGTTGAATGAATCTCGAGATTGAAGCAGACTGGAAGCACAGCATATCCACCGACAGATGTTGCATAATGAGTGTGGCTTGAATACCGCAGGAGTGACTTCATCGGAATCTGGAACAAGATGCTGCCATCCGGGACTAGTAAGGAATTCTGTGCGAAGATTTAATCTGGACTCCAGATGGCGAGGAGTGTAGCCATTGTTTTGCTCATTGTCGTGCTCAGAGGGCACAGGGTAAGAAGAGGACGAGTTTTCGACGCAACAAGAACAGCGAAGGAATTGAGGAAGCAGTTTTGTCTCATCTGTCTCTACCAGTGAGTAGCTGGGTGATTGCCCGACCGGAAGTTTACTCCTAGGAAAGTATACGCAGTTATCGTCGACCTCATGGCCGCTTTCCGGTTCCGAAACAAGTGTCAATCCACCGTAGCGAGCTATACGAAGGTCTTTAAATGTCCTGTGCAGTTCTGCGAGCCGGCGATTCCTTAATTTATCATTCGGCAGGTGTTTGCGCCACTTGTGAAACCATTGAACTGTAAAGCACACCAACCATTCGATAGTAATAGCAATTTGGATTGTACATAGCCAGATTGTGAATTTTCTTGTGAATCTTATAATATTGTCCTCCTTGGTTGGCCTTTGATCAAAATTAAGAGCGTGCAAAATGAGCGAAATACAGAGAAAGCCATTTCCGGCTAGAATTGAAATCTCATTTGAACGAATATAAGCCCATGAGTTAAATGAAGCTTTCACAGAGGCGGTGATCGTAAGAAAAATGGCGTAACACAACGCTGGTATAGTGAGCATAACGAACCTGGCATTAGTTTCTCCAATCGATGATACTATGACTAGGAAAATGCATACACCCAAAAGACCCTTCATAAGGGAATCAAAGGAATATAGGAGTGGCAGGGCAATCGAACACCATTTTGAAGAGCAGAATCTATATTCTGTTGAATAAGGGGGTTGGAAAATGAGTCGGATGAGTCTCAGCGTAAGGCTGGTGCCAGCTAATCTGGGCAGATTGGAGACATGAGTAGAAGCTAATCCGTAAAAGCGTCTTACAGCTTACATGATAATATGTTAGTTTATCGCCAAAGGAAAACGATTTTTGGAAAGGGATACTAGATACCTCTAATAGCGGGCAAAGGGTGTGCCATCATTGTTGTACTCCACCGATATGCCAGCTAATGGATGCCGTGAATGACTCGCGGACCGACAGACTGAGAGCACTGGAACGCGAATTGCTATCTCAACTCATCAATTGATTCCTAGACACTGGGGTTATTGTGTGTAGAAACTACTGAGGGAGATGATGCTGGAAGGGTTGGAGTATTAGGGCGAGTTATATATATAGAATCAACGCTAAGCCGTATCTGGACAAGGGTAGTCCTCGACAGAACCCCTACTGCCAAGACGGCAAGAACCCCTTGTCTGTGGCAGTGCAAACACGCAACGTCTTTAAGATTCCTGAAATTGCCAACAGAAATGAGACCTGAAAAGCTAGCTTCACCTCTTTAACATGAACAAACCTCGACTTCGTTTTGGCAGTCTAGCGACATTTAAGGCCCGCGCTGAGGAGCTCCTTGATATCGAGTGGATCGCCAAAGGAATTTATGGCCTCTATGCTGCAGTATCCTTCACAACCTTCTATTTGGCACTTTTCTTCCTGGCGCCCGCGAGAGCTCTGTATATGTTGGTAGATGATATTCTCAAGTTAGTCATCGACCAATACTCCTTTTGGTTTGTTGTCTACCTTGCGCTCAAGATACTTCTTATTCCCTTTGCCCATTATTGCGTCGGCGCCTATGGACCGGGACTTTTGCGTAGATTACTATATCTCGTTTTTGTGCAGCCGAAGTTGAAACGTATATATCGTGAGAATCATGGAGAAATGCGAGAATCACGCCGGATCGAGTCCCGTGGAAGTTTTTGGCCACTACTAAAAGCCGGTTATTCTTTGACCCTGCATAGCCTGAAAAATGTGTTCAGCTCGCCACCTGCACGAAGCGGCTACATTATTCTACAACCTGCCACAGACGAATCCTCTGATGCTCTCTCTTTACATCATATACCGTTGAACGAAGAAGAATCGGGTGATACACCTAGACATGGCAACGATCGGAATGCCGCAGACGAAGATTCCCAGACCCAGGAACAACACGAAGATAGTAGAGAACCGCAGGAGAGGGCTAAGCGTAGCGGAGCCAAGTTTGGTACTTGGGTCGGATCGAAAGTCGGAGCTGCATTTGTTTTTCCACTCAAGGCAGCAATCCGCCTCGGACAGCTATCCACCGAGCTTGGGAATAGGGTTGAGGCGATGAGATTCCTTCTATTGCAAAGGGAGCAAAGACAAGATTTACCCGGGGACATCTATTTGCCATAGTTTGCGGTTCCGTTTTATAGTGCAAAAAACCACACCAAGGCCGAGAAATACGGTTCATTTGTGGCCTGACCATGTTTTTAATAGCAATTATTCATGGGACTTTGAGCGCAGTCCGCCACGGGCCAAAGCTGCGAGAACAGGAGAGGCTTTTAAAGAATGGGTGCCGTATACGTTCAATAGGTACTGGAGATGAATCCTGGCTGACGATATACTGGAATAAAGAAAATTGCTTAAGCACTCAGCTGCCGTAGAGGGTGAAAAAACGAATCCTGGCTAGATTACCAGGAAGCCACGCTCTACTACTGCGGTGTACAATACCGTTTGAACAATGATGAGAAAAGGTGAAGAGGGAGTCGGATCTAGGTTTGTGAATGCGTAGCCAGAGGACCTTGGGAGGTTAGAGCTGGCGAGGGTAAGATTTGCCGACGCCAGCGACGGCCGCGATGATGGTAGCCAGCTGGCTCATAGCGATGATACTTTGGAGGTGAATCGGGTGAGCTCGGTTGTGTTGTGAATGGGTTTGAGATCCCTTCTTGTTTCCCAGAATGTCGAGAGCGATGGGGACCAGAAGCCTAAAATGTTGCAGCTTGAATCATGTATACATCAGCAAGGAAAATAAACGGAAACCCGATATATTCCATTGAGCTCAACACTTGCACTCCATTCTTCTGACGGAGGATAAGAACTCGGCGGCACGTGTTGCGGCTGCCACTAGTATGGCCCTCCCTCCGACTAGAGCACGTTCGTTGAACGTATATAATCATGAACAACTCATTTCCTCGATTTCACTTTCCTCTCCAACGTGAAACGCAGCCTCTATGCTGACGTGAACCATTCATCCTGGAGGAGTTCTTTCGCCATCGGTCTGTCTCTGGGATCTAGTTTCATGATCTTGAGTATGAACGCCTTTTCCTCCTTCCAAATCTCTCTCGCTCAGCAATGCGCCCGAAGGGCTTCATCTTCTCTCGTAGCGTGCGATGCATGATATGGGTCAGAATCGCCAATATCTCATCGCCTGCGACCTCCTTATACGATAACGGGAATGGCCCGAAAAACCGATGCTGCTTCATGAGAATCCTCAAATCGCATTCTTCATGGCCGGCTGGAAGGTTCGGCTTAAAGATGAGCCAGTTCTCACCCCAAATCAAGGATCTAAGCTGCGCAAGAACGGAGGGTTATTAGCACTGGAATATAGAGAAAAGAGTGAGCTACGGAGTTGAAATAATGAACCTACCATCGCGCCGAGAGACCAAACGTCCGTAGGAGTCGGCACGCGCAGTATTTCCGCAGTCGGCCGGCTCAATGTTAGCGAACTGGATATCTGCTTGTCCATGGTTTACTAGGACGTTGTCGGGTTTAATATCTGCAGTTCAAACCTTGATTGGAGCTTTCAGTTTCCTGCAAGCGGTTGCGCCAACATATACCTGTATGTACATAACCACCACCATGCAAAACTTTTAGAGCTTCTAGGATCTTTTTTGCAGCTTGCTTGATCTCGAGTCTGGTAAGCCGTTGGGCTGCCGAAGCATTTAAAAGACCATCATCAAGGTGCTTCAGTACAAGAGCAGGTGGGTCAGACGGATCTCCTATCTCGTCGATCAGCAGCTGAAGAGAAGGTGTCCGGGATTTGAAGTGCCTGAGGATATTGCGTTCGTTTTCATGGTGGAAATGACGGCCACCGCAATGCGGTCCACCTACAAAGCAGCTTCCCGTCCCCCCTCGCCCTCTGAGTTTCTTTCCATCTTCGTCGTAATCCGCACCTGTAGGCTCGAACCTAATCAACAATTTACAGAGATTCCATAGCTTGCGGCTGGGTGTACTGAGTACTTGACGAGAACGGTGACGACATCGTGGTTCTTGTGCTCTCCTAATCTTGCAGTTCTCATGTGAGCTATTTCATTAATATTTGTATTTCCTTTATATTAAGTGTTTGATCTCAAGTTTTAAGCAAAACTGAGCTGTATCTTAATTTATGAGTGAAGTTTTGTTGCAAATTGTCACCGGAACCTTCGAAGCAGATCGAAAAAAGGTGAGCTGACGCGACTACCCTTTGATTAGCGGGAAATATATTAATAGAGCTCTTGCGTAGATTAGAGCACGTCGATCCTTTTCTTGTACTATAGCTTAGGTTAGAAATACAAGTCTCTCGCCGCTCAGTCGACTTAAACAAACGAATTACAAAAAAAAAACACTTCTTTTGAATGCTTTTCTCCAGTCGACACTTTTGAGCACGCCCCCCCGTGTCATAACATATGTGCGCAAAGGAGTGGGCCTATGCGCTACACAAGTACGCTTACTTCCGCAAAACGACGAAGCAGCTAACTAGAAAAGGACACTACGGGTTCGCAGCAAGCGAAACAAAAATGTTTTTAGTATTGCAAAATGGCATAAGTCTACAGTGTAACAACACAAGGCGGACAGGGATCTCGATCCGTAGATCTCAAGGAGAAGGACTCAAAGGTGTGAACGACTGTCAATTGTTATAACTAAAAGAACAAGCTACAGACAGAAGAAAGGAAGGGAAGCAGTGCTTTATATACAAGGGACTGGTCAGGGGCCAGTGTAAGCGAGGCCCTGTTGTGTCAGGGCCCGAGCCCCAAACAAGGTAGGGCCGTGACAATCCTCAACTTTTATCCAGTTTTTTCTACTCGCGCAGCCCGTACACTACTTTAGATTCCTTTTTTTTTATTGAATGCTTTGGCTTTTCTACGCGTTGAGTCTTTTTAGAGCGTTAGCTACGCTTTCGCGGGGCTCCGATAAAAAGGTGAAAACTCTGCTTGCGCCCCAGAAATGTCTTATCTGCCCGGTACAGTTATTGCTGCTCAGGCCATTAACAGCGTAGAGTTAATAACGAGCCTGCTCGCAAGGCAAAGGACCGAACAGTCGGATGGTTTTCGTACCCGTCCCGTTGGCAGAATCCTCTGTTCTGAAAAGGCCACGTCAGCCACCCCTTCGCGACGCTTTCGGCGACAACGAGGAAGTATCGACAGCGACCTTAATCAACTCCAGCTGGTGACTTTGTTTTACCTCAGGTATCTCCCTCTCTGAGATGATGTGATGCTACTTCAGATCCTCCAATTGATTCTCTTGCTGAGAGATCCACTTTCTGACACAAAGTGAACGTAGGGCCTGTCACGAGAGCATGGCGGAACCAAGGAATCGAACCCATGTAAATAAACTTTCATTCATTCCGCTCATCATGCCCTCTAACTCCACACTCCAGACAAGGACCACAATTCAAGCGCCTCAGCCATGTAACTTATTTTACCTGACTCTATAACCACAGAACTCCCTTAATAGTAGTACAGAAATGTCATCAACCGTTGTCCGGACCCCTTGGGAATGGGCTTACGATTTGGAGCATCAAGATCGCCAGCGGACCCTAGGTGAACGTGATAGATACATTCGGCACAATGAAATGTCTTTTACACCTTACACTATTCATAGTACTGGCCGGCCTAGTTTTCATTACAGTCGCGAAGGATACCGAAACGCCCTTTATGATTTGCAAGGGTCGAATGCATCTCCTCCTGGCCTTAAAGGCGGTGATCCCATCGAGTCTTTCACTAGTTTCACAGCTGAAAGGCACTCGTGCGAATGGTGCACCGTTTTAGATGGAGTGCTCCAATCCCTTGGCAAAAAGCAAAAACTGTGTAACAGCTTGTCACAGTTAAGACAGCTGGCTGAATCCTGCAAAATTTATATGATTATACTTTCCTTGGTCGAATTATCTGATTCTATCCAATACATAGGAGAGGTGAATATCTTTGCGGATCGTGTTTCTTTATCAGTAGAAACAGATCCCTTACCAGCTGAAGCTACGAGCGTCAAAAGAGTAGTTGCGGAGCTCATTCCATCTAGACCAGATCTCAAGCCAATAGAGATTACGATTCTCCCAGAATCATGGAGCGACTGCGATTATTTGCTCTATAGCGAATGGCTCAGAGTATGTGATGGGTCTCACAAACACGTCGAGTCCCACGTTGCAAAGTTACCAAGAAGGGTCATCGATGTTGGGGATCAGTACGATTCAGACTGCATACGCCTTTGTGAGGCGGATGGACATGCTCACGGAATATACATTGCCCTTTCTCATCGCTGGCAGAACGACACTCCCATGACAACTGAAGATAATTTGCGCGATCGGCGTGCTAGCATAAAGAGATGCACTGTGTTTCAGAAGATATTTTCGCGATATTCAGGGCTTGAACTTACGCAGGTAACAGATAGGCCGGTTGCTATTGTGGGAATTGAACACCGCCTAATGACTCTGTATCAAACAGTAAGCCTGTACGGCATTATAGAAGCTTTCCTTTGCGAAACCTTGCTTTGGTATCGGGCAGATGTCAAGTGGCTTAGTCCCTTGGTCGACTTCGATGCTAAGGTGTCTTCGTGGTCTGTTCGAGGCAAGAAGGTTCCATCGTGGTCCTGGATGAGCTACGTTGGGCAAATTAGCTACAGGAGTATTGCAGCAGATGGGTGGAGCCATAGCCGTTGGCTTTATATGTACCATAATCACTCTCGAAGCACAGTGATCGCTCGGTTGGCACACATTGCTCCGAGCTGTTCTCTGGACCCTACAGAATCCACCTTCAAAACAGAAAACGAAGACGTAGTAGGCTGGGTACGATTTGATTGCGAAAATGACAGCTCAGTTCAATTTACGTGGTGCATTGAACTTGCTACGCAGACGGCTAATTCAGAAGAAGGCGCGAGCTTGTCTGAAAATATAGCCTCTAATGGCTCTAGCTACATCATGCTGCTCACGCAAGTAGCTCATGACACGGCGGATATTCTGCAGCTCTCAGAACTGGGCCTTGAGATAGGAGAGGCCAAGCTATTCCGTAGGGTCGGGTTGGCACTTCTTCCAAGCCGACACCTTGTTCTCATCAGAGAAATAGCGCAGGTGTTTTGATGTTGGTAGGGAAAAAAAAGTAGCACGTCTAGATTGCAACACTACAGATTTCATCTATCTATCTTCTATATATCTATATCTATATATCTATTTATTTCTATTTCTTATTATTATCCATATGTACTACGAAATCTCCCAAGCCTGTGCCAAGTTTCCTATGCCACGTGACACTCCATCAAAGTAGACCGTCTAAGCCCTCGGTGGCACGTCGGGGCGAGGCTACTTAAAAAGTATCTCCTTCGAGCTTGTAAGAAGGCTGAATCTCGTGTACAGGAAGAGAAAGCTACACGTGACTCTACCTTACATGACTTTTCTTTGCATAAATTTTCTTTGCTTCCTGTACATATTACCTCTCTTTACCCGTATTTTAATAGAACTATAATAGCTTACTACAAACGTTAGCCCGGAATGTTAGTTATGCTAGCTAGATTAATCAGGTCGGCCAGGGAAGTAGGCTAAAAACGTCTTGCTTTGATTTTTTTGGTTAAGTATTTTGGTAAACTGTCACGGTCCTAGAGACCACGTGCGCTCTGGCCATGTCGCGCCACAGCCGCGAACGCTCATTGGTTCGCCTAGCTAGGACTCTGGAACTGGCCATGGTTACATGAGGGCAGTTCCAGCGGTAGTTACACCTTTTCTCTTTAGTTTAGAATCTTCGTATTTGATACCTTACAAACAGCTGTCACAGGCACCTGTATTGGGATCGTGATACTTTTGTGCGCTTGCCGCGTTGGAATAATAAGCAATTCTATTTTAAGTTAACTGTCGATTGATTACGAGAACCTGATGCCATCGATCGCTCCGCAGCCTTTGGTTTGCAACAGCAATAGCATCGAGGAATCTGTCATCGCCGCCTTCGATTCAGTACAGAACTTGGTGAATGGTAAAAAGGTATTCACTGTCTTTTTTTGCAGTTTGCATATATCCATTTATTCTAGGAACTTGATATCTACACGGCAGCCAAGTACTGAGTTGAGGTCAGCCCCGTCCGGGAGGGTCGGCCTCTAAGCATATTCACTGCTTCTGATCATTCTCACCACACCACTTGAGGAAGTTCCCCAGCCCACAAGAATGTCTTTTCTGCGCCTTCTGAGATTTCTTTAAGGAAGGTAACTTTTCCAAAAGCTCCTCAGTCCGTTCCCGATCCCACTCCTGAGTTTTCTTTAAGGAAGGCAGCCTTTTCAAAAGCTTCTCAGTCCGTTCCCCATCCCATTCCTGGAAAGCCTCTTTGATTATAGAATTTGCCGGTACATTGTCAACCGTGGTTCGTCGATCTGCTCCATTTTCGAGAAACAGCTGGACAGCATCAGCCAGGATTTTAAGGTCCGCTGCGGCGCGTTTAGCGTCTTTTGTTTTCCATAGCACATGGTGCCACGGAGTCCATTTTGTGTGACCTTCGCAGATGTTGGGATCTGCTCCGTGCCCAAAAAGGATTTTCATCATTTTAATATCCATTGTGAATACTGCAATGAAGAGAAGAGAGTCGCCCCCGATTCGTGAGCTGAGAGGATAGCCTTTGTCTAGCCTGTATTGTACGTATGAATGGAGCGGATATTCGAAAGCATAATCAAAGAAGGACCTGGTCCCGCCCTTAAGTCCTACTTGCTCAAGCTCATCAAGAATTGATATGTAGACATCTTTCGCCTTACCTGCAAACCGGATAGAGTATTGTACGCAAAGCCTCAGTGAGTCCCAGAAGGGTTCTAGTATTTCCAAGTCTATCGTCATGATTTTGATATGAAGCAGGAATGCGGCAGATAGTGCCAAGTCAGCATCAAAGGAATTATTTGTACCAGAGATGATATATTCCCAGGTGTCGAATCTGTGTAGGTAGTCTCTGACAGTCCGATGCAGGTATTGCACTTTAGCTTCCGATCCATCTAATCCTAGTGTGGGTGCCTCGAGAAGTCCTTTGCACCGACTATTTAGTCGGCGTCTCATAGCTTCGACCCGAAACGAGATTTCATTTGCTGGCATCGGCTTAACTTCAGATGACATAGCTTTTTCGAAACCTTCCTCTGCGAGAGATAGAGATAGCAGCGACAAAGGCGCCGATGCTGCCCGAACAAGTTGGAAGAGTCTAGATGCTTGTTCGAAGTAGGGAGGATTTAACTGGTTCAAGATCTTTAAGAAGAGTTTCTCGAGGTCGGAAGGGAGAAGTAGCAGCCGATCCTGCAAGTCCGCAATGCTATCGCCGTCTCGTAGTCCTTCTAATAATGAAGCTACAACCAAGTGAACCCAGAGGAATACCCCAGATGCCTTTTCTGTTACCTCAACAACAAGTTGTTTGGCATCGCTGGGATGTATTTTTTGAATTTCGACGAACATGCCGTTCCCACTAAGTTTTTCGGTGACGAAAAGACGGATATCTGATGCGGTTAAGTCCTCCAGTCGAAGTGATGCTTGTCGTTGGAAAGCATCTTCGAATACAAGCCAAGGTCGGCTGGCTACACACATCTTGACGTTTGTTCTAGACGAAAGAGTCTCGAGGATGAAATTCGCGAGCTCAGCACCATCCCCATCGAATTCGTCTAGCCCGTCAATGAAGAAGAAAAACCTCTTGGAGGTATCCGATATCAGAATTTTGAATGCCTGAATCAGCTCAGTCATTGACCACGGGTGGAGGTCGCCGCCAAATAAATTGTATGATCTCCACCTTTGAGGGAACAGGGTTGGTACGAGCTCTGAATGATCTTTGATGGCATCGTGAAGGAGTGTTTGTAATAGACCAAGCTTTGACATCTGCATTATTGTACCGGAGTTCCAAAAGAAGAAGCCGCCAGTTACCAGCGGCAGTTCGCCACTCCAGCGACGAAGATGTTCCAGTGTTCGACAGTCGGTGTGAAGATACTTCATCAGTGTTGACTTGCCAGAACCGGGCTTTCCTGTGACCCAATACAAAGTCGAGTCATCATGCAACCACCGGACGAAATTACTCCATTGGCGATTCTTGTCATCGTTCTTCGTGTCCTCCTTCGTTCTCCATTTCTCTCTTGGGCTCATTGCAACTTCACGTGTCTCGCCACCGTTGCTCAAACCGGAGGGGGTTAAGTCTGGCTCGCCTGGATCGTCCTCATCGACGAGCATCCAGTTGAAGGTTTTTTTATGCGCCGCCGCAATACCTTCGAAACGATCTCCCATGCAATTAAAATACAGAGTTTCCAAAATCTGTGATTTGGCAAGGTTCTCCCTTTCGTCCTTCGTACTAGCTGACAATTGAGTAGAGAACAAGGCAATGTCCTGCTTGTTCTTCAATTGCCAATTGTTTCGATGGAGCGTATCAATGAGTTCTGCTTGCCACTGCTTGGCCTCCTGGTTGGAGCCAAGAACTAGAGAACTGACTTGTTGATTTCTTTGATTGGAGTTCGACAATTTCTGGATACTATCTTTGAGAGATATCAGGAGAGTGGTATCTATTTGGCGCCTGTACCGATCTAATCGTGTCTCTAGTGCCTGAATCTCATCTTCTTTGTAGACACTGCTTAGTGCCTGACGAAAGCTGTTCCATCTCATATGAGGTCCTTTGGCCTTGACTCCTCGGATGACATCCAGCAGCTGTCCTGACACAGCTTTGCAGCCATCACATAGCTCTTGAAGTTGGTTTTCAGTCTTCGTCAATTTCCTCCTTTCGTGAATTGGAAGGACCAACTCTTTACTGAGCCCCTGAAGGCTAGTAGTTATTGTCTCGAGCTCCAGATTCTCGACCAGAGTTCCATCCGCCGATTTATATATCTCACGGCCTTTGGAAATAAGATCGCTGGTAAACGTGATAATCTGGACAATGTTTGATGCAAGGCCCAAAGCCGTGAGTGGATCGGCCATCTGGTCTGCGAGGAGCAGGCTATGCAGCGGCGTAAAAAGCCTACAACTACCCAGAGTCTAAAGGATTTTGCCCTATATAATTGGGATTCGATAGCAGTTTAAGCAACACAACTAAGTGGAGGTCGCAAGCAGCTGAACAGCCTAGTGAGGCTCAGCGACTCAGTGGGCTGATTGCGCGCAGCCACCAACTAGCAATTAAAGCCCAAGATGTGAAAGAAATTGGAGCTAGGGTATTAACCTTGTTTCAGAGCCCACGGCTCGCGATCACGCTGTACTCTATCCATGTGTTCTAATAGTTGCATACTTTGCGGCGGATTTGATTTCCTCCCAAATTCACTCCACGAACACAGTCTCCGTACCGTGAAAATCTCCTTCAGAAGCCCTCTGCTATATCCAACCAGGCATGGCAAGTTCATTGCGACCGAGAAAAGTGGCTCAAATATGCTAAGGGCTCCTAGTGGGTCTGCTCTTATGATTGGCAGCCTCCGAGCGCCTCCAAGGGCCTCCAAGCGCTTAGTGGAGTTCACAAGGCTGGCACAATTACTGGATACAAACTTTTGATCAAATCACATTTTTGAAAATAACTCATCAACGCCACGATTAAAAGACAAACGGACAATTGCAATCGATTCCTAATGGTCTAATGACTCTCTGGCATCAATAGCAAAGTTCAAATGTCCATAGTAAGCGTTAAAAACACAAATCGCTCGAAACTTGTCACACATCCAAATCAGGCGTCTAGAGATCGACTAATTGATAGATTTAATACGAGATTTGATACCAATTTGTCAAACCGTTGATGGTGATAAGTGGAAGAGCCAGTTGTGGCATTACGGCTAGGTAGTTGCCGCCTTTTGTTTCTGTTTAACTGCCTGATTTAAGTGCTTTGTGTCCGTCCCGTCCCTGAAGCACACGTAACCTACTGTAGCCGAGCCCATAGCTCCTCTTGTTTGTATAGAGTCCGCTCTCCTCGATCCCCTATCTTTTCCCTGGCTTTAGATTCTCTTGTATTATACCACCGTTGCCCACTGGATCTGTAGATGCATAGCGCATGCCGTGATATTTACATTATTCGACTATCTAATGCGCGTAGTGAGAGGGCTACAAAGAAGCCACATGCCCGCCGTCGGAAAAGAGTTGAGGTGGAATAGCTAGTCCCAACACGGGAGCACGTTACAGTAAGAGAAAGCGGTATTCAAAACAGGAGATTTGAATATCAGATGCAAGGGCGAAACACAACAAACAATGGAGAGGTTGACATTAGTCGCAGAAATGAGGCGCAACGTGTGTAACGGAAATAATTAATCTATTACATAGCAAGTCCTGGGTTCATTGACATTCTTAGTATCATTATATTACACGGTTCCCTAAGGCATGCCGAAAGTAAGTCCTTGCCTTGCCTATGAATTGCCTGTTGCTCCTTTTCTAATTGGGTCCTCAAACCAAGCCTTGTGACCCCGTTTCTTGTTGGCGGTGTGCCTACAATCCCCCGTATATCAATCCTAAAGTGACCCATTACGCTAAAATGGAAGCGTTTGCTTCCTTGGAGTCTACTAAACTTATGTTAATCACATGATTTATCCAGCCTCTGGCCCAAATGCTTGTGTAACACGAGGGGCCATGTCCCTAACCCTCCCCCCTGGGGAACATCATCCTTATTGAAATAGAAGAAAAGAGTCACGGGGCCTTCAGAGAGTATGGGGTAAAACGCGTCAATTGCTGAAGGTTGTTGAACATGAACTACAGGAGAGAATCTCTCTACTTATTAGAGGTGTGATACTCACACGTGAGCATCACATACGTCAGTAGATTCATCATCGAAGGAAAAAGTATGTATGCATTTTGCGCAGGCATACCTACAGCTTCCCCAATAGGCTAGGTATGATCCTTAGACCTAGCCTGTTCAACAATCCTCTATCTTCCATCCACAATACTTACTCAACCTCAATATTTGAAATCACCTAAGCTCCTCACAACACAGCAAGATGAGTCTTGAAGCAGTGATGGCCATCGTGTACAAGAGCGAAATTAGTCGAAGTGGCGATTACATACCCGCCAGATATGAAGAGCAAGCAGATGCAGTCTCTGTAATCTTCTCCGCCATCAGACAAGCGCATCCCGAATCCTCCATGTGACTAGTGAGTATGGGAGGCAGAAATCCTGAAGCTCTCGTTACTCTTTAACAACCGATCATAGGAAGATCTTAGAGCTTTACATCGCGCTAAGACCAAGATTCGTGGAGAAAGTCATTCATCTACCGCAATTCAAACTGCCAGCCTACGGTTCCTTCCCTGTTCTTTTTATTTTTTTAAATTTTTATTTCTCTGCCAGCTGCGGGTATA
The DNA here is from genome assembly GCA_918026815.1 of Chalara sp. BL73. Taxonomy (NCBI): domain Eukaryota; kingdom Fungi; phylum Ascomycota; class Leotiomycetes; order Helotiales; genus Chalara; species Chalara sp. BL73. The sequence continues at coordinate 1,503,329 of CAKJVC010000150.1, read as the reverse complement.
CTAGTAAATGTCATAATAGCTAGCCCTAAAATACAGACAGAACAAGGCACAACGCCAACGCATTATTGTCTTCATTTGCAGCCCTGTTCTCGAATATAAGAAAAAACTCATCATACACGCGTAGAAAATGAAAAGAATAGTGTTTCTATCAACTTCATTGTATTAGGAGAACCAGGCGGTGCTGTTAAGGACAAGCTGGACATATTAAACCAGAATGGTGAAGGTGGTACGGGATCGCATATTGCCATCACCTCACCTCAACTGAGATTATTAAGTGGTAAGTTTATTACATCTCCGATATTGAATTACGATAGAAGCTCCGGGGCTGGTGGAATGGGTGATGCAAGTGAAGGCGGATATGGTAATGAATTTGAATTCAGCATTGACCCTTCAGTCGACCCAGAATTAGCATTGGTACTAGGTATTGGTATGGAAGAGGAGAGGGCGAGAGTCAGTAAGCAGAACAAGGAGAGAGCAGAAGCAGAGGCAGCTCTCCCAGAGGCTAAGGAGGAAGATGAAGCATTTAGCTACGGAGGGGGAGACAAGAAGATGGCGGTTATTGGAGCCAGCCAGAGCCAAACGCTGTACACATGATAAAACTAAGATTTCCCAACGCACACGGAGAGGCGAACAGATGGGCCTGTTGCTATGATGCTCTGCTTGCCCGCCGCCACGTGTGTTAATAATCCAAAAAAGATAGCCCGTAAAAAACAAATTTCATACACCCATCATGATGTGTGGGACCACTCTACCCGTGGCAACACCACGTAATTGCTACGTAGTTGCCTCGTCTCCCTCGAGCATCCCTTATCTTTACATTGGTCTACATAGCTCAGATATCATTAGCATTTTTTGAAATCAGAGTACGATGACAGAGTCCGTGGCAACTTACAATCCTTACAGAGCTTCTTATTTTTTCTCTGCGTAGTCCGTACATCCTTCGCTGCCGGTAAACCCGTCTTTCAAAATTGGCAAATTTATTAGTATACTAAACTCTGTTGAACGATAGGCTTGATCTTTCGACGGATGAGATACTCACGATATCCGCAATCAGATTGAACCTGTCCCTTTGCTTTTGGGCAATTCAAGTGTGAGCACTTATCTATGTGCATCATTAACGGCGAGACTTCATGTGTATCCCAGAGGAACTTGCGGTTAAAACAGCCGTTCGCCGAACGAGAATGAGAATAATAGCCACAGTTGGGATATTTGCAATTTGGCGGCATGAATCTGCGCTGAAAATTGGAGGCAGAAACTTTTGAGTGAAGCCCGAGGTATTAAAGAATGAAAAGTAATTCAGATTGGCTTGCTACTTGAAATGCGATGTTTGTTTTGGCTGTTTCCTGGGAATATCTCTCTCTTATTTGTTGAGCTTCTATGTTGGCCCTCAATTCGGGGCCGTGGAACCGCTTTATTTAAAACGGCCATGTTAATTCCAAGCATATTGTAGACCCTCTTATAACTCAAACTTGTTTTTTCCTGCATTTGAGGACGCTGTAGCCTAGGATCTCCTACGGAGGTTCTAGGGCTAAAGTTCTACCACCTTTAGTAGCAGAGGCTCACAGATAATCCAGAGATTCTTCGGTGCGGGATCTGGGTGTTCTGTCGCTGAAGAGAAAAAGCAGAGCTCAAGAGCAGTCCGCTAAGTCAGGTTCCTAGGCCATAGTCCACTAGTCCCAATTAAGGAACACAGGCGAATTAGTCACGTGCCAACAATGACACTTTACATATTGATTTAGTGAGTTTTAACTCGCGTCTGAACACTTAAAATGCTTGACGAATCTTTGTCTTTTTCTAGACAGCCAAGTTTCTCACGTTTGTTTTTTCTATTTCCGGCAATAGGCTTCTGAAATTTTGCAGTTTAGATGTCACGTTTAGCACATGACCGGCTGGCCTGAGTTCCTTAATTGGAACTAGTAGACTATAGCGTGGAAACCTGACTTAGCCGACAGCTCTTGGGCTCTAGTATTTTTGTGTTGAAGCACCTACAACCCACCTTTCCAGGCGTAGCCGAAATTTGCCAAAGCGACTTAAAAAGCTTTTATCACGAGCTAACGCATCAAAGTGTCACGACACGCGCTGTGGATCTACAGATACAGAGAGCAACGGTAGTATCATACGAGAATCTATAGCTAAGGAAGGAAGAGGAGCTCGAGAAGAGCAGGCTATATATACACGAGGCGCTCCGAGAGCTTGGCCAATGTAGGTCACGTGTGCTTTAGAGCACAGGACGTGACACAAACAATTTGGACTCTCTTGTAGTTGTAGCTTTCTGCCGGCAAGAGGTTCAAGAGAAAGGATCCGCAGAGGATTGCGACGCGTGGGTGGTGCCATAATTAGACACTGAAGGAGTTATTGTAGTTTTAGGAAGAATGGTGTACCTACCATGACCTCATATGCTTCGTTGACGCTCGCCACTAAATAGGCTTAGTTTGAGAGATTCAAGTGGATCGCCTTGGCAGCGAAGCGACTGGGTAAACTAAGATAAGAACACCCATCCTTACTCCAGCCTCTATACTCCTCAACAGCTTCTTCTCAGTTCCGCAATGGCTGTTATTGGCATCGGGATGAGCATTTGGTAGTTCATGAACTCACCAAGAGGCTGGTTAGGGCCTGCGATGAATATCCATTCTCCAGGATCTGCCTGATCCGGCAGCGCCACCACCGCCGCTGCTTACCCCACCAATAGAGTACAGTATCTTCTCCTCTTCAGCATCACGCAGCCTCGTTGGTTCGAGCGCTACCTGTCGCTTATCTGTTCCCTTCTTAGTCTTCAAACTTTATTACATGATGATAGCTGATGATAGGTTGGACATTTTCGAACGACGAGTTGATCTGCCATCTGCCGACGATTCTTCTTGCAGGGACCAGGCTTCCTGAGAGGCTCCCACAAGCCTGGATAGTACCGTCGAATCTGCTGCCTTAGCCAACGACTCCACGACCTGCCTATTCCAGCAGCCGATAGATTGTCGCATTCATCTCAGATAGATTATGGAGAGGAGGAGGAGGGGAAGGGTGCAGCGAAGCAGAACCACAGACTTCAGTTCGTCCCCACCCGGCCCAAGCTTCAACTCCGATCCACATCAATTGCTCCAAATACTCCAGGGTTTCTTGCAAGAAGAGAGAATCCGCGAGAAGCTTGCAGAGGCAACGGTCAACCGAGACCTGAAAGCGGAGAGGTTCATAACGCACAAGAGTGTCGAGAGGATATGGAAATGGGATATCTTGAAGCGATTCCTTGAAATCCTGGGCTTTGAGAATGACGATACCTTGGTGGAACTTGTTACAAAAGGCCTGCTTAAGACGTTATCGATTCTGGTCGCCATCCGATGGCAGATGTGGCACCTGTTTAAGACGACGTTCCTCGAAGATGGAGAGGGACCGCTGCGAACGCTGCGGCACGACCGAAACGACGGTGCGATCCCGTACAGCCTAGAAAATCTGGAAGATGACGCCTTCCTTGGGAAGGATTGGGCGGAGGATTTTCTGCTCGCGCAATATACCTATATCCCTATCGTGGTTGAACAGGGCGGGAATGAGATATTCCCTCGAACTCGACCACTGCCGTTTATTCGGTCAAAGTCAAAAGAAATCGCGAAAGGAGGATATGGTGTCGTTACGAAGGAGGTCATAGCCTGTCATCAATTCCGTCCCTTGCTCGACTACACATCGAACGACTTAAACGCTGTTAGTGTTTCATTAGTAAATCATTATGGCTACGCTAACTCTTCACGCAGGAGGAGCTTCCTGTTGCTAGAAAATGGTTCTCGGCAAAGGGCGATTTTCGAAAAGAAGCACGGAATCTAGCAAAATTAAATTCAAGCCTGTCAGACCACAAACGAATAGTGAAGTATGTAAATAGCCCTTCCACTTCCGTCTCTTTGCGGGGAGTTTGAGGCTTTTGAATGTCTCTAGCCCTCGCTCGCTTTCCATTTGAGTAGTCGCTGACTCAGTAAATAACTAGATACCTAGCTGTGATTACGATAGGAGACGAGCAAGATCAAGGATCTTCCAAAGAATTCAACATCCTACTACCCCTCGCCGACACAGATTTAAAGCACTTTCTGTATGATCCGAAATATGAAAAAAAATGCCGGGGGGTTAAGGATCTCATCAACGAATGTGCGCAGCTGTCGGACGCGGTCCGCTTTCTACACAATGGTTTGACTATAGATGGCAAAGTCTTAATATGTGTATGTATGCTCTCTGATCCCGTTCTTTCGCTAGTTATGATCCTATGAGCCCTGTTTACTCAGCCGTTCCTGAGACTCTCAAGATATATCTCCGCCATAACTTCGCTTTTGGCCGAGTAGTTACTGATTATAATCCCTGGCAGTGCCACATGGACCTTAAATTAGATAATATTCTTGTCTATTTCAACTCTTCATCGCCCGTGGGCTGTTGGAAAAATTCGGACTTTGGAATTTCATCCATGAGCAGACGCGAAGATATACAGATTACGCCAACGCAGCCGGCCCCAGCCCTGCTCGAGGTCCCAAGCCCAGCGCAATCCCTGGCCCGCATCACCAATACGGTTAGGACCAATGCCAAACGACCACCAGGCCCCTTTTCTGCACCAGAAGTCGAACTTGGAAACGAGGTTGGGCGCTCGAGTGACATCTGGTCGTTTGGCTGCATACTTTTTCAGGTTTTGGCAAGAGCAGCAGGCGGCATCTCTCTGTTAAATGGCCTAGATGAAAAACGAGCAACTAAGGAGAATGGCTCTAGGAATGACCATTTTTGCCAACAGACCGCAGGCAAAAAATACCTCCATCATCACGTTTGCCAATGGCTCCAGAGTAGCAACAGCCTCTGTGATGGAAGCTTAACGGATAGGATTGCGGTTATGAACTGTAAGCACCTTATCTTAAAGACACTCAGCATTGCACCGGAAGACAGACCAGATGCGGGCCAGCTCCACGGTAGATTGGTTCAGATTGCGAACGGTGACAGTCAACCCTACCACTTTGACCAACACTCAAATATGATCGTTCCCTCCGTGGTTGCCTCGGCTGGCCCTCAGTCACCGCAATTGGCGCCGATCACACCACCTATACATGTCACCTGTAGTGTTCCGAGTATTCCTGAATATGCCCCAGAAAATAATCCAGTACCGAGAAGTGACTTCCCTAGTCTGCCTTTGGTCCCATCACTTGAGCCCGGGAGCCCTATTCCCGAGGATCCTCCAAACACACCTGTCCCCACCCATGAGCCGCAACATCAAGCCCGCAATCCTTCCTCGCCCGATGAGATCCACAATGTCTTTTCGCGTTTTAACCCATCTAGTGCATACGCTGCTCGGTCATACAGCGTTCCAACAACTACTAGATTCGAGCTTCCACAAAGTAGACGCGGTACGTATATTCTTTGGAATTGCCTGGCCCTCTCTTCTCGCTTATTAATACCCCAAAATTTCTGGGATACTCAACAGATGACATGCTCAGACTTTGATTCAGAATTTGCTAACTTTCAGGTCTTCTAGACACGGCTCCTGCACTACCCTCTAATTCCGAAGATTCTTCGGAAGCATCTCCTCAAATGTCACCGACGATTGTTAGCAATGCTTTATTCGATTACCCACCGGAGAGATCTCGTCCAAATTCGGAGCAAACCTCTGTTCCTGGGGCAGAGAACGGCCCAACGAATACTAAGGGTGAAACCATGCTATTTCAAGCTCCCCCAAACGTTATATTGACCATTGTCTCATCAACACGTGCTATGATAGCATTTATAGCACCACATTCAGCTGTTGTCTCTACCCTTTACAGCCCCTATAGTAACCTGAGTGAGCTCCCTTTCTCTTGTTGGTAACGACGCTCAGTTTGGATGTTTGGCAGCATCCGGGGCATTTAGTATGCCTCATTAACTTTCCCTTCCTTGGAATATTGCTAATCCAATGCCATTTAGCCATACCGTCCCCAAGTAACTGTTTGTGGGAGAAAGCTGCTTTGGCTGGTAATTTTCTTGCACTGCGAGGATATTGCCGGCTCAACAACACTCAGGTATTTTATACAGGCCTTTTTGTGTAAGCTCACTTTGCTAATTGAAGCAGCCCTTTCATCTCTACAAATTATCGGGTTACAATTCGGATCTCCAAATTTCAGAACTCCAAGTTCAAGAACCATCAAGCTTCGAGAAGTTTACGGTGTCAAGAGATGGAAGGATTCTATTTGGAGGGACTAAACGCTTGTGGCTCTATCAATATGCGTAAATATTGAACATACATTAGGAAATTTATAGCTAAGACTTTTGCAGAAGCGGTCCCGCACAAGAGCTGAGAGCCTTCTCCGTGGCAAACCAAGCGAACTTGCGACAAGTATGGTTTAGTACGAACGGCCTCCTTGCCTTTGCATGGTTTTCATTGCCGGGAAATCGGCACCGCATAAGAATCTGGGATGTGACCAATGTCGGCAGAACAGGGACTATTGACCATCAAATTGTAAGTGTCTATCAGCTACTGTCCTTGATCCCATATTAACAACATCAAAGCCTCCCAGTGATAATTCTGGCGTGGCGGTGAAAAGAATGATATACTTCCCGCAATCGCCCGTTTGTCTGGTCTGGAAAGAACACGATATCGTCTTCCTACTACAGCGTTTAACAACAGCCAATTCACAACGAGTGCCGCATTCTCCCAACTTCAAACATCTCCAAGCAGTCGTTGTCACCCCGAACGAAAAAGCGATTGTATTTATCCGATCATCAAAAAGCATGTCAATTCGAGGAATTCGCCTAGAGTCAAAAATATCAGTAGGGCAAATTGTCAGAAACAACGACTACCGATCTATCGGTCATATCTCTCCCGAAGAGACCCTACTAAATTATTTGGACAAGCCGAGCACATGTGATGTTGTTATAGAGGAGCATAGCAGCTCTGATACCCATGTTCGAGTTTTAATTGCACACAGCAATGGTAAATTTGAGATCAAAATTCTCAATTATCTACTATAGTACCAACATTGTAATGTAATAAATAGACTCTATACCTCCTGCAGCCCTCCACCAGCCAATTCCTGTATCCCTTGTTCGTGTTTTCGTTGCCTCTTCCGCTTCCGAGACATAAAGATCCACAATCCAACCGTGATTAAAGTCAGAGGTACTGCTAGCAAAGCAAAGATCCAAAATTTCCCCGAAATTTGGAAGCCAGTGCCTTCGGCAGTTTGAAAGGAGAAGAGATTCATTCCAAGGAAAGACTGCGCGACGCTCATCAGCACTGAATTAAAATGCCACTCTCAATTGGTACTTACAGCCACGAAACTTGCTGGAAGATATACGAGCGTTACAATCGTCACCAAGCGTACCGTCGCCGAGTCATCCACTGTGTCTTTGGTTAAGTTCCAGATTCCGCGATTGATCGTCACTGTCGTTGCCTGGTTCTTCAGATTGAGCGCTACTCCTAGCTATTTCAAATAGCTGTTAACGTGTGGCTAGATTTAAGTGATGGATTCTTGACATACCAAGTTCAGTATTTCTTGTACCCTCTTCTCGAGCAATGCTACGCTCGACAAGTGTCCATTCAGGAAGACATCATAGGCATGAAGTTCATCTACGATTTCAACAGCTTTCTGTTTCTCAGAGTAACCATTGTTGAAGATGGCCTCGTAATAGGTCTTGAGTGAGAGGACTGTTGACAGGGTAGAACGTAATCGAAGGGATAGGGGCAGGACTTTGTCTTGCAGGTTGTGCAGGTCCTGCAATATATCTATGTCTCTACCATACAGATCCTCCTTGGAGAAATCAGTTAAAAGAGCAACACTGGCCTAAAATGGTAAGCTATCAGTCAAATGGCTTGAATTTGCAATGCTAACAATTCGCTCGATTTCAGCGCTGAGGCTTCTTAAGTACCACCGCCAATCACCAAAGTAAGACGACAGAACTAAGACATGTACATCTTCCCAGTGTTTCTGGGAGCTCTTAGCCTGCTCCCAAACTAGAGCAGCGTCTTCGAGACGTTTCTGTAAAGTTGAATTTGGTCTGGGATGGAGAAATATCCAGACATTCCCCAACCCATTTGGGACGTAGCGATGATAAATGCCAGTCTGTCGAATCGCCCACGGGTTGGAACTACCTGCCACCTCCTCTACGTAGCTATATCTATACTGCATCTCTAGTATTTCACGTCAGACCAGAGTTGAGTCTATGACCCTAGGGGACGAACCATATGAGCCATCGGGATGATGCTTCGAAATCATACTCCCAGGTCCTGCCTCGGATTCCTTCTTTCCACCAGCAAACGATAGCAGTAGGTCTAAAAACTGAGATCCAACATTGTGATGGGTAAGGATGGTGTTCATTTCCACGTCGGTGATTTTGAGGGCTTTGATTGAGCTCGGAGCACAGATAGAGCTTGAATATGTCAGTGAATGGAGTGTGGATTTGCGACGAGAGCTGAACGGAAACCTACATGAACCTGGTGTCGGGATTGCCGCTCTTTGAGAGGTATTGCTCGAGATCATTCTTACTTTTGATGGTCTTTTGGTTGACTCGAGGGCCTGTGCTATGTGTGGAGCCTTAATCAGGTGCAATTAGCCAGTGCGCATATCAAATTGGGGATCGAGAATCTTACTCGTAACATCTATAAAATCCACCACCATCTTCTCTTCACCGGAGAACAATTTCGGGCTCATGTCTCTCATGCGCCTTGATATAGATTCCACATTATTCATCATGAGATTCCCCCTACTCGCATATTCTGCCCACATATTGTCTCCTTCCGATACCACATCAGAGGCTAGCTTTTCATCAACAACTAGAGACATTTGCGACGATTTTTGCAGCAACCTATTGCCAAGGTCTGCAGTTGAAGCACACCCTTCCTTATTGTTCTACTAGAACCTTTCTTTAATCAGGGCCGGCCCTTTGTACAAGCCACCGGCCTGTCATCGGATGCCTCGTGTCACCTGACCTGCTCCGCCCCCAACTCCCCCTCCTCTAGGCATCAAGCATCCCATTCCGCCTTGTTGCAGCAGCAGAACACAGCCCACGAAATGCATGTCAATATTGCTTAGCAACCTTAGTGGTTATTACTCCATCCAATTGAATGTGTCTATGGGCAATAAATTCGTCCTATTACCCCCCCGCCTTTAACCTCCACTCCACCACCCCTTCCATCCTCTGAGCTCACTCTCACTTCATCGGCTCACGCGACTGTCCTCAGTCACTGTTCTGTGAACGAGTGGAATGCTTTAGCCATGTCGTCTTGTTCGTCAAAGGGCGCGCTTCATCTTACTCTAATTCATCCTAAGTAATGTGTCAACATTTTCATTTTCACGAAAGGCAGATTCGCGATGATACCATACCTCAGTGAGTTCTCTCGGCGCCTTGAAGCCAAATCGCTCATTTTTCTCCTGGGCAAACGGCGCATCAGCCACATTCAGAGCCTGAAACGGGCCATATCATGCCGTCTCGATCAAGGCTTACGATTGAACTCACGTAGACCGCAATCTCCCGTTTAAATAACTTCTTCAGCAACTGTTCAAGCTTCTCGCGCTCAATGTAATTCGCCAAGGTGGGCTCAATGACACAATCGACCTCAGGCATTGTGGCCGCTTGAGGATGATGTTGTGCACACTGTTTTCACTGGTAGGAAAATTTTAGCGGAAGAAAATTTATAGAACAGCGGGCGGAGAAGGTAGAGAGGGTTGAAATACCCAGTTTCCGATGGAGTAACATTGCGGCTCTTGGTCTTGCCTCGTGGGTCAATAGTGCCACTGTAGGTGACCTGCCCGATAGCTGTTTTAAGCTGGCGAACCGCGAGGCTGTCTATGCATCCAACTCTGTGGCGTTTCAATGGCCGACATACTTGGCTTCGTTGTAATTGGTTCGATCCTACGCTGTGGATCCTCTGGGTTACACACATAGGGGATTGTCGAGCAGCCTTTAACACGTCTAAGGCTCCCATTCTGAACTTTTTTTTTGGCGATTTTTCTCTGTGTAGTGTATCCGATACATCTCACCATGGGCGACAACGCGAGAGAACATGGGTTTCATTGGAAAATATTCCGCTCTGCTTTTCGTAGACGACCCTCGTCTGAACAGGCTGGGAACCCTGCTGGAGATCTTCCTCCTGGTGCTGCTCATCGCCTAGTGAAGTTAGTATCACCCAGAGACGCTATGGATGTCTGAGACTGATTCCCGCTTCCAAACAGGAGAGAACTGTACCCCGTGCATATATTCGTGAGGCTCCCTTGCGTATGTTGCAGTGTGCCTGATCAAAGGTTGACAGAATGCAACTAGTTAATTATTATCAGCGGTACCATTGGCATGGGCCTCTTCCACAATAGCGGGGAGGTTTTAAGCATAGCGGGACCAGTCGGGGGTCTAATAGCCTATGTTATTGTGGGAATCGCTGTGGTATGCATCATGGAGGGCATTGCGGAGATGATCGGACATTGGCCCATAGCCAATGCGATGGTTGAATTTGTCAAAGCATTTGTGGACAAAGATCTAGCAATTGTGGTTGGAATTGCTTATTGGTAAGTTTTACGAAACCCGATCGTCATGTTGTTAACATCTTTTAGGTATGCATATTCTATCAGTTTTGCAATCCTTATAATCGCTGCGGCAAATCTCGCAGGTTTCTGGGATTGGTCTACGGTTTTGCAAAATTTTCTATTCATCGGAGGCGCTCCAATCCTCCTGCTTGTTATCAACTGTCTAGGGGTATTCGTAAGTACTGGTTGTCCAATTTATAGATCCTGATCTAATGGTCCAAGTGGTATGGCAATGTCGAATCCGTTTTGGGTGCCTTAAAAATTATGCTTATGATTGGAGCATTTTTAGCCATGTGTGCTATTAATAACAAGGGTATTATTCTCCTCTATTTACCATAGCACCTGTACTAATCATTTAATAGATGTGGGTGCGAATACTCCAACGGGCCAAATCAAGCAGTTTTGTAATAATCCGATCTTTATGTGTACTTTCTCGGTACTAATTATGGGGCATAGATATAGATGAAGGCTTTCAAAACAACCCCTACATAGCGAAGAACCATGCGACAGCTGTGCTGTAAGGACTATCACGTCCCGAGGGAAGCTTTTGCTGACAATTATAAAACCCCAGTGTGGCAATTCCAATCATTACATATGCGTATATTGGGGTTGAAATCGTCGCGGTCACCGCACTTGAGGCTAAAAACCCGAGGGTCTCCCTCAAATGTATGTGCTACTCGTAACACCCAGCTGTCTTATCTCAAGGGTTTCAAATTCTCAAAGGTGGCTTTTGGAGATTACTAATCTGGAGAATTTTCTAGATCCTGCAAAACTCATCGCCTGGCTTACCCTCGGTTTTTACTTTTTCAGTGCACTAGGATTTTATTTGAATGTCCATTGGAAAGATCCTCTCCTGCCAGTAATTCGGGGCCGCAACGAAAACGCAAATTCCTTGCCCGAAAGTTCCTCGAACGCAACGCAAACTAGTTCGATAGCTGTTATTGCTGTCCTTAACGCGCACATACCGAACCTCCCTGGTTTTGTAAACATATGTTTGATTATGGCTGTGCTGAGTGCTTCCAACACTGCTCTTTATGTCGCTTCTCGGACGCTTTTTGGACTCACTCGAGAGATCTCACCCAACGACAAATACTGGTGGTGGCTTTCGAAATTGAGCACGACATCATATGAGAGGAAGGTGCCAGCTGCTGCTCTCTTTACTTCTGCAGTTGCGTTTTGCTGGTTACCATTTCTCCATTTGACGAAGAATTACACCCTCAATGATGTAAGATCATCTTTTTTTTTGGATTGCGCCAGACTTTACTTACACAGGGTATCTCTAGCTTCAAAATCTCATGAGTGGTATGGCAACTGTTGCTGTAGTTCTAGTATGGGGCATACTCTGCTTGGCTTTCATCCGGTACCGTCTATGGTTAGTAACTAAGTCCCTATTTCCTTGTAATTTACTGAGAAGTACATGGTGGCTAGGCTTCGAAGATTCAAAGATGGTCCACATCTTAGAGATGAGCGACCCCAGTACAATCATTGGACCCCAGGCAACAAAAATGTCCCTTTCACAACCATCCTAGGCTGGTTGCAGCCAATTCCAGCTTACTTCGGGCTCGTTTTCTGCTTCTTGACGGTCTTTGTGTTCGCAACTGCAGGATGGTGGAACGGCAAAGCAAAGGCTATTGATATCCTGACTGCTTTCGTTGGTGTAAGCCTGCCCGCCTTTCTTTTTGTGTCAAAAATGTTAATTTAGCCATGGCAGCCGGCTTTTCTTTTTATCATCTGGCTCATCCTCAAGTTCCTCCGCTGGGGCGACAACTTTGAATGGTATGTCAAACTCGGTTCATGGGAAGAACTACAAATTCGACTCGATTGCCTCGAGGCAGCTATTGTCACAGATGTTGTGCTACCTCCTGACACAACCGAGGAAGGGGACGGGGTGTTTGAGATGAACGATACCGAATACCAGCATTCATACGACCATTCGTCTCAAGGCGGTACAGGTGGAACGTTAATTTTGAATGGCGGATCGAGGAACTCAGGGTATATTACTCCAAGATGGAAAGGTCTAAGTGTTGGAGTAGGCGGCGAAGAAACGGTTGAGGTCCATGAAATGAGGAGAACCCCTAGTCCTAGGACCAGACCAGTAGAGCCACAAGAAGAATTTGGAAGACACAGTCCGAGCCTGAGTTCGAGTCCAAATTCAAGACGAAAGCCAGAACCTTCACCCCCACAAATCGTGTATGGCGAGCCCGGATGCTAGTGGAGGATTACAGCCCAAATTTCAGTAAAGCCCAGTGTGAGGTTCAGAAACGATGTGATATAGTCTTGAGAGCAATAGAACAACAATGGTGTTCAGTAGGCTAGATACAATAGTAAAAATACTAATCTTTAGAGAATAAAAAAAAGAGGGAAGATCGTTGTAATACATAGGTGTCTCCTCGGCTAGTGGCCGGAAGATAGTCAGCTCATTTTAATCATATGATCTTTTAATTTTGGCATTTCCCGACATACCCCCTTTTCCAGGCTTTTGTCCCCAAGAGCTACAAGGGATTTATATAAGTTAATACTGTTAATAGCGTCTCCTGTAGCTTGTAATTAATACTGGTAGAGCGGTGAAGTTGCTCCGTAAAGTTGTGTATTGTAAGTTGTAAGTTTGACGGGTTGAACCCGTAAGGAGTACTCGGCTGTCCATGCCTTAGGCACGGGCAAGCTCTCGCTGCAAGCACTTGACAGCGCGTGACCCCCGTGAAGCCATCGTGGAGCCCCCGACCCGTTACGCACTAGCGGACCCGTAGCCTCCTGGATTCTCCCCTCTCTCCTTATGTTGATCTCTTTGTAATATAGCAGTGATAATCAATTGAATAAGTTAATATCGGCCTGTCACAGTAAGTATTGTAATTACAATACTAAAGTACGCAAAACTAAATCTTGCAAGAACAATACTAGTTATTTGCACTTTGTGACTTACAAGGACCTTTAATTCCTAGATTATAAATAGTCCCCTTTTTCGCCCACTTCTTTTCTTTTCTACCAGCAACCTGTCACGTCCCTGTAGGGTCTGTCTATGAATTTCAATCAGCTGCGCTCAACGACATCATCAGCCTCGCGAGGCTGTCACTCAGCTGATTAATGGGGTACGGCTGAAAAGGCTACCATTAGCACCAACACGCGGAAAATCACGCAACATGGTAAAAATCGTGTTTTGCGATTTCGCACAACTTAATAACACAAACACTTATTGAGGTACCACTCTACTTGTAGCAGCACCGCGTCCTTGATACGTGATTGCTGGTAAGTAGAATGTGGTAAATTGTTCATGATTGTTGCTGCAACTACAGTGCGTTCTTTTATATGCCCATTGATATAGGACCCACAATACCCCACTCACGTGACCTAACATACCAGTATTATTGTAAGGTGCTGGAGTAGTGTGGCACAAGTCAACTGCAATTGATACGAATACTAATCTCTACCCTTCCTAATGCGTCCCGAGTCCTCTACTTATACCCTCCGAACCCCTGGCGACTCCGTACGTGCCCATACATGCCAAGTCTCAGCAGTGCCCCTTAGCACGTGACATCATGGCGCCTGACACTTATATTAAATAACAACGAAAAAATTACAAACTGGATTTATTTAAATTTAATAAATTTGATTAAATTTGATTGATTAAATATATATTTATATATGCTTTGTAGCGATATTTGTTTAGAAAAACAAGGCTTTTTCAAGTTATATCGAGTTTAGTGTATCTCGCTTAATACAACGGCAAGGCACAATTCTGAAAATAGGAAAGGGCAGAAGTGAATCTCGCTTAACTGCCTCGATAAAGGAAATAGTGGGGCGCTAATGGTAGCCTTTTTAGCCGTACCCCACTAATGTAGGCACCATCTACAAGGCCATATCAAGCAAGAAACTCGATTCATACATACACAGACATACCGGCAGGTTCACCAGCCAGCCTTATTTGGACTCCCTGCGCAAATCGTGGTCGAAACATGCACCTACTTGAGTACAATGACAATGGCGAATTACGTCTTGCCACATTTATTGGCGATGATATCCCTCGGAATTATGCTATACTTTCGCACACATGGGGAACAGATGAGGTTACATACACAGATATAAAAGATGGCACAGGCAAAAATAAAGCTGGCTATACTAAAATACAATTCTGTGGAAAGCAAGCAAAGCGTGATAGCCTGCGATACTTTTGGGTAGATACTTGTTGTATCGACAAAAGAAATAGTACCGAGCTCGCAGAAGCAGTCAATTCTATGTTTCGCTGGTATCGCGCAGCGACCAAATGCTATGTCTATTTACTAGATGTTTCATGGCCTTATTCCAACACAAGCATTCTATCCGCGGAGCCGCTTTGGCATACTTTTCGAGAGAGCAGATGGTTCACTCGAGGCTGGACTCTTCAAGAGCTTATTGCTCCCGGATCAGTTGATTTTTTTTCGCGAGAAGGAAAGCTGCTAGGTAATAAAACATCATTGGAAAAAAACATTTGCGAGGCTACAGGAATCCCCGCAAAGGCTCTTCAAGGGAGTTCTTTGTCAGAATTTAGCGTCACTGAGCATATATCATGGACAGAGAGACGTCAGACTACTATAGCAGAAGATCGAGTATACTCGTTGCTGGGGATTTTCGATGTGAACATGCCGCTGATTTATGGCGAAGGAAGGGAGAAGGCGACCAAGCGGCTCCGAGAGGAAATCGACAAGGCTATGAAGGGTACGTTTTCTTTCGCATCTGCTACAATCCAGATTTATCGACGCAGAATAATATGAGGAAGCTAATGATTGCTGCAGGTACCAGACGCGAGGATTTCTTAATCACATTTAGTCTTTCCGGTGCTCCTGATATTCATCACTTCGTAGCACGAGAGAAGGAACTTGCAGAAATGCACAAGGAACTACAAGGGGATGGTTCCCGTAGAATTGTTACTTTGCGTGGCCTCGGTGGAATTGGCAAAACACAATTGAGTATCAAGTACGCGAAGCAGCATAAAGACAATTACTCAGCAATATTCTGGTTCAATATTAAAGATAAAGATTCTTTGAAGCAGACACTTATTAAAGTAGCAAAACAAATAATACGAAATTATCCTGCTGCGAGCTTCCCTAGCAGCATCGATACAAAAGCGAACTTCGACGAAGTAGTAGATGCGGTGAAAGCGTGGCTAAGTCTGCCGAACAACACACGATGGCTATTGATATTCGACAATTACGACAACCCGAAAATGGCAAGCAATAAAGACCTATCAGCTATAGATATCCGGAAATTCTTCCCAGAATCATACCAAGGCGCAATTATTATTACAACACGATCTTCGCAAGTCAAACTTGGCCATTGTATAAAAGTTTCAAAGCTTTTGGATATGCACGACAGTCTCAAGATCTTATCGAATGCATCCGATCGAGAAGGTCTAATCCATGGTGAGCAATCTTACATACAAAAACTTAATCTGACGACGTTAGATATCGATGCTAGACTGCTCGCTGAAGAGTTAGACGGCTTACCTCTTGCTTTAGCAACGGCTGGAGCATACCTTAACCAAGTGACAATAGGAATTTCGGAGTATCTCCGCCTGTACAAAGCGTCATGGGTGAAGCTTCAGCAAATGACTCCTGAGCTAGATTCGTACGAAGATCGCACCCTTTATTCAACATGGCAGATCTCGTTTTATCGCTTAGAACAACAAAATCACTTGTCGGCCAAGCTTCTTCGTTTCTGGGCCTACTTTGATAATCAGGATATCTGGCTTGAGTTGCTTCAACACAATAGTTCCAGCGACCCAAAGTGGCTACAAGACCTCACTAAAGACGAACTGAGCTTTCATGGCGCTATGCGAGTTTTAAGTAATTACGGGCTCGTAGAGGAACACGTATCCTCACAACAGTTAGTTGAGTCACGAGGGTACAGTATTCACGGATGTGTTCACGCATGGACAATTCATGTGTTGAACCAAGAATGGGACTACGATTTAGCTCGGTTAGCTATCGAGTGTGTAGGCTCACATGTGCCGAATAGGCAGGATTTTCAGCCATGGGTCTTGCAACGGCGGCTGCTCCAGCACGCAGCTAAATGCTCGTATATGGTACTTAATTGCATGACTAAAAGTGCTGGCATAGATTGGGCATATTATAATCTTGGCAATCTTTATGCTGACCAAGACAAGTTTGAGGCGGCCGAGCAGATGTACCAGCGAGCGCTAGTAGAAAGAGAAAAGGCACTGGGTCTAGACCACATATTAACACTGGACACGGTCAATAACCTTGGCAATCTCTATATTGACCAAAGCGAGTTTAAAGCGGCCGAGCAAATGTACCAGCGAGCGCTAGCAGGGAGAGAAAAAGCATTAGGCGCTGACCACATATCAACACTGAACACAGTTAATAATCTTGGCATTCTTTATAGTAAACAAAACAAGTTTAAAAAGGCCGAGCAGATGTACCAGCGAGCGCTAGCAGGGAAAGAAATAGCATTAGGTCCAGACCACATTTCGACACTTGACACAATTAATAACCTTGGCAATATCTATGCTGACCAAAACAAGCTTGATAAAGCCAAACATATGTACCAGCGAGCGTTAGCAGGGAAAGAAAAGGCATTAGGCCTTGACCACATTTCGACACTTGAAACGGTTAATAACCTTGGCAATTTATATATTGACCAAAACAAGCTTGAAAAGGCCGAGCAAATGTACCAGCGAGCGCTGGCAGGGAATGAAAAGGCATTAGGTCCAGACCATACATCAACACTTGACACAGTCAATAACCTTGGCAATTTATATGTTGACCAAAATAAGCTTGAAAAGGCCGAAAAAATGTACCAGCGAGCGCTAGCAGGGAAAGAAAAGGCATTAAGTCCAGACCACATATTAACACTTGACACGGTCAATAACCTTGGAAGTCTTTACAGATCTCAAAACAAGCTTAAAGAAGCCGAACAAATGTACCAGCGAGCGCTGGCAGGGAGAGAAAAGCCATTAGGTCCAGACCACACATTGACACTGGACACAGTTTACAACCTTGGCATTCTTTATGCTAACCAAAACAAACTTGGTGAGGCTGAGCAGATGTACCAGCGAGCACTAGCAGGGAGAGAGAAGGTATTAGGCCCAGACCACATATCGACACTAAACGCGGTTATTAACCTTGGCGCTCTTTATGCTGAACAAAACAAGCTTGAGGAGGCCGAGCAAATGTACCAGCGAGCGCTGGCAGGGGGAGAAAAAGCACTGGGTCCAGACCACACATTGACACTAAGCACAGTTTACAATCTTGGCATTCTTTATACTGAACAAAACAAGCTTGAGAAGGCCGAGCAAATGTACCAGCGAGCGTTAGCAGGAAAAACAAAAGTATTAGGTCCAGACCACACATCGACACTGAACACGGTTTACAACCTTGGCATTCTTTATGCTAACCAAAATAAGCTTGAAAAGGCCGAGCAAATGTACCAGCGAGCGTTAGCAGGGAGAGAAAAAGCATTAGGTCCAAACCACATATTAACACTTGACACGGTCAATAACTTTGGCAATTTATATGTTGACCAAAACAAGCTTGAAAAGGCCGAAAAAATGTACCAGCGAGCGCTAGCAGGGAAAGAAAAAGTATTAGGCCTTGACCACATTTCGACACTTGACACAGTTAATAACCTTGGCATTCTTTATGCTAAACAAAACAGGCTTGGAAAGGCCGAACAGATGTACCAGCGAGCGCTAGCAGGGAAAGAAATGGCATTAGGTCCAGACCACATTTCGACACTTGACACGGTCAATAACCTTGGCATTCTTTATGCTGAACAAAACAAGCTTAAGGAGGCCGAGCAAATGTACCAGCGAGCGCTAGCAGGGAATGAAAAGGCATTAGGTCCAGACCACACATCGACACTTAACACGGTCTACAATTTGGGACTCCTCTATTCAAAGCAACTAGACAAGCTCGATAAGGCGAAAGATATGTATCAGCGGGCGCTAATAGGGTTTGCGAAAGCGGTGGGTTCAGAGCACAGGTGGACCTTTGACGCCCTTGAGGCTCTGAGCAAACTCCACCAAGCTTGAACACAAAGCTTCATGGAGCGGATAAGCTGTCACGGTCCTAGAGATCACGTGCGCTTGTCCATGTCGCGCCACAGCCGCGAACGCTCATTGGTTCGCCTAGCTAAGACCCTGGAACTGGCCATGGTTATATGATGGCAGTTCCAGCAGTAGTTACACCTTTTCTCTCTAGTTTAGAATCTTCGTATTAAGATACCTTACAAACAGCTATCACTGGCGCCTGTACTGGGATCGTGACATAAGCTAGACATGTTAGTAAACTTGGCTGATAGTGCATACTGTAGTACTGAGTAGCTGCATGGTGCTTTAAATAAGTCCCAAGGTATGCCTCTGTAATGGCCTTGCGCAATATGGCTTTCATGTTGGAGGGGTTTGTGTCAAACAGTCGACTACTCGTGTCCAGTCGGCGAAAGGGTTCCTTGGATAATTGACACTGTTTCAAAGGCGTTAGTAGGTTCTGGCCTCGCCAAATATAGACCTAGATATAAATCCTTGTTCTCCCTTTGAAATTAAGAAGCCTCTTGCTGTTGCGCTAGTGGATTTTACGATTCAAACCAGGGCTCTTTCCATGGGACAAAAGCCTCACGCCACAGTCTTAAGCATAGTGAAAGCATGGCTAAGGTTGTGTATATCCAGATTTCTCTCATGGCGACGAGACGTTTGTTCTGCGATATGACTAGGGGGGACTTCGGGAGAACGAACTATTGGCCTAAGGGATGGTGGTCTTATTGTTTCCATCGAAGGGATGTGGTATTACGGAATATCGAACGTGACATGCCTGTGTAACTTATGTAGTATACCGCCAGGCCAGGAAATAAAATGTAAAATTAGTTACTATTACTCATGACACGACGGAATGGCACCTGCAGTCAGTCTCGCTTTGAGTTGCGATAGCGGTTGATGCCTGTGCACTTTACCTGTGCACTTTACTCTAAAGAGGAGGAGGCAGAGCCTCGGCGGAAGCTGCGGAATAATCTCCCGAACAGACAATTGTTTTCTCACCGACTAATGGCATTATCACAAATTTTTAGACTGCAAGGAAACACGGTAATCAAAGGGGATCCACTGATTATACGCGGGAGTACTTTCTAACCCCTATGGCATATACACATAAGAAGTGCGGAAATATTAACGTATTCAGCGGGTCGGTTGAAAATATCCCTATCCCTGTAAATGTCACCTAAATCGGTTAAACGTGTTGATATTTGTTGGGGCTGTGTTCTACACCCGTTTTCAGATCCGGGCATCGGTCCCCTCGGCATGCGGACTCGGCTCCGAGTGTTCAATGTGATTGAATTAGCTTTACAACATAGCTCTATCAAATATTTCAGCCTGTCGGTAGCTTTATTATTACTAACATTTGATTTATCCCTGCGACTTTAAAATATGTATATAAAGCGCCATTGTTCATTCTCTCCTTTGCATTGCGTCAAAGCTTTTCATCGGCTTGACGCGGTAGCGATATACAACTTCGAAAGATGATGCTTGCTATGGGCTTCTCTGAATGGAACAAGCAGGACGCAGTTGTGTTCGCAACTGCGCTGCTTGTGACATGGGTAATCGCATCATGTGCACAAGCCTTCTTAGCGCCCATCCCTGGACCATTTTTGTGTAAACTGACGGTATGGTACCTTAGGTGGCACGAGTTTAAAGGTATTTCGGTTGCTAACCCCGCGTAACATCACTTTACGTCACTTACAAGAATGTAGCAACCCGGGAGGAATTCATCGAACACTGTCATAAACGCTATGGGGACATTGTTATGATAACTCCCACCGAGATCTCATTCCGCGCGGCTGACGCAATAAGGGATATCTTCGCAAAAAACAAGCTCGACAGAGATTATTCAATTTTGCTAGAACAGTGGGGAGAAACCAATCTCGTTTCTACCCAAGATGCAGCTCTTCACCAAGCCCGACGCAAAGTCGTTGCCCCTGCCTACACGGCACCGGCCATTACCTCACCTGTCTCGCAAAACATATTCCGCTCGCTAATCAAAAAACTAGAAAGCCAGATCGACCATGAAAGTTCGCAGAATAAGGGCTCTGTAAACATTTTCGAGCTCTTTCGGTGGTTTGCAACGGATCTTACGTCCTGCGTCGTCTACGGAACAGAGCATGCGCTCAACACACTCGAAAGTCAGGAAGATCGTGAAACCATGCAGTTTATCCTGACGCCAATAGAAAAGCAAGGAACATCTATTCCGGTTTTATTGATGCAATGGTTTCCAAGTAGGTCATGACGCGATTGTTACCCAACTCCTTTGACATGAAGGCGAGCTAAGTTATTGTAATAATGACAGAGTTTATTAAAGCCCTGACGACGTCCAAATTACTACCACCGCCACTACGAGGACTCGCCAATGTCACTACAGGAATGCATCGGTATTCCTTGGAAACGTATAAAAAGAAAATGGCACAGCCAGATCTGGAAAAGACGAGCTCGCCATCACACATCGATTTGCTTATGGCAGAGTTCCGCAAGAAGGGTCCTACTCCTGTAATTCCGACGGAGACATATATAGCCAGCGACTCCCTTGACCATTTCTTTGCAGGTATCTTGTCCCAGAAGCTATAGTTAACTTTGTTTTACTAATTTTGATCCAGGATGCCTAACCGCTGCGGACGGTCTCTCTTGGTTGGTTTGGGAAATGTCACTTTATGATAACCGACATCGGCAGCTCAAGCTTCGTGAAGAACTACATAGTGCTGGAATCCTTCCGGAGACAGAGATTCAGCTCACAGATATTGTCAAGCTACCATATCTTAACGCAGTGCTGAAAGAGACATTACGTCGTCACCCACCCGTGCCGTTTTCGTTAGACAGAATAGTAAAACCTGGTCAAGAAGTTTATGTGATGGGCCATAAGATCAAGCCTGGGGCAAGTCTGAACTCTGGGCTCAACAATGGCTAGCTAATTTCCTCTAGATGAAGGCTTCGGCGCAGATATACTCCGTTCATCGCTATCCCGGGGTTTTTACTGAACCCGAGGACTGGAATCCCGAGCGCTGGGAAATATCAAGTGATTCCACACGATCGCAAGCAATGACAAGACATTTTTGGCCTTTTGGCTCAGGACAGAGAATGTGTATTGGCATGCAGTAAGTGCTTGAAGGACCCCCACAACCGAGGGCAATTAGAGCTCATTATTTCGATAGCGTTGCATGGGCCGAGATTCGGTTTGCAGCGGCTAAAATTTTCTGTGCCTACGATGTCTCCCTTGCATCTGAATGGTTCGGCGACAAGGAAGAGTTATTGCCGGAGGGGCAGCGATCACACCTTTTTCCTCACGACCACAATGAGCCTGTTATTTTCAACAAACTGACATGAGGTTCTAGCCCTTCAGATCTATCTTTATGGGCACTAAGCAGCCGAACAAGACCTAATGGTATGTCGATGCTATACCCAGGACATCAGGTTCATTGTGCCCTCTAACGTTTGGCCGTTCGCACCAACAGTCACAGGACTATGTTACACTCCCTACTCTCCAATGTGTTAATATATTAATCGAATCTTCTGTGTTTGAAGGACCTATGCCAAACGTTGTTTAATGCGTGGATACTAAAGCGAATGTGTTTAAATATTGAGAGGTCTCTTCGCCCATATTCTGTTACTTTTCAGCCGATCATGATTAGAAAAAATAGAGAAATATTTGTATTGGTGTACTATACAGTTGCTTTTACGTGGAGGTTATACATCCGGAAACGACGATAAACGACCCCACAATTATGGCAGCGGTCATTATAAATAAGGCATCCAATAGACAGCAAGAGTGCCCTGCCAGACACGTAACGGCAATACAATTGAGCCAAGAAAAATCTATAGCTCCATGGGAAACGAGAAATGCAGCAATGATATGTCGTGTGGGAAGAATCTCCCATGGCTCCGACTCGGCCTAGAAAATCCTCGTGGGGGTTGGGCAGACAACACCAAGCAGC
Organism: Chalara sp. BL73; assembly: GCA_918026815.1. NCBI lineage: Eukaryota > Fungi > Ascomycota > Leotiomycetes > Helotiales > Chalara > Chalara sp. BL73. The sequence goes on along the minus strand of CAKJVC010000150.1, from coordinate 1,480,878 downwards.
CAGGCGTGAAAAGCAGCGACGAGGAACCACCAAAAAAAAACTATGGTAATGGACTCTCGCTTCAAACGCCAAGTCGAAGCGGCTCTTCGTAATGGATTATCTACAGCGGCATCGCCGGTAAAGTTGAGGAAGATCAACGCGCTTTTACAGGAGAGAAACGCTCATGCTCGGCCATCAGAATCGCAATGGCATCCACTGGGATGATCACCAATGGGGCGGCGGGTCGTCCACCTCTTGGTCCTTAGGGTTACACACCTTGGTAATCCCGCTCCACATCCCCCAATTAAAGGCGAGTGTCATATGCTTCGTAGATGGTACATGGCCACTTAGATGGTGGGGGCTTCTGGGTGGCCAATGCACCCAGATGATGAGGGCTTTCTATCGGGCGAGTCGTCATTGCCTTAAGCGAGTGATGCCCACATTCCTAATACGCACTACCAATTTGTTTGCCCGTCTTTTTAGCGAGGTCGGAGGCCTAACAAAGAGGTGTTGCACTGTATTTTGTGTGTGATTTCCGGGTTCTGGGGGGTCGTGGTCAGAAAGGACCCCCTAGAGGGGTTTCCACCCTAGAACAATCCCGTGGCCTGATGGGCCAGCGATCCAACGAGTGCCAGCAGTTGGTTAATCACCATGGTGACCCTAAACGCTGACCTATCGTTGATTCGTCGTTTCTTACTAATATAATAATTATCCCGCACGTCCTGAACGCACGTCTTGAGGATGCATTGTTCTTGTTCGTACTACCGTCTTAACTTACCAATGCTCATTAGGGGTGGTCAGTGAATCAGGGTATATTGCCATGTGAAGAAATGCAATCTAATTTTTGTTGCGTGGCCGGCAGCCTGGAGACTCGGCGCGCCTCATGTTTTAAATGTGATTTAAGGGAATTGTGGTTGAGCAAGTCGTGGTTAAGGACCGTTGAGCTTTGGATCGCGTGAAGCCATGTACATGCATTCCAACAAGTATTGCAACATTGCAATATTTCATTATTCAAGTTCACGGTAAGCTTTAGTGGTGCTGCAGTTTTTGGTCCAGTAGCCGCGAAAGTTATTTATAATTTTTGCGGAGAACAAGCCCGTGTAACAACTCAAGATGAATACGGATTTCGATCCGTAGATCTCAGGGAGAAGGACTCAAATGTATGAACGACTATCAATTGTTATAACGAAGAGAACAAGCTACAGACAGAAGAAGGGAAGGAAAGCAGTGCCTTATATACAGGAGACTGGCTAGGGGCCAGTGTAAGCGAGGCCCTGTGGTGTCAGGGGCCGAGCCCTAAAAGGCCGAGCCCCAAGGGGCTCTAAGCGAGATAGGGCCAGGGCCGTGACAACAAGCTTGTAGAATCAGTGGAGTCACGAGTGAAAGCTTTGCGCAAAGTAAAAGGTTAGTATACAAAATATTGAAAAAGAAATACAGGCTTTCAATTGATACAATTTTCAAACCTGTACGATGTTTATTGGGATTGATATTTAATTTAATAGAAGGCGGTGGTAATACGATAGAATGAGGTTTTGGTTGGGATTACCCCGCTGCATGCACAAAGACAAAATGACAGTAATTTTACTAGCTACCAAGTAAAGGAATAACTGTAATCGCGGTCACATTCCACATCGTTACGTGTTCTTCAAAAGCAAATAGGTAAAATAGAGAAGGCCCAAGGAAAAATTGCAAAGCAAAACAACCATAACTTATACCCCCATTCGACTCTCAACCAACTATCTTCCTTTCCAGCCTAAATTACTTCCTAACTTGAAATCTCGCCAACTTGAGCAGCCTACCCTTCAAGTTCAACTCCGTGTCCCCACTGATTTCTTTCGCCCCTCAAATGGCCATCCTGTGTTTCTTCCGCTGGTGGTCGCGAAGCTTGTCTGCGCGGTAAAATGCCCTGGGACCACGACGGCTGCACCCATGAACAGTACACGGGTACTGAGGAGCACTATGCTTCTGTCTGTGGCGAATGAAATCACCTCGGCGAGTGATTATTTCTCCGCACCCAGAGTAGTCACAGGTATGTGAGTTGGTGTTGACGTTAGAATGACGAGATGTCACCCCTCTGGCTATAGGGCGACGCCCCGTAGGAGCAATGGATATGCTGGTAGCATGAGCAGGCAATGCTGGAGCGGCGGGGATGCTGGTAGTGGCGGGAAAAGGCAGCTGATTGTTGAAGCTTGTCATGGCCGCTTGAGGATCGGTAGCTGTTAAATCATCCTGCTGGGGAAATGAATCGAAGTTGACGAAGCCATTAGGCCCAACGCCGAAGTCATTATAGAAATCAAAGTCAGGAAACTGAAGGGTTGAATCAGGCTGACCGTTTGTGATGGCATTAGAATGGACGGGAGAATAGCCGACCGAGCTCAAAGCGGGGATAAAGCTTTGTGCGAAATCTAGTGCCACAGAAGTCGAGTTTTGAGCAAACTCCTGAGAAGCAGGACCCCAAGTAGAAGGCGTGATAGAGGGTTCGGAATTCCATCCATTATTCCATCCATCATAGGAAGTGCTCACCGCTTGTTGCTGAGATCCATAATTGCTTGGAAACGAGTTCAGTGACCAGATTGGGATATGCTGATCTGAAGTTGCGGTCGTACCCGAAATCCCTGGAAGCAGCTGATTGGGGAAGGAAGATGTGACGAAAGAGTTGGTATCACGATGACTTCCATTGGTGTTGATGAGATTAGAGCTTGGATCTGCAAGTTCCCAAAGGCTCAAAGAGGGGCTTGAGGCTGAGTTGATTTGATTTTCTTTGCAATGATTGATGGCGAAGCTGGAGGCATACTCGCATTAGCGTTAAAAAAAAAATCTTACTCGGTGTAATAATTGCTGTCTGTCGCCATAGTGTCCTGAACAGAGGGCGACCAATAATAAGTAGTGGTGAGAAATGAGGTGACCAATAAATTTGGAAGAGGGCGAAAGCGGGCGGCCAATCACCAAAGTTGCGTGGATTTCAGGTACTGGCGAGGCTGGTCAAGTCCACGAATTTGGGAGAAAAGTTGAGGGGAGGGTCGGTTCTTTAACATCACAGCTGGAGTCCCATGCATCAGCCTAGCGTAGGGGCTTACACACAACACGACAACCTTGCTGTATACGCATCATACTGCACACGCCTTGTGCAAGGATCTCGCACAAATCTACTGTAGAAGTAGGCAGCGATAATATCTGCTCTTTCAAAACATTGGCCTTGAATCAGTCTACTAATTACTTCGCTCACAGTCAACCATCATCCGAACTAGAATTTCCACTTCCGCACACCTTTTGATACAAATTTTAATCCAACAGACATCATGTTAAGTCCACAGAGAGACCATCGAATCAAAGGGTTAATCAGATGCGAATCGTGCCCTAAATCGTTTGCTGTACGCGGACAGTATAAGTATTGCCTCAGTCCATTTTGAGCTTCGCTAGGCTTACCGCTTTTTTCAGTCGCCATCGTAAAACCCACACGAAACCATACCGTTGTGGTCACTGCTCAGTGGGATTTGCTCTAAGAAACGACCTTGATCGACACAAGGTCAAACACGGCGGACGGGTGGATACAAAATTTTATTGTAAATGGCCGGGGTGCCTTTTCAAAGGCGCTTCGCGACGGGACAACCTTTTGAAGCATATACACAACGCGCATAAGCAAGAGGACATCACAGAACAACAGAATGTACAGACTGAGGTTCAGGCGGTCTATGAGAAGTGCCTGAGGGAACAGAAGGCTTCAACGGAACGCCTGAACTTTATGAAAGCTGTACAGAGTGGCAACACTTCAATGGTGATCTTATTGCTACAGAATGGAGCAGATGTTGCAGAGAGAAATGATACGGGACAGACATCATTACATATCGCTACGCTAAACGGAAATTTAGAGATGGCACAAGTGCTATTGGGTGCGGGCATTGATGTCGATGCTAGGGACAACCACGATATGACGGCCCTTTACTATGCTGCTAAGACCGGGAATGAAGCCATTTTGCAGATTCTTTTACGACACAGTGCTGGTGCTAGCATCACAGAAAGAACCAAGAAGGGTAGTACGATGCTACATGATATCTCCAGTTCCGGCAATGAAAATATCGTACGCCTCCTAGTGAACAAACTAGTGGAGATTACTGCAGACGTAGATACACTAGACAGTAACAAAATGACTGCATTATACCGGGCCGCTACGAACGGCCATAGTGCAGTTGTGGCGATACTACTAGCCGCAGGCGCTGGTAGTGTTGGCAGACCAAAGCCATCATCTATTTCTCTTGGAATCCAGAAGTATACAGCACTAAGAGCAACTGCAAAGCGAGGTCACGAAGCAGTAGTGGATTTATTACTCTCTGCTAGCTATAAACCAACAAGCTCGGAGCTACAAGCAGCTATAAAGGGGGGTTGTGATGCGATTGTAGGGAAGCTTTTAGCTGCTGGTGTTAATGTTAATGCTGCTGCTGCTACATATGGTGGCCGAACAGCACTACAAGCCGCTGCAGGAAGTGGTCATGAAGCGATTTTTGAGAAACTTTTAGCTGCTGGTGCCGATGTTAATGCTGCTGCTACATATTATGGCCGAACAGCACTGCAAGCCGCTGCAGAAAGTGGTCATGAAGCGATTGTAGAGAATCTTTTAGCTGCTGGTGCCGATGCTAATGCTGCTGCTGCTACAAATAGTGGCCGGACGGCACTGCAAGCCGCTGCAAAAAGCCGGCATGAAGCGATTGTGGCTATTCTAGTAGGTGCTGGGGCAGTTAAATAGGCGTGAAGGTTTATTTTCGGGGGAGTGGGGGTGGGGAGGGGCCTCATAAGCTTCGAGCTCGTTATCGAGAAGAGGCAACAGCAGTCCATTTTTGATGCAGCGCATAGGCTATATAGGCACAATCAAAGACTTTACGATCAGGCCAGCAAAGCAGCACACATTCTTCTTGGCCAGCTTCAGCCACCAGACGCCATTTCAGCTAACCGTCCGATAAGTTAATTGTTCCGGCCACGGTAGGTCCCAGCTTAAGGCAGTTGGTCCGATACCTGCTTGGCCTCATCTTGGCACAGATACGGATCTCTCTCTTCTACATGATGATAGCGATATGAGCGATAGCGATGTTGAATATAACGATGATGAGACAAGTGACATTTAGATGATGAAAAGCAGAAGAGTATATGCACAGATAAGTATAGCCGGCGGCGAAAGCTAGATGAGCATCGCTTGGCAGCATACGAAAAGGAGAACAAGGCAAGGGCAGGGATTTTTGAGAGATTCTCCGGTAGGACTGAGGTAGCAATCCGCACGCGCTGAAGTATTATTTTGCACAGAAACAAAAAGCGAAAGGTGGATAAGCGGTGGCTCATATTTATATTTTTATGATGCCCAAGTGTTTCGTGCTTTACCGCTTTTATCAAACTTCGCTGCCCGTCTCAAACCTAGATATCATGTTTCGCCATTTAGCTGAAGCTCCCGGCGAGCATTAAAAGTATCCAAAATCAAAGCTATTGCAGTGTACTACAGATGATTTCTCATCAGTCATAGGCCTGGAGGACGGTAAAATAATAGAGCGCTTACCTCTTGATGCTCTTTGGTCATAAGGCGCACCATATATTACGCCGCCCCAACAGAGCGCAAAAGATTACCTATTGGATGATAACTCGGTCTATTGGTCCGGTCACTTATCTGATATTTTCATTGTCACCCGTCCTTTTTCTATTCTCATTAGAAGATGGCTTCCCGTCGCTCTTCGAGTCCGCTGACCGCCTGCTCTTTCTTGTCTGATCTGAAGGCTGGATGTTGCTATCCCTTGGTTCAAGAGAGGAAACATCAGCTTGGGCATCGTTAGAGGTCCCACCTCGTGTAGCAAACCGGCTGCTATAACGATCCGTAACCACTTTCTGAACTGTCGCTTCCGACGTCGAGGTAACCAACTGCATCGACCTATCCTTGGCTGATAACCCCTTCACGTCAAAGAAGTCGGCAGACGTTGTGAACACTACCTGGTCATTATCGTTACCGCCTCTCACCTCCCCAACAGTGTGAATTTTTGGATATGACACTGGTTTGGAAGCCTGTTCACCGATGTCCAACAACTGTTTTACCATACCAATTTCTTCTTGTAAGCGCAATTTCTCGCGATCATAATCAGGCCCTTTGTTTAATATCAATAAACCAAATCGTTCTTGTAAGTGCTCGATATTTTCGATGATCTTGCCTCCATTACGGCGTTGTTCTTGGTGGGTCCGGAATTGAGCCTCGAATCGATTCTTCATGGTATCGGCAAGTGTTGGGATTGCGCCTAATAAATACGTAGACCTAGCGTCTTCACAGACTTGAAGACACAATATAGCGAAGTCCTTTTCGTCTTGAAGATATACTCTCGTGTCAACTTGAGCTGTGCTATCCTTTATCCGTGCAAATTCATCTTGGATGCGTTCAAGCTGAATATTTAAATTGCGGGTTGTGTTTTTAATCATCTCTTTGTTATACTCGATGGCGTCATGATTATAACTAGATTCTTGCCTAATTGATGGTTAATAAACACTAGGACAAAGGAAGTGCGAAACTAACATCGTCATAGTGCCGACGCCAATAATAATCGTTGACTTATAACCAGCGAGAGTGTCTGTAAACCCATTGATATCACTAGCCATGAATTCCATCTTTGCCCAGTCTACAAGATTAGGATTTGATTTCTTGCTAAAGTCTGTCATAACGGCTTCGAGACTCTGAAACACCTGGTTGCATCGCTCAATCAGCTTTTGAAGAGGCATCGTGATCGTGGCTTTAAAGCCAACGGTTGTCTTCAACGAGCCCAAAATATTTACTAAGTCTTCGACCTCACGCTGTAGCCTACGCAACATCTTGTCATCATTGCCGTATCGCTCAACCGTCGCAGAGAGCGATTTCGACGACCGAATGGTGGCTGTGACCAACGAGGCACTAATGTTCATACGATCCGCCATAGCTGGTATTTAGAGTTCTTTGGCATTAACGTAGTTACGATTTAGATCTGACGCCGAGATGAACCAGTCTTGGTACGATGACATTTAGAATAGAGAGGTTGAAGCAAGCGTCACTATTGGGGCGGGGATTCGGACATGCCAAGCACCACTAACCCACGAACTGGGCAGCTGGTCACGTGTGCGCTCTGAACTCTAAAGTCCACTTGCTTTGGAACATGCCCCAGATATTTGGAGCATGATGACCACACCACTCTCCATGTTTATGTTTTCTGGCACCAATCATCGAACCTCAATGGAAAATACGCCAAATGACCTGCCTTGCGCTGGGAGCTTCGGAAAATGCGTTTTTACAGTGATGCTTAAAATTTTTAGCAACTGATGGTTCGATTGGATGAACTTTCTTCAGATCTGAAATATCACCAACACGGATACCACATAGAGGCCTGGGGTATTTCCGAGAGTGGCTCCAACAGAGAATAGATTGCGGAGATCCGTGTGATGACGATATCTATGACCACCTGAATGTACATGAGGCTTGGCAATTATCACTGCTAATGATACACCGCCCCCGCACTACGACCCCAGGCAGTCCTGTCGAGTACAACCTGCGCCAACATTTAGCCGATCACGGATCATAAGCCTTCCATATCCTTGAATAACCGGCCCACCAAAATCGCCGAACTTGGTACCGCAGTCATTGAAACGGAAGAGATTTCGGCAACTTGTGTCAGAGTGCACCAATGTTATTTGCATACAAATACGTTCCGAGAGCTTGAGCTTCCGGGTTCGCGAACAAATCGCCGTGCACTTCCGCTTTTTACGCACTTATTAATATACAACTAAGCATTTTGTTCCTACGAATTGATCTCCAAAAAGGTTCTATCTTCAGAATAAGTTGATCTGCAGAGGTTTGTCTCCCGAGCAATAAGGTCTGGGGATATTCTTCGCCCACATTACCACTATATTGAGCATTAATCACGAGGAGGGTAAGCCGCATTTATTGACGCCCGCGTCTGTCAAGCGCCAGCCAAAGGGAGCTAAATTTTGCCCCTAGATCCTGCTCGATATTCAAATTGCATATATTTAAACGCAAAGCATTTCACCGCCCAGAGGCTCTCTGAGCATCTGTAAGTCTTTTTCTCGGCTTTACCAGGTCCAGATCGTTTATCTGAAGTATTGGAACACCACTACAGAGGCAAAAGGGTTCCAACAGCCTGGTCATTGGTTCGGGGATCAGGTCTCCTCTACAGGACCCCGCCTCAGAGTACAATCCACATCGACGTGGGATTTAAAGATTGGTGCATTGGAGCCCCAGTGTGGCACCCACTCCAGTCTTGCATGAGCTTGTCGAAGTGCTTGCAATGTCGTTGATGCATATTTGTGCAATGTAACTGTCTAGCCTTTCTCTGATCTTCGGTCAGTGGGTAAAGCAATCGTAGAAATGAACATCAGCCAAAATTTGTTGCGCTTCAGGTAGGCTAGAATGGCTCAAGGTAAGTGTTGAAGCCAAGGGATGATATTATATACTTGCTCAAATAAGCGATAGAGACGATGCACAGGCTTTGCTCGACATACGATGGCGTCGCATTGCGATTCTAGAATGACTTCTGTGCCATCTAGAATGGGCAGACTGCAGACCGCGGTTGTATCGGTGTGGACGAATTGATTTGAAGTGGGTCAAAAGTGAGGCTGACGAAAGGGGTGGAGGACCCAGTGGGAAAATGGGTGGCCAACAAGAAGCTGTCAGATGTCGCAATATGTTCAAAGCCTTGTCTGAAACTACTTACTGGCGTTAAGCAAGCACTTTTCTGTTGCATATATTAATATTGCACAGTGCCACGTAGTAAGCAAATCATTTTTGCAGAACCAAGCTGCTTATTGCGAATCCATCCATAGCAACTGCATACCACTGTTGCTTCCTTAGATATCAGATGCATGTTATGAAAAATAGATGGCACTCCACTCTCTGCTGAAGACGATTAAATGAAGAGATCATCAAGTCATATCCTGTGATAGCGTGGATTTCCCGCCGGGCTCTAGCCGGATAGCAAGCTGCTATACATCACGGCATAGTACGCATTATTCCTTGTATTCTTTTCTGCAGAGACTGCCATCAGAATTAACATAAATATATTTTTTCAATCTTTTGGTGAATATATTCCAACTATGGCTAAAAACAATTCGGATGCCACGATGGCAGCCGATCTTATGCAAGCTTTCCAGGGCCTAGTCACTAATATCGGGGATCTAACATCGAACGACAATTACAAGAGAATCGCAGGAGTGTTTGGGGAGATTCCAAGACTGAAAGAAGTGATTGGATTGAAAGACACTGAACTGGACAATCTCAGGAAGGAGAATACCGAGCTGAGAAGCAAGTACGAGAATCGTCTCCAAGATAACCTCGAAATGTACCGAAAGCAGCAAAACAACCTAGAAAAGGAAAATGCAACGTTGACTAAAACGGTCCTGAGTCTCAAATCAATAATTAAACAGAAAGACGTCGCTTCGGAGGAGCACACCCGTGCGCAAAATGTCTTACAAGAAAAGTTTGAACAAGTCACGAAACTACTCAGCGCGGAGAAGGAGAAGGTAGAAGGTGCCACTGCGGATGTGACAAAGCTACAGCAAATCATAAAGGGGAAAGATCTCGGAATCGACAAATTGAAAGAGAGCCTGCGCAATGAAAAAGTGCAAAAAGTTGAAGCCAATAATCAGACGCAAGACCTTGAAAAAAAGATCACTTCTCTGGAGAGAGATTTGCAATCAAGTGCAACAAGACTTGGCGAGATTGAAAGTTTCACAACGAAATTACAGGAAGTAGATGAGGCAGTATGGCAAGTTCACTTTTCCCGTCGGTTTATGCCAGGTTATTAACTATAGCGTTAGGATCAAGCGGCTGGACGAAGTTTGGGAGGCTGCTTACGGGGCGGTTGTATTACTTTTTGAAGAAGATCTCGCAGAAGAGAGACTTGGAGTAAGTTTACTTCCAGCTAAAAGAAATATTTTTGCTCTCGGTTAACAGCTACATAGGATAAGACAGCATGGAAACACCTAAAAGATTCTGAACATTTAGACCGTGCAATTCCCCTTCCGCGATCCAACAGCCTTGCGGCAAAACAAATGCGAGTCGCTGCGTTGCTGGCGATTCTTGCGCGGTCTATCAGCCAACATATATTCCAGCCAACATACCTTTTGGAAGATAATGAAGACAGGGACGAAATTCGGTCGCTCTTAGTTAATTTAGCAGTTGCAAACAGCAAAAAGGAGTCATTTTGCCGCGCTCTTTTACTGTCTATATTTCCAGAGGACCAGGCGAAGAATTCCATCAAGGCTATCGAACGAGTGGTCAGGGAAGTCGCCTGGTGCGTTCGAAACCTGGTTTTCGATGCGCAGTTTGAAAAGTTTCGTTCGGACGTCGAAGGCGTCGTGCGAAAGGCCCTGGAGGTCTGGCAGCTCGTGCAAAACACCAGGGAGAAGTTCGAGCCCTACTTTGAGCTAAACCATTACCTCGACTTTGAATGGCACACGCTCAGGTTCGACAACAGCCGCGCCAGCGCCGAGCATGAGAACGCGGCCGGCGCGCCAAAAGACGACGAAGCGCTGCTTATGATCTTTCCCCGTATTTACGTCATAGCGGACGGCGAGCCCGACCCCGTGACCCCGGGGGTCGTGCTGATGAAGTCGCAATCGATGCCCGCGGCGGAGGAGATGGAAAGAAATAGCCCGTCCAGCCCCGTCGCTGGGAAGGCAGGTCCACGGTCGAGGGAAATCAGATCCCGGGCAATGTCAAATTCCGCGAACGCCACGAACGGTTTTTTATCCAAAAAGCTCCTGCCGGGCGTGTAATGAGATGGCTCAAAAGATTACTTACTGTGGAGCCCCGAAATGACATGGAAATAGAATGAAGTGGTCCTCACCTTGTGATCAACGCACGCATTCATCGATGCTGGTTTGGGTTACTCTTTTTTGTTTGGAGTTCGTGTTTGGCAGTTTTTGTTGATATTCTTAAACTGTCTCTTGTTGTTTTGGCCCTATGGCTGAAAGGCCCTTATTCGTATTTTGGTTAGTTCCAACACAGTCACTGGTGTCTCAAATAGCTCGCGACACGCCGCTGTGACTTTATCCAGCATTTGTATACTTAAAATGCGATTAGTCATAGCTTTAATAAGAAGTGTTTATGTTACCTGCGCTTGGGATAAATAAAATTGCGAAGACCTGTGTAATGAAGATATTTAAATAATGGAAGCAAATGCATATCGCAATTTAGGCTCAGATCTTATCGAGAGAGCTCTGAGCCCCAATCTCCACCTTTCGTCAACTCCAAAATGTTGTTGTCACGAATCCAAATCCTGGCGCTATTGAAGCTAATAGGAAGGTTCTATTGAGACGATTTTAAACTAAGGAGAGAAGGTAAAGTGAGAGAATCGTCGACCAAGTCAAGCATTCAGCACAGAAGCAAAATGGGTATATCCTGGCAAATAGGCAGGCGGTAGCTCATGCACTGTGTGTCTATTGTCTTTTGGCATTCTGTAACCTAGAGTCTGAGATGGGTCTCATTACTTCCATTCTTTGGTGGCCAGTTGAAAAGCTCTCTGAATTATGCGTCCTTCATTATCATCCCTTATATTGCTAAACGCAGCCCCCGCAGCAAAAGGGCCACACAGCGCTGATGGCCAGGACAGAGCTCACCTCAGCTATTGTCTGTTCCTTAGAAGAAAATGGAATAGATATATTTACGCACACTATCAAAACGGATTTTGCCTCTATTAAACACAATGGGTTCTTACCATGCATTATCGCCCTCGGTTTAATCTATGTTTCTGATATGGCTACCACTTCCCATCACACCCCTAAAAATCTCATGCCCATCTTCTAGCTTCTTGACCTGATCCTCAAGGAATTCCCTCTGTCTCTTGGCAGCATTCGGTTCAGAAGCGATATCTTCAACTTCGGTGTCGAGCATCACATTAACGACGACGGGGGAAAAGATTCCCTCTAAACCAAGCAGGCCAAAAATATCGAAGGGAGGTTTCCCCTGCGACAACGAGTAAGTATGTTACGCAAAAGATGCTCCTTCTCGATAGTGTATGCGCATCATTGCACTCGGCCTAGCTGCGCCTCCAGGGGCTATATTAAAGGGTCAAGAAAACAAGCTACTAAGATTGATCTTTGAAGACACAGTCAAGGCTATTAGTACTCCAACCACGTAAGATCGCAAAACCGTAGCCGAAATTGACACAACCAAATAAAATAATACGAGAATGGTGTAGAATGTAAGTTATGCAATTTGGTGCTAGCTCAATCTGATACAGGTTGTCACTTTATTTTACTTCCTACCTTAGAAAATATTTCGTGTATAGTTTGTGGTGGTTGGAAGGCGCGAACGGCGGTGAGCTGAAGCAGATTTGTGGAGAAGGTAGCTAGAGGGAACTGAATGCGGCGTTTCCCTAGATTAAACATCAATCAACCATGGGGCTTTGCCCTGAAAACAAAACGCACATGAACAAAATGATTGATCGATCTACTAGTGCAGGCTTAGGGAAAGTACGCTTCACAAGAAGAAGAAAAAATGATAAACTTTATAAGCTGCACGCCACGGAGCAACCTTGGAAGGTGCGTTTCGTACTACTGTGGTGGGGACGATTTTCTTTCCTTTGACACTATGTCACGTGATACTCATGAGTGGTCAGTCATGTGACCTGATGAGCATGAGTTGTATATAACCTTCGCCTCCGGTATGGAGGCACATCATCATCAACACAACACCTTTTCCACCCTTCTATATTTTACACCTTTATAAGCTATTGACGTTTGACTATTATATAGAGTTTAGGCTCGCCGGTGCTCTCCCCAGTATGCTACAGCCACCGCTATCACGCCTATGAGTTTTGTGCTAGATCCTGTTGCTGTTCTTGCTCTCAGCATGTTCCCCGCCACACTACCACATCCCTGAACTGACTTGTTTATATCTCCTTGCATGATTCTACATTTAACTCCTCACGTTACGTCTTGTATATATAACCATTCGTAGTTATTCGATCAAGTCCTCACAAGGGATCTGATTTTGGAGGGAGGTTGACTATCAACGTGCTGACTACAAGTTCCCTGCGAAATATATTTGATGCCTTGGGCGCCATTTGGAAGGAAATTCCAGAAATTTCGATACCGTGGTCGACATTATCCTTTCCATAGAACGGATTGAATAGACCATTGAGATTATAGGAACTCCGAAGGCTATTATCCCTAGGACTATGAGACGTGCAGAACCTGCGCCAAGTGACTATGTGGGGATTACAACCACCAAGACGGTTCCCAGCAGTTAAAATGGCCTCAGCGATAGAAACCCTGCTATCCAAAGTACGCCTAGTCTCCCGTTTGTATCTATGAATTGCTCTTGTGTGATTTAATGAAACCACGGGTCATGTGGGTCACATGATTTAAGTCGTGAAATAAATGAGTTTTTACTAGATGTGCGATAGGTGTCACGATCCCAATACAGGCGCCGGCTACAGCTGCTTGTAAGGTATCAAATACGAAGATTCTACACTAAGGAGGAAAGGTGTTGTGAATGCCGTAACACCCCTTGATCAATGACATTGGATCACGTGAACATCCCTTTGCAGGTTTGCACTCCGTAAAAGGCTACAAGAAGCACACATGCGGTCACTGCACGCCGGAGCAACGTTGGAGGAACTCCTCGGGCAGTGTTTCCAAGCTGGGCGAGAGCCTGGCTAATCTTAAGAGCTTTCGAAGCTTGGTTATAAGCATAAGCTCGGAAAGGGGTTACAGTTGAGCCAGGCTAGAAAAATCTGGGCCAGGCCAGAAATCGTAGCTTTGAGAGCTCAGCCAGGCCAGAAATCTCTCCCCGGCATATGCCAAGCGCTTCGCGTTTTCTATTGCGACGCGTACAATATAACTTTTAAACTTTGAAATGAAAACGTTACAACTTTGTATTTTGCGTTGCTTAATTAATTCGACTATAGAAACTACTGCAAGTGAATTTGTAGCTTAGTGTTAGTAGAATTCTTTATAAAGTATATGTACCAGACAAATGCGCTAAGCCTATATTGAGCATATGCCAAGCATAATTCTAACTACATTTGGTCTTTCGCTTAAGTTCACCGAGGCTCCAAATGGTTGCACAAAGAGTTGGGCCAGGCTTGAGCGCTTCTTGGCGATTTGCCAAGGAATTAGCTGGCCCAACTGGAACCCGGCTCGGCAACGGAGTTTACGGTCAAAAAATAACTCCTAGCTATCGAACCTGAGGGTTTGGAGTGCATTCTGTAACCGTTAATGTACTTGCAACTACCGGGTGAGGAATTAGTTAGTTGGCGAGCTTTCGGGAAAAGTGAATAAGCTCTGATTTGTTTGGGTCAAAAGTAATTACTTTTTCTTTCCCCTACGAAAAAGCTTGTTCAAGTCGAGCCGAGAGCTTTTGGGCATTCTCGGTTAGTGAAGACGAGATTTCGAGTTTTGCAGCATCATCTGCATATCCAAAGTTCTTACGAGGGTTGTCAAGAGAAAACAAAGGGTAGGTTCTAAGCTACGGTATCGCGAAGAGGCTGTAGGTCCTGAAAGGACCCATAACTCACGTGAACAGTGGTCGGCGTGATCGTCTTTACATGCGTTCTGACAATGTGTGTACATATAAAAATGCAGATAGGAACCAGACCAAGCTGCCGTAAAGGGGGTTGCTGGTCATGGAAACCTGGTGAATGGGGGTGCGCTGGCCAATCCTGTTTGGAGCGTGTCGGCAACATGCCCAACATTCCGCTTTCCGGCACAGCGGTTGATTAAGCTGCTGGATAAAATATAAATAGAGAGTAACCTTATCAAGTGGAATGATTACGAAAATGCACATCGCCGATACCTTAATCACAACCCGTGAGCCTCATGCAAATTAGTATCTTCTACATAAATGACACTTTGCACAATCGCAACAAGCCCTTGCTACCTTGACACTGGTGATACGCTAAACCCACTTGCAAGATGCCAGTGATAGATTGATTCAAACCAAAGACAAGTGTCAAAATCAGAACTACTACCGCAATCCAAAAGTATACTACTGCACTTTATTTCTTCGACTTTTCCAGAATTGGCTCAGACCATTTGGCCGAGATTCGTCAAAGACCCTGTGTCACGGTCCTCAATATTGCACCAGCTATAGAGACGCTCATTGGCTCGCTTACCAGCTCGCCTCTGGTAGTCATGTGGTCATGGTCCTCTTGATATAAGGGATGCTACAGCAACAGCTACACCTTTTCCTCCTTAGTTTAGTATCCTCGTATTGAAACACCTATATATCGCCTCGCCAGGCTCATAGGACCGTGATCGTAACACCCTGTAAAGGCTGTTAAGGCATTCGTTCCAGTACTTATAGCTTTCTTGTTTCCAGCCCTCCACTAAACCTGCCATCTACTTACCATTTTCGCACGCAGTATGGCCTCCTCCTCTTCTGACGAAGGTGCTCCAACGATTAGTATGCCTTTAGGGTCTATTCCTACGGGTGATTTTACCTCTATTGATACAGCCTGCGCATATCTTAAAAAGCATGCTCGTACACATAGCTGGACTGCGAAAAGGGCCGAGAATATAGGGCACCCAAACTGGGTGCTTTTTACATTTAATAAAGCTCGAAAAACACATGAAATAATTGATAAAAGTAGTCGCAGAAAGATTTACGAAAGCAAAAAATAAAGAAAAAGCCAAGGGTCTATTAGAGTCAACTGCCCTTATAAAGCCAAATTGGTTCATGTTTGACTTTGATATTTGGGGGTTTATTACACCTGGAAACAACCCCCATAACCACGTACCTCAACTTAGTGCCTCTACCGACCCAGCACATCGAATAAAAGGTCAACTGGCTTATATTATTGAACAAATTACAGCACAAATTGCAGGAGGAACTGCTCCTGCAGTAATATTGTCAAATCTTCGTGAGTTACAATCATTACGGTTTCCATATTTAGTGTGTGGCTTGTCATTGTTGGAATGCATGTACATAGCTCACGCGATCCACCGGATCGCGGGAATTGTGGATCTTCTATCACCTATATAACTACCTGGCAATAGGCCGTAGCTTAGAAAAGTCAATAAATGAATACCAGAACCACATCAGCAAGAGCGTAGTCACAGCTAGTACGCCTTTTGCTACGTGGTAGGTATTCCGACAGTCATACTAATTAGGGATAGTTGGATGCTCCTTAATAAAAGCTAGATGCGTCATAACAATTCCCTTCTTCAAATTGTACCATTACGCCCTACCATACCATAATTTACGCCGTGGCATTTTTGCGGCTACACTGCTGGAGGCACTAGAGCTCCGCAAATTGCAGGCAATCAAATTGTCAGCCTAATTGCAAAAGTCCTTAGTTCCATACATAGTTCAACTTTTGGAAAACTAACCATTTTCTTTGATATCAATTGCCCGGACTCGACGAGAAATCAAATCAGCCAATTCAGATCCAAATGTAGCCATCAAAGGGCAGTCTTGTATAATACGAATATCAAGAACAGCGTGAAGAACGATTTCCAGCACCACGATCCTTCAAGCGTTCTGATGGCGCTGGATATTGGCCTCGCTGTAGACGCCACAGTGCTAGCCGCTGTAGATGCCACAGTTCTGGTCGCTGTAGACGCCGCGGTGCTGGTCGCGGATTGGAGAGTCGTGGATATGCTGACAGCTGCTAGAGTATCTTGAGTCCAGCCAAGAATGAAAATATTTCCGACGCCGGTTTGACCAACGTCAATGGTAATGGAAGAAGACGCCATGATGCTGTACAAATCTTTGTCAGACCAGTCTGTCTTTCAAATATCATGCACTTACGAGCCAAACTCGGTCCCTTCGTCGTCCATTACTACTCCAGAGATGAACTGTCCCTGTGAGATAGCAGAATTGATGATGAACTTGCCAACAAATTCGTCTGGAATGTAGACCGGCTGAATCATGGCAACTGGACCTTGCGAGTAGTTCCCGAATGCAGATCCGCGTAGATAGATGGCATCCGTATCGTTCCGAAGAACAGCACCAGCTCGTTTTTCAAGTTGTCTTCTGTCGAAAACATTTGCGCAATTGAAGTTAGTGATTTTGACACGGAACTTGGTGCCCTTGACTTTGCCTCTCACCATACTCCCCCATTTGCCCCCAATTGCACGATTGTGCTTCCCTGGAACGCACATTACCGCAGCAAGTGAACCCCCTTCAACAGAAGATGCAAAGGGGAATTCGTCGCATTGCCACCCAGCACCAAAGACTTTAGCACACTGAAGTTTCCCACACGCAATATTCCTGTTTCGAGCGGAGCTGCCTTTCCCATTGTACTCCAGGATCATTTCTCCCGGCTGGATATTGGATCCTCGCACGATGCCTCGGCACATGTTCTCGAATATCTCCTCCATTCCAGCGTATTCGTTGAAATCCAGAGTCATGGTCTCTACACAGTTCTCGGCGCAAAACTTGTCGAGTTCCTGATCGACGCAACATTTTGCACCTTCAACGCAGTAGTAGCCAGGACTACAGCATGTGCCGGTGGTGGGAGCACAGCCCTCTCCGTTGCCGCAACATTTCTCAGTTGGCTTGCACTGATATTGCCCGCAGCAGGTGTTATCAGCTTTTACACACCCACTTTTGTCTCCGCAACATCTTTCATGGGGTTCGCACTGATACTGTCCGCAACAAGAGTTGCCAGATCTCACGCAACCCCCGCCATCGGAAGCGGGGCAACAACTATTCCCATTTCGACATTGTTTTGAAGACGCCGTGCAGCAGAACCACCCAATGTCGGCACAGTGTATACCATCTGGGCACTGTCATGTATATCCTGTTAGTGCTGTCAATCGCGATTGGGCTGAAGAGCATACTAAGGCTGAGCCAGGCGGACACTGTTGGCGTGCAAAAAGCTGTGAACTGTCGCCCAATTTACTCTGCTCAGTATCGAAAAACCTTGGTGAGTAGTTTTGCAATGTTACATTCAACAAACTACTTCTATCGAGACAAGATGAGGTCAGAATCATCTCAGCTGAGGCAGCAAAGCTAAACAAACACCACAGTTGAAACATGACGCCGACTGTCATGTCCATAACGTAAGCTAAAGAGTTAACAACGAGTTTGAGAAGCTGGTCGAAATGTTTCTTACGGGTTGTTATCAGTTCTTACGATGATGTTGAGTGGAGATGGCAGGTTATCAGTGGTTGCCCTCTGTTGCACGGAGGCTTAAGCATTGACTCTTGCGTTACGTGAAGTTTACAAAATATGAAATTTCTTACATCTAACCGTAGCAAGGGCCTTCACAAGTGGATGGCGAAAAGATCGTGGTTGCTTTATGGTACAGGAAGTGAAGAGAGTACTCGCAGAAGTTCTTTGGTTAAAGAGGTAAATAAATTTTAGCGGGCAAGATAGGGCAGCAAAGCGGGTTTATCGCGGCACGCGCTGTGCATTTACAGATATAGTAGGCAACGGTGGTATAATACGTAAGAATCTAAAGCTAAGGATGAAAGAGGGGCTCGAGGAGAGCAGGCTATATATACGCGAGGAGCTCCGAAAGCTTGGCTAATATAGGTTACGTGTGCTCCGGAGGGACGTGACAGGGCTGAGCTGGGAGGTACTAGCAAATACTATCAAAATTTAGGAGTTGAATTATTAGGTAATGGAAAAGGTGGAAGTTGGAAAGAATAGGCCAAAAAAAAGTTTCATTAATATTAGGTTCCAGGGAAACGATTCCGGAATTAATCATGTACACGCTATTCAAATGATGCCTACGATCTTTTTAAAACATAATCTAGCTTCGTTTTCGTGTTCGGTGTAAACTTAAAGCAACCCCAGCGCAACGCTAATATTATTCCAGCCCAAAAACCAATGCATAAAACCGAAAGTTTATTTGTTGGCTTTTCTACAAGCTAGCGCGTGTAAAGCACTTAACTTTTCACCACAATAATATCGCGAGTTCCATACCCTTTATTTCGGGAAAATTGGGTTGTGAATTCACATAATCGAATATTAAACACAAGCATTTAATAATCCAAAAATTAATCAGAAGAATTGGGAAGCCGTTTTTGGCTTTAGCCTACATCGACGAACTGAAAACTAAAATCGAGCATCAAGTTTATTTTATTGGGGCATCGTACTCGACGCCTCAACACCCTTTTAGAACACGCGCGGAAGCCTGCCTTAAAGTCACCCAGAGGTGCCCCACGTGGTTTCAACCGCGCCAAGTCATTTGCACCGCCCTAAAGACCCCTGGCCCACCACCCGGTCTACCCCGCGGCACGCCCGCCGCTGGTGACCCCTCCCATCAGAACAACTTAACTCTATCCAGCTTCCCCTTTGGCAAGTGCCAGAAAGCAAATTAGCTGCAAGGCTTCGAATCGGGGCTTGTACGCCTGAAAAACTTACATTTACCCGAGAAGAAGCTGCAGCTTTGTAACGGAATTTTCTAAACTTGATTCCGCCAGTGACATTATAGTCTACTCAAACGGTTCAAAACTCGAATCAGGCGGCGCTGGTGGAGGCTATGCGGCTTTCCAAGGCGGCCACAGAATAGCCGAAGCTTCAATTCCTTATGGTAACCGCTTCAAAGTTTTCGACGCTGAAGTTAGAGCTGGAATTAAAGATGCCATACACGGGGCTCTAGGATGTCAGGAATTGGCTTATGTAATAGGCCAAGGAATGTCACGTCGCGTGCTCCCAAGCACACGTGATCCATATTAGGCGAGCTCCCCGAGCTCCTCGTGTATATATAGCCTGCTCTCCCCGAGCCCCCTCTTCCTTCCTTAGCTATAGATTCTCGTATAGTACCACAGCTGCCCTCTGTATCTGTAGATCCACAGCTCGTGCCGTGACAAGGAACTAACGTACCTGATAGGTAAGTGGAACAGATAAGTAAGTGAAACAAGGCGGTTTTACCGCAAAAAACGTGATTTTTCAAAACGGGTTATTTCGACTACTATTTTATTAATGTTCTTAAAACTTAATACATAATATTTCAAGTATATAAACAAACAATATTTTAAATTTGGAAAGTTTGCGTATTATAAATATATAGATATAAGATTTTACGCTAAAATTGTCACGGCACGCGCTGTGGATCTACAGATACAGAGGGCAACGGTGGTGCAATACGAGAATCTATAGCTAAGGAAGGAAGAGGGGGCTCGGGGAGAGCAGGCTATATATACACGAGGAGCTCGCCTAATATGGATCACGTGTGCTTGGGAGCACGCGACGTGACAAAAATAACCCCTGTAATGTCAGTTTCTAAATAAATATTAATTGTATTAGTTTAAAACTTCACAAACGTATAAAAAATACAGTTGAATTGTTATGTATAAAGTTTTATAAATTTAAATAAAATGGTAGTTGAAATAACACGTTTTGAAAAAGTGCGTTTTTTGCGGTAAAACTGTAACGACGCTAGAACACTACAGGCTGAGTAGAGGTATATGGGAGTACGTATCTTAGGCTAATAGTAGCATTCTAAGAGGTCTACTACGAAGGATATAAAAAACATAGAGAAAGAAATAATCTTGTAGACATAAGAAGTGTCACGGCACGAGCTGTGGATCTACAGATACAGAGGGCAGCTGTGGTACTATACGAGAATCTATAGCTAAGGAAGGAAGAGGGAGCTCGAGGAGAGCAGGCTATATATACACGAGGAGCTCGGGGAGCTCGCCTAATATGGATCACGTGTGCTTGGGAGCACGCGACGTGACACAGATACAGTGGGCAACAGTGGTATAGTACGAGAATCTAAAGCTAAGTAGGAAAGAAGAGCTCGAGAAGAGCGGGTTCTATATACGTGAGGAGCTCTGGGACTTCGGCTACAATGCGTCACCCGCCCTCCGAAAAAGGCTCGTCCTCGAGCTTTGAGAGCAAGTCAAGTTACTATTTAAATAATCGTAATTGTCAATACCTTTTTCCCACGCTTTAACCCAGTTCTCTAGCTTCAGAGGCGGCCTTTCCGCGCTCGGATTCCGTAAGTGGAACGCTTTTTACAAGTGAAGAGCGTATTTCAAGTCGGAAGCTGGATACCATTCAGGATCTTCTTTCTAGCCTACTCGGTGAGCCCTGTACTTGAGCTTTCCGCGTTCTAACTTGCAAGCTAGCACTTCCTCCAATTCCTACTTCAGCTTGTCCTGGACCACAATTGGCTCCGCCTTTTGCGTAGGTTGCCTTGGCAAAGGAATGTTTTTTGCTTTGCAGACGATCAGCTGACAACACGGGGTGTATTTTCATAGAGCTCGGAAGCCCTACTTGGAAAGTGTGACCTTTTTAGGCGGTAATAGGCCAAAGGCTCTCCATTTGAGAGTCGAGCTTGGTTCTAGGCTTTTCTCTGCGCCAGTTCTTCGACAGCACGTAAACGTGCTCGTTTACCCCGAAGTCCACGGAGCGGCAGCGCTTGCTAGCGCTTCTAGCGTGGACTTCCTGTGCTCGTTGCAAGCACTCTTTGGCTTTCTCCCATGCCCCGTGCATCCTTTGCGCGTATGCCTGGCCTTCCGCTCGTACTACGGGTCGTGGTAATTGGATCAACATTCGGGCTGCAAGAAAGCACAAAAGAATAATTTTCAGTTAAAATTTTTTGAAAGCAGCAAATCCATCTTCAGGTATATCTCTAGCTGTACAAGAATAGTTAGTATTGCCATCCGCGCAGCAAGCTGAAATAATAGATCTGCCAGTATGGATACATTGAAGCAAAGCTGTTGTCGTTTGCTTTATGGTAAAGACAAGCAGAAGTATACTCGCACTTAAAGCGCTGTTATCTGAAATGCAACGTTCTGAGGCGTAAGTAGTGTTGTGGAAGTTTGAAATAGACTGAGTCTGTTTTGCGCAGAAAAGAATAAATACAGACTTGATGGATATCTGGCATCCGCTGGATAGTTTCCACTGCGAAGCTGTGCGTGTAATACTGTTTTGTCGACTGGCTTTTCAAAATTTTGTTTGTAAGTCAACTCAAATCGTAGAGTTACAGCTTGAAACTGTACTAACTTAAAAAAAGTAATAAGTTGGTTGGCGAGAACATCAGCAACAGTGTCGTAGGAGATTAAAAAGTACAAGGCAATAGCGTTAATGGTTGTTTTAATTAAGCCATCCTTTTTGAAGTCATAAGAATCTTCCAAAAACCCGACCAAAGTGCGTAATACTTTTTTGTTGAAATCGTCCTCGATGCTTAAAGTACCATAAACAAGCTTTTTGCTTAATCTTTTTCTACAGCCTTTTTTTACTCGTTTTTTCTCTCCTGGAAAAAAGGGTCTTTCCAGTTGACGGTATACCAAGAAGTTCCTCAAGATCCGGCTCGGACTCCAATGTATTCCGTGCGTCTATTGTGCTATCCCAGAAGTGTTCTTGTTGTAAATAAAGACGTTCCCACTCCTGATAATGTGATATCGTTCATGGCCATGAACACAACGAGCAACGAACTGGGTCAAGCCTTAAAAAGCAACCATCGAAAAGTAGTAAAGCATCAGTTGTCGAAGCAACGTATCCTTGGAAAGTTGGTTGAAGTTTTTGAGACACTATCTGTGCCAAAAAATTCGCTTGAGTTGTGATAAGCAGGAAGTCCACAAGTTTGCAGCTAGAACACCAACACAAACTGTCACGGCTCTGGCCCTATCTCGCTTAGAGCCCCTTAAGGCTCGGCCCCTGACACCACAGTGCCTCGTTTACACTGGCCCCTTGCTCGTCTCCTGTATATAAAGCACTGTTTTCCTCCTCTTCTTCTATCTGTAGCTTGTTCTTTTCGTTATAACAATTGATAGCCGTTCACACCTTTGAGTCCCTCTTCCTGAGATCTACGGATCGAGATCCCCGTTCGCCTTGAGTTGTTACACAAACTACCGTTTGTATTTCGATTGGTGCTCGCTGTAAATGAAAACACTTCCGTCATTTTTGGTCGAATAGGCGATAAGTAATGAGGCAAAGATTACCAACGAGGAATGCTTCGAAAAAAGCAAGAAAGATTTGCTGATATCGTGAAGAGAAGATCTGCGTAGCATTATTAGCATTGATTGAGATGCTAGAGGAATGTATATGTCACCTGTTTTGATAGCGGAGTGAAAGACCCATTTAGTAATTGCAAATCAGAAAGGAGATTCACCGAAAGTTAAATATTGAGAACAGCGAGTAGATATACAGAACAGACCAAGAGATCGTGTCGTATCAGTTGGTTGCATATTTTCTGATTCGGCGTACCGCACGTCGTTTCGAATTATATTTTAGGGACAAGGTTTAGAATGGGATTACAACTTCCGTCTAGTCAGCTGCAAAGGCAGGGGAAGGAAGTAGCAGAAAACGTTCTAAATTTAAAGCGACAGCAAAGAATAATGAGAAAAAAGTAACAATCTTGAGCAGGTTCAAGACATGTTAGCCATTTTGAGATTGAAGCGGAACGAAAAAATAAGAAAGTTGGGGAGGAGATATATGTTCGAAATGATATTCAAGTAGTCGACCCTCTTCTGGGCCACGGTTGTTGCATGTTGCATTGGCTATAAGAAACAATCTATTGTTATTGTAAGCCAATGAATCATAAGTTATTACTCCTCCTCGGTAAGGTAGCCCGGAATGATCCTAAACCTTGTCTGGCCCCCAATTCTACCCACAAAAAGGTATGGTGACACAGCATGGCGTCCACGCTAACCCAATCTTTCATTACAAATAGAACGCGTGCCTCTTGTGTTCCTGGATCGGGTTAGCGCTGGTCGCGACTGCATGGGCGGCCCGTAGCCAATGCAGTTGCGACTAGCGCTAAGCCGAAAATAAAGCTGCTTTCCCAAGGTAAATAGACTCCTGGTGTTGGGCATGCAAATCTAGAATCATGTTGCTGCTGCCTGATAACCTGAAAAGCCTGATCTGCTAGCAGAGAGCCAAGTTGAGAACTATAGCATGCCAGTCGTTGTTCTGTAAGTGTCGAACTTCCTTTTCACTTTCTTGTAACCAGCAATCGACCCCCAGACAAAAGCCATCCTTCATTATCAACATATGCCGATACGTCAACATTTCGAAGTATGCTTTCTCTATATAATCCCTTTCGTAGGTTTTCCTTGGGGTCCGATATCAACCCGAGCACCACTACCCTGTATTGCCTACGCCCTGGATACACTGTCGTTCAGAAATTCCATTTCTATACTTAGCTTCACGGAAGGAGATCTGGAATCTAGAAAACAATTGCTTATACTTGTGAGATAGCGTCACGAGCAATCGACTTGCTCCCTCAAGTTTCTCTCTCTACATTCATATATCTCAATGTTTGTATTTTCTTCTATTTATACACATGGTTATTAAAGGATTCTAGATGTGTGACGATGGTGTTGCAGAATTTGCATGCGCTGACCGCCATGAGGCGAGAGGAAGGACCTAACAAGATTGAAAGAGATTTAAAAGATGTTAGGCTGCACAAACTGCAGGGATGTCCGTACTCCTGACTAGCGAGTCGGGGCTCATGATTGGCAGGACAATGATCGTAGTCAGGACTGTCCTGAATGCAGAGGAGAAACCCCACCGGAGACACCATAATCTTAGGAATGACTTCAAGTTCCCAGATACCAAGATCTTCGTTTCAATGCTTCAGGCTTCCCAAACAGTAAAATGATTCTTACCTCGCCCAAAATTTCAGGCCGCAAAAAAGAGGCGTAAATTTAGATCCTTAACCCCACTTTACCCGAGACATATTTCTAACCTAACTACATTCCCCAACCTCACACGTCGAAATGGATGACAGCCCACTACGAGTTATTATTCGAGCTTGTGTTGGGGATATCCAGCAACTCCACAAGAACGAGTCTATCGTCTCGGACGTGACTTTTGTCAGCAGACTCTTCATCGATTATATAACAACCATCTGCAAGATGAACGCCATGACGCTATGCATTTCATTCCAAACTGTGATTCGGAAGATAGTAAAGCGAAAGCATGGTTTCTTTACGACGTCAATGTTACAAGCCCGTTGAGCAAAGAAGAAGTCTTAAAAGTTCCACATGAGGTCTACCATGCTACAATGCAAGAGGGTACTTGGTAAGAAAAGAGAGAGCAAATTAAATTCTCTATTAATTAATTACAGGATATTTACTCCACGGCAACAGCAGTGGATCATTGAAGGAAGGAGATACTGTTCCATGTATAGGTGGGGAGGAAGTTATTGACTGGGTAATATTGGCGGAGACGTGCTGGGGTGGGGAGCGGGGGTGCTCCATAGCCAATGGAACCAACGAGACGCTGGCAAGATACTGCACAATGCCCTCACGGTAGTGTAGTATAATCCTTACTTATTGCTTCATGCTAATAAAAATACTTTATACTCCCTCCTCAAGTCTTGTTGAATACGTCTAGTTTAGTTAGAGCGTAGCGTATATCTTGTCGCATGGAAGTGATAGCCCTTGAAGAGAGAGAAGATCATTTATACTATTGCTGGGAGACATGGCCCCAGGAAAGTGTGCAAAAGTAACCATTATCGTGGGCCGTAGGCTACATAATCAAGTGGATCGCTCCAATCGAAGCAGTTGTTGGGATTGATGAAAACTTTGTCAGAAAGGCTTCGGCAGGGCCCTAGGTGGAAGTGAAGGAACCGCCAACTACTTTAAAATCCTGGAACGGTCGAATCTACCGCATATACAACATGTACTGATATCTGATGCTATTTATAAAGATGGGTCGGTGCTAAGACTGTTATGACAGAGGATGCCTTTTTAGGAGACCCTACTCGGTCAAGGTGCGTCTCCAACTGTGGATAAAAAGAAGACATAAGCCCGAATTGTGCCAACGCCAAATGCAAACTCTAAACTTTGTCCTCGCTACAACTAGATTGATTGGATCAATGTGTCACGGTCCTAGAGGTCGCGTGCGGTCGCGTGCACACCGCATCTGGCATTCACTGCCAGATGTCGCGCCACAGCCGCGAACGCTCATTGGTACGCCTAGCTAGGACCCTGGAACTGGCCATGGTTATAAGGGCAGTTCCAGCAGTAGTTACACCTTTTCTCTTTAGTTTAGAATCTTCGTATTTGATACCTTACAAACAGCTATCACAGGCGCCTGTATTGGGATCGTGACAGCAACTACGTAACAAGTACACGGCATTGCTACAAGTAGAGCGGTACCTCATTTACATTTGCACTGGGGGCTGGCGACATCGAGTACTTTCCATTTGAAGAGGAATTGCTTTAGCCCGATCTTTCCTGTTCGCATCTGTACACTAAGTAAGCTAAGGGGATTGGAGTGAGCACGCGGGTAGCTTAGCCCATGGCGACTTGTTCCGCTCGTGCTCCCACCGACTCTTGGTTTGCCGATGTAGCACCGCCTTTGTTGCCAAACCCAAGTGCTTGAAATAGTTTAGTCTGGGGGCTGTGTTATCGGAGCTTTGTGAGCCATCCTATGTAGATGACTTTGCTTCCGGGTGGAGGGTCGCATTTTCAGTAAGTATTTTCTATATGGATGTTGCCTGGTCGCTTGGATCTATGTTCTCTTTTTCCCTCCGGACCCCGTGTACCAGAACTCTATATTTGGGTTTGAGGACTCTTGCCGTGGTGCCTTTCCGAATCAGACTCAATCAAGATACACGCGACGGATTTTAGAAGGATTTCTCAAGAACGCGTCCCATTCTTCCGCATAGAGACAAGGGGCTTGAGATATTAACTAGCTAGACTATCATTAAAATCGTCGAAAGAAGCATTAAAGGGATTCCAATTATCTGATAAGTATCTCCACCTATCTTCATCCTCAGCGTTGAACACACCCCAGTTGTACTGCTCCGGATTGTGCATTCGCGTAAAGTCGCTCCATTGATCTTGACTAGTCGTACCATCACAGGAGTTGAAGTCACTCCATCCAAACCCAGCACGATAATGCCATTGCTCTTCCGTGTTACCTACCCAAGTTGAATGCGTATTGTTAATGTCATCATTCCCAGAAGTTGGATGATTGACGCCGACACAAATTTAACGTCGATATGTCATTAGTTAATTTGTTGGGGTACAAGTGAGAAATTGAATTTCCGGAAGCCTAATTTGCTTCAGGCTTGTTTCCGGCAATATACTGATTTGTTTGTATGTCTATCAAGCTATGAATATTTGTCAAGAATTTAATATTGCTATAACGCAAAAATATAACGTGGTCATAAAGGGCGAGAAAGCACTTATTATAGGGTTTCTCAACAATACTTCTGGCACGGCTGTAACAAGGATGTCAAAAGCATATCATGACTTACGAAGAATGCCGAATGCCAATTTCGAGCGGCCGGAAAAGGAAAGGAGGCTATGTATCCTACGGTTTCGAACGGACTAATGGAAAAATTGGGCGGTTGATATCACTTACATGCCAGCTCAGAGAAGAAAGAAATACTTAGTTGTAGCCAGGGACGACGTGAGTGGCTGGCCTGAAGCAAAAGCCACTGTGAACAAAAAAGCATCCACTGTTGCGCAGTTTATCTGGGAAAAGTTATTTGCCGCCATGGTATCTTCGGAAGGATTTTTATAGATGGAGAAGGAGAATTCAAGGAATAAGTGCTGGACTTGCTTGCGAAATAGAGAGTGAACAGGATTCAGGTCTCTGCGTATCACGCAGCAGGCTAACGGGATGATTGGAAGGGGTCATAGATTTTTGAAAGGCGCATTATCCAAGTTAGGGGGATGCTGGGTTGACAGCTTTTCAGCTGTTCTATTTGCGGACTACACCATAGTTCACGGTCCTGCAAGATACACACCGTTCTATATGGTCTACAGGTGAGGACCTATTTTGCCTATAGACTCACAGTTTCCTACTTGGAGAACACTCTTGACAGAAGAGGTTACGGATTGTTCCAAGTTTATTAAACCAAGAGCAAAGCAGTCCCAGATGAGACAGAAGGATGCTGATGAAACTATGTATAAGAAGACCCATCGTCGCCAAGAAGGAAAAGAGGCTTTTGATGCCAGGCACAAGATCAGAGCTAGGCTGCTACAGCAAAACGATATTGTACTTCGTCATGACTCAGTCAGAGAGATTGATATGTCTTCTGACAGGAAACTTGGCTTCAGGTGGCTAGGGCCATATCAAATACTCCACGCCAACAATGACAAAGGCTATTGCAAGCTGAAAGAGCTTGGCCTTGATGGAGCCATACTCAGGGGCACTATTTCCGGGATTAGGCCTAAACTCTTTTTCTAGGGAGATAAATGCTTCTACTCTCCTACTGATGTGCTAACGGACAGCGATTCGAGCCCTGAAGCAGGCGCTGAACCTAACTTTGATAAGCCCGGTAACGCTGAAAAATAGAGAAAGAGGAGCGGGCAGCTATTCGGCCACCCTTTCTAACAAATGCGCAAAGGAGCCTCTATGCTACGGTTCATGATTCCGGAGAACCCGCAAGCTATTAAGGTTTCTATGTGCTACCGGCCTAGAAAACCCCTTTATAGAAAGAGAGAGTCTTGGCCGACAAAGAACGGGCCCAAACCGGGTCGCCAGCGGCAGTTGTCACTAACTACCATACGTCCTACCTACCGGCTCAGTGACGGTCACTTTCACAGTTCCCCTATCTCTGCCTTTTGTGAGCCAGGACGCGCACAATTCAGCACCCCGTTGCATGGGTAGGGGTCGTAGCTGTGGCCTAGGCACTCATAGATGCAGGGAGGAAAAGCTTCTGTAACCATCGCACCAATGAATAGTACGCAACCCCCCAGAAAGCCCACAGAGTAATGAAGAAGAAGGACAGCTAAAGAAGGAGTTACCCAACTGTCGCCATTCCAAGCCAAGCCCACAAGAGCCCCCAAAGCCACTGTCAACGCCTACAATCCAGAACCAGTAACCGGATCCAGGTCCAGGAACCAGAAATAGGGCCAATCCGGGGTAACAGGTCCTGGGAGAGCCAGCCTAGGTTGGGGGGTCCTGGAGGTCCCTATTCTGCAGCGCCGTTAGCAGGTTAGTAAGGTTTGATAAGGCAAGGAGGAATAGAATGAGTCTCCCAGTAGTGGCAACACGCATGGGTTACGGTGAAAGCGTGGAAGAGGCTTCTTACTAACTAAATTTGCATTTCTCTGCAGAGAGCACGTTTGAAGAAGCGTACCTGGCGCGTCCGAGCAACCAATTCTAGCGAGAAGCGATCTAAGTATGACGTTAGGGTCTATTCCAAAGCTTCTTATCAAAATGACAACAAAAAACGGAGGAAGCAAAATAAAGAGAATACTTCTCTACAGGCACTCTCCAATCATCCATAGCCTGTTGATGGAAGAGCCCCCAATTGCCCACAAACCCCAAAGCCCCACCTTGCAGATAGTAAGAAATGGAGCTATCTGCAAGCTTCAACGCTGCTGAACCATCGAAACCGGCAACACGTTGGACCACTTTAGAGCTGACTATGGTGAGCATACCATGCAGCTTTCCAGTGGGTGAATCTCCGCCCTTGCCGCCAAGAGCAACCGAAGCTCAACAGACAAGGTAGGCTACGGGTAGGAGATCTCATCAAGTATGGGACAATTGCACGACTAGTGGAGCCGAACAACTTCAATGCTTCTATCAAAGACAACACGTTGGACCACTTTAAGCTGAGCCCAGTGTGTGCACACTAGGCGGGCTGTCGAGCGGTGTATCTTCCCCTATAACCGCCAAGCAGGTAGGTTACAGGTAGGAGATCGCTGCAACTAAGGGATAGCCAAAGCTCAATATCACCTGCTAGTTATGATTCGAAGGTGGATAAGGCAGTTCCTAACCGCGGCAGTTAGCAATAACGGTTGCTATTGCTCTGAGCCTTACTGACGCCACAGCTCCACTTTGCTCGCCGACCTGTATATCGAATGTCGAAAGGATGTCGAATGAAGCGAGATTGTTCCTAGGCTCAACAACCAGCAACGCGAATAGGAGAAAAAGGTGACTTGGTTCTATTCTGCGCTGGTGATACTGAAGGCTGTTCAGAATGATCGTGATCCGAAGGTGAGGATGAAGGCGATCTGAGGATCCACGCAACGCCAACGAAGTGGGAATGCCTTTATTGGAATGTTCTTGACTTACTTACGCTGAGAGCGTATTGGCTGCTGCGTGGCGTGTGTTTCGATGTGGTGGAGGCATAAAATGGTTCGAAGTATAAGAGAAAGGTACGAGGTTCGGAAAATCGCTCTAAAGGTGAACAGTTAGTTGGTTCTCGCGAACGGCTCTAAGGAGCTGGGAATTAAATAGGAGACTGTTTGGATCCTCGAGGTACTTCTCTGAGAAAGATCGGGATCTCTAAAGGTCGTGTTGTTGTTGTTATTGTGAGGTTGTTCGAAAGAGAAGGACTGGAGTCGAAGGAAGGCAGTGTCAACACAAGTTCTACACAACGCCAACTTACTGAATGGCACTTCAAAGAGGATATTTTCGACTCCTTTGAAATATGAACACCGATATTCCTTGAACTTGCTTGCCGCACGCTGGCATTGAATCGATATTGTGGTGTAGTGGGCCAAGGCAATTCGAAGGTGAACCTGGGACTAAAACGTTAGATCTTGGTTCTACTGAAAGAGTGGGGAATTAGGATTCGCGTGGGCTCTTCATGAAAACTATACGATACTTATCTGACGTAGATATGAAGGTCAAAGAGTTTGTTGCTGCTGTTGTTGTAGTTGTAGAGTTGCAGTTGTAGGGATATGGAGAGGAGTACGTAAGTGAAAGATATTTGAAGCCGAGGCTGCAAGGAGCCGGAGCAAACTGATATTCACTCGAGGTCAAGCACATGACAAACAGCACATGTGGCAAGATCTACAGGAGGATATATTTCTACCTATCTAGAACCTTTCTGTTAATTACTTGCTTATATTTTCTATTGACGATTAAAAGATATCGGCCACGGCCTACTGGTGTTCGCACGAATATGCCCCATTATGCTACGCTTAGAGCTGAGTGCTAGATTTTGTTATGGTTCTTGCATCTTTCGATATGGGATCCACTACACTGCTTCATGGGGATTAATACAGTTTGTGGCTCACTTTAACTTTTTGGCTAACATGGTTACTCTCGCTTTCCCAAACCGGCATCCACATATCAATCAATTTGCACCATTACAATGCTCAGGTAGTTGATCACAACTTTTTTTTCTTTGTCCCAAGGTCGGTTAGCAAGCTCGCCGCTTCTACTCAGGCGCTAATCACCCTCGGCTCACCATCTCCTCACCCAGCTCACCTGAGCAACCTGAGCAGTCCCTGAGCAATCCCTGAGCAGAACCCGCTTCTCACTTATGCATTTGATCTCCAATCAGACCAGATATAGACTGTGGCCTTTTCTGCTAATTTTTGTCAAGTTTTGGCGATGATCCCTAGGGAGCCCAAACAGGCTCTTAAGGATCCCGAACTGGACCCTCACGAAAATAGATTCACGTTATGCTATAAGTAATTGCTGGTACGGGTCTTATCTTTCACGGGGTCAAAGGCGTAGTTCTACTTTGTAGGCCACGCTCTTGCTCTTGATGGATATGGTAATAATTGTTGCTGTATTAGGTTCTACTCTAGATTCTACAAAATGGGCCACGTGACTTTAATGGGTCATACGCGGATCCGTAAAACCCTACTTCCTACATTTATATAAGTGTGGCGTTTTCTATAAACTTCTATAGCTGTCGCGTACCTGCTTTCGCTCTACTTTGAGCGCTGATATACAGGTTCCTCCTCACTACAAGATGCGCCTCAATAATAGAAAGACGATGCATGGCTCTATCGCGCATCAGACTCACTTGAAATAGTCCAGACAACTTCCATGACTTTCTACAGTGGCTGGCCGCGATCGGCTGGTTGGCGCGCTCGAAGCGATGATGCACCACACCACGCCATGCCGCGAGGCTGTCGTCCAGCCGGGCTATACAGGCTCGAACCTCAATCCAACTTTTACCCCCTACTCAACAGATGCATGAATCTACGACAAATATTCACATATTTTTATATTCAGACACTCTCTCAGGTCCTGGTTTAAATAATGCGCCTACTACAATACAACAACAATGGCGAGTTGAGCCTGACCAAGGACCTCTTTGGCGACGATATTCCCGACTATGCTATCCTTTCGCACACATGGGAGGCGGATACAGAAGAGGTCACATACAGAGACCCAATAGATGGCACCGGGAAGAACAAGGTTGGATACGAGAAGATTTGGTTCTGCGGAGAACAGGCTAGACGCGATCGGTTGGAATACTTCTGGGTGGACACTTGTTGCATCAACAAAGCAAACCATGCTGAGCTCCAGTATACTCTCAACTCTATGTTCTGCTGGTACCGCAACGCAACTCGATGCTACGTCTATTTATCGGATGTTCCTAGCCTTTCTTTAAGCACTAATGCTAAGTTCAATCCATAGTCGTGGGATTCGGAATTTTGGAAAAGCAAATGGTTCACTAGGGGGTGGACGCTCCAAAGGTTTCTTGCCCTTCGTTCCGTCGAATTTTCCTTTCGCGAACGCGTGCGACTAGGTGACAAAAACGAGCTAAAGTAACAAATTCAAAGAATAACAAGTATTTCTATCTCAGCGCTCCAAGGCGCCTTTTTATTTCAGTTTAGTATAAATAAGCGGTTTTCGTAGATAGAACGCCGTTAAACAACTTTCGAGGTAGATAAAGTGTACTTATTGCTAAGCATTCTTGACGTAAAAATACTTTTTTTTCAAAAACACAGAAGCAGCGATGTCAGGCGCCAGGATGTCACGTGCTAAGGGGCACTGAGGGGGGGCTCGGTAAGGCACTGAGGCTTGGCATGTATGGGGCACGTAGGAGTCGCCAGGGGTTCGGAGGGTATAAGTAGGGGACTCGGGACGTAGTAGAGAAGGTAGAGATTAGTCTTTGTATCAATTGCAGTTGACTTGTGCCACCCTACTCCAGCACCTTACAAGCGACTACCTTTAAACGACTCCGAAAGGTCATCGACAAGCGGGGAAAATGTGTCCAAAATTTACGCTTTACCGATTCCCGCTATGATAAAAAGCGTATTAAAGACACTAAAGGTAGCTTACTAGAAAGCTTATACCGCTGGATCATTAAAAACTCTAAGTTCAAACAATGGCGCAACAACCAAATGAGCCTACTTCTATAAGTTAAGGGCGATCCCGGCAAAAGCAAAACGATGCTGCTTTGTGGCATTATCAACGAGCTGAGCAAATCGACATTCGACAAGGCTTTTTTGTTTTACTTCTTCTGCCAGGCTACCGACTCACGAATCAATAGCGCCACTGCCGTGCTACGAGGTCTAATATATATATGCTTGTCGGTCAGCAGCCATCGCTTATATCGTATATCTGTCACGTCGCGTGCTCCCAAGCACACGTGATCCATATTAGGCGAGCTCGCCGAGCGCCTCGTGTATATAGCCTGCTCTCCTCGAGCTCCCTCTTCCTCCCTCAGCTATAGATTCTCGTATAGTACCACAGCTGCCCTCTGTATCTGTAGATCCACAGCTCGTGCCGTGACAATATCCAGAAAAAGTACGATCACTCGAGCAAAAAGCTTTTTAAGGATACGAATGCTTGGTTTGCTTTGTCCGAGATCTTCACTGATATTCCACAAGATCTGTCACGGCACGCGCTGTGGATCTACAGATACAGAGGGCAATGGTGGTGCAATACGAGAATCTATAGCTGAGGAAGGAAGAGGGAGCTCGAGGAGAGCAGGCTATATATACACGAGGCGCTCGGCGAGCTCGCCTAATATGGGTCACGTGTGCTTGGGAGCACGCGACGTGACACTTTGGATGGGGTCAAATTGCTAATAAATAGCTGTGTGATGCTACTGATCGTTTATTTTTATAGACTTATAAGCTGGTGTGGAGTTTGAGAAGCTTAAAGTCAAAGTACTTATGGATTTTCCCGGCACGCAGGGAGGGACGTTACCTCTGAACGACTAGAAGCTCGAATACCCCTTCTTTCGCGAACAGAAAAAGCTAACCCCGAGAACCTCCGAGCTTTGCGAAGCCTGGAAAAAGCGGTCTGAGTTCAAGCTCGCCACTCCTCAGCACGATATTTATAATGATGTGGCAAGGTTCAACTGGGGCGACTATACTTGCTTGAGCTATGCATAGAGAGACCTTGCGGGAAAGAAGTCCACAATTTTCGTGGACAGTATTGCGACGAGCGTAAGCAAGCGTTTAGAAGCGGCTCTGCGGGATGTACAACCGAGCTATAAGTGCCGCCTTGGTATGAAAATATAAGTAAACGCTCTTTGCATTGACCAGGCCGACGCTATTGACCGTGGTGCTCACGTTTTGCGTGTGGAGGATATATTCGGTTTGGCGTTTACCTTAACGGTCTGGACAAAGGAAGATGATGACTTGCATGTCCTAGGTCTTAGCTCACCTGGTGAACCCTTTCTTCTTCGCGAAGCGGTGTTGAATCAATACGGACGACAGGTTCTAAAAGAGCTTCTTGGGGCAAAAAAGCGCCAATGGGGAATGGCAGACCAGGAGAGGACGATCAGATAATAACGTTGGTGCAAGACCTCGACGAGCTCGTTTTTAATCATTATTATTACCCGGATTCTGATAGTAAAGACGACTTCAGCTTTGTGTGACTTTGTCTGCGTAAAACTCATGCAGATGTTTCAGAAAGAGTACCAGTCACGATTATAAATAATCCAGAAGCTCACGGTTAGCTGTATGACATCAACGGTACATTAGAAAGCATCGGCATTCCGCTTATTGACCCTCCAACCGTCAACCAGAGCGTCCAGCGCCGCCTCGCCCCGTATGGGTTTTATTGTCAAAGCGATGGCTGAAGCCAAGCCGGCTATTTGTGAAAAAGAAAAAAAGAGCCCGACAAGCAGGTTCAAGAAAGAAGTCAGGCAGCGGAAGCAGTAGTCCTAACAAAAACGTTTCAAGTTACAATATTTACGCGACGATGCAACAATGCTAGCCCTATTAAGCATCACAATCTAACATGCCTGATTAAAACCACCAAACGATGCTTATGACGAACCTCTCGATACCGCTCTGCCGACTTATCTACTTTCTTCGACTACCTGACAAACAGCGACACCGACGCGGGATAACGTTAACTCTGTGCAGCGCCTGTCTGTGGGCATGGCACTATAAAGACCCCGCGTGCCCTGAGTACTAGAAAGCCTGGTCCTGCAGGTCCAACTTTTGGCTACATCTGTACCGTGCATATACGGACACACACTACGAGTAGAATAGCGCCAGCTAGCAAAAGAGTGGAGATTCGAAATGGTTTGGAAAATAAAGGAACCCATGCAGCCTATAACTTGCTTCGGGATGGAATAGTATTATGTCGGCCAACGAGTAGGCCGCGGAAGTATAGAAATAGAGTCACGGACAAAGAATCAATATGACAAGTAGCATTGAAAGCGATTACTATTATAACATTGAAACCCAGATATGCAGTGATTTATCCTTTCTATTGCGCCGATATTACAGTAACTGACTCTAATACAGTAATTGGTCGCGCGGCCTGCGCGAGCCTGCCTCAAGAAGCTTACTTCGAATTCTATTCTTCCAGCAGAGTCATCCGATTGGCACTATTCTCAAAATGCGCCGGGGAAAACGTTCATCTGCGATAAACTATAGCCCACTTTGTAGCATAAGATTGTCGTTCCAGAAAATCCTAGACTACTTCCCCACATTCTCCGCAGCCCAGAGCTAAGACTCAACAATCTCATAAAAGTGTTCCTAGTTGGTAGACGGCTTCTATCGGACACGGACCTGAAACCGTTCTTGCAAGTTCGAAAACACAAAGTATTAACGGCCCTACGCTATTTTGTTCGGCATAACCATCTATATCACAATCCTACGATCAGCGATTTAATAATAGAAAGTTGGAATAGCGATCTCATCCCTTCTGAGATTCGCGATAACTTTATTTGTTTTCAACAGCCAGATCGCCATAAAAGTAAAAGACACACTGTTGATCTACAAGCACTATAAAAGCGATTTTCAAGCCGCCAAAAAAAGAAGCCTCAACATAGGCGAACAACAACCTTTTTCAAGAACCCTTGTTATACTGATATTAACCGAGAACGCAAAATGCAAGTATCCAAATGATAATAGATACTTTATTAGGCGCTATAGCTGACGAAAAGTACCAGCTCCACCACCCAAAACGTGTTCCCGTTAATTTTTACGCTATTCGCGGCCGAGCTGCTCTGGTAAACACTTGGGAGCACTCAGCCCGTTTTACTGCTGCTCTCCTACTTTGCTTCCTACGGGCATAAGCGGCGGGCATACAGACCAAGAATGGTAACAGTATCGAATCACTACAGTAAAGAATATAACTATAGTCTCTAATGACCGCCTGTCTCCTGCTATTGACTCTCGCAGGTTCGCACGTCATAAAACGCTTACATACTTTCTTTACGATGTCTTGCAGCTCCGAAGCTCTTCTTTTAGTAATACTTTACTTATAAGGCGTCAGAACTGGCAGTTAACCGCAGATAACATTGCTTCTTTAACGGTCGATCAACTACAAGATGCAGCGAGCAAACTTGTATATCGCCACACTATTAACGACCTTGTTATACGACGGTTACAGTGAGACATCGTCGCGATTAGTATGCAAGTGCCGAGACTTCTTTCCTAGAAGCTGAAGATACAGGCCGAGATCAAAGGCCTGATTGCGCGACATCGGATGCCTGCGCTTTGGATGACTATCAATCTGTCAGACTTGCGAAATCCGCTAGTTCTACGTTTAGCAGGAGTTGAATATGCTGAAAACGATCTCCCAGCGGCTAATACTGCCTTTCGCTAGGCGACAGCGACCTCTAATCCTGTCGCAGTCGCCCAATTCTTTCACCAAATACAGATTATTTGTGGCCTCCAAGGTGCTTTTTCTCAGATCCACCGCTTAGTGGCTCAATCCTCGGAGCATGGTTCTCCTACTGTTGATGTGGAGAGTGCGGTGCTCGACTTGGAGTTGGGACGTCAATACTTGAGAAATGGTTCTCTCGCTGCACTGCATTCGGAGTTTGATTACATGTCGCACACACTTGTACGACTGTCTAATTTAGGAAATCACAAAAGAGAAGAGATATTCGTGAAGCTGGACAAGGTTGGGAGATTTCACGAGGTCTCTAGTGCGTTGGAGTTATCGGACGAGTCCTTGGAGATGGTTATACTCAAGTCATACCTTCCAGAACTAGAGATTAGGTTGGGCGAGATGGTTGAAGACGTGAAGCGGTGTCACACTGCGGCAAAAATTATGAGGATTGATGCATCTTCGGGTAGGGCAATGGCCATGATCGGAGAAGTGTCCTAGCCCGTGGCAGCTGCATATTACGCTTGCTTGATGGAACGCAACACAGCCTGGTTGAAGGAAAATGCGCCGTATGCTAGAGTCGAGGCGGAATGTTGTTGGGTGATTCGGAAGCGGAGTTGGCAGAGGTTCTTATCTCTCCTTACTGGCAAGCGACGGAGTATTGTTCTCTCGTGGATGACGTCTGCTTAGGGAGTATGCCCTAGTATTTGAGTAATTTAGGTTCCCTACTCTTGATCTGTTAGGATAGAAATATGTCGTGCCCTTTTGAGCATTCCTGGACATTATATTTCCGTGACTTCGAACGGCATGGTTTCGCTGGAGGGGAATATTTTCGTAGATCCAGATTGCTGACGTGAGGGGTCACATACGCCCAGGCATTTTTCTAATCGATCGGTTGATCCTTTTGCGATATGCAACAAAAGGCGGCTGCCTCTTACGCACAGTGATAAGTTTTCCTTTTTTGTTGTTGGAAGTGAAGCACGTGAGGGGAGGCACGCGATGCCAGAGCTTGAATTGTGTCGACATTAAACGAAAATTCCGACCTTTGTCCATTAGGTTGATTGGATCAAACGGGATACATTTGCTATGCATAGTAAACGCTTGCTAATCAATGTAGACCATTCGCTCCATATTTCCCACGTCGAATCTAGAGACGCACAGTGTATCACTACCAATCAATTCTATGGGCAATGCTGTGGTGTGCCTGCCTGAGATTTAGTGTGTCCTCAACCTCCCAACTTTTTAGCGCACCTTCTACAATCCGCCGCAAAACTCTTCAAGATGGTAGCGCCATCCGGCTTTCATATACACCACCGACGGCACGCATTCACCCAAATTTCAAGCTCAGCAGGGACCTGGTGTACTACCTTATGGACTTCCCGGACTACCCAAGTACCGTCTTCCTCAACTGAGGTGTTGCGGCCGGCCATTTGATGCGATAGTTTTCCGTGCTTAGCTTGTGTTATGCAATTGCGCTAGGCTGAATCTCTTGAGATGCGTTGTGACCGAACTCTTCTTCAAATTTTCGTGGAGCCCGAGCTCGTTACTATAAATATGAATTCCCAAACAGTGTTTGGGAATTCATCGCTTCCGCTCACTCAGCAGCCGTCATCGACTCAATTTCAGCAGTCTTTCGAGCCATTTTTGTAATTCAATCCAGACGCTGGCTCCAATTCTGGATCGTGGCTGTAAAATCCTCTTCCTGGCTGCTACGCGAGAACCCTCGTCGTCGCACCGAGTGGAAGTCCACAAATGGTTTGTTTTAGGATAAAGAATTTTTGCCCATGTCTGACGCTCAAAAGTTCGGCAAATCTGGGTGTTAGGGATGGATTCATATTAGGGGTTTGAAACGACTCGTATTATACTATTCCCCTTCATTCGTATCCTATCCGGAATAGTGTGTCAGTGAGAATCTCACATGATTTGCGATGTGCAACCAAAAAAATCAGTGGTAATCTCAGCCTTATATTGAAGCCACGTTTAAGCCACACACGTTACGTACTAGCTACCCAGGATGCGACCCATTTTACGATGTGCAGCAAAATTGATTTTATTTCTCACGTAATAATGCATTGAGTTACGTACAGTCACTTTGCCAGGGTCTTTAATCTCGGCTAGTTGCCATTGACATGGTGATAGCCCGTGTTCTGATGGGAAGGGTGTGTACAGACTTACGAAAGTGTGCCAGATTATCGGATGGTTTGCAGCGGACAGCGCTGTTGGGTAATTGGGTGATGCTATCGTGATTTCGCAATGCACTGACGTCTACAAGCGGTGTTATTGCGGTGTTATTGTTTGGATTGTTTGCACCATTTCAAATTATCACATGAACGAAATGTCACTAGTGACAATTCCAGTACTACAGATACCTCAGTCTCGAAGGTACCGCGGTTTGAGCTGCTAGATTCGGCTGGTTTAGTCGCTATTTACGCTAGGTTACGGTAGCGGGTCATCATTGGCCCGAAATACAACCAGTAAGGCGCTGCGGCATGATAGCCCAATGTGCCGATGCCAAGCGCAACTTTCCTGAGATCGTCGAACCCAGCCTTATTTTCAGCACTTTGCTTTAGGCAGAGGCATCAGGTATGGCTAATACGCCATCGTGATTTGTTCGTTGAAAGAGGCCATGCTGATCTCCTCAGGCTTTGTTTCCAGCAGTTGAGGCAGAGGCACCAGGTATGGTTATGGCTAATATAATACGCGATTTGATTTGTTCGTTGAAAGGGGCTATGCCCGATTTTCAAATTGTGCCCCAGATTCCTTGTATGACCTCCCGCTAATAAAATAAAGTCAGGTTCCCACAAATTTATATCCTCAGATTCTTAATGCCTTCTTTCGACATATTTTGTTCACTTCCAAGTGGACATCATGTCTATCAATCCGGGAACGAAGTCACATCTATTATGCCAATGTCCGGATGCCGTCAACACTGCGGGTTTCAGGGTTATCGACGATGAACACAGCGAGCAGCAAGACGTAACCCCTGATAGGTCCGTTTTAAGTGTCGGACAGGAGTATCACCAGCCGCAATCAAAAACCGGCAGTGGGTATAGGCAGTCAACAGGAACCCTGGCCGAAGACCCAGGAGAACGGCTGCTATCACATGATCGCGATCGAGACAGCATTAAAGCTAAGCCCGAGCCTGAGAAGCAAGCACATACAAAGCTATACCGTTCCACCTACATAGTAGTTATTGTTATATTCTATGCGGCAGTTTCACTATTCGCCTGGGTGGTTACGTGCATACTTGTATTTCGCCCCATCGCGCTACAACATTATGACCTCTGGCTTGATCAAGATGGAATGGGGCGAGGCAAATATTACAATTCGTTCTGGAAGTACACAGCACCAGATCTATACCGAAAAAGCGAAACATGGTTTCAGACGGCGCGGGTACTCCAATCTATCGCTAACATCCTGACAATTCCTGTGGCATCTGCCGTCTGTGGAAGCGCCGCTGTTGTCTACGCGCAGAGGGGAAAATATGCGAATGATCTATCGCTCGGGCAGTTGGTACTGCTGGCAGATAAAGCTTGGTCGGATCCTTTGACGATACTTGATCTTTTGTTTGGAAAACTGGCTTGGAAACCATATGGACCGGGAATATACCATTCTAAACACAGCTATGCTAGCACTCTGTTGGTGTTCGCCATACTGCTACATCTACTTGGCAGTATAATAGCACCCCTGCAGCAAGTACTACTCGGAA
This sequence comes from Chalara sp. BL73, assembly GCA_918026815.1. Lineage (NCBI taxonomy): Eukaryota > Fungi > Ascomycota > Leotiomycetes > Helotiales > Chalara > Chalara sp. BL73. The sequence continues at coordinate 1,440,589 of CAKJVC010000150.1, read as the reverse complement.
CCAAGACGTTACCCGTCCCGACAGGCCCCCGGCTGGTAGTAAAGCTTACGGATTTGCCCAATCAGCTGGACTCTGTAGTTGATAGGGGTGTTGAGGTGGTCTCTCCAGATTCCAATGACATTGTGTTGAGGACACGGTCTGCCCTAGAGACAGCTATAAACACCCAACCTCAAGCACAATTGTGGCCGGGTGCTAAGTTTGAATGTGATGAGCAGGGTTTAGATCTAACATACTTTTGCGGAAGGGGCACAATATTTGGGGACATGTCCAAACTGCCTGACCCGTTTCTGGCTGAGATACCTAGTAGCTTCCACACTGGTCTTATTCGACAGTTTATTCCGCGTATCAATTCGACGGCCACATACGAGCGAATACCAGAGTCCGAGTTTCCACGAGGCTGCGAGAAAGTTTTTGGAGCTTTCTATGTCGACTACCAGAACACATCATTTTCAGCTGGGAAGGACAAGTCGTGGGGGTTGCAAGCCTGCATGCCAAATAATAATACACACCAACCTTGGAAGTTCAACCGAGACCGACAGGATTTTACGGAGCAGCTGTATCTCAATATCACTCTCACTGGATTCAATTACGACACAGGCATTTACAGGGTTCCTGAAACTTCATATGCCAAGATAACGCTGTACACTACGGCTGGATATTTTGAACTGCCCAACTACATGAATCAGAGGGTTGCGGGGCCGCTGCTGGATAAAGATCCGTTTATGAGTGGAGCCTGTGGCCGTGACTGCGTTAATGGAACAAGCGATTCCTACAGATTCTATCCAAAAAGCCATGGTCCTTTAAAGCGCAGAGAGAATAATAACTCGTACGACCCAATAGAACTAGAACGCATCCGGAATAAAGGTCCCCTCCTTACAACGGCAATGGCCCTGTTCGGGCGTGGCTCCTTCCCGCAGACTCGGCTGGCCAACCCGCAAGCTTACGTCGTAATGCCCGATCCCTTTGCTGAAGGTATGCCTCCGAGGGTGCGCGAAGCCAATAGGGGATGCGGCTATCTTCTGCCCTTGGTTGCTCTGCTTGATAATCCTGAGTCAAACGGTCATCCATCCGCTGGAAGTACAGTGAGAAGTCCCTGTATCTTCAACTATGAAGGCGATGGTGGCGCGGGTGTGAGCTACGAAGTCGGTCGGTGGCTGGTACTGTTTACCAACTATACCGAGCTGGAGCGCCTATCTAACGCTTTCACTGCGGCTGCCTTCCTCGCGAATCAGAATTGGTTGCTGAACCAGGCAGCTGGCAGTCCAAACCTGACCGTTTATTACGACGAAGGTATGGAAATTCAGGCTCCGGTAATTTCTACGGCTGGCCTCATCATCGTGTCGGTGTTGTTGGGCTTGTATCTAGTAGCATTATTCACCTTGGCTGTGTATGCAGCCTGGACACCACGTTGGACTAGGACGCTCGACTCATTTGCTATGATGCGTGTCGGTGCTGCATATGGATGGTATTTCCCGCTGAACGTAGGGTCTGGGATACATGACGTAGAGGAAGCACACAGACTTCCTGGTACGGTGGGTGTGGTTGGTGGGGACGGGGGAAGCGTGCGGCAGCTTGAAATAGGTGCCAAGGGAAGGATAGGGCCGGGGAGATATTTGAGGTATAGATCAAGGAGAGAAATAGACATGGGAGACTAGCGTGTTATTACGGACCGGGCGAAAGACCTAGTTCGTTAATCATTTGGATCTAGAAACGAGAGTTATATAAACGTGGAAAACGGCGGCTGCCACTGCACGAACCTTACCTAAAGCAGAGGGCCACTAAACCCAGGGGAGCAAGCCGGCGTATTGACACAACGGAAGGGGGAAAATGACTTGAATCTTTAGATTATCTAAGACGTCTTTTACTTCTACTATATACACTCTTCCTTTTCAGGGTTAGTGTCAGCACGTGATTTCTTAACTGTCCAGCTCCTTCGACCAGTGAAGTCCTTGGTTGCAAGACAACCTGACAATTTGGCAAATCGACTGGATGAAATTGTCACAGCCATAGCAACCACGTGCTACCCTGGGTTATGTAAGGGCAGTTCCAACAGTAGCTACACCTTTTAGTGGCCGCCCAATGGCCCCTATTCACTTCTTTTTCTGTCGGATCGCACGTCGGAAATCAACAAACCCCCTGTTCTCGCGCTACCCTTTTCAAGACCTCTCAAAGATTCTCGACACCCCTAATGGAGCCGTAAAGCTTGCTCAATGGTGGAAAGACACTTGCTTTTTTGAGGAACTCTTCCCGCTATACTTACCCAACCTAGAATAAGCTTCCCTTGTATCTTACTTCGTTTTTCTACTGTATTACTACACACAAAATAGACTGTAGCCGAGGCCAAGGGGCGTAGGAGGGCAGCGCAAAAGAGGAAGGCGCCTGGACGTTTTAGACTGTCTTTTACTTAGATCTTCTATTTTATCGCTTTTCATGCTAGCAGTTAGGGTACAACGCTAGCACCTGTACATACCAAGAGTCGCAAGACCTCACCCTACTAGAGGCATATCCTCTAGCGTCTTTTCTTCGATATCGGAGCCGGGGGGCCATGTAGCACTTGCTAAGCACTTGCATTGTCCCCCCCGCCAAGACGCAAAGTAGAGAACAACAACAACATAGCTACACCTTTTCTCTTTAGATTAGAATCTTCGTATTTGATACCTTACAAACAGCTATCACTGGCGCTTGTATTGGGATCGTGACACCAGGGTCCATAGGTTATTCCTGTTGCAGCTACGTACGTCGTTGCAATGCCAGACAAAGCCGGGAGCTTGTTATCGGGCTTATTTAAATCACAACGTCTATACAGCTTTACAACTCGCCCCAATACTTCTTTATTACCATTTTCGATGCTTGCTTTCAGCGTTCTGAAACCTCTATTCGACCCCAGGTTTTTTGGGCTATAAAAACTGACGTCGATTGCGTACTTAGATTCTCGTCTTTCGGCATAATCCTAGTAGAACTGGTCCAGACCGTAGTAAACAATTCTCTTGGATAGAATCCTTTTCTGGACTACTCAACCGCGTTTTGCAAGTAGTCTCTATTCTACTCTACATTGAAAGCCTATCGGCAGACTTCCAACTTTCACAACTCCATGAGACTGTCCATTTTTCATCTATTTCAAATCAACGGCCGGAAAGCGCTTTTAGCGGGTCATATACCGTCTATAGTCTGGGAAACAACCGCTACTGCCGTTTATACTTGCAGCTGCAGCAATATTAACATAGCTATTGCTATAAATGCTAGCTATGTTAACGATTTCTCGTTGGCAATCATTATTATCGTCTTGAATAATGCATAAATAGTCGATCCAGAGATATTTGATTAACAAGCCTTGTGCCACTAATATTGCGTCTTGGAACGTTTTACAAAGAGATTCCCAGAGTACGGTTCGTTTCAACTCTGAAATTGAAGCTCTGGAACATGTTTGCACAGTAAATTACCCTAGCAGTAGCTCAAGGTTGCGTAAACTCCCTGAATATCTGCTCCTAATACGAAACGAACCAGATTATAGTTGTTACTTGCACTGACATCTAGTACTCGTGTTAGTAGACTAGAAGTCGAAACCTGTCCACACTGTTTATGAGAAGTAAAGCATGTCTGAAGCTATAATAATACACATAAGAAGTTATCAGAAGAAGCCACAAGCTTTTCAACAACTTTTTTTGATGCGAAGCTTCCTATTCAAGAGTCAGTACATAACTGTCGAATATTGTGATTTGATTTTCTGTTAACGTGGAATACAAATAGTAAAGAATTGAACGTATACTGCGCTATATAAAAGTGGTTGTAACAATCTATTAAAAACGGCTCACTTTTATTGGCAAATAACCTATGCCACGCGGTTTTTTTCATGCATTTTACACTAGGACAAATTTTTTCTTTCTTTCTATAGCTAATTTTTCGGTCTGCGATTATTTCTACAGTATCGGATATTCTTTCGTCTCTCAAAATATCCGTGTAAATAAGGCCATTCTAGAACAATTTGCAAAAACTACAGCATTTAGAGCTTTCTTTCAACTAGACTAAAGAGTTCTTGTGTCTGATAGGAGTTCGTTGAACTTCAGCAAATCGATATCCTTAGAGTTTTATACTAACAGATCTGTTGTTATGATCTTTAAATAATTCTTGTATATTAATCAGCTCGCAGTTTTTGCATATGGCCATAGTTACTTAAGATGATCGATTTCCTGGTTCAGATTGAGGGTCCACTGATATTAGGAAGGTAGAGCTATATAAGGATTTTATAGTGCATTGAAGTGTTAAGAAGGTGAGTGAAAGATACGTGAAACAGGAATGATACGACTACAGAGCCTATCACGTAATAAAAGCTCATCTCTACAAATACTTGAGCCGAATGCCGCATTGAAGCTTGTACCTAGTGACAATATGAGAAAGCTTGAAAAGTTTGAAAGAGTAAGGCGTTAGATCTAAATCTAGAAACAATATAATACTGTAAAGGTTCTGGTAGGTCACGTGATAACAAAAACGATAGCGCCTATCGTTTGCATTTCAATATAAAATATGGTCAGTACTACAATGAGTATTTGTTAAGTTAAGATTAGTGCACCTTATGTAACGGCACGAATTGAGCTATAGCTACGGACTGCATATGGCAGTGCGAGGTCTGTCATTATTAAAAGAAGGAGTCTTAGTTAATGTTGGATTGCTAAGTCGGCATCCGCGATCTGCTCCAGCTTCCAAGGATCTAGTCAAAAAGAATCTCCTGCTCCCGAGCCATTTTTACCGCCTGATAAATTCCCCGTCGTCCGTAGAAAAACTCAATGTATCTTCTGCATCGGAAACAAGCGGCTTCCGTAAAAGCAACGAATGCGCACGTTTAAGCGCGTTTCACACATGTGGTATTATGTCGAGAATTTTCATTTGTGCAACACCCCGGCAGAACAGCAGATCATTTGTAACCATCCTGTGTGCAAGGCTTAAGGCTTGGTTCTTAACAACGTGATGCATTTCAAACATAACGTGGCTACAGACACAAGATCAGCCTCTGACCCTGAGTTTCCCCCTGTATGAATTATTCATCTTGCTTGTTTGTGTCCTAATGCGGTACAAATCACAAAGCGTATATAAAAGTTAACTGTTGTTTGCTGAACTGCGTTGCGGGACAAGTTGAGACACGCTTGATTGTAGGGTTAGGTTGGCTAAAAATTACCGCTGACTACCAAAAAGTCTTGCATTGAAAAAGCTCATATGGGTAAATCTTGCGTGGAGAAGTCTTCACTCAGTGGAATAGCTGCAGAATATGAGATCCAGCTGGCCCCTCTTTTATTATTTGCAATTACAGGCACAGTGTTACTAATTTTCTTTATTTTGCTGACATTGAGAGATTTGAGGTCTGCCGGTGGACTTTAAACACCTACCTCTGCATCGCCTTTCCATCCCAGGTCAGGTAACCCTGCAAGTTAGGCACTGATAAGCGTTGAGAAGCCGCAGCCCGGGGGATAGGTGTCACCAGCCACAAGCAACGCTAGGCGGCTCGTAATTGTTAGCCGCTAAACAGCGCAACCTATGCTTTAAATAATGACCCTTTCAAGCTGCGCGGGGCTACCTCAGGTGTTGAACCCAGACCTCGCGTCCTGGCCAGGGGCAAAATCACATGCTGTACAGAGCAGCACCTGCCACTTCGGCAAGTACACAAACGTGTCGCCTATGCCCCCTGCTGTCTACCCGTCGCTCCAGCACGCGCAGAAAAGAAATGAAGGCGTGGTGGCCCCTGGCGAACATTTTGGATTAATGGTGGAGGATTTATGGCGCAATGGCCCCCCCATTCAGGGAACATCGCTTACGGGGTCGCTTCCTGGATTGCTCAGCTGGGACAGAAGTAGTCCTCGAAATTTTGGATGTAAAGCTGGCTGGCAAATACGTTGAGCTGTCTAGCGGCATCGGGAATTGTCCATGATCCTGGAACCGAGGGTTGCAGGACAAAATGGCAGAATCTTCATGCATCTGGCCTTGGTCACGTTCGCTGACTGTCCATCTTACAACATTAGACTCTGCAAAACTGTCTTCTATTGAAATAGAAGAAGAGAGTCACGGGGCCTTCAGAGAGTATGGGGTAAAACGAGTCAATTGCTGAAGGATATAAAACATGAACTACAGGAGAGAATCTCTCTACTTATAGAGGTGTGATACTCACACGTGAGTATCACATACGTCAGTAGATTCGTCATCGAAGGCAAAAGTATGTATGCATCTTGCGCAAGCATACCTACAACTTCCCCAATAGGCTATGTATGATCCTTAGACCTAGCCTGTTCAACACAAAAGCCGCTCCTCTCCGTCCATCTTCCAGGCTCCGGTCGCCGTATCCTAAAACAGGACGAACATGAAAAATAGTTGGAAATAGAGGGTGGTGCGTCTTACTTTTTTTCAGGTTGGACTTTTCTTTCGCTCGTAGAATGACACCACATTATAGTCTTGACACTTGCAGCACCCAGAGAACTGGTCAGTGATCCTTTTCAGGAACGGAGAAGCCTCGGATTCTTTATCGACTACTAGATCTCTTACTGGTTGTTCGTTCGGCTGACCCTGGACTATGGAAACTAGCTGATCATTTTGCAATCTAAGATTGGGAACATCAAAAAGGAGCAACCCATAATAGGCTTTGCAGAGATCCGCATTCTGTGGATCATCTCCTTTTCGCGTTGCAAAGACCAGTGCCTGTGGAAAACAGATTAAACAGCTGAGATTGACTCCAGTATGTATTACCTCACCTCCTTTATGAGCAAGCCTCCTAAATTGTATCCAATAAATATGATCGGTCGACGGCGACTTGTCTATCGGGTCGTGAGCTATGGTATCTCATATTGCTGAGCCTTGGACACAGCACCTCCCGAAAGCTTTTGACAGACTCTAGAAAGTTGTTTCCCAGGTCCGCAATTGACGGTTTTGAATCATTTCTACTCAACTTTGCGTCGTAGCCATACACCAGAACTCGAATATTTGGTATGTCTTGAGGAAGGAAGTCACGCAACCACACCTTATAGCTGTCGCGCGCTTTCCAAGCGCCAATTGCATGCTTCCGTGGCCGGGACGGCAATCACACTGAAATGAACCAACATGGATTAGCGCAAGCCGAGATCATGCAACGCTGATGCGGGGACATTTACTCGACATTTCCACCTCCTTGACTCTTGTAGAGCGGGGCCATGCCAAGGAAGTCGTGATCGTATCATATCCTACTCCTATTTTACATAGGTGGTTGCGTAGTCCAAGAGTCGCGGGGTATTCACGTGACTTTGACCGCATACCAACAAGAATGGCTGTGCTGAGTTGTGGTGGCTGTGTAGGCCATGTCGCCTCACAATGTCGAATATCCAAGCCTCCTTTCCATTCCACATTTTGAAATGCTTGTAATATTATCTTCATCAATCTCTCAACTCAATTCGATATGATTCAAATAGGAGTATATCAATTCATTGAGGTTTCTATATTCTAGCTACCCTTCCGTTAGCTCCTAAGATCAGCAAGAACAATATCACTTTTGCACTGAATGCGCAACATATGCTTGGGCACAGCGATAACTAGCGACTACTCTATTTGTCGTGCATATCTAACATTCACATCAGATTGAAGTATCAAAAAGAGTAACGATGGAACCCATTGGGCTCGCCACCGGACTCACAGGCTTGGCTGGCCTCTTTAGTGTATGTCTGGATATTATCGACAAGGTGGATTCTTACAAAGACTTTGGATTCGAGTCACGTTTAATTATCGCTCAGTTTGAGGCCGACAAGCTCCTGTTTACTCAATGGGCTCAAGCTGTTGGCATAAGCGAAGATAACCACGGAAATAATTGCTCAAACTTCATTATTAATACCGAGATAACTGAGGTCGTGCGAAAGATCCTATTTAGTATCCAGGAGATCTTCAGCAAGACAAGTAGTACGATGCCCAATCTGCAGTCTGTAGTGGATACCGGTCCAAATTCTTTACCAGATGGAGTTCTTTTTCTCAGAGGCATTAAAGATGATAAAGTAGTAGCCCAAAGTTCCGAAGGAGCGCTTTCAAAGAGGAGCAGGATCGTGTGGAGCCTAAGAGGCAAAGAAAAACTTATAAACCAAGTTCAACAGTTTGGAGCTTTGGTCGAAAGATTACACAGATTGGTACCATTAGAGGGAGCTAAGGGACTAGTTAATGTGCGCAAAGATAAATTGGGACATGATATAAACTTGGGAGAGGGTATGTGCTTCTTCCTGCCTGAATGCAACGAATTCTGATCGGCATAGAAAAAGCTACTTGGTTCTCTAATTCCCAACGACTATTGTTCGAAATGGAAAAGCAGATCGAACGTAAGACTTTAATTCTAGTTAATAGTTACAGAGCTTTGCTAACGGTTAAAGACGAGAGAAGGAAAGAGTTGGGCAATTGGCTTGCTGCGTCTTGGACCAACAACGATTATTGCAATTTGATTCAGAGGAAACTCGACGGCACATGCGGATGGATCCTAATTCGACCTGAATTTTCTAGCTGGTTATCTTCTGACTTCCCATCGGCGGCAGCAAAGATTTTGTGGATCAATGGTCCGGCAGGGCATGGAAAGACGATTTTATGCGCAAGTGTAGTTCATTATTTGACGACGACGCTAGAGTCTCCACTTGCATACTACTTCTGTTCGTCGGATTCTGAAATTCGACGAGACCCTTCGAGTATAGTGAGGTCCTGGATATCTCAAGTAATATCATGCAATCGAGATGCATTCGAGATTGCCTGTAGTAAATGGGAGGCGAAAGACGGAATTAACGCATCACAGACAGATATTTTCGAGCTTTTTAAATCCATCGTTCAACATGTTCCGAACTGCACATTTATCGTAGATGGACTCGACGAGTGTGTGTGGGCGGAAGAGAACTGGAGATCTAATAATGGCAATTCCCCAGTATCATTTTTCGAGTCTCTTAAGCATGCAGTTGCAAAGACGAATACTCGAATCCTGATTCTTAGTCGCGATGAGCCCGAAATTAGACATGGCTTTTGTGCTGTCTTGCCTAATAATAGCCATTTATATTTGACGGAGTACAAAATCTGCCTAGATGATGTCCGGCCCGACACCATGTTATTTTCTCGAAGTGTTGTTGACAAAAAATTGGGAAATAAAAGTGAAACACTCAAACACGAGCTGTCACAGCAGATGGTTGATCGATGCGGAGGAATGTTTCTGTGGGTAAAGATGTTAGAGAAAGATCTTCGTAGTTGGAAGAACAAAAAGCAACTCGAAGAGACTATTAAACACGCTCCTACGGCACTGGCCCGATTATACGACCGAAGCTGGATGAAGATTTTGCACCTTTCAGACAAAGATAGACTTCGCGCATTTTCCATTTTGCGATGGGCGGCATTTGCATTGCGACCTCTCACAATTCTGGAAATTACTGAAGCTCTTAGTATTATAGATGACGACAACTGTGAAGAGCTTTTAGTCGATGACTTGCCGGACGCCATTGATAATGACTACATTAGTAGCGAAATTCTGGGTCTATGTGGGTCATTGCTAGAGACCCAAAAATTGGCGATAACGCAGGATCCGGGCTTTATGACAATACATCTAACGCATTTTTCGGTAAAACAGTATATCCTTTGCAATATGCCAGCTCAAGGAGAAATACTTATAAGTAATGAACGAATATGTAGCTCTGCTGAAATGTTTCAATGCAATATACTAGCGAAATTGTGTCTCCGGTACTTGAATTTCAGAAGCGTGTGGGATGAACCTCTCGAATTGAAAAGCGGACCAGTTGTAGGACTGTTCCGAGATTATGCCGCGGGACTATGGCATCACCATCTCCAAGAGAGTGCATCAAATTATAGCGAGGTAATCGAATTAGCCAATACTTTATTTAGCTCCGAGAATGGAAACTGGGAATCATTGAAAAAGTGGCTCGACAATAATGAAGAAAAATCGGACACACAGGAATTTCAGAAGCAAGCTACCTCGACCAGTCCACTACTCTATGTCTCTCTTTTTGGGCCGCGAGAAACCATTAAATACCTTCTTCAACAAGGAAAAGTAAGTGTTAATGATACCAACGAACTTAAACAAACAGTATTACAAGCAGTAGCTACTAGGGGTCGGACTTTGACAGTGAAGCTGCTTCTCGAGAATAGTGCCGATGTGACTATTGCAGACAACAATGGATGGACACCATTAAACTTAGCTTCATATAGTGGATATGCTAAGGTGGTTGAGCTGCTTCTTGAAAATGGGGCCGATGTGACTATTGCAGACAACGATGGATGGACACCATTAAAGTCAGCCTCAGGCAATGGACATGCCGAAGTAGTCAAGTTGCTTCTTGAAAATGGGGCCGATGTGACTATTGCAGACAACGATGGATGGACACCATTAAAGTCAGCCTCAAGCAATGGACATGCCAAAGTGGTTAAGTTGCTTCTTGAAAAAAGAGCCGATATAACAATCGCAAGCAATAATGGATGGACACCATTAAACTCAGCCTCAAGCAATGGACATGCCGAAGTAGTCAAGTTGCTTCTTGAAAATGGGGCCGATGTAGCTATCGCAAACAACAATGGATGGACACCATTAAACTCAGCCTCAGGCAATGGACATGCCGAAGTAGTCAAGTTGCTTCTTGAAAATGGGGCCGATGTGACTACCGCAGACAGCGACGGATGGACACCATTAAAGTCAGCTTCATATAGCGGACATACTAAGGTGGTTAAGCTGCTTCTTGAAAATGGGGCCGATATAGCTATTGCAGACAACGACGGATGGACATCATTAAACTTAGCTTCGAGCAATGGATATGCCGAAATGGTCAAGTTGCTTCTTGAAAATGGGGCCGATATAACAATAGCAAGTAATAGTAGGTGGACACCATTAAAGTCAGCCTCAGGCAATGGACATGCCAAAGTGGTTAAGCTGCTCCTCGAAAATGGGGCCGATGCGACTATTGCAAACAACGATGGATGGACACCATTAAACTCAGCCTCAGGCAATGGACATGCCGAAGTGGTCAAGTTGCTTCTTGAAAATGGGGCCGATGTAACTATCGCAAACAACAATGGATGGACACCATTAAAGTCAGCTTCATATAGTGGACATGCCGAAGTGGCCAAGCTGCTTCTTGAAAATGGGGCCGATATAGCTATCGCAGACAGCGACGGATGGACACCATTAAACTTAGCTTCGAGCAATGGACATGCCGAAGTAGTCAAGTTGCTTCTTGAGAAAGGAGCTAAGGCGGACTGCAAACACTCTAAGAATGGCCGGACCGCTCTATCCTCTGCAGCGGGTGGAGGTTTTGAAGCAGTCGCTAAATTATTGACAGCAGAGGCCGGTGTAGATTGGAACTCAAAAGATACCATCGGGCGAGCGCCGTTATCATATGCAGCCAGCAGCGGGCATGAAACTCTAGTCGCCATGCTTCTTGATAATCAATGCGTTGTCCCCGACCTTAAGGACCATTACGGTGCGACCCCGTTGTCCTTGGCTGCGCGAAGCTGTCATGTAGATGTGGTCAAGCTGCTGCTAGCTACTCATTGCGTTGACCTCAACTCTCAAGATTCGTTTGGACGTACTCCCCTATGGTGGGCCGGGAATACTGACACCGCCCAAGCTTTGCTTGAATATGCAGGAAGGAGAGGTATATCAATGCGTGAGAGCGTCACGCGTATAGCGGCAAGCTCAACTCCTAACGATGAAGAGGCTAGATTATGCGATGTTTGCATGTTGGGCATTCAGGAAAAGGATGCATATTATAATTGCAGTATCTGCAACGGAGGAGATTTTGACATCTGTTCGGAGTGCTATGGGATTGGAGGGCGTTGCTTGGAAATCGGTCACAGTTGCGTAAAGAAAAAAGATGGATAAGAGCTGCTAAGTAGCTTGATTCTCCCCGAACAAGGCACGAGCGTCTGCCCTACCCGTATATAAGAAGAACCCATCCACTTCTGTACCGAACCGTGCCCCAGCGTGTACAAACTGCAAGCGCGGTCCTTCCTGGAAAGTTCTTGAAGATCCACTCCCCAAGGTTTGCCCTCTCTTCTGTATGCCAGCAAGTGCTGCTCGTCTAGCTCTGACCTCCGACTATGCTTCTCCACACATATGTTCCTGCTTCTCATCTTTTTAACTCCTCCATCATTATCGCTGAGTACAATATGACTGTCGTGTATACCACGGTCGTCGTGATTGCTGAAGAGCCCAACATCTAGTGGTACAAGAAGATCGGCATATGTCACGTTGATGCCCTCGCCCGACTAGATGCGAGCTGGGATGGGATGGCAAATGACGGCTGAAGCCAGTTAAAAGTAACTTATGCTGCTCTGTTGACTTAACCGTAAAGTCCTCGATCTTCAAATTATAGCCAATGCCTTGGATGAGTTGAGTAGGCCATCACAACCATCCCGGATCAATGCTATAAAAGAGTGGCGGTGTAGAGAGTGTGGGTAGAGTGTGATTTTGGTCAGCGTTGTAAGGATAGCTTCAGGTGACCTCCCTTGTGGTTGGCAGTCTGGCAAGTCTGCATCTATCGTCGTGAACACAGAATGCGCCAGTGAAGGTATTTAATCCTTGGGAGGGGCGGCGATGACTCAGGGTCTTTGGTGAAAAGGATAGTGTGACTTAGGGTAGTGCTAATAAATTTCTTGTAGATAGATCTTTGCCGAAGGCGCCTCCTAGACTTTGGGCTGTTAAAGGACAAGTTCTCTGTTGTAAGCGAGCCTACAGAGCCTGAGGCCCCCAGTATCACGGCCCTGGCCCTATCTCGCTTAGAGCCCCTTGGGGCTCGGCCGCTGACACCACAGGGCCTCGTTTCCACTGGCCTCAGGCCAGCATCCTGTATATAAAGCACTCCTTTCCTTCCCTTCTTCTATCTGTAGCTTGTTCTCTTCGTTATAACAATCGATAGTCGTTTATACCTTTGAGTCCTTCTTCCTGATCTACGGATCGAGATCCCTGTTCGCCTTGAGTTGTTACAAGAAGAGAATTTCGGAGTAAAAGCTATTACCCTAAGATCTTCAAACAACTGGTTAAGATCTCCTACAGTATTAGCTCTATGTAAGTGCAATTCAAGCTGACGGCTCAATTTAATGCCCGTCGTGGTTTAGTTGGTTAAGGTAGCGCAAGATTTCAATTCAAAACATCGACGTGAGATTTGTTTGGTAGCTGGGCAATTTTCACGCTAACCCAAAAGTCGCTTGAAAATGGTGTATGCACCATTTTCAAGTGACTTTTGGGTTAGCGTAGGCACGGCTCTCGGCGAAGCATAACTTTCACAAGCTACAATATCGCTGTGAATTTTTAAACTTACATCGCTACAAGTTTCATATCGAAAGAAGAGACGACAATTTACCACATTCTACTTACCAGCAACCAAGTATCAAGTACACGGCGTTGCTACAAGTCGAGTGGTTCCACAGCAACCCTTTTCTTATGGCGGGTTACCTGCTTTTTCGGCCTTACTGCACCAATTTGTTTCCCGTTCCACTTCGTTTCAGAGCATTCATCTTAGCGCAAAACCATTCGATTCAAGCATATTACTGCGAACTCTATAAATCTTGTGACTGTAACCTGATAATCGGATGCAATATCTTTGGATTGTATTAAATAAATGCCAAAGTCACCATTCCTATTTGGTAGGTCCAATTTAGTCTAGACTTTGAGGGCCACAGCTCGTCATCTATATAATACGGTAAATAGGTGTGGAATAGGGCATAAGCATTTGATTGTGGAGCCAACAGGACAATAGGTTTGGCCGTTCCACAGACCTTCTCCTCGTCTGGTAAAATTCTCTCATTAACAACGAGGCTGAGTTATTGTTGGGATGGGTCTTACCTTCCACGGGGCAAAAGGCGTAGCTCTACTCTGTAGGCCACGCTCTTGCTCTTGATGGATATGGTAATAATTGTTGTTGTATTAGGTTCTACTCTAGATTCTACAAAATGGGGGTTGTGCGGACCACATGGCTTTAGTGGGTCATACGCGGATCCGTAAAACCCCTACTTCCTACAGTTAATGACCAAGTGAAATTCTTGTTGTGCAATTCAAGGCGAAGTTTATCTCTCCCTCCAAGCCCTGTTCAGCTCTCTTTTTTATTCATAGATTTCAGTCCTCGAAGCACAATATCTGTCTCCGTGGCTGAGCTATCTCTATCCCCAATCGAAGGCTACCCGAAGCTGGCAGGCCATATGGGAACATATACTGATCGCGCAATATACCATCGATTCGGCAGCCTCAATTCTCAAAATTTATCCTACCTCCAACCAGAGTTAACGCACCTTGAGCGGAAACCTCGCCATTTTGAAGCTGCTGGCCATGCATCTGCGGAAAGGAACCGTTCCAATTATTCATAAGATTGGTATTGGCTAAATAACTCCGTATTCAAAGAAGCAGTAAGAAATTGAAAACTGCGCACGCGATACGTGGCAAGCTGAAAAAGCAGAGTCAGGTTTTCAGACCTCATGTCTGCTGGCGAGGCTGACAACTCGCGCAATAGATGACGCGGTAATTCAGCAATCTATCATCAGCCGCTTAGCCGATCCAACCCGACACAACCTCCGATCTGTACAAAACTGGCTTGAGCGACCAACATAGAGAATCTTGCATTGGTTAGGAAAAGGCAGAGATACCCGGGGAGCTTTCTAATGGGCCACCAAGTCATGACATAGATCTTCTTGCGATTAAATCGAACGAAGATAACGACGCCTTTCTACATGGTTCGGCCAAAAGTTTATATCCTGGTTTCATCACATTTTCCGGCATCGGATAAAGAAAGCAGGCGAGATAGAATCCGGAATTTCTTCGTACGAGGATAAAACCTTGCGTAAATATACATTGCATATTATAACCGTTATTGCTTTTTCGCTGCCGATATTAGCTATTGTAGCTTTGTATTATGTGAGTGCGATGAATGCTCGGTTGGGTCTTATGGTGCTTTTAACAGTTGTGTTTGCGGCTTGCTTGTCATTTTTCACACAGGCTACAAACGGTGGGATCTTTATTGCTCCTTCAACGTGGGTTCTTTTTTTTGCGGGTTACAGTTTAATTGTAACCGACAGATTTGATTATAGTTTCGAAGCTGTGCAGGTAGTATTTATTTCGACCAATAACGGAATGAGCTCTGCCAACGCTTGATATAAGGCTTTGGAAAGTCGATAAGATCATTACAAGGAGAATAATGTGACGGCTGAAATGGAGTGTGGGATGTGTAAGACTCTGTGGGGCAATGAGATAGACATGGAGGGGTTCATCATATTAACAAAGTTTAATATCCTAACGCATATGTGAATGTATAGTTGACTCAAAGAAACCATGGTGAGATGTACGGGAAAGGATCTCGTACAAAACAGCGGTCACTGTCAGAGCTCAATCTAAGAGCAGATACCATGGCGTACCATCCTAGCCACGATTTGCTCTGGAACTCTCTTGGTTTGAGCCGTCGGCATTAGACCTGGTCTGACGAGCAGCCTCCTCCTTCGCCCTAATGTCCGCATTAACCTTGGCATCGTTTGCAGCGGCCTTTTTATCGCGCTCTTGTTTCCGTGCAGCGGCGTGTGCTTTCTCGTCTGCGATAGAGCTGTTAGTATTAACTCATATAGAAAAGAAGTTCTGACTGAAAACCTTTAGTCTTCTTCGGTAGGATAGGGCTTGCCCCTCCGAACCCAGCAAACTTCAGGATGCTATGCTCATGTATAGTCTCGGCACCGAGAATGACTTCCCATGGAAGGGAATCACCATTAATGACATGGAAGACAGTAGTGAAGATTTTGCGGAAGCGTTTGCCTTTCCACCGGAGGACAAGCGTGCCTATTGATATAAGCTGCTCACCGTTAAGACAGGTGCAGATGGGCTCGCTATAGATGATCACTTTGTCGGACATGTGGAGTCTATGGACAGTTTGGAGTGTGATGAGGTTGTGGACTTCGCATCCGGTGTCGAGTCTCATCTTGGACTCAACGTAGTCATTTATGTGTAGGGAGAAAATCTTGACAGTCTTTAGAAAAGGGTCGCTAGGTTCCTGAGATTGTTAGCCCGTCGCCTTTGGCTATGTAGAAGCAGTCTGAAATTTGCATACTTTGTTTTTGCAAACTCTTTTCATCTGCTTCCATGCTATTGTTGTTGCCCTAGACAGCTTTTCAATAGATAACGTGGATGGGGTTGTGCCTGAGATTGAAACAGGTAAAGGGGCAAGGCGTCCTGTTGTGGACCCTATAAGGCTTGTATCATTCACCATGTTGATTGAACAGCGATTGAGGAGAAAGTGCAGCTCTCGGGATGGAAGATTGAACGACTCACGTTGTTATTTAAGTTTTAAGCAAGAAGAAAAGGATGCTACACAGGCGTTAACCATAGCATGGGCCGAAGTCGGGAATTCATACGAGAGACTTACCACAAAGTCCATCATCATCCCCTTGTTATGCTTGTCGTGATGTCCCGAATCCCGTCAAAGTAGGCGGTAGACATTTGACCACCTACCGCCAACCCGAATAGGAATGGCCCAAAATTGTGAGGCTCTACCAGGGCTAGAATAGCATGACGTGACAGGGATCTGCTGCAGCCGCTTTCGTTATCAGGTAGGCGGTCGATACTGTACTGGACAGTGATATGCTGGACAGGACAGTGATGTACTGTACAGGACAGTGATGCTTGGTCGGTGCATTAGTCCGTGCGCATGTTCTACAATACCCCGCTCGTCGGAACAATCCGCGGTTAACACGCGATACCAAATTGAGAGGGCGGCTGCAGGCATCTGTGCCAAGCGAAGAGACTAGGGCGTAGCTCTTTCGCTAATGCTTCCTGATACGGCCAGACGAGGAGATCCACAAATGCACGGAAGCTTCTTGTTCCTGCTTGACAGGGTTTTTGGAATGTGAGGCCGGAAACTGCGGGGTGATCATCGGCAGCTCTCCACAAGGATGTTGCATCGTCGCAGGGTACAGTCTACCGTCCACCTGAAATGGTATAGTGTAGGCTTGGGAGGCGACAAGGCGGGCTGACGCATGACACCGCACACTTCGATTAAAAGGTGAGCCTACCTGAAAAGGAGGACCACACATATGGCATTCATCTTGTTTGTTTTGATCCTCCAAACATGGCAGCAAAACGGAGCTATGAATTTGTTGACTTGAGTGATCCCACGAAACGGCAAAGACAAAGTGGCCGTACAGGTCGCTGCCAAGGCACAGGGAAATACGGCGAAGTGTCGAAACGTGCAAACGATTTGAAGAAAGGTTTAGGTGCCTGTTGGAGGTGTCGATACCTTAAGAAAATCGCAAGCACCCCTGCACCACTGTTAAGCCAAGTCGGGATGTCACGTGTTAATTTCTACAGTGCGACGGAGAAGATATTTGCCTTGAATGCCAACGAAACTCTGGTTTTTGGGGGCTTCATCCAAATCTGGGATGTCGAAGGGGTAAATTGACAATTTTGGCCGATTTTCTATTCCCTGGTTAATACAGTCTCGCCCGCAGTTCAGTATATATGCTAACACACATAGACTATCCATCCCCGCCAGACCCAGGCTTGACTGAAAATTACGCCCACCCATCTGTTTCTGAACTTTTATCCTTAGCTAGAATAAATATTAAGCGACTCTCTGCGAAAGGGATACTTAAACCCGGGCTCTATTCTTACCTTCTTGATCTGATTGAGGAAGATATTACAATAACCGACAGTGACGTATAATATCCTTCTTCGTATACCAACCTAGCTAACTGCCATAGCTGCTCATTTCTCCAGCTTTTGAGTACCTCTCAGCATCTCTCCAGTTTTGTGATGCCTTGACCGAAGGCCAGAATATTGCCTTTTCCTTGGATCCAACCAAACTAATCCAGACGATGAGAACCTCAATCTTCAAGGTCCTTCAACAACTTGACAAGGTTATGCGCAAGAAGACTAATCCCACCGAGACACTTAATATCATGTTTACACTATGTGTGATTACAATAGGCGCTGAGGTTAGGCTGGAATGTTTTACGCGAGCTGGATATAATCCTGGCTCTCTCGAAGAACTTTGCCAATCAGTGCAAACAAAATGGCATGACACTGTAATTGCACTTTTCTCTGCCTGTAAAGATCTGAAGGTCTCCGGGGATATCAAAGAGAGCATTTTTGAAGTCACTAATTGGAAGTTAGAATATGGTAAGTCAAGCTGTCCGGAATTTTTATCACATACTCTAATAAGTCAACGCAGTTGAGTTACTAGCAGACCAAGCAGCACAGTATCAGAGCCCACATACTACCACCACACTGGGGATTGAAGGCAGACTCTTGTGGAAACTTACGACGCTGCACGCAAAACTCTTTACTGCGTGTGCAGAGGGGAACAAAGAACTAGTACGGTCATTGCTAAACAAAGCACCTCGGATTCGCACGGAGAGTAGGGCTGGATGGAGCGGACTGCACTGGGCAAGCAATAATGGTCACACGTCAATCCTAGGCCTATTAGTGGAAAAGGGGGAAAGTATTTCCCTTCAAGATATTAATGGGTGGGACCCACTTTTCGCTGCTGTACGAAATAAACAAGACGGCATAACGTTGATGCTCCTTGACCATGGGGCGCATATCGATGCAGAAACTGGGAGCGGTTCCACAGCCCTGCATCAAGCCGTTGAACGTGGACATGTGTCTACCATATATCTTCTTCTCGATCGAAGTGCGAGTATAAACAAAACAAACGGACGCGAGGAGACTGCGTTACATCTTGCAATAGCAGGCAGAAACCCAGAAATCGTGGAAATCTTGGCAAGGAAGGGGGCAGATCTCAATTCGTACAATATATTTGGAGAGACAGCACTACATCTGGCCGCCGCAAAGGGACTCGTTGCATTGGTTGGGATATTGGTCGACCATGGCGCGGAGCTTGATGCAAGAGATGGCTTTGATGCTACTCCACTCCACAAAGCAGTAGGGAATAGGCATGAAGTAGCGGTCAGCCTACTCATTCGAAAGGGTGCCAATATTGAATCGACGAATAGGCATCGAGAAACACCAATACTCGTGGCTGCTAAAAGCGGGTACGCGGCCGTTGTACAACTATTGCTCGGGACTGGCAAAGTCGATATCGATTCGCGAGATAACTACGGCCGAATGCCGCTATCGTGGGCTGCCGGGAATGGCTACGTAGACGTAGTGAAGCTGTTGCTTGACACTAACAACGTTGATGTCGACTCACAAGACAACGATGGCCGGACGCCGCTATGGTGGGCTGCTGAGAATGGCCACACAGACATAGTGAAGCTGCTACTTGACACTAACAACGTTGATGTCGACTTGCGAGACGACTACGGCCGGACACCTCTATGGCGAGCTGCTGAAGATGGTTACGCAGACGTAGTAAAGCTACTACTTGACACTAATAACGCCGATGTCGACTCGCAAGACAACTACGGCCGGACGCCGCTATTGTGGGCTGCAAAGAATGGCCACGCAGACGTAGCGAAGCTACTACTTGATACTAATAACGCCGATGTCGACTCGCAAGACAACTATGGCCGGACGCCACTATGGTGGGCTGTTAAGAATGGCCACGCAGATGTCACAAAGCTACTACTTGACACTAACAACGTTGATGTCAACTTGCAAAACGACTATGGCCAAACGCTGTTGTCGCAAGCTGCTATGAATGGCCATTCAAACGTAGCGAAGCTGTTACTTGACACTTACAACGTTGATATCAACTTGCGAGACAACTACGGCCGGACGCCGCTATGGTGGGCTGCTGAGAATGGCCACACAGACATAGTGAAGCTGCTGTCCTAAACAGGCGAAGTCGACGTTAATGCTGAAGGATGTGTACCACTACAGTACTGCTCTCCATGTCCCTCAGGGTCATATGTTGACTTCATTTATCAAGATCTGTCCAGACATGCTTCTCTATAGTGGGCAACATCGGCCATGTGCAGGTTATACTGCCATACTCTGTCCCACCCTAGTTGGGAGGACCTAAGATTTATATTGAGACAAGTGCGGCACAAGCCACGAAGAAGCATCCAGAAGAAAAGACAAGCGCTGCAAACGCTCTTTATGTATTCACTGATGGTAGCAGTATCAATGGTGAAATAGGCGCGGCAGTAACTTCGCCAATGCCTAGAAGGATGACGAAAGCATACATGGGGGACACGCAACATCTACGGTCTATGCAGCCGAGCCTCAAGGAATTAGGCTGGCTTTTCATTATGGCCCTTCATTATGGCCCTAGCAGACTTGAATCGAGGACACCGGAGAGAGAAATTGATCATGTATACAGACAATCAAGCAGCGATCAGGACATATGGTAACCCACTAGGCTAATCTAGGGCATATATTATTGGGGGCATTGTGAGTTTGACAGACTGGCTTCTATCTAAAACTATATACACATATTTTCATCAAGAAGCGCTTTGCAGGTGACCTTCAATCCGTCGCCCACTATGGTAGCAACTTCGCGCCAACCTTCTAGCATCATTATACCTTCATCCTCCCTCGTGCTCAGCTTCATCTATTCCGCGATCCTAAATTGCCCAAGGATCCGCGTCTCTTCCATATACCTTATGGCTTTAGCGGCTGCTTTATGCTCGTTCAATATTGCCCGCAGGTCGCTTTGTCCCCGGGATTCTGGATAGCTCTTGGCCCTTAAATCTCCTGCTTTTCAGCGGCGCATGCATTACGGTCTGTCTACCCTCGCCACAGATGCATTGTGGGTCGATTACTCCTGGAATTCCCCTCTAATGTAGAAAGCATTTCAGTCAGATCTTCTTTGTGCGCAGTTGGATTAGTGTAGTGCTGTGCTTTTTACTACGGTTCTCGTGCAACCGTAATACTTTGTGCGTAGGTCTGGGAATATGTCTGTAACTAGCTCTTCCTCGGGTCTCTATAGTCCAGGTATACTCTTATTTTTCATATGCCTTCTTTTTGATCCATGTTTTGATAGTAGATTGTAGCGGGTACAGTCTAGCCGGTTGCGCGGCTCGGTTTGCGGCACATGTTTGCTCTTTTGCCTTCCACCCGGTGGCCTCTTTTCCTGCGATATCTGCTTCTTTATTCCCTAAAATATCTGTGTATGCTGGCACGCAATGGCGACATGCCCAATATTGCGCTTTCCAGCATAGCCGCAGACTAAGCTGCTGGATTTGAAAGAGGCTAGAGTCACTGTATGATTTAGGATCTCTGTTCTTAAAAAAGCTGGTTTACTATTCTCTCTGAAAATGGAACAATGACAAAGGCGCCTTTCCCTGGCTATAAATCGTGTTGGATTGCATGTACATAGTTTCACGCGTTCCATCAGGTGATTCAAATTACGGGGATTGTGGGTCTCCTACCACCTATATATCTACCTGGCCATACGCCGTAGCTTAGAACAATCAATCAACGAATACCAGAACCACACCAGCAAGAGCGTGGTCACAGCCACTACACCTTTTACTACGTGGTAGGTATTCCGACAATAAGCGTTCTTCTCAATTCCATTTACAACAGATAAATTCTGTAGGCCTTGCTGTTCCCGTCACTACCACTACAATGTATTGATAGGTTTAGCCACTCATGATCATTACCACCCTGGTCCTGTGAGTTGGCACAGATCTAAGGTGGCCAGACATACATTACCTTGATCCGCTGCTTATCGATATAAGTCCTGTACGTCGAAGTAAAAATATATAACAATACTTGGTTGTCAATTGACTCCTAACATTATTTGTGTAATACAGCTTGTTTAACTGTTAACTGGGAGATATTTTGGTGCACCGGTAACTATTTAAAACTACATATATAAAAGGCTCGATTGAGCGTTAACCGGGCTTGTTTTAGCAACTCTACCTTACTAAAAAAAAACCCTCTTACGCCGGTCCAGAATTAATATAATAAACACACAACTTGTTTAAGCAAACAACACTTTCGAAACGTTAAGTCATTTATATTTGTAACAGCACAAGTAAATCACGCGTTAGATAAAGGTATCACGTATTCCACAAGCGAATTGAACTTTTTTCTGTCTCATCACAGTGTTCCCAATGATTCCAATGATCCACTTATGTAATCCCTACTTGTGACAACAGTCAGGTGACCGCATTCCCCAAGTCCTTCAGGTTCTCAGTGTAGCCTAGCTACTGAGCCTCGCTCCTTCAGTACAAGGATCGCAATATTTAGAAGCTCGTTATTGCTTTAAACCTGTTCTCCATGGCCCTTTTACTCGCTGAGCTCTCTGGTGAGAATAATTCAAAGCCATGCGGGACCCCAGGGTACAGGTGGAACTCAGTGCTAATGTTGTCAGCAGCAAGTCGGGCGATGAACTTGACGTCCTCATCTAGGAAGAGGTCCAACTGGCCAACATCCATATAGGTTGGTGGCAGCCCTTTAACGCTCTCGGCCCGCGCAGGGGCAGCGTATGGAGACACGCCGTCCTTGCCCGCCTTGTCTCCCAATAGTGCCGTCCAGCCAGTGAGGTTGTCAACACTGCTCCAGATGTTCAATGAATCGGCGGTCGGATTGGCCGTTGTGTTGCGATCGTCGAGCATGGGATAGATGAGAATCTGTTTGGCGAGCGGCGGGGAGAAGGCTTGGTCTCGAGCCATCAATGCCACGCCAGCCGCAATTCCGCCCCCGGCGCTTTCGCCCATGATAGCAATCCGACTTGGGTCGATATTGAGGCCGATGGCTTGCTGTTGAAGCCACGTAAGGCCAGCGTAGCAATCCTCAACTGGTGTAGGGTGTGGGTATTCGGGCGCTAGACGATAGTCGACAGAGAATATTGGGACACTGGTATTTGACACCAAGGTCTTCACCATTTTAGCGAACAGTTTCACATCCCCCAAGATCATTCCACCGCCGTGACAGTGGAGAATGGCAGGACCGGGACTTGTACTGGCCGTTTTCTTTTCATACTGATATACTGAAATAGAATTGCCATCCTTGGCTGTTATTTTGTGATGGATTTCTTCCACGTCGTCCGGGGGTGGTATTGACGCAAGCAAAGCACCGAAGCCGCCTTCAGCTGCAGCACGTCTTGACGCCACGTCGTGTGCAGGGAATTTTGGTGCAAGTGACATCATTGCGATCAAGGGCTCAATAGTCTTGCGGTATTCCGGATCAAATTGAAGAGGCATGCTGGACTCAGTCAAAAACTGCTGTTGGGCTCGATGGTGACCTGGAAAATGGTTCAAGTCCTACGCGATAACTTTTTGCTGCACGAATTGGAGAGGTTAAATGACTAGACTTGTCAGTGACTACAACTCCGTAAGATATTTTTGAAGATGGCAGCTTGCGTTTCTTTGTTAGAATGAGATGTAGACCAGTAAAAACGGGTTAAACTCATTATTGGTGGAGGTGGCAGGAACCACCTTTATATATAATACAGCAAAGCGGAGAAAGCGGAGTATAGATCGTTTCGAGTTTTGACATTCTGGTTGTGAGGCACCCTATGAAAAGCTGTATTACTAGGTGTCACAACTAGAGCTTAAGAATTTTTTGCAGGCCAGCACAACAGGGGTCAGCTCGGAATCGCGGAGCAATGAATCTCCATTAAATCAGGTACAAGTACTCGCCCGAGCGTTTTCTGGTACGAAGTACTTTCGTACCCGCTCCCTGGATCTTCCCAAGGAACTTATGGACCTTGCCTGTCAATTCTAGAGCAGTGCCAACGTTGGAGACTAGGGCTATAGCAACTCAGGGTACTGATTTCAGGGATCTGGCCTACTGTTGCAAGTAATTAAGTGGAGTGCTTGGCGATACCCTTTTGAGTAAATTTTCGGCTGGTGACCTCCGTACCGCATGGTCCTCCGCCGGCCCGGAGGAAGCCAGTGAGGTGAAGGGCTTATTTTATTAAATAAACGAGAGGACGACACTTTCAAATGGTACTCTACATGCAGTATCTCCACAAAATTGGATTCCAAATCATTTTTATGCTGAGCTGCCCATTCCGTGCATAAACCTTAAGTTCCCGTAGTCCAGTACCAAATTATTGAAGCTCTAGGATAATCTAGTGGTATATACATGTAACCAACTAATCAAAAGCTTCGATCACCTATTAGAATTTTTTAGGTGTGACAGGCTCGTTGTTGACAAAAAAGGTGGCCTCTAGTACCTTAAGCGAAGTCACTATGGCACAACCCCTAGAGGAAACAAAAGCTTAAGTACGCAATCACCTAGCCTCGATTTTGTTCTGTGTCTTGGCATCACATGAGATTTTCTAATGCACCAAGATGTCAGAAATAAGGGGTATTAGGCTAGAGGATCTGCGAGGGTATCACGGCGATAGAATGCAGGATTGTAGCGGCGTTACGGATGATGATGTTATCTACAGTTCTAAGCCGTAAATATATGTGTGACAGAGATTTTCTAGCTCCTTGGCTTACGTAAGTAGGACACGGGCTATGAAGCTATAGAAAATCTCTTACCTTAATATCACGCTGGAGAACCATAGAATATGATATCTGTACCACTCCCAATTGAACCAGTAGCTATTACTGTGATACCCTCGCAGATCCTCTGTTTGATCCTGTATATAACAGCTCCTATTCTTGACAAACCGTGATATAATGCCTCGTCTGCACAACGATCTTAGTGCCAACCACAGTCCAATAACGATGTCTAAATTCGGCAAACAGAACAGATTACTCGAGCAGCGAGGGGTCACTAATGAACGGTCCCTGCAAAAATGCTCTTCGTTCTGCAATCCGCCAATCTTCGCGCCCATCAAACTTGCTCTTAACTAGCTTATCCTCGAATCTGCCCCATGCTGTCAAGATCTTGCCCTCGAGAGGCCCAGTGCCAAAGTGTATGGCTCTACTGTAAGTTGTGGCATCTGCTGTCTTTTCGCCCGTGATCTCGATGAGCTGTGTAGTGAGTGCGTGCTGTGTCGTTAAAGGCCCCAGCATGCCCTGCAGTTTCTCCTGGATAGCAAGAACACCGCGGAGGAGGCCGACAGGCTCAGGGTAATTGGCAATAACGTCTTCTGTAAATACTTTCGAGAGAAGGCTCCAGTCTTTGAGGTCTAAGGCGATTGAGTAGCGTGCAGTCACGTTGCGGATGAGTTCGTGATCAGTGGTAGGAGGTTGCATCGTGATTGTTTCTGTTGAGTAAGCTGCGTTGACTTCCGATCTGATTAGATGACTATTTCTGAGGTTGATGAGATATTGATAAACTGACAATAGCAGAACTTTAATCTATATCGCCTAAAATTAGGCGATTGCGGCAGGTGGATTCAGTTGGAGACACTTACTCGCTAACAAATGCAGAAGGGCTCGGCAGATCAAAAGTTCACCGAACTACGGCGGAACTACTGAGGAAGAAAGCATTAACAAATGCTGCTCGGCCCGGAGTGAAATGGCAGCGATTGGGGTAGAGTGGAGTGGGGTAGCAATAATTTTAGCGTTTGTGCATCTCTCTAAGAGGATAAGACCGAAATTTGGCGAGGACCTAGTAGGGGAATCGAACAGCTAGTAGGGATAAAAATATTTAAATCCTGATAGTAACAAATGTTGATTTATGCAAATTTACTGCATCGGAGCTATTTTATTAGGAAAATTGGGTCTGAAAGCTTTTCGCGCATATTAACGGTTCCTAAGAGAGCTAGCCTTGGTCTAGACAGGTTAGCCGTATATATTTGCTCAGCTCCTTTAAGACTAGGTTTCCGCGATCCAGCTTGTACCCACCCTTATTACCCCGAATTTCCTTGAAAGTGGCACGTTCTGTCCTGCCACCTCTTGGCGGCCATACAGAAGAATAACGTGATTATGAGTACGATATTGTTAATTATATGAATCCTCATATCAAAATGCGAGACTTGCTGCGCGAAGTTGATAGCGCAGTAAAAAATGATCCTTTCAAGGCCTTCTACGAAAAATGAATAAGGAAAAGTAGTTACAATTAAAATGACTTTTTATTCAGCAACACTATGCTAACGTTCGATTAGCGTCGGCAATCGATCATCAACACTATACTCTAAATTACTGGGGAAAGGTTACATCGTCTGACGAATATACTGTTGAAAAGGACCATGGCCTCGTGGCAGGTCTTCATCGCCCATAATAATAGTGTCTGACCGTCCTTGTCCAGCACATTTGGATCGACTCGATCATTAGCAAGCAATAGCTTGACGATGTACTTCTGCTCTTCTCTGACCGCCCACGATAGCACCGTCACCCGTATTTGTCCTGAGCGTTTAGAACGACTCAGTAATCAGCGAGTAGCAACTTGGATATAGACTCCCGCTTGCTCATTACTGCTTTCAAGAGTCCGGTATGACCGTCCTTATACTTTGTATTCGGATCAACTCGATTATCAGCAAGCAATAATTTGGCGATAGACTCTCGCTCACTCCCGGCTGCCCATGAAAGTGGGGTCTCACCATTTTATTTTGAATGTTCAGATCAATCCTTTCTGATGCAAGTAGTAGCTGCACAATTGCCTCGTACTCGCTCCTGGCTGCCTAGCACAGGAGTGTCTCGCCATTTCTCTCCTGGGCATTAGGGTCGACTCTGTCATTAATAAGCAGTTGTTGACGTGTCTACGGAATGTATATCGTTGACTCAGTATAAGTGCGCGTTGGCCTTGGCGCCGCTATATGAGCCATTCCTATAAACTTCTGTGGTTCAGATCCCGCCGACGAGCTTTTTGAGGTAGTTCCGTTTTCTTCGAGCTCGATAAGCCCCTACTATGGCAAGACGGTCTTTACACATGCCACCATTCTATTCTGTCTGGAAGGGCAGACAGTCGTGGCCTCGTGAAGAAATTTAAAACAAGCTGCCTGACAGGAGAAGAAAGAAATGTGTGGACAAAGGGGAACATCACGGTGTATTAGGAAATGCATTTCTTAAAACCAAATCTGGTCGATTGTAAAGCTACTGAAATAATACAAAGGCCAATCCTCTCTGCTCTAGAGGACATGAATGTTCTACTTGCTAAACATTGCACTATATCACAGCCCAGCCCCTGCGTACTCCCTAGTAATACTCCTCTGATTCATTCACTTCGCTTCCAAAACGACATTCCCAAGCCCCATGTAACTTATTCTCACCCTCACGAGAGAAGAGAACAAAGATCACCGCTTCCCAGGCCGCTTAACTGGCGGCCAGGTTCTGCTGGAAGAATTGGGCGAGCTTGGCAAAGGGGATCAGCTCGACGCGGTCGTAGAGGTCGACGTGTCCTGCGCCTGAAACCCAGACCAGCTCCTTTGGCCAGCCAGCACGCGCATAGGCGTCCTCACTGAACTCGCGCGAGTGTGCCTGATCCCCCGAGATGAAGAGCATGGGGCGCGGCGAGATGGTGTCGATGTCATTGAAGGGGTAGAAGTTCAAGAACTTGGTGTGGCTTGCGACGGTAGGGTGAGTGGTGAGGTTTGGCGTTGTGGTTGGCGGGGTGAACTCACCACGTGGGGTGCGATAGAAGTCGTAGAACTCGCGGCCGATGGCGTCTGTCTCCTCGGTGATCACGTGAGGAGTGCCGCCCATGACCGCAATCTCGGCGCCGTCAACCTCGGCCCAGCGTTGCTGCGACGCAGCCGCAACGACCGCCTGGCGCTGCTCAACAGTCTGGACGCGCCGTAGCCCACTGCGGAAGACCGAGCCCATGTCGTACATGCTCGACGTGGCGATGGCCTTAATGCGGGAATCAATTTTGGCGGCACTGATAACGAAGGAGCCGCTGCCACAGATGCCAAGCGCGCCGATCCGCTCGCGATCGACAAATGCCTGTGTGCCCAGATAGTCCACTGCCGCACTAAACGCCTCGGCGTAGAAGTCCGGCGACACGGTGTTCATCGGCACGCCCTCGCTAGAACCCCAAAATGGGAGATCGAGCGAAATAGCCACAAAACCCTGCTCGGCCATCTTCGTGGCGTAAAGGTTAGAACTCTGCTCCTTCACCGCACCCATCGGGTGGCCGACGACAATGGCTGGCGCACTGGCCGTGCGGTTGGTGCTGGCGCTGCCGTTGGCACTGCGAACAAGATCGTTCCGAATGAAGATATTCCCCGCAACAGAAGTCCGAAATTGAGTCAAGAAGGTGATTGGCTGAACCGTTACCTGGTCGCTGCGGTACCAGTTGTCGGCTCCATATGACATGTTCTGTGCCATTGCCAACGAAATGTTGGCGATGGTGACGCTGAGCGTGGCAATGCTAACACCTGTCTTCATGATGATGCTGTCGGTTGCGTATTACGTCTGAAAACGAAAGCGACTGTGGATGTAGGTGATAAGATCGTTTCTACCCAGGCAACATATCGATGGCTTTATAGTTGATGAGGTTGGCAACCAAGCCTTGCACTGCCATCGCCTACGTCACGAGCACCGACAGGTAATACTATAAGGTTTATTCAAGGAATTAGAGATACACTGTCCCATACAAGGTACTCCGAGGCCGCGTGTCGTTAATATCTTTTAACCATTTAAAGGACAGACACAATTGGTTGTAAACATTTATTTGTGGATTAAACGTCCTTAGATTCGGTTGCATTTCTTTGATGCCAAGAAATGTTTGATTTATAACAAGTTCTTAGGATAAACCCATCTGGTATGTCTGTCAATTTAGCCCTTAAACTATTAATCCCAGTCGGTTTATATGTTCACTTAAGGGGGTAGTATAAATCTGTGATCTTTGCCAGTTGCCGCTGTAGTTGCAGCTTCAGGGGTGTGTATGTTCACTTGAAGGTGAGGGCGGGCTCGCTTGCCCTAGCGGCGACCTCCTATTTTGTACAATTGAAATACTGTTCACACCAATCAGGCGGCGAGTGAATAAATATTGACTGTTTTGTTGTGGCAGTATTACGGAAACTTGGTTCTCTCAATAGCAGCTGACGTAATTCCGAATCATGGCATACCTAATGGTTAAAAACTAGTGACTGTCACGTCGAGTCTAAGGCCGCGTTACCTCATAATATGCCCATAGAATACATCGATGCTTCAGTACTGGCGGAGGTGCATCGCTTACCATATATACAACCCCTGTCGGTATATCCTCCGGGGTGGGCCGTAAGCAGTGTGCATTAGCGCTGCCGAATTCTAGAGACTTAAGAAGCAATTTCGCAATGATCTCGTTCGGTTGTTATATTATCCTTTCACCTGCTTTCGGATTTGCGATCTTGTCGACAAGCCTCAATCCAAATGCATGAGCGAAATATCACATAAAAAATGGAGAGGTTGCCATAGGAAGCAGACATGAGGCGCAACGTCTTTATAGCAAGGTTGGGTACGGCGCTCTGTAAGGAGCAAGCCACCTTTAACAAAGATCATATGGGAGATCGTTTATTAATTCCAACCTCCCCAACGCTCTTTAGTGTATCATTACAAATGCATACACTTGAGAAAGTTGCATAACTTTTCCTACTTGTATAAACTTCATCAGCCCAGTGATTTGTATAACTCTATCTTCACATTTAAATTTAATGCTTGGAAAGCGATTTTGATATTCTGCAAGGCCCATGTTGAATCATGTACAGTACAAACACTAAGTGGCTCATCCGGGGCCGGGCCTGCACTTGTTCCTGGAGAGACTTCTTCCTACCTTAGTGCCTGTACAGCCCTTAATTTCGGATCCCCGGGGTTCCGACCCGATGCCTCGTACATGATGAGAGCTAACGCCTCGTGCCATTTATTATTTAACGAGTGAGCGCCTAATCTAATTCCATTTCATGATTGAGTCTTTGCAGCCTTTCGCTCAATCATTTAAGATCCCAACTTTGGTTAATCTCGCCGTGTTTAAAGTCAAGAGACACAATGGCTGCGACGCCGTCAATCCAAGTCGACCAGAATAGCCTCAAGTCGCTTTCTAAGAAGACCGCTCTGGTGACCGGTGCCTCCTCAGGCATAGGACTCGCGATTTGCGATTTGTTATATGAAAGTGGGTGTAATGTCATTTATGTTGCCGGCCGTAAGCGTCCGCCCACAAATGTGCCTTTAGAAGGCAATCCACGTACATTACTCTTCAACTGCGACATCAGCTGCTGGGAAGCTCAGCGTGAGGTGTTTGAAAAAGCTAGCGCAAAGTTCGGCCAAATCGACATGGTCTGTGCAAATGCTGGTATCGGCGAGCCGCGGGACCAAATGTTTGAGTTGCAAACTAATGCTGAAGGAAAGCTTCAACCACCAGACACCAAAATATATGATATCGACATGAAAGGAACCGCCTATACTGTTGCATTGGGTCTTCACTACCTAGCGGCTGCAGGAGGAAGTATTGTGATGATATCAAGCCTCGGTGGCTACGTCGGCGTATCCGAAATGCCAAACTATTCGGCAACAAAGCATGGTAAGTCAAGCCGAGCCGTATAATAAATACAGACCGGAGTCCTGTTGCTAACATAAACAGGTGCCATCGGGCTTTTGCGATCGCTGTCTTCTCCTGCTGCTCAGAGAAACATTTATGTTTCTCTGTTGGCTCCCCATATCATCTACACGCCAGGATCATTCTCTGATAGATATTCATCAAGCAAAGAAAGTTTTGAGGCAGCGCGAGATGCCTTGATACCTACAGGGGTTTATCTTAGCTCAGCCTACACATGCGCGCTTGGCGTTGCATACCTTTGGCAAGGCGAGCACACCACTAAAGGAATGTCACTTCTAGTTGAAAATGACGAGTTGCACAGCCTTGAGTGGGAGCTATCTAAATCACATCCGGCGTGGTTTGTGAAGAAAATCGAAAACGTTATGAACGGTACTGTATCGGAAGCTTGGGGGTAAATCTGTGTTTGAAGATGCGATAACTCTTTTCTGATAGATGCTGCATTCAAGTCTGGGGAGGACAGAAGAAGTGAGTTGTTTGATATCAGGCATGTTGTACGGACGTGTAACATGCAGGAACTAAATGCTTGGCACTATTTTCATATACTCTGGGCTCTTCCAATGATTCCGGTAATCATCATCATCTTTATATCAGTCATCTGGAGTAGAAAAATTTATCACTGATTTGCTTTGCAATCTATTCTCTAAATAGCTTCACTAATGGTGATAATATCATTCATACCAGCTCATAAATTCAAACCGCCACACTGAGCAGACGCTGAGACGCATATATCTTTCTGATGCGCCTCCGGACTACTTACCGTCTATACAAAGCAAATCTGGTAAAGCAAGAGAAAAAGTCATATGAAACAATGGAAGGGCGCAAAAATCATTACGAAGGGGACCCTGGCATAGCATCTTGATTAAGAAAACAAAGAAGATCTCGGAAAGCAGGACTTGTTACTAGGCGTAGTGAAAGGTTACAAGAAGATATGAAGGATCTCGGGTTGGTCTAGATTGATCGAAGTGTGACGGTCGTCAGGCTCAGAGTATTGCAGACGAGGTCGTTTTTGAGGGTTTGATAGGCCACTTGTAAGAGCGTCTTCAATATAAAACTGTCGCTTCTTGGCCTTTTCTTCTCGTGAAGAGTCCTGGTTGATATCATGAGTAGCCTTTAGGTGGGACATTATACAACGAGTCCCTCCATTTAAGGAATACCTCTTTAAGCAATACCGACACCTCCATTCTAGCTTATTGCTAGTTTGGGAGGAGTATTTTGTCTCAGGATTGGGGTCTGGCATATGCTTACAGACCCGGCAGGTCCGAGGCCGGTGGGCAGGGGCAAGGTCCGTCCTAGGCAGAAACGAGTTATCGGGAGCAGAGAATAAGAGGCTGGCGCTTAGAGAAGAAGAAGAGTAATAAAGGCCATATGGGTATATTTCTGCTATTATACTGTCGAATTCTTCACTCCAAAATTCAGAGAGTAAAGAAGAAGAAACTTGGAATAGCATAGCCAAAATAGAAGTGACTTGATGTGTGATAGTATTAGAGACAGGTTTTTATATAAAGGAATAATAAAAGGAAACCAGGGAAACGCGTCATATATAAGAATCAGATCACGCTACAAGGGTGGTGGTTAATTAAAAAGTTGCGTTATTCATAACAACTCGTGTAGATAACACCAACCACCGGCATGAAATAATCAGTAACTAATGTGGATACGTAAAAAAGAAGAGCGGGTAATAACAGCCTTCAGTTAGGGCTACAAAATAAACTGTACCGAAATAATTTCGTAAAAGTTTAGCGTTTGAATACTCTACTTTACAAGCTGGGAGAATAGATTATATATTTGAGGTGGGAATAACTGAAAAGAGGAAGTGAATGTATTAGATTAGACTGTAGGATCTACGAAATTGGCTGGAAAGCGTGAACTGTTCTTCTTTTTAGGGTCTATGTGTAAGCGAGCTTACCGAGCCTCCAGCCGCTGGTGGGCGTGTGCCTTGTTACCTGCGCGTGGCAACAATCACCCTGCCTCGAGAATTCAGTTACCGCGAATAGATCAGATTACCCTCCATAAGTACGAATCCTACTGGCCGAAATAACACATCATTCAGTAACTTTTTATTTTGGGGGGATTTCGATTATTTCATGTACCTGTGTCAAGTCCTTTTGGTCATAGGTCAGGCAGTCGAATTACTAGTACTTTCAAAGTCTCAATCACCTCCGACGTCAGATCTTTCAGGCTCTTCATCCGTCCCTCCAACTTAATTTGCGCTCTCTTTTCTTACATGACCTTTATGCATTCCTCTAGCCACATGTCGAGCTCCTTCACCTCCCGTTGCATCGTTGACATTGTTTTGTCCCTCCCATGCTGGATATTTCTTTGTTGTGCCTCAGGTGTTATCTCTATGCCTCCACATTTGGCCAGCGAGTCGATCTCGGCTTGCTTTTTGTCGAGCAGTTCTTGGTGGGCTTGAAGAGCCTTTTTGACCCTGTGAGTGGGTGGAATCGCTGATTGAGGGTCACCGCTTAGCAGTACCGCCTGTCTCTCCATCTCTGGCTCAGAGGTATGCATTTTTCGCTGCGTAGATCTTTTATAGTTGGTTGGGTGAGCTGGTACTAGTTGGTGATTGTCTGGATTAATTGTCGAAGCTTGGGCTACACCGGGTTGAGCCGCAATAGCAGAATTATTGTTCTGGGAGCCGATGCCCTTGTTGATGCTATCTGCCAGGAAAGCCCTACTTACTCTGTTTGAGGGGAAATGGTT
Organism: Chalara sp. BL73; assembly: GCA_918026815.1. Classification (NCBI taxonomy): domain Eukaryota; kingdom Fungi; phylum Ascomycota; class Leotiomycetes; order Helotiales; genus Chalara; species Chalara sp. BL73. The sequence goes on along the minus strand of CAKJVC010000150.1, from coordinate 1,407,657 downwards.
TGGAACATCCCCAGGTATGTAACTACCCATGCTGCTGTGTTTATCGTGGCCTTGACGAGCCATTATCCGTGATGCTTCTCCATGCCGTTCAAGTAACATAAGTAGCAACTGATAGTCCCGCAGACTCCGGTGACCTAGCTTGCCTGGATGTATCTGACCGGTAGCAATCTTGCTGGTGTTATCATACGTCACCACACTACCACTATGCTGCAATGTATGCTGCTTATTGTGAGGACTGCGGACTCGAAGTCTTGGGGAGTCAGGAGAGGCTTTGAAACGTTTCGAGCCCTGGTTTTCAAGATCTTCAATGCGGCGTGCAAAGCCACGCTTTCTGGGTTCAGATGTTGACTTGCTCTTTTGCGGCTCGCACGCATGTTGAATATTTATTGTCGAATCTTCTGGGGTAAGAGCCTTTGAGGCTGGGATAGCCCGAAAGCCAGATATCTTGTTATCGCTATTATCCGTGAGTTAGTTCACTGTGATGTGGCTATTTTCGTTAGGGGCTTGTTGACAAGTGAAAGGGTCTTACAGGCTTGACATTTCGGCCGGATGATTTCCCTCGACCACTGATCTCTATATTGTTTTTGGAAGTAGGTCTTTCCGCTTTGAAATTTGTGTGGGCTTTGGTTCTCATTAGCAGACTTATGGTACACAAGCAGCCGTGTTGGTTTTTGAGACAAAGCTTTATTGAACCTCGTGGAGATATATTCGCAAACTCTGCCGTTTCGAAGAAGTTGTAATAACAGGTGACTAAGTCACCGATATGGCCATAGCTATTACCTTTAAGTCTCTTCTGTCGTCGTATTGTTTGTGTATGCCATGAAGGCGTGTTGACTGGTCTTTGGTAACGATCTAAGTTCTACGAAATGAGTCATGTGACCGATCTAAGACTAGTTGAGCCTCCGTTCGCTAAGGTCCACTTCCTGCCTGATGTCGCCTCCGCTAAGCTAATGCAGCCTGCTTATGGCGAACGGCACGCCACAAGAGCTAAATTAAACGGAGATCTCCGATGGACCGCCTCATTCACATCGCCACTTCCAGTGACAACAAACATTTTGCCAACACTCAGCCATATTCGTGAGGTTGAATTTATGGAAAGATTAAAGATTGAAGGTTCCGTGAAATATTGTTAGATGATCTTGAAACAACACTGAGAGGATTGTAAGGTCGTTCTAGAAAATGTGCCATGATTCCGCATTTACGAAGTCGTTGGAAGAGCTTCTAAATCATTAGTAGAATAAGCAAAAGGTAATTGCCAAAGCGCGTTCCTTCCTTCTTTACTGTGGTATAGCGGTTATTGTAAATAAAGGTTATTTGAGCACTTTTGTGTGTACTCAATGTATATTGCCAAGCGTTTTGAAACATAAGACTAGTTAGTTGAATTTTACACGGATATGTTAAAAGCTTTATTACTACAGTAAGGGAGCTGCAAGGATCGTCCACTACCCAGGAGAGTTTCTGACCCTAGTTAGCCCCACATAAGTGCTCAAATCAAGAATCCGCTACCCGTCGGAAGAAGTATTCGACCGACTGGTCGAGATTACTTTTAATGGATTAGCTCCCCTTGGACAGTGATAATGATGGAGAAATGCATATGGGGGAAATTTGATGCACAAAGATTTTCGGATATGGGAGAGTTCTCAACCTTAATGGTTTCAATGCAAATAATGAGTCACTCTAGCAGGCATGAGCGGATACGGAGGCACGCTGGGCCGAGCAGTCTCTGGGAAGGTCTTGGGTGCAAACCGTGAATGTAGATCTCAAATCTTTTTGATGTCGGCTCCTTGTAATCGCGGTGACACCAGTCAGTCTACAGACATGCCTTGCAATCATCGAGCTAAAAAAAGAGAAAAGGCATTATTTAGCAGTCTATGGATGTTGATTTACTACGAATTTCGTACATGGCCAACATGGTTGATTTATGGAGACATCCGACTTTGGTGCACAGCCATGAGACGGTGTCAATTTACGAAGTAAGATTATCATAAACCTAATTACCAAACAACTGCAAGATGTGGTCGAATAGTAACTCGATGGCGCGAGCGTCAGTCGTTGCTATGGAGCACCGAGTAGGTTTGCAGTCTCGCATTCGGATAATTGACCGCTAGCCTGTTGCGTTTTGGTGGCCGTATGCTTTCCTTTCATTATTTATACGCCTTCCAGTTTACACGGTAAGCTATATTCATACTCAAAGATTCATCATCTGAAATTCGCAATCATTTTACATCCTTACACCGTTCATATTACACTTACATTCAGAAATTGTTGTCATGGCCGAAGCAGAGTTACGGAGATCAGAGTCGAACAACATGAAAGACATAGAGGCTCAGAAAAGGAGCCAATACACTCTTGAAGAAAATACAGAAGCAGACCGAGCTCCTGTCGTCACAAAAACGGACGGGGTAGTCCCTATCACGCTCGATTGGGACTCTCCAGAGGATTCCGACAATCCAAAGAATTGGTCGGTACCAATGAGGGTATTTCAGACTGCAACTCCAGCATTTTACTGCTTTGCTTTGTAGGAGAAGAGGCTTCTCTTCCGATCACAATTTGCTAACCATGGACCAGAACCGTCGGATCTTCTTCATATGTGCCAGCAATACCCTTTATTCAACGAGAATATGGCGTCTCCCGAATCGTCGCTATCTTGCCCCTTTCGCTCTATGTGCTTGGCTACGTTTTTGGACCTATATTCGCAGCCCCAGTGTCTGAGCTGTATGGCAGGCGCAATGTATACTGGGCAACAATACCATTGTTGTTCATTTTTACCGGCATTGCAGGAGCAGCACAAAGCATAGAGCAACTGGTTATTGCAAGATTTCTTGCAGGAGCCGGAGGCTCGGGAGCATTAGCCATTGGTGCAGGTACGTTTCCCGATCGTGTCTCTTACCGCAAGCACTAACGATTGATCAGGTACCGTGTCAGATCTTTGGGTCGACCGAGCTGCGATGGGTCGTGCGGCACTCGGTTTTGCGATTGCTCCTTTCCTTGGTCCAGCATTAGGGACGTTGACCGGCGCGTATATAATCGCCCAATACGATAATGATTGGAGATTTTCACAGTGGGTAATCTTGATGATCTGCGCTCCTATTGCTATCATGATTTGCTTCTTAAAAGAAACATCCAAATCGAGAATTCTCTTTGTCAGAGAACAGAAGAGAGGAGTGAATGTTCAGCATCGACATGGGGATACAAAATTATTGATTGGCAAAATTCGCCATGCAGTGGTACGGCCACTGTCAATGATGTTCGTAGAGGTAACGCCATTCAACAATTTCTACTTTCGATCCAATTTTAACTTAATAGCATAGCCTTTGGTAGCAGCTCTAGGGGTATACACTGGTTTCGCTTTCGCGATGATGTTCTCGTTCTTCGGTTCATACAATTATGTGTTCCGAACTGTATATGACTTTAATCAGAAAGAAATCGGCCTTACTTTCCTAGGTATACTCGTCGGATTCCTCTTCGGTGTTGCCACTTTTGGTGTCTTCGACGCAACGCTCTATTCTAAGGCTGGAGCAAAATCACCAAATGGGATTCCTGAGCCAGAACACAGACTCTATGCTGCTATGCTGGGAAGCCTTATGTTACCTATAGGTCTATTCGTGAGTACTATCCCCCTATGCTCTCGTGAGCTCTTGAGCACAATTGACAAGCTCTATTTAGTGGTTTGCTTGGGCTCCAAATCCGAACGTACACTGGATTGTTCCTGTTTTCGCCGGTGTTCCTTTTGGATGGGGTTCCCTTTCAACCTTCGTAAGTTTTGTCCTTTCTTTCCCATGTTTCTCAAGGTTTCAACTGATAGCTTCTAGATCGCAGCAACGACCTATCAAATTGACGTTTATGGCGCACAGTATGGCTCTTCCGCACTAGCCGCGAACGGTATTCTGCGATCCAGCTTTGGTGCCGCTTTTCCTCTTTTCACTCTTCAAATATACGAGGGAATTGGTGTACATTGGGCTGGTAGCGTCTTTGCATTCGTGGGATTGGCATTGACTCCAATTCCCTGGGCATTTTTCAAGTGGGGTCATTTATTGAGGGAAAGGAGTCGATATGTAATTGCAGAGCAGACGTGAAGGTTTGATTGTACTTGTTAGTACTTAGCATAGATACAAGGCAGTAAGGCCGGGTGTAGCTTTCTGTTTGTATCACTCTCGTTGAGTGATACTTCTTGTTTATGATAACTTGTAATTGCTCAGGTCGGTACCTACTGGGCATGTAGCACAGCGATATGCGCAGTGCTAGTATGCTCGTTGTAGGTAGTGATTTGTTTTCAATTCAGTTGTTCTAGTCTATTGCTACGTACAAAAGCTATAATATATACATGTGGTCTGAGGTCGCGGTGTAGGTGATTCACATGACCTTGGCTGTGTGCATACCAACGCTCAGTAATTATTCAAATGCAGATAAGGAATATCGGACTTCGTCAGTTCCTTCTTGATATGAAAGTACCGGATATCCTAGACGTCCAGTGCGAATGCGGGAAAAGTAACCAATCAATGCATCACATCCTGCTAGTATGTGACAAGTTCGCGAGCCTCAGGAGGGAGATACAGGAAGGAAGCAATGGCAGAAAAGGAAGAATAGACTTAGGAGAAATCCTTAATAAGCCTAAAAAAGCAACGAAAGCAGCACGTTTCATGATTTTGACACAACTCTTCAGGCAATACGGAGGGATAACGGGAACATATCATGCTAGGCGAGTACTCTGAATATCACAGTACAAGAAAAGGTCAAGGTAGCCTATTTCTTGAGGTGCAGTAAAAAGTGCTTATATCTTCTGGTTGCAGAAAACTGCTTTCTCCTGCCGAATGCTGTACTAGACGATAAGTAGGAAAAGGAGGGGAGAAATACATGCCCATCCATCAGAAAACACTATTCAGCATGGCATTATTTTTCGTGGATAACGGCCACCAGGCGATTGACCGCGGCAGCGCTAGGAGCTTTGGTTTCGGTTAAGCACGTTAAATACTGGAGCTAGGACAGTACAGTAGGTTGAGTTCATGTGGAGTGGGGCAGTTAATGATTCGAACAAAAAATTCTTACGGGTCAAGCCTTCCGGTCATGATGCATTTGTGGCACCTGCATGGCAATCGCTAATGACGCACCGGTTCCAAATTACAATCACCGCCACGTCTGTCATTCTTTTTTTCGTCTCAGCATTATCGACCGAACATAAGGAGTCGGTCTTTACACCCGTTTAACTGATGTGGATCAACCTCTTCCAAGACGCTTTCGCACAAGCAACAAATACACCGAAGCCAAGCATCTTTGATCCGCTTCTCGAGCCCAGACATGCATTGCTGATTGCAGTCGGGATGTGGAAAACGATACTTGGCCTCGTTGTACCGGACAACCGTCGCCCATTTCCTCTACTTTCTCGGCCCCCACGTCTCTCTGCGGGACTCCAACAGGGACAAACAGCAAATTGAGACCCTGTTTTCAATACCTATGTGTGGATGTAGATCAGGTAAGTTGCCGCCTAATCAACGGATTTGAAGAAAGCCTGACGTTTTCCAGTGCCCGGCAGTACGATAATAGGCTCGACATCTTCGAAAGCGTGCATCGCAATTAGTTTTCATGGCTGTTAGCGCCACCATGGTTAGGATGCAGATTGTAATCATCTTCGAAGGCGGCAGAGCCGTCTGGCGGTCCCGCTGACTGATGTCTAATTGGTTATCTCGCTCGGTCTCGGCTTATTGACTTTGCTCCTCGATGCGTTGATAGTATGCATGCCGAATGAGCCTCTTCAGAGGGTCACCGATCGACTTACGAGAAAGAAACCATTCAAGGCGTCACCGACCTCAGCTGCATCCTTATTACAGGTGACAGCGGGATAAAATTGCCTAACAACCTATTTCGTACCGAAGAAGCGAAAGTACGAAGGTACGCATGGCCATAACTGTTATCAAGATATACATAGAGTATAGCTTTAGCCTTAGCTTTATGTGACGGCCCTTTCATCTTCTAGGGTTGGGGTTGACTGAAAGGTCTCAGGTTTATATCTTAGGATAGGTTAAGAGCGTAGGACCTGAGTACTGAAAATGACTGTAGCTTAGGACTGTATAAGCAGAATACTTCAATTGTTAGCTGAAGAGCTACTCTCCTCAGACTTAGCTACATAGTAATGACCGTGGTCTTATATAGAACCTATGAAATACGGGATTACTAGCGATATTGCCTTGAGGATCATGGCTCACCGGATACTGCCGCTCTTTTGGTGACCCCTTGTTGACACTTTGTTTAAACCCAGAGAGTCTATTCCTTCTGTCCCTGAAAGTATAATACTTAAACCTCGCTCACAGCGACCCTACCGTCCGGTGATTTCCCATTAAGAGAGCCCCCGTTAGCATCGCCTTCAATAGACTTACCTGCAGAAAAGCTAAGTTCGTCTGAGCCGCCTCCCCCATAACCAAGATGGTTGTCTGGCTGTGGGAAGAGACTGCGCAAACGCAAAGCGAGCCGTCTCAACCAATCCAGGGGCCGCCCTAACCAATCCAGGAGCCATTTCAACCCAACCCAAAGCAATTTCAACAAGGCGCGATAAGCTTTTGAGACAATGCCCAATATTGTGTTAAGAGCATCAGCAACTAGGAAGATGACTACGAAGAAAATCACGACAATCCCGATGAACCATCCTAAGCCCATTTTCGGGAACAGAACATTCTGCTCGCCCGGAACCGCAAACAATGCCTTTGGGTTAAATTACTACTCCATGTTAAAAACCAAATGGCGGAGATAATTACTCACTGCAGACAAGCCCACTGGAAGACATCCAATTGTTATGTATGTGAGCTTCTGAATAGTATCATTCTGTGCGTGCGCAGCACGGCTATCTCTCAAAGAAAGTACGGTAGAGAGCTAGGTCATTCAGCAACATGACACTAAGTATTATGCCACGAGATGGCGTCACTTACTGCGGTAGAGTATCGGCTGTTTAGCTCAACCTTCCTTTCCAGCCTTGTCTGGATAGCCTTGAGTTCTTCTAAGCTTCTTTCGAGCGTCTCTTTGTGCTTGAGACGTATCTTTTCCAGCTCTTCGTTTCTACTTCCTGGGCCCTTTGGCGACTGTCAGTATGCTTGAGATGTCAATCGTGTTAGTGGTACTGTCAGACGGTGGATAGCTCACATCTTCAATCTCCCTGTACAATTCTTCCTTCGCTTGCGCTATGGTCCTAATAGACAAAGCCATGGTATCCCTCAATTTGTAAAGAGCCTCTAGACTCCAGAGACTCAGTTGCAGCTGGCCCTCGGCTTCCGGGCCTTGTAACCAGGCTGAGTCGCTGAGGTAACTAGCCTACATCAACATCAAGTCAGTAGTTAAAATGGCACGCCAATCTCTGGCAGACTCACCGACAGATTATCAAACCTGAATTTGCGAACAAACCCTCTGATGGTATCATCGTAGTGCCATGTAATCTCCTGACAGATGAGTCTTAATATGACAGAGAAGACAAGAAACCTTCCCGTTTGCGGTTGGTGTATGAAGCTGTTCCAAATTCCCTGCACCGTTTCCCCCAGTGGCCCTATTTTATCCCTGGGAATCAAATCTGTTATCACTGAGCATTTGCTAAAGTCACCGAATTCATTCGTTGAGATGCCAATTGACGAGACCTTCAGCTCCATGTTAGGAGGCGCATCATGAGGCCCCCCTCCTATCCTCTTGTCAAAGGGCTTTCTCAAACTCTCCGGGAGGGTAATGGCTTCTTCACTCAGGTAGTGTGATTCGGGATCGGTTATGTCGTCGATATTGTCAGAAGGTTGGCTTATGGACTCGCCCAACGACCAGATCCTCAGTGTAATGTACGCCACGACCGAAGAAGTTTTCTTCTGGAGTACAAATTTGGAGACCTGTAGCGTGTGGTTTTCGAAACCGTCGACCATCTCGCGGTGTAGGATGTAGACAAACAACCTTAGAAGCTCTACTGGTAGCCTGCGAGAAGTGAGACTAACCCTAAGACACCAATCAGAATTTATTACGCCTGCGTCTGCATGAACGATTGGCTTACAGAAGCCGATGGCGGACCTCTTGGTCGACGAGCTTTGGAAATAGATATTAGCTAGTAATTCTGTGGACTGTAGCCCTGTTATATACTCACACTGTCACTGAGCTGATCCACCCCACCATAAATAGGAAGAGGTTTCGGTTGTGATATGTGATCAGGCGTTTGAAGGTCAATGATCGCCAGTGACTCCAGTGTCTCTCTCTTTTTCATGTCGCTAAGAGTTTCAACGTCAATATCCTCGGATAGTGCTCGGCTGGTTGCATGGACAAGTGTTTGCAAGTCCTCATGTTGTAATGGTTCTTTAGACAGAATACAACATATGTCCTTGGGAAGCTTTCGAATATCTTCGTCATAGGAAGCTCCCCTAGGGGTGGCACGCCTGGCTGCATTGATAAGTTGTTGCAGGTCTTCATATTTGAAAGGCCCTATTGACAGGATTCGACGTATATCTTCAGGAAGATGTTGAATGTCTTTATTAAGGAACTTCTTTTCAGGCAAGGCACGTTTAGTCACATTCATAAGTTCTTGCAGGTCTTTACGTTGGAAAGGTCCTTTTAACAAAGCTTGACGTACACTCTCAGGAAAATGTTGAATGTCTTTATTAAGGAACGTTTCTTTAGACATGGCATGTTCAGTCGCATTAATAAGTTGTTGCAAGTCTGTGCATTGGAAAGGTCCTTTTAACAGGACTTGACGTATATTATCAGGAAGGTGTTGAATGTCCTTATTAAGGAACGTTCCCTCGGACATAGCACGTCCGGTCGTATTGATAAGTTGTAAGAATTTACGTTGGAAAGGCCCTTTTAACTGGATTTGATGTATATCTTCAGGAAGGTGTTGAATGTCTTTATCAAGGAACTTCTTTTTATGCAAGGCATGTTTAGTCGCAATAATAAGTTGTTGCAGGTCTTTATATTGGAAAGGTCCTTTTGACAGGACTTGACGTATATCCTCAGGAAGATGTTGAATGTCCTTATTAAGGAACGTTCCCTCGGACATGGCACGTCCTGTTGCATTGATAAGTTGTTGCAGGTCTTCATATTTGAAAGGCTCTGTTGACAGGATTCGACGTATACCTTCAGGAAGATGTTGAATTTCTTTATCAAGGAACTCCTTTTCAGGAAAGGCACGCTTAGTCGCATTAATAAGTTCTTGCAGGTCTTTACATTGGAAAGGTCCTTTTAACAGAGCTTGACGTATATCCTCGGGAAAATGTTGAATGTCCTCACTAAGAAACGCCCTTTTAGGCATGGCACGTTCAGTTTCACTGATAAGCTGCTGCAAGACTTCAAATTGGAAAGTTCTTTCTAACAGGACTTGACGTAAATCCTCGGGAAAATGTTGAATATCTCTGCCGTCAATCGTTCCCCCGGACATGGCACGTCTAGTCACACTGGCAAGTTGTTGCAAGTCTTCATATTGGAATGATTGCTTTGATAAAGCCCAATGCATAGCCTTAGGAAGCTTTGAAATGTCCTCATTACGGAATTTCCCTTTAGGCATGGCACTTTTAGTTGCATTGATAAGTTTTTGCAGGTCTTCATATCGGAAAGGCCCCTTGGATAGGATTTGACGTATATTTTCAGGAAAATTTTGAATGTCTTTATCAAGAAACGTCCCATCACGCACGGCACCTTTAGCTGCGCTGACAAGCTGTTGCAGGTCTTTATATGGGAAAGTTCTAGTTGATAAGCATTGACGTATAGTTTTGGGAAGAAGTTGAATGTCTTTACTATGGAACTGCCCTTTAGGCATAGCACGTCTGGTTGTATCGATAAGTTGATGCAAGACTTTACGTTGGAAAGGTCCTTTTGACAAAACCGAACGTATTCCCAAGGGAAGTTGTTGAATGTCCTTATTGTAGAATGTTCTCTCGGACAGGGCCCTTCGGATCCCTACAGGGACAGGGAATTCTCCAATACGCGGCTCCTTGTACAAGTGCGGCGTGTCATCTATAGAGTTGAAGAACTCCTCTGGGTGATATATTTGTGGAGGTTGAAACCTCAAGTAGTCTATATATGGCTCAAGTCCTCTGGCACTCGCCAATCGCTCCAGGGTATCCAGCTGTAGTACTGGCAGATCCCCAGCAGTTACTTGCTCTCCTGTAAATCCCAGGCGGTTCATAGGACCTCTGAAGTAGATCTTGTTGTTACCACTAGACTCACGAGTGGGCCTTGTGTCCGAGCCCTGATTCTGCGTCTCTGCGTTGTCAGACTCGTTCCGCTCTTCTCCATTACCGGCTAGCCCACTCTTACGTTGAATATGATTGAGATGGTCGAGGTAGCCGAGGTAGTCGAGGTCGTGGTGAAAGATATCCAAAATTGTTGATGCTAGTACCGCTGTCGCCTCCGAACGAAGGAAGCCGCGCCGAGCCGCCGAGTCGCTCCGTTCCCAGCAAGGTGTTAGGGAGGCATCTGTAGTTAGGAATGGGCAAAACCTACTTCTTCCTCGATTTTTCCTCGCGCAGCAGCGCTGTAGCTGCCGCGCATTTTCTTGCATGCAATCACCAGGCGACTGTGATGACACAGAGCGTGAACTTCCCAAGGCCCGCCAGTATAACCCTCTTCCCCTGGCGCAAGTTGACATGGATCAATAGTCCGTGTGAATTCACGATCCTTAATCCGCTTGGTCACGCGTTTTGTGACAGCTCTAGCATCCGGTAATATAGGCCACAACTCTTCCGCAACGAACGCCAGTCTGTCCACGATCTCATCTTCTGCCCGGTATGGTTTCCCAGAGCAGAGCCTTTCCGCAAGGGCTTTTCTGGCATCGGCCCGTAGCTGCCGGACCTTGGAGTTGTCTGCCTTCCAAGCTGAAGGAATAATAGGTCTATGTTGAGCTTCTGTCTGAAGAGACAAAACAGATTCATGGTGAAACCACTCAAGCAGGGAGTCCTTGTCCTTCGTATTTACCCAGGCGCTCCTATTAGAAGGGAGGGGGTTCAACCGCCTAGAAGGAAAACGTTTATCATCGTCGGGAATGCCTCCGCCCCAAGCTCCATCATTCTCTACCACCTCGTCCCTCCAGCCCCATTTGACCTTGGGATGGTGCTTGGCAACGTACCAGATAGTTACCATGACATAGTAACAGTTTGACTCGCCGAAAAGGAAGTCCTCAGGCATAAGCATTAACTTCCCATTCCCCTGGTCGAGGAGCGCTCTCACGAGGTATGCCATGATGTCGCCAATGGCATGTCGAATCCTCTGGACCGTTGCAAGCTCAGTGATAGGGGAATTTTGGTCTCCCCCTTCATGGCGTAACCCGTTTTCTACTTCCGACATAGGCAGTGTTTTATCGTACTCTTTTTGAGATTGGAAGTCTCTGGTCCCATGATCGCTTCCTTTGATTATTCTCGTTAACAGCCGGTCAACTTTAATCAAAAATCTTGTTTTCCAACTGTTCAACATGAGCGCACTGTTAGCGACGGAAAGCTCTTAGTTCCATGACAAAGAAACGGCCCGTTTATAGAGACCAACTCACAATAAAGCCTTCAAATCAACAGTGGCCTTGAGGAACAGGTTGCTCACAAGTGCCAAGGGACGCGAAGCCCATTTGACGGCACGGCATCCTGTTGGGACAAGATCGACCTCCAGGATCTTCTCCAAGCAACGGGCGACAATGTTGACCTCGCAAAGCTCCGAGAAGAATTCCGTCCCCTCTTGCCGCTCGTGAAAGATTGACTGCCACATGGCTCCCGTCGCAAGCTCGTTCCGTGGTCCAATGCCCATGAACTTGAACATGTCATCAGGCGACAAGTTTTGGGCGGTTACGGGAGCAGTCTCAGCATCCTCACAGATACGGAAAGAGGCGACAAAAATGCGGGGGCCGCTGGTAAACTTTGGTTGCAAGTGTGCCTTGCACAACGGAAGCTTTTTGTCTGAGCCCTTTGAACTACAATGATCCAATTTCTCGTAAAATATTTCGAGCTGGGTCTCCTTGTAATTGCCAATGCTAAAATCGAATTCACATAAGCTAGCCTGCCAGCAAAACTTCGTATTTCCTTCTCCCGAGAACGAGACGACATTTTTGTATTCAGGATGCGGATCTGCCTTGGAGAAAACAGCTGTTGTTGTACTGTCATTAAGCTGTTCGAGGCTGGGAACCGACCGGTCCCTCATAGGTCCGTCTATTGTCAGTGTTAGCTCGGATTTTGCTCCGGGCTGATATTGATAATCGAGCCGCAGCACTTGATACAGCACGCGATCTTTCATGAATGACACCATTGCACATGTGCCCACTTCTACGAGCTCTCTCTTTCCTGTTTTGTTTCCCTGGAAGTCAGTGTTTCCGGAGTTGATACTGGATTGAACATTCGGCTCCGCAATAGGTGTGTCCACAAGGAGGGAATATTCATTAAAAGGCCAGCGGTAGTTGTAGCAACCACGCTCCAACATGCCACCAAGGGAGAATCTTGGGCCGGTCTGCAGGGAAGTGTCAGATGTTAAGCACAACTAAGCATATCGTCGATGGTCTTCTTGTTAAGGACTCACAGCACTGGCAGCAAAGTCGGAAGGAGGTGCTACCTTCAATCCGAAAGTTGACTTTCCCCCACGTTCCCTTTGCCCTCGAGCGAGAGATAAGTACAATGAGTATTCAAAGTCGCCTAGGGCAAAAAGGATTCCGTGTTGCGCTGATGGGGCCGTCATCATCAACAGTTCACCTCCATAGTTACAGCATGCAGCGAACCCCCCCTGCCCGAAGTCGAAAGAGCATGCCGAGTGGTTGTGGCTTCAAGCTATCAAGGAGAGTCAATGACACTGAAGTGGTTGATTCGACTTCAGGACATAGGTTTGAGGTCTTTCTGGTCGTGCCTTGCCTTCAAGGTTGAGAATGAAAGAGAAGAAGAGTAGGAGGATGAAGTAGAATTCGGCTGGCGGTATTTCACTTCTAAATATATTGGTCGCATTGGAACTCATATCCGCCGCAGCCTTGTTTCTTCTGGCATGCCTTCCCACCAATTCCCCGAACTAGATCACTATCTAAGCAGGACACCGGGGAACTCGGGAACCTGGACCAGAAAGAGGGATTGTCGCAAGCCACCACGAGTTATGCCACTTATCACTTCCAGTGGTATTTTATTGTGCTTCTACATGGCAAGCAGAACTCGGTGTATTAAGGTCTCCAATCATTGGGTCGGTTCAAGGTGTCAACCCGGCAGCCCCAATCCCCGTCACTCCATCCCACCAACGAGGGGGACCCTGTCGAGCCTTGTCTCTCGAATAGATGGCATGCTTAAGAAATTTACGTTCTCGATGTGTGAGTCCCGTCATACTTCTGCTGCGGCTGAGTGCAGGGGGAAGCGAAAGAGGGGTAGGTAGATGGGGGCGGAATCACCGAACCTGCCAGTGCAGGTATTCTCTCTCGGGATGCCGTTATTTACCTCGAGTCAATCACGGTGTGTTGGCTCTTCCATTAAAGAATGATGGTCCCCGTTCATGCTCCACGCTTTATCGGTTCGGCAGGGCCTCACCCACTTTGCCTACCTAAAGTGGATGAGGGTCACCAAACAGGGGTGGTGCGCCAAGAATCCTGGCACCCACCCAACAGTTGCACCAATGCACAAAAACCGGCAATACGCAAATTTTGTATTGTACCCTCATATTTCCTTTTATTCTACCTAGAAATAACTAAAGTTCCAGTCAATTTCACATAGGCTCTAATTCGTATTTCGTAGGCTAGCACCCAGGAATTGATCTGCAAGCCTTTTGACGATTGACTTGTACTTTCCCCTCCAAGCTGTAGCTTTCTTAGCTTCTCGTATATTGAGCACTTTCATATCCGCCGTCTTGAATGTCTGACCTTGCGTTGCTCCCCAGAAGCATCTTCACAACGTCTTTGTAGCATTCTGCTAACGCCGCCTGGAGAGCATTTCCATATTTACCACCTGCAAGGCTAGGGTCCGCGCCATTGTTGAGGAGTAGATGGGCAATCTGTAAGTCGCCATCTGTGCTGCTACTTGGAGAAGTAGTCTGTACTGAACACCTCGTTCGCTGGGGTCCGCGGCCATGTCAGGGATCATTGTCGCGATCCCTTTATTACTATTCTTTGTTGCCGTTTGTTGCAATTTTTTAGTTGTCCGCGGCCCACAGCACTGCCAGTCCTGCTTATGTATATGCATATAAACCTTCATGGCATCTCGGTTGCACGTAACCTCTTCCAAAGCAGGTTGTAAATTGCTTTCATAGTACAGCACATCTACAATATCACTTTTTGGGGGCTAAAAGGCGACTTCCTCGTCGAAGCGCATAGGTTGAGCCTCGAGGCTCCGGTACGGTAGCTCGCTATTGGTTTTGAAGATCCAGTACCCCGATATCGGGCCAGCTTATTCGTCTGTTTACGAGCGGACCTTTGATTTCCATCCTGAGGAACCGGCCGGCCCCGATCTTCTGTCGCACAGGAGAATCTGCAGCCTCAGTCCTTTCTGATGAGGGTCACGGTCATTCAAGAGAAGGCGCAGTTACCCTCCAAAGGATGGGGTGTTAGCCACAGCAACAACAAGCTGCTGTGTTCTTCATACCATGCGTCTAGGACACGGCTGCAAATAGTAATTGTCCAGTATTATCCATCTCTTACCACCCTTTTACGTATCACTAGCTAACTGAGTGCTGAATGCGAGATTCTCCAAGAAGTGTGGCCGGGGTTCAGCTAAGTTGTTCAGACCAACCAGAAATGAGTCTACTTCCGCGTGATCTCATATAACGAATTATCAAGTATTGATTGCCACAGGTCCAGGAAGGACCTGTCTCAAACGTGTACATATTTTCTATTTAAACATTGCAATTAATTTGATCCAACTACCGCAAGTCGCGAATCAGAGGAGTTTTATCAATGCACTGAAAAAGGATACAACATGAAGGGGCCATGCAATTGACATCCCGTATCTGATGGTGCTGTTCCAAATTTCGTCTTTTCGCCACGTCCAGCAGTTGGGCGGTGTTTTTAGACGGTTACAAATATTGTCAATCAGTCTGATAGTTAAGCCGACCGCGCACTACCTCCATCGGGTCACGTTCGCTCTCAACTGCGAACTACGAAAGATGGGTCAGAAAGTATCCGTCTCTTTCATAACGATGAGTGCACGAACACTTGTAATCTCGCTAGAGCATATACTGTAATTCTACTCCGCTAAATAGCAAATTTTATAGCGATCAGTGCGCTATGATTTAGTCATTAGCCACTGAATTACAGATTTGCCTTATTCGCTAAAATCTTGTGTATTTTTTAGAGCTGTACCGTACGCCAATCTGTAACAAACAGAGGGCAGCAGGAGGGATTGAGATATAGTAGGTAGAGACACGTATGTGGTATAGATAAGGGACTGGAAAATGCAAAAGTAATAGTATTGTATTGATATGAAATATAGGACTATCAATTTATGACAGACTCAAGCTTGCCCTCCTCCAAGGAGTTATAGCTTTCTTTTATATCCTTCGCCCTTCGATGGTGCCCTACAGTGTCACAAGTTTGTGACTTTAGCATCCCTGAAAGTACTCTGGCAGCTGAAGCCCACGACAGTCCAGGTAATACGCCATCATAGTAGCTGTAAGCCTGTAGCTGCTGTAACTGCAAGCCTGTGGCTGGCCATGGGCTGGTTATGCCATTTGCAGCCCTGAAGGTACTGCAGCTGAAAACCTTAATCTTTCCCGTAAGGAATTTTATTCCATATCCGGGGTCTTGAACTGGTTTGACGTTCCTGGCTGTTACAATACCACAATGTTTAAAACCGGTCCAAATAACCCTAATTTAACAAATAAATTAAAAAAACAACCAGTTTATTTAATATTAACAACGTAGTATATCTAATACTAACATGGAACTTTTAATACCAGATCAATGGCTAGTGTAGAAAGTAGGGGTTTACGGATCCACATACGACCCATCAGGTCACGTGGTCCGCACAACCCATTTTGTAGAATCTAGAGTAGAACCTAATACAACAACAATTACCATATCTATTAAGAGCAAGAGCGTGGCCTACAGAGCTACGCACGTTGCCCCGTGGAAGGTAAGGGAGGGGCATACCAACAGTTAGTGAGGAGGCCGGGATATATTTGTACGTTCATAAAATTTCTTTATACCTGTTAGGATTTGAGACTCCAGGGGTAGCTGACATGTCTCTGACTAAATGGGGAACGCTAGCGCTGAAGACTTTTCACACACACAAATTGCTAGAACACACTTCATACACATGCTAGAGACAACAATAGAGAGAGCCTGTCGGCATCCCCAATGCCTTCTGATTATCATTGTGTAATTCACGTTCTATCAATACCACTCAGGTTTTCACACATGTAATTGAGATAGGGTTCCCGCTATAATTCTGCTTACTGTGTCACGATCCCAATACAGGCGCCAGTGATAGCTGTTTGTAAGGTATCAAATACGAAGATTCTAGACTAAGGAGAAAAGGTGTAACTACTGCTGGGACTGCCCTTAACCATGACCAGTTCCAGGGCCCCAGCTAGGCGAACCAATGAGCGTTCGCAGTTTTGGCGCAACATCAGTCAGTGAATTCCAGAAATGGTCAGTACGTTGTGCACGTAATCTCTAGGACCGTGACATACTCTACGTTAAGATCTGCTTGGAATTCATTTATCCTTATACTGCCTGCATGAAAATAGTAATTTCGTCTAATTGTGTCTTTACTCCTTTTAATCCTAATAAGGAATGGAGGGAATAGTCGCCCCTAAAAATTATCAGCGTTGACCTTTAAAGCTGAGGCAAAGGCAATTGATAAGCAAGCTTCGTTCATAAATTTCAAAACGTAATTATAGAGTAGATTAGACCTTGCAACTTAGATGTCCGTCTAAAATCAACGTACCTGTTACAGAAGGATCTTTCTGAGGATCATACCTCCCCAGACTCTCCAGTGGGGCGTACTTCTCGCAGAGGTAGTACATGTCGTTCAGCACTCTATACATAGTTAGCTACAGCGTAGTCTACCTTTAATAAGAAAACTCACGTCTGTCTCGACACACTGCCTGGCCAGCACCCTGCAAATACTAAGTTGTACTTCAGGCAATACAGCCTATTGCGGTCATCAAACTCATCGGCCGGCTCTGCAGGCTCAAAATTCCTCAGGTAGTTTCGGAAGTAAACCTTTGCCCTGAAATGCTGGCCCCACTCACACCTCCAAGTTCCTAGATCCATCTCGTTGTGTGCGTAGTAGCTCCCAGCATCAAAGAGAACCACATCTCCAGTCTCTAGGCTAGCGCCTACATTGCCTCCCCACAGATCACCATGAATCAAGCTCGGTTTGAGGGTCCGTCCGTTGGCCTGGAGTATACCAAGTAGGCGCGGAATCACCCCATTAATGGTTTGCTCCGCTGCCGCATCTAGCTCCGGCCAGCGACCGTTGATCTCCGTGTCAATTTCGAGTGTGGTTCGTAGTAACTTTGAAAAGAAGACCGCCCAGCTGGACTCCCACTCAGTGTTATGGGTGATCTTGCCGTCGCACGTAACGACTGGGAAACCGAACATGCCGTTTGGAGAGGTGCCTTTTCGGTGCATTTCTGCGACGCGTGCTGTGAATTGAATGGGATTGGGAGCGGAAAAGTCCATGTCGATGTATTCTTCGATAAAGAAATATATGTCAGGAGGAGATGATTTGTATTTGCCCCAGCCAACTGGTGGAGGCACAAGACCTGGCACAATTGCATGAATAGTGCTGATGGAAGTAAATTCTCCAAGCATCATTTTGTGGCCATGCTCTCCGCTGGCACACTAAAAGGCCAGATCCGTCAGTGCAAGTTACAAACTACATGATCTATAGTGTATATTTGTATTAAAATTTAGCGGTATTTCATTAAGAACGGAAGAAAAGTTTTATTCAAACCTTCAAGAAGTATCTTTTGTGTGTGCCATCAGGAAGGATTGCCGAAACACGTCCTGTAATGGTCCATGCTGAATTTCCATACGGTTCTGCAGACAGCACCTTTGTACCTTCGGGAAGGACTGTTGGAGAGAGAGAGTTAGCATTGAAGGAGTACATAAATCAGAGAAAAAATCGCCTTGCTACCTTCTAACACTGCAACATCGACCGGGAAGTTTCCTTTGATACCCGGAATAAGATAGCGCCTTCCGGTATCGCTTTCTAAGAGCGAGTGTATATCTTTGGACATGGTATTATATGCCTATATCTGCGGCGCGTGATCGAAGTTGGAACGGAACGCGGCTCAGGTTTGAGGTAGATAAATTTTGAAAGTCTCATCTTATGTGAGGCTCCAGAGAAAGAATCTTCGACGCTGACGAAAAGGCACAGCCAAAGAAAACATTGTTGCTGCATCTTAGCGACTCACCCGCCAAGAGCTGAATGAGAGGTGGTACAGCATACAGAACGCATGGAGCCATTGGCGCATCTGCCAAAGCGATCCAATAACGACCTGCAGTTGCAGTAAGGATCAATTTTTCAACCCCGCTTTAGAGGGCTGGGATAGTAGGAAGGGCAGGATCTTTGCCCAATCTTGGCGACGACAGTGAGTCCTCTTTTGCTCATCGGATACCTCCGTGTCCTGTTCTGCTAAGTAACACAAACATCCCTGATACGGTTCTGTGTGGCTATCCTTACCATGCCAGACCTTTGCATGCTAGGCAGCAAGCACCCTTAGCGCCAGAGCGTCGCTTTTCATTAAGGCTTTTTCTTGGCTGAACGATGGGCTGACAGAAAAGACGGAAAAACCCTCATCTTTCAAATATTCTTCCATGCGCAATCACAAATCCACTCGCCCAGCTTCCAGCCTTGTCTGTCGCACAAATTGTGTGCTATCTGAAAGGAATCTATATGTCCTGGCTCTCATAAGTAGATGCTAACAAGGAGCTGATAGAGGAAATGGTACATTCCAACCATTGTATGTCAGACAATCTCAGGGTTATGCTAAAATACCTCGCAGTTCAGAAAGCGATTCGGCCTGAAGAGCAAGAGCTCAGATGGTCATGCCGAGAGAGTGGGAAGTTCTTTGGGACAGCATGACAAGTTGACACTTCAGCCTTCTGGTGATGGCTTGCCAGAAAAATCGCATCCCAGAGGT
Source organism: Chalara sp. BL73 (assembly GCA_918026815.1). Classification (NCBI taxonomy): domain Eukaryota; kingdom Fungi; phylum Ascomycota; class Leotiomycetes; order Helotiales; genus Chalara; species Chalara sp. BL73. The sequence goes on along the minus strand of CAKJVC010000150.1, from coordinate 1,388,625 downwards.
AATAATGGCTCTTACCTAGGGGATTTGGCCCCGCACTCTGCACTTCCGTACCATCTATCGCGAGTTCAGACAAACCCTTCTTCAATTACCACGGCCCAGCCCGGTCTACGAGATCCAATCGGCCTTCATGTACTCTACGACCCTGAAGCCGGTCGCAAGGTGGATATCGTCTTTGTTCATGGTCTTGGTGGCACAAGTCAAATGAGTTGGTCTAAAAATAAAGACATCGAATTATTTTGGCCATTGAAGTTCCTCCCACTAGAGCCAGATATTCGCCATGGACGAATAATGACATTTGGCTATAATGCAACTATTCTCAAGGGGAGCGCCAGAACCTCGGCGTCAGTGCTTGATTTCGCGAAGGATCTGTTGTTCGAGCTGAAGTATGCAAAAGATGAGAAGATGGAAGAACTGAATATTGGTGCTGTGAGATACAAATACAACTTACCAGTCGAGATCCCTGATAACTGATACCTGACTAGGTACCAATGCTCTTCATTGTTCATTCCATGGGAGGATTGATCGTCAAAGAGGTGGGTTGAACATATGATCACTGTGTATATCCATACCCTAGCTGATAGGAACTAGGCTTATATGCAAGGTCAATATGATCCAGACTATCAGTATATCATCAAAGCTGTGTCTGCCATCCTGTTCCTCTCTACACCGCATCGTGGTACGAACCTGGCTGAGATGCTAAATCGGATACTACAAGCATCTTTTATGTCAGCGCCAAAGCAATATATCTCAGATCTAACGAAGAATTCCTTGAACCTGCAGAAGCTGAATGAGCAGTTCCGGCACGTTGCTCCAAAGCTTGACATCGTATCTTTCTATGAAACACAAACAACCGCAGTTGGCTTCAACAAAAATCAGATCGTAGGTCGCTTCTACTATGGCAAGCCAGCACTACTCTAACGGCGTACAGATGGTTTTGGAGAAAGATTCATCGGTTTTGGGGTATCCCGGAGAGATTTCTAAAGCCCTGGACGCAGACCATCATAGTGTGTGCAAGTATTATGGCCAGGATGATCCGAATTATGTCACTGTGCGAAATGTGCTTAAATCACTCGTCAGCAAAGTCTTATCCTCGCGTGGCTTGAAATTTATATCCTCCACGGAGCAAGACGAATCACGCGAAGTCGGAACTATCCTTGCCGTACCTGAGCTTCCAGATGTTGATTATATATTCTTCAGAGACCGCTGGGCTCAAGGAACTTGCGGCTGGATTCTTGAGGACTCCGCTTATCTTTCATGGCTGCGCAGCCCCAGTGGCGAGCCAAGAATGCTATGGTTACATGGTGGTCCAGCCAGCGGCAAATCTGTCCTATCGTCGTTCATCATCAACAATCTAGCTCAAGAAGGAGCTTGCTGTCAGTATTTCTTTGTTAGATTCGGAGATCGCAGTAAGAGATCTCTGAGTATGCTGCTACGCTCCATCGCATACCAGATAGCAGAGGTCAATCCTGGCTTCCGGGAAAGGATTAGAAATCTTTCTAATGGGACGACAAATTTCAAGAGTGCTGATGCTAGAACTATCTGGCAGAGGATCTTCAAGTCGATCCTTTTCAAGATGGAATTAGTGCGACCACTATACTGGGTTATTGATGGCGTTGAAGAATCCGATAACCCTAAGTCAATGGTCAAATTGATGTCGGAGATACTTTCTACTGCGGTACCCGTCCGGATTCTGATAGTCAGTCGCAAAACTCAAGAGTTGCTAGTATCACTCCAGAAGCTTCCCAAAGAGGCCAAGTTTCAGTCTCTCAGTACCGAAGGACGCGTTGAAGATTTTCGGCAATTTATCAGCCAGGAACTGGATGTTTCTGGCGGCTCGGATTTTAAGGAGAGTGTCACGAAAAGGCTCCTGGAAAGTGCGCGTGGCAACTTTCTCTGGATTAACCTGGCTGTGCAACGAGTGAATCATTGCCACACGGAAGAAGGTGTTGACCAGGCTCTGGAGGAGCTACCTCCAGGCATGGAAGCTTTATATGATCGCATGGCACAGTCGATAGCTGATAATCCTCGTGAAGGTGATCGGAAGCTTGCGTCGAAGATTCTAGCATGGGCCACCTGTGCACTCCGCATCCTGACGGTCGGCGAGTTGTCTCGAGCGCTCGAGAAAGATTTTTCTCAAATCCTCGACTTTCAGAGATCTATCGCGGATCTATGTGGCGGTTTTGTGGTGGCCGATAGCGGCGGAAATGTTGCTATGATCCACCAAACGGCTCGAGAATATCTTTTAGATCCAAAACGAGCTTTCAGCCTTGACCGAAAGGTTGCTCACGAGCGGTTATTTATGCGTTGTTTGTCTTGTCTTTTGGAACCTGGACTTCGTACTAAGATTAACAGGGGCCAGGTCCCAGAATTCCTCGACTATGCTGCAACGTCCTGGTTCTCACATCTCTGTTCAAGCTCTCTCAATTCGGAGGTTCTCGATACTGTCATTAAATTTCTCAAAGGCCCTTGTATTTTGACTTGGATCCATATCCTCGCCGAAACGGATCAACTACGTGTTCTAGTCTCTGCCTCAGTTCACCTACATACTTTCGCCCTTAAAAGGCTGGAATTGGACTTGGAAACAATGCCTCTGGACCGTCAGATCTCAGAAAGAGAGATTGTGGAAAGCTGGGCCGTCGATTTGGTCAAAGTTGTTGGGAAGTTCGGGTCCAATCTCATCAAAAGCCCCGGCTCAATATACAAATCTATACCACCATTCTGTCCCCAGGATTCAATCATGTATCGGCAGTTTGGCCATAAGGAGTCGAAGAACTTGATAGTATCTGGTCTGTCTATAACTGGTTGGGATGATTTATTGGGTCGTTTGTCATTTGGCGCAGAGACTTACGCTTCGAGGATTTTGACCGCAGGTAGCAAGATCCTAGTGATGACTCCCGCCGGTAACATCATTGTTTACCATTCCTCTACCTTTGAGCAGGTTCGTGAAGTTCAACATGGCGAGCGTCTGCGCTTGATGGTAGCCAACGCCACAGGAACATTATTAGCAACCTACGGATACGCTTCGACGAAGGTTTGGGATCTGTCCTCAGGTAAATGCATTACACGATCAAATAATCCACCTGGACGCCCTAAACCACTCGCATTGCTTTTTACGGATGAAGACGATACGATTTTGCTAGGGGCTGATGATGGACGAATCTGGTCAATCTCGATCAGTGCGTCGCCAGCTAGTTGGCACGTCATAGCCGAATTGGACGAACAAGAAGTAGGAGGATCTATCATCAACTCTCCAAACTGTATGGCTCTCAGCCCTGATGGATCTCAAGTTGCGCTTGGCTATCGAGGTCATCCTCTCTCTGTCTGGGAAGTCGACGGCCCAGAGCCAATTAATCATTATGTACGCAACACCCACCACTTGAGCACCTCTGAGGATGCATGGGGTGAGGTAATCCAATTGACTTGGCATCCTTATACTAGCGAAGTCATCGGATTATATTCTGAGGGTATCATCTTTAAATGGCATCCTTACGGCGATGAAAGCAAGGAAATTAGAGCTGGCGCTTCGAGAATAGTTGTCAGTGCCGACGGGAATTTCCTTGCTACTGGTGATGCTAGGGGAAACATCAAACTTTTCAGCACCCAGGAATTTACCCTTATGTACAAATTAATGAGTCAAGACCTCGTTCTGGATATCGTCTTTAGTCCTGATTCTAGACGCTTCTATGATATCCGTGGGACATATGGAAATATATGGGAGCCAAATGCATTGATTAGATTGTCAGAGCTATCAGAAAAAGGAAGCGGAAGCGACACTGCAAGCGATGTGGGAAGCTTTGGACACTGCTCAAGCGTGGCTGAGAGTTTGTCAAGCAAGATTGATCCAGTCACTGTACTAGCAGCTCAACCTCACGGGGTGCTTTATTGTATTGGCAGAGAAGATGGCACCACCGAACTCTTTGAGGCCCGAAGGGGTAAGATTATGGAACTGGGTATGTCCGAAGCATTTATGACCACAGAGCAGATCGCATGGAGTGAAGATGGGGTATTCGTTGCATTCGCAGACTTGGGTGGGCGGGTCTTCGTGAAAAGGATCATGCATAGCACGAACTCAACCGGAACTTGGATCGTGGAATCGATACTGGAAATTCGAGGTAATACCTCACAAGGACCAATTCTGCAACTTCTCTTCAGCCCTGACTCAAGTACACTTCTTCTGTACACATCATCAACTCTCTCAAATATCTCGCTTGTATCAAAGACCGTCACATTGTCTCGTACTTTCGGTTCCACGTCGGCGGCCTCACTACAAAGCAAATGGCTAAATCACCCTTTGGATACAAAATTATTGATAGAGATCGGGCACGAAACCATCAACATTTGGTCATGGATAGAGCTTTCTCCAGTGCAGTCATTCTCGTTCAAATCTCCTTTCCCTAACAAGGAGAAAGATTTCACCAATCCCTTCTCTCAAGCAGAGTCTCTCATACCGGACAACACATCACCTTCACCATTTCCGCCTCAGGACCAAACCATTGCGGAGTCAGTCAAAGAAGCAATTTCAAGTGACAGCCCTTCTCTTATCAACAATTATTTTGCACAGACGGAGCCTTCTCCAAGAAACCCACAGAATATATGCGATATCGTTGAACGCGTGCTTCCTACTGCCGATAAGACCTTTCTCTTAGTGCAATTCGCACACACTTCCACAACTCATCACCATATTCAGAACCAGAGGTCCGTGTTACTCTTCGAGACTTCATCACTCTCTATAACGAGCGATATCAACGAAGTCGAGCCCTTTATCTTGCCTGAAAATATCGCAAGTCATATCGAGATCCCCTTAGCCTTCCTGTCCCGCGACCGTCTCGTATTTCTAGATAAGGATTACTGGCTATGTTCCTGGAAACTTCCATATAGCCCTTCACTAACCTCGCATACTCCGAGGCTTTCACACCTTCACCGTAGAGCCGAAATTTCCGCATCTTCGGTGGCCCATCGTCGTGTAAGTAGCAGCACCAGGAGGGGCCCTTTAGATGGCGTAGCTGGGATAGCAGAGTTGAAGCAGCATTTCTTCCTTCCTGGAGATTGGATAAGTCCTGATTGTGTATCGCTCTGTGAAGTGATGGCAGATGGAACGGTTCTGTGCCCAAGGAATGGGGAGGTCGCTGTTGTTAAGTGTGCAAGTCTCGGAGTTTAGGAGGTCAGGGAATCATGATTAATATGGCCAGTGGAGCTGCAATATGTTCTTATCGTGTCTCATCATGCGTCCGGGAACCACAGACACGGGAGAATTTGGTTACTGAAGCACAACCTTATACTAAAAGTCAAAAACAAAGCACTTATTTCAAAGATGTATATGCATTGTCTGGACGCATGTATATAGAATCACGTGAACACTGGATCATGTGAGTTGTGGGTCCTTTCAGGACTGTTAGAAATAGGGTCTATTAGGCAGGGAATCAATTAGAGGATCTGTGAGGGTATCACGGCGATGGGAATACGGGTTTGCAGGAGCGTTACAGATGATGATATTTTCTACAATTCCGGCTGTAATCTGTGTGTGTGCGTGAGTGTCACAGACTAGGTTCACTCATGAGCTTAGTATGCGTGGGACGCGTGCGCAGAGATATCATGATGATATTGTTGTCTTGAGAACAGGAGAGCTGAGAAGGAGCTCGTCACTAAAAAATAGGAGGTTCCGCATGCTTGGCGAGCTTGGCAAGCTGAAGGCCTGTGCTTTTCCATGACAGTGAGTGTAACAACTCTGTCACGACACGCGCTGTGGATCTACAGATACAGAGGGCAACGATGGTATCATACGAGAATCTATAGCTGAGGAAGGAAGAAGGAGCTCGAGGAGAGCAGGCTATATATACACGAGGGGCTCAAAGAGCTCGGCTAATATAGATCACGTGTGCTCCAGAGAAGGGACGTGACAGTTCCTGTAAAAGATCCATGAAAAGATCTCTGCTAGGCATTTTGCTTCTATAGAGTCTACAGGCTTAAATATAGCCTCTTTTTCTATTCTCGTGTCATTGCTGTTGTCATTGTGTAGTGTATGGAAAGGCTGCGCACGGCGATTGCCGGGCCACCAGTGCTAACGCAGAAATAACAATAACATCCTCTACCTAATTATCAACAGGGGACTTGTTGGGTCTATAAATATAACGAAATCTTCCTGAAACAGAGTTCTGATTGCCAGCCTTGCAATTTACTTTAAGATTATTTCGAGCTTCCTCAGCATGATATTTGTTATAGAAGTGAAGTTAAAGTTTAGATTAAATTTATGTCGTAAGAATATTCCTCCATATTTCTGTAATAGGTTTAATAGTTTAAGGGTGACTGCCCGTTACCCCAGCAACATAGTTGATATTGAATATCGGGTTATTACTCTGCCCAAATCGGTTATTTATTCTGATTATAGCCCGCCGCTCCTTCATCATGGTTGTGCCATCAACTTCAACCTCCATCATGCCACCAGCCAATCCGTACACTTCCAGCTATCTAGAGCACTTTATCTACTACTCCCTTGATAACAATATTGTGTCGAACGCGTTATTTCTTGCCACAAGACTCTATGCACACGAACCACACTCTCCTGAAGCAGCATACCTCCTCTCCCTTTGTCATCTACGTCTAAATCAGTTGGGCTTAGCAGCTAAGCACAGCGAGAAATTTGCTCTAGAGGACCAACATCTAGGTTGTGCGTATATTTTTGCTCAGTCTTGCCTGGGGCTTGGGCGTTTTCGAGATGGAATAAATGCCCTTGAGACCAACAGAAAATCATGGGGCGAGACAAACAACTGGGGTACTTAAACCCTACGTTCCTAGCAAAATATTTAGCTGACATGTTGCCCCAAGATAAGCACTCGAAAACACATCGACAATGTTCCCCAGATACAGCGGCAATATTATTTTTGCTAGGCCAGCTGTATGAGGGATATAAAAACACGCAGTTGGCTGTTGACTCCTATGCCAGGTCGTCTAAGCTAAATCCTTTCATCTGGGATACATTTACGAGCCTTTGTGACGTTGGCAAGTAACATAACCTGATCGCAAAAAGGAAGGTATTCACCTTAGAAATAGCTGACGATATTTAGGAGCTAAGATACAGGTCCAAAACATTTTCGAGCTGAGCCCAGAAATGATTACATCATTATCTGAGTCTGCCGCTACGAGCGCCGACGCCTCTTCGTTTATTGAGCCTTTGTCAAACAAAAGATTTGAACCACAAGCCACAAACTGTAATCCAGTTAAGAATTCCTTACCCAGTGATCCCTTCCAAACATCGACCCGACACAATATCCAAGACGGCTCTGGAAATTCTGAGTTCCTTCACAGAGCTAAGGGAAACTATGGCAACCTCTCCTTTCACGCCTCAAGAAATGGAACAGCCTTAAGCTCGAAAGCTTTGGAAACGCCGAATAGATCGCACGGTCCAGTTTCTCACTCTGTGGGGGAAATTCAAGCTGCTGATTTGACTACCATGAGATTGGATGTTTCCAGGGCTCCGCAGAAACAAAGGATACCCTCAGGAATAGAAGCAGCAGCTACTCATCAACAGACATAGTCAAAACCTACAAAATTGAGTCGGTCGATCCACAACACCGAGAATGATCACATTTTGGATGACCCAACGAGGCGCTCTAGTATTTCATCAATACTGCTAGATCGAAAACGAACCATATCGGGTCAAGCTGTGCCAATGAGGGACAACTCAGAGCCAATAGCAACTAGGAGAAGTACACGATTAATACACCAATCTTGGACAGCAAACAAGACATCATATGGGAGTAGGCTAGGTATGAAAGAAAGCCGCGAACTTAGACAGCCGAGAACACCTATGTCAAAGCGATATGGCTTGAAATCGAAGGCTTCAAGCCAAAATACGAGCCAGACACCAGGGACATCTGAAGGATTACCAACTGTGACGGAAAATTTACATGTAATGCCGAAGGCTGATCTCCCAGAGACCCAAATACGTCAAGAGAGCCTTTGTTGGCTCTTGGGTCTCCTGAAGAAACTAGGCGCAGGTTATTTCTTCTTGTCACAGTTCCAGTGCCAAAAAGCTCTTCAAATGTTCTATTCGATTCCTAGCGCTCAAAGGGAGACTGCCTGGGTCCTCTCTAAGATAGCGCGTGCCCACTTTGAGCAAACCTCCTACGCAGAGGCTGCAAAGGCTTTCTCAAAAGTGCGGGCTGTTGCTCCTACCCGCATAGAAGATATGGACATATTCTCAACGGCATTGTGGCACTTGAAGAGGGATGTGGATCTTGCTTTCCTTTCTCATGAGCTTTGGGACCTCGACCGCTTATCGCCGCAGACGTGGTGTGCTATTGGCAATTCATTCTCACTTGAACGCGATCATGATAGGGCTCTTAAATGCTTTAAGAGGGCTTCGCAACTGGACCCAAAGTTCGCGTATGCGTTCACCTTGCAAGGCCACGAATTCGTCATGAACGAAGAATACAATAATGCTATCCACATCTATCAACGTGGTATTGCTGTACATCGTAGACATTACAATGCTTTGTATGGGTTAGGGCGTGCCTATCAAAAGCTTGGCAAACATGATGTAGCAGAAAGGTATTTTCGTATTGCGCTGGAAATCAACCCGGAAAATGCTACCCTACTTGGGTGTATTGGAATGGTACGTGATCCTATATTATTAATGAGAAACCTAACAATTTTGCTGCGGATCATGTTCTGAGCTGTAAATACTTTAGATGCTTGAAAAAAGGAAGCAGCCAGAGGACGCGATGAAATACTACAATAGAGCCTGCGCGATATCACCCAGCGCCATCTTCGCCCGCGAGAGGAACGCATGCATCCTTCTTCAACAACAAGATGTGAAAGGCGCTCTTGCCGAATTAATACTGCTGAAAAACCTTGCACCGAACAGAGCCGATATTTATATTCTACTAGGGCGATTACACCGCAGGAATCTAGACCGAAGCAGCGCGCTTCAAAGTTACACAGCTGCAATTGCCTTGGATCCGATGGTAGGTTGACCCATTTGTTCTATCGGCTTAGCCATACAGGAACTAATCAACCGAACCAGGCTAGCTCTGCAATCAAAGAAGAAATTCACGCTCTGGAACAACGCGAGGATGGTGATGGAGACATGTGTTAATCAGCCAGGGATCCTTATAAGGCGCTTCTGTTATGTAGTTGTAGCGATGAGTAGCTGATTTGGAATTGGATATTATTGCAAGCTCTCTGACCAAAAGCTGGCATGGGAACAACAAACCGAGAAGGATTGGGGCCTAGAGCTCGGTTCTCAGATACGCTATTCTGCCCGTGCGCCATATCCCCGTTGGCAGCAGAGAGGCGCCCAGGGAGGTCTGCAGAGACGGCATAAACGGGGTTTCAAATTAACGTCGAAAATCTACGCCAGCCAAAGGCACGCCTCCTAAGAATGCTGTTGAGGGTAGAATAAAGAACTCGCCGAGGTCCTAGTTCATGGAATTGCATTTTCTTTCAGAAGTCTTGGAGCATGTAGATGAGAGGTAACATGCTTAAACAAGTTTCAATTCAGTGCGCTATATTGTCCTTTATCACCTCGTCCGCCATATCTATCCCTGCGTCTAGTGATAGCTATCTTTTTCGTAACTGCATATCATATCCATTTCCGTGTCAGCGGGTTAGGTGTTTGCTCCACATCTTGAGCATATATCAACTAGTTTGAAATACCACAATAGCTTCCCCTTTTCTGCCCTTGGGTGGTGCAACTTGGTTATAGACTGTATCCTCTTAAACAGGGTTTGACACAATTTGTCAGAAATAGGATCTCTTAATTAGAGGATCAATTGGAGGATCGGCAAAGATGTCACAACTATAGAATACAGGCCTATTAGTAGCGTTACGGTGGTTGTATTCTCTACGGTTATGGGCTGTAATATATAGGTAAAAGATTTCTAGCTTTTTGGACTACCTACGTAACCCGATTCCTGACACTCCCTCAGGCCTTATCGGAATGCCAGCACATCTGCTGAAGACAGTCCAGAGGATGTTGATCAAGATACTATAGTTGTGGATCACCCAGATTACCATGTTCTTGAGATGTCTTTAATGAATCCGAAGATGTCACGCCCCGGACACAAGGCAAGGGATCAAGGACTTTTGCCGGAATCGACACATTGATCGACGCCTGTGCTCCGAGAGCTACCCACGAAGTGTCCAAGATAATTGTCACGTCATTGCATTCGTGTGGAAGGTAGTGTAATTTGGTAGAGCAACTCGCTAACCGAATTTTTATATCGCTGAGAAATGCAAAGGGAATCTCAACGGTGTGTCGAGCTGAAGCAATCATCGAATTGAATTATCGCGAAAGTAAGCACTTTTCAATGCGTCTATTCCTCGCCGTCCTTATGTTTCGTGAAACTAAGCATTGCCTCTTTGACTTTACCGTAGACAGTTTCGGGGGAACCATCAGCGTCAACCTGTAGATAGCGTTAGATGGTTCTGGGTGAAATATTGGGTCGAATATACCGGTTTAAAGTAGCCCTCGACAGTACCAAGATCAGCCTCCAACTCCTTCATGTCTCGAGTTGCAGCCGTGTACTTCTTCTCGGAGAGGTCCGCGGCTTTACTTGAGGATCTTAGTAGCAGGGTATACGTATTCTTCTGGACCTACTCTAATATCAGCATCGTCAATATAGCCTAGGAATTCGGAGGGTTTACCTGTCGTCGAAACCCAATCAGCTGTTGCATGCTATCCGGGAATCCGACCACGACGACCCAGTTCTTGCTTCCATCAGCCACTTCCTTGATCTTCTCTTCCAGCAGGCCGACAACCAGGATGGTCGGAGGACGCACAGTGTTCTCGATGCACTCGGCTAGGTACTCGTGGTGGAGATACGCCCCGTCCTGGGATTTTTCTTGGATGAGGGCTTCGACGTCAACGACCCTGAATTTGCCGTCTGTGGCAAGGAGATCTGCTTGTCCCTTTTCTCCGGAACCTGGAACGTCTATGTTTCTATTAGCAATTGTGCGGAGGCTTGTCTTAGGAAAGCCGAGGATTTACGTACCGATGAGGAAAATGAGGGGTAAAGTTTGGGCTCGGTTCGCGAAATGAGCTTTTCGCTCGAGAGTCAGTAATCTCAGATCATCTTTGGCTTTGGGTGAGACGATTTCGGCTGCATTGTAAGGGCCTTGGAATTCTTCTAGGTCTTTCTCGCCGTAGGTTTGCTGCTCATAGTCGTGGGCTTGGATCATGCATTCGAACTTGTCGATCTCATGCATCCATTTCGCTTCTGGGGTCTTGCTGTCCTCAAACTCAACCCAGAGGTCCATTAATTCCTGGCCGAGTTCGGGGTTGACTTTCTTCAATAAACTTTGAATGTACTTGAAGCCGAATTTTTCTAGTTTAAATTTCTCCGCTGGGGACCTGTTAGATTTGTGATGCGACATGAGGTGGAGGGCTTGAACTGCCTTTGGACACGCCGTCGTGTGGGGTCAGGTCTCCTGCGAGTGCCTCTCCCATGTCGTGGGTTATGGCCAGCTTGATGCATTTGTCCCGGTCTAATCCCTTCTGTAATTGATGTTAGTCAGGTGATAATAGAAGCATCGTGGGGAGGGACATACTGGTGCGGTCATAGCCATAAGGGCCATCCGGTACATGTGGGAAGCTACACTCTCTGGATGGCCGATTGTTCGTAACCACCCTGTACGGGGTAAGTGCTTCAGAACATCCATCAGATGGAGGAAGGGTAAAGTGGTCCCGTGGAGTTCGGCTTGGAGAGAAGCCATGGCGGTGGTTCAGCGGACGGCTTGCCTCTTGAGTCTGTTAGGGATTTGGGAAGTGGAGAAGGGAGGGCAAGATCGAGATTGGAGGAGTGTATGGTTCGATACAAGGCGAGGCTGAGATGAAGATGGAGCCTGATCAGTGCAAGGCTGACGCTGAGGCTGAGAGTCTTCGATGACGGTGAAGTTGAGACTCGGAAGACTCAGTAGTTCGATTCGATGCTGAGGCCGAGATGGAGGTCAAGATGAAATGTCATACTATATATGGTATGCCTCCTTATCTGTAGACGACGTGGTGTGAATCAACCAATCAATCATTACAGCTACCCGCTCTTGGCACGGCTCCGGCCTCTCTCTCCGCGCCCCCACCTACCGTCAGATCACCCCACCTCGGCTACGGGAGCGCACGCTAAAGATCGCAAATCTGCAGGACCCTTGCAAGCAGGGCGGCTGGCCCCTACGATCTCGGTACACAGAGCCAATTTATCACCCCCAATCAGGGTTATGCAGTCACCGGCGGGCCAATATTACCATATCCTATATAGCTTTCCAAATCCTGATTTTTCAGGGTGCACACTCAAAAAACAATCAACGTTCATATAATAAATGTCACGTCGCTTGCTCCCAATCACACGTGACCCATATTAGGCGAGCTCTCCGAGCGCCTCGTGTATATATAGCCTGCTCTCCTCGAGCTCCTTCTTCCTTCCTCAGCTATAGATTCTCGAATAGTACCACCGCTGCCCTCTGTATCTGTAGATCCACAGCTCGTGCCGTGACAAAAAGCTTAGTAGTTGTGTTGTAATATGGTTGTTGCGATAAGAAAAAAGGGGTGGTGCGTATCCCGAGAAATCAGGTTTGGAAAGCTATATGGGATATGGTAATAAGCATCCGGCGATCTTTTGACTGCACCAACGAGTTCCTCCAGGCCCTCCAGTGAGCTGTCTCTCACCTTCCTGCACTCACCAGCAATACTCGGTCGGGGCTTGGGACCACAATCCAGGGTCGGACGGACGGTTAGACCAACAGAACAGTTGGAAATGAGTGCATGTATGGCTGGCTGGCTGGTGGCCTGTATCTCCTGTATCTCCTGTATCTCTCAGAAAGGCTGATCAGACTTCTTCCTCTTGCATGACGGGCCTCCTCCGCTCCCTTTCTTCTTCGTGTCTATTAAACCCGTTTCCACGTAGCGGTGGATTTGAGACTGCTTTGTTTGGTGAAAGCTTCAATCTCATCTCTGCACAAACTCCATACCACGCACCCGTTGACAGCGAAATTGCCCCTTGTATTAGATAACTACTAGTGGGTGAAGGATATGGACGATGAAGACCCGCATGGCAGCACCCGCCAGACGCACGATGGGGAGGATCTCCCTGAAAGTGAATCCATGTTCCTGGGCCATTTCTCAAGTCTCTAGTTCTCTCATCAGCCCTACGATAACACCACTTTTGGCCAGCTTCATGCCCACTCAATCTTGGGACCTTCGATATAGCAGATTATAATGAAGCCCCTAATCCCGATTTATATCTTCTGCAACCGGGTCAGATATATCGTCGAGATTTCACCGGCAATTGTGAATCACGATAATATACTCTCAACCCGGATCAAGGCCCTACCAGCATTCATAGACTACACTTTCCTCCCAACCGGGACCACTGCTCGAGCCCATAGTTGTAGACACATATGTGCGTCAAGTCATAACCAAAAATAAAAACTAGCCTAAAGACTACAGCAACTGGGATCCCGCCAGTAGTGATTAAAACAAGCTATCCTCAAACGATACAGCGGCGACGGTCCCAGAAATCTTGCAACATCTTCTAATACAGCATAGCATAGCTTCATTCCCTCATCAGAAAGTTACTTTGTCTGCTTGTGTTTCAAAGCCACGGGGTCTGTTGGATGGAAGAAGTGATCGGTTGGTGACTGCATTTTAGACCTGCTCCCAGACGTCATTGTCAAGACTGTGGGCGAGAACTGCGGTTAAGAAAGGCTGTATGCGGTAGAAATTGAAGTTGTTGGAGTTGATAGCAGAATTCGGTCTAAGGAGGTCGTCGCGAAGCGTGTCGTGATAGGTCTTCGAATGTGGAAGGCGGCTAGTAGGGAGGATTTAAAGTGCCGATAAAGGATTGAATATGAGACTCTGCGCGTCTGGACGCTGTCAGACGAGCCCTCACTATACGAATAACGCCCGGATATCGATTAAGATAAAGCAGTAGAAAATGCGGCTTCTCATCCTGGTCCTCTAGTAACAAATAAGGAGGCATAAACAGAACAACTAGCTGTCTCAACCACAACGCTTTATAGACATATTCCTAAAAGCCAAGGTCAGTCAATCAATTGTCCCAGTCGTACTTCTGTTTAATGCGTGTAAAATGCCGATCGAAAACCGCAAGTTATTCGAGTACAAGGTCTAGGCTGCGTGTTGCAAACAATTTCTAAATTAGGTCGAAGGTTGTGGCCAGCACATCGTACAAGGACTCAGTTGTGTAGTGCTGCTCTTTTTTTCCACGCGAGATAAAGTAGGCGGTCGAAGGCGGCGACGAGAGACCACAAATAACATGAGAGATCTCATTCACGATGGCGACAATGTTGAAAGTATGCTGACTATACAGAGTTTGAGGGGAATGCAATACACGCGCTCAAGAAAGTACAAAACGCATCATTCGGGTAGACCTACAAAGAAACAGTTTATAAATAAACGGTATCCTCATGCTGTTATAATATGACAAATTCCCTCCAGCGATACTCATTTTGCTCAAGTTCAACAATCCCTTTACCATTCATATAACCATCAACATAAGCATCACCAACTACTTCAAAGCTAACGTTGCGGGAAAAACACTATTCAATGAGCCTTCCATTTCTCCAATACAAAAGCAACCCTCTCACTAGCAGCCACTAGATTGTATGGTATGACATGATAGATCAGGCCCCATTCGTCGAGGCAACTGCAGAAGAGCTTGTGGAAGTCAACCCACTCCCTTCGATTTTCCGGCATCAATCTCACTCCATCATTCACCAGCCAATCCCCGCCAGCCTCGCACACAATTATCAATGACTTCCTCATCCTGTCCCGTAACTCTGTCCATTCCTGAGACCTAGCCAAGTTGTCCGCGGCATCCTCGCCAACATACTTCTTGGTATAGATAATTGGATCTACGCCGGAGCGGTCAGACACGAACCAATTTTCCCCATCCGAGGCCGCACGTTCGGCATTCACTTGAGCTCCTAAAATGAGCTGTTGAAGGGTCAAAGCTCGGGCTGCTGATGATGTGATATCATCTGCTGTGTAATTGTATTGCTGAAGAACTGTTCTTGCAACTTCGGTGATAATTCGAGGACCAGAGGCTCGTTCTCTGAAGTGATTTTCGATGGCATTGACAATCGTTGTCTTTCCAGTGCTTTGGGCCCCAATGACGTAGATATTTACGGGCTTAGTATGACTAGACATGTTTAACCTTTTCTAAGCAGTATGAGCACGCTGTTTTGACTCTTCCAGCTTCAATAGCGGGGTACTGGAATCAAACGCTCTAACATTGATTCGCAGCTAAGCGAATTTGTGTAACCATCCGTACAAAAAATGAGCACACGACCAGCCCACATAATTTAGCTATCTGTGCAAACGAAAACATGTCAAAACTAAATATCAAGGCATTCCGGCGCGTGCTGCAGGATTCAATCCGGCTAGAAGACGAAGCCTGGTCCTACCATGTACCCGATCTCCCTCATCCGTCTATCCTGAACCCTCAGCAGCTACTCAAATCCATTACTTTGATTTCAAACAATGCGAAACAGGAAATAGTGCTCGGATTGCAAGTTGCTTCTCCCAATCGAGCCATCTCCTCCCAATCGATCGACCATCTTATCAGCATTTCATTTGCTGGGTTTCGTTTGCAAGTACCTTTGTCAGCAGACCAAGGCGTTCTCACGCAGCCAGCAACCGCGAAAGAGTCTTCGGACTACATTGTTAGACTTCTCCGGTCAGGCGTCACGCTAAATAACCTCCATTACAACTTCTACGGTCACAGCAACAGCCAATTAAAGTCGCGAACATGTTTTCTTTTAGCAGATTCCAAGTCAAACATCTCGCATTTGATTGAAAGCTTTGGAGATTTTAACAAGATCAAGTCTGTACCCAAAAAAGCGAAACGCATTGGTCTTGTGTTCTCGGCTGGTCGTACTGTTATGACTTTAACACCTGATCGTTATCTGGATATCCCTGATATAGTGAGGAAGGATTATATCTTTACTGATGGCTGTGGCTTGATAGCCCCTCGTTTCGCTCAAGAGCTTTCTCGGAAAATCAAGATCACCTTTCGAAACTTACGATACACTCCGTCGGTATTTCAAATTCGGTATCGCGGCTACAAAGGAGTCCTGATGCTAGATCCGGCAATGACAGGCAATGTTGTAGCTAAATTTAGGAAATCGATGAAAAAATTCAACGGAGGAAGTGACTATTCTTTTTCTGTTATCGAATATTCTAAGGTAAAGTCTTCAATCCAGTTGTTTTGCGAGCTCGGCGTCTGATACTGACCATACTACTGTTTAGCCATATGGATTTGGGTACCTGAATGATGAGGTAATCCTCCTGCTACATGCGTTAGGAATTTCTGAGACCATTCTCCTTCGCAAACAATTAGAACACTTTGAGTTTCTCGCCAATGCATCTCGAAGCCCTCTAGCCGCATTTCGTTTCCTGACATATCTTGACAAACCCGAGCTTGCAGAGAAGGTTTTGATGGATTCGCTTCACACAGTCCGACCAGCCATAAACAAGTTAGTCAATTCTGAATATGACAGAATGCTTAACAAGAGGGACGAACAAAGGTGCAGAATTCTTATTCCTAAATCAAGGCTGCTTTTCGGAATTTGTGATGCATGGGATGTCTTGAAGGAGGGTGAGTGTGCAATTAAGGTTACGTTGGACGGTGATGGCCAGGCTCGGGCCATCAAAGGAATGGACATTCTAGTTACCAGAAATCCCTGCCTACACCCAGGAGATTTACAAAAGTTTCATGTCGTAGAGAGGCCTGAGTTAGCACACCTTGTTGATTGTATAGTATTTCCCACACAAGGAAAGCGCCCATCTGCAGATTTGATGTCTGGCGGGGATTTAGATGGTGATACTTGTTAGTAGGTAACGCTGGTTTATCTTCTATAACTAATATAGCGAAACAGTTTTTGTCTGTTGGGATAGCGATTTAGTTCCGGGAAAGATCTCGGAACCGGCACAATACCCTGGTCATAAAGAGTCGGTGATATTCAGCTCAATCACGGACGATGACAGATTGCTTTACTTTGCTAAATACACAAACGCTTCATTAGGAAAAGTCAAAAATCTATTTATAGATTGGGCTAGGCTTAAAGGACCAATGTGTGCGGAGTGTCAGGAGCTCAATCGCCTGTTTTCAACATGCGTTGATGGCAATAAAATTAGGGTACCAGAGAGACTGGAAAGCCCTCCTCAACCACATGCGGACACACCCACATATATCTTGGACACTCTACATGCAGGAGCAAAAACCTTAATCCACACCCAGCAACTAAAATATGCTAATTATGATGGATATAGTTTTGGCGCTATGGAACTTCTTCTGAGTCGTGACGACGTAGCCATGTCTGAATTTGAACTGCTTAAGCTGACACATCGATGGTGCCTTAAGAACAGCAGCAGTCTGGTGGAGTTCCTGCACTTATTTGATGTAAATCTTTTGACTTCAGAAGAGAAAGCTTGGACTGTGGACCAACTCCCAGTAACTATCGAATCCGGATATATCTTTAATACGCTATGCCAGTCTAACATCGTTGAGATATCTGAGTTGAAGCCGTTTAAGCTGGAGTACCCAGGCTTGAAGTGGAAATGTGTTTATGATTCGTCTCAGGATCGACTTGCTACATTCCTCGACACCGCAGCTAGAATTCTTGAACTATTTCATAGGAAGCTTATCGTCATTCGAGTTGACGAACGACTGAGCCTAGCAATATATGTGCCTCAGAAAATAGAGGGACGCCAAGAATGTCAGGTCGATGACCGAGTCCGTCTTTTTGCTTTTCCACACAGCCAAGGCGATCAATCTTCCCGTCACCGGTTGTCCCTCCCAACGAAGAAGAACTATCGCCTTTACTGTGATAGCAACATCTTTCAACTATTTGAAAGCCAGCGGCGTAACTCGTGGATATATATTAAAAAGGCCCAATCTGACGATAGCACTTACAGAATCAAAGAAAGTACCCGTGAAAGAAGGAGAGGCCGACAAGCTACGATTGAGAGCGGCCGTAACTTCGACTGTGTAACAAGTGTTGCTCTAGACAAATTCAGCAAAGGTCTACAGCAGCATATTGGACGTGTTAACAGAAATGGATTGCTAGGAGCAGTAGGTGACCGGAACCATGAGATGTATATGAAGCTAAGAACGAACTAGGAAATCTACGTTATTAGCAATAAAGATATTACATCGATGAAGAATCTCGATCTCTGGCTAGAATTCGTCGACACGAAAGAGATAATTCCCCTCTTTGAAAGAAATGCAAGGGAATACAGCATACCGAAATTGAGCAAAGTTACTTGGTCTGATATGCCAGACTATATTACGCGAGTAGCCAAGGAAAGGGACTTCTCAGTGTTGAATTTTCTGGAGAAAGACGAACAATACGGTCAAGTTTTTAGTTGGCTGCTGGAAAAAGGAGAAACCGGATTGCTTCTACGTAGTTTCCAATATCTCTTCGGTCAGTTTACAGCGCGAAAATTGGATTCCGCCCGCACCACAGAGATATTGGAGGTAATGCTTGCCTTCTTGAAAGACGCCCCCTCTCTTGCTATCGCATTCGCGCATACGCAGTCCTGGGCAGCACTACCTCAAGCCACATATGAACTCTTAATGATGTCGACAATACGGATTCTGAAAGCCTTTATCTTATCTGCAAATGATGCTCAAGAGTTTGTGGTTCAGCCCTTTAAACGGGTGCTGTCGCAAACACAAACCGTGAGAGTAAGCGAGTTTGCAGATTTGGTCGAGCTCATATCGCTGACGGTACACTCTCCTGATATTGCTCTTGACCTCGTTTTCGAATGTATTGAGCCAGAAAGCAGTCGAATTCTCAAAGGGGACAACATGGCATTAAGCCATTTCGTGCGTAATCTTTTTGGCATAGCTATTGACCATATCGACGAAGCGCAACAAGCACAGAGACCAAGACGAGACCTGCTAAATTTGAACCCTGCTGGCAGTTCGAATGGCTATCCTCTTGTGAAAACTAACCTTAGGATTGACGCGATGATGGGAAGTCTAGCTAGCAGCGATCATGTGCGTCTGACAGTAGCTAGTCTACCTACGAACAACCCTGCCGGAAAAATATGCTCAGTAGACGCACTAGTAGAACCATCTCAACCAGGCTCAGCCATTATGCGTTGCTTTCAGCCTCTACCCCGATTTTTCGAGGAGTGTTCATGGGAGCTTCGAAACTGTGGTTCTTTCGTCACTTCGCAAACCATGTTTGATGCAGTGCGCCGTCTAGCTATCGAACCGGAGAACTGTTGCCATATATCGGACCAAATATTGGGAACTGGGGCCCAAATTCAGAAGTCACCAACTGGGCCATCACAATACATAGCAAAAGGGACTTTGAACGCGAGCCAGAATGAAGCAGTCCATGCATCCCTTTCACACACGCTGACATGCTTGTGGGGACCACCAGGAACTGGGAAGACACACACTATCGTAGAAATAATAAAGCAACTCCAGATGCATCCTAGCGTTACGAGAATTCTCGTGAGCGCACCAACTCACAATGCAGTAGATAATGTGATGAGGATGTACTTAACAGGAGTAATGAGAGAGCACCCAGAAATGGCAAGTCCGAGAGTGGTTCGTGTCTCGACGGATGTAAGTTCATACCCTAAGATGTTATAAACTCGCGTCTTACCTCCTTAGATACATAAAGTCTCTGAAGACCTGAGAAGATTTACATGTGATGCATTGGCCGGGAAAGAAATTTATACCAGCCATGTTGCGCTTAAAAAAGCTCGTGAGCATATCAAAAGAAGTAAATTGGTCTTCACAACCTGCATTGGGGCAGGTTTGGGACTTCTTCGTTCAGAGCTTTTTGACACGGTGATCATCGACGAAGCTTCTCAACTAACCGAGCCTGCATCTCTCGTCCCTCTTGTCAAAGGCAGTGAAAGAGCGATCCTTGTCGGCGATCACGTTCAGCTTGGTGCTACCGTCCAGCAGCATGCTGTTCTTCAACAATTTGACGTTTCTCTTTTCGAAAGGTTATACAAACAACAGACTCAAAATAAAGTCAACACAACAAACTCTAGCTTGATTGCTACAGTTATGTTAGATACCCAGTATCGCATGCACGAGTCTATTTGCAAATTCAGTTCTAATGAATTTTATGAAGGAAAGCTCCAAACAGGCGTTGCAATGAGCCCGAAAGTACTTCCTTCATCGAAGTTTCCATGGCCAACTACTTCAACGGCAGCGAAAGAGAAGAGAATGGTCTTTGTGGCATGTTCAACACCTGAAGACTTTGGACAGCGCTCAAAAAGTAACGAAGGACAAGTCACATTGTGCCACAACATCTGTACTATGCTCTGTACACAATCGGCAGTACTCGGCACACAAGACAGCGCTTCCGCGGCAGACTTATTGAAAGATCAACTCGTTGCTGTTCTCACTCCCTACAGCCGCCAAGCTGAACTTCTCAAGGCGCGTCTCTCCCAATTCTCAAACGTCGAGGTCTCTAGTATTGATGGGTTCCAGGGTAGGGAAGCAGATATTGTCGTATTTGTAACCGTTCGATGTAATGCTCACTATGAGATTGGGTTTTTAAAGGATCTTCGAAGAATGAATGTTGCATTAACTCGGGCGAGAGCCGGGGTGATTATTATTGGAGATCGCCCAACGCTTACGATGGGGGCCGTGGATCCTACCAGCACGGCTGTATGGAAAAGACTATTGGCTGAGCTGATAGAAATTGATATAGCGCGAACCATGATCTGAATATAGCCGAGCAGTCACTTCAAATAAATTGCGAAAGGTCAATCATCAAGATCCATCCAGCTATTTATTGTTTGTTTCCGCATCTTTAGTATGTAAGAAGTAGGGATTATGTTGGGCATCACCCGGCCCGTGCTTGCTTCATTGAGGCCGATGGATCTCGGGATAGTAGTTAGTTAGGTCGTATCTGCGAGCTTAAGAGTTAAGACGGAGAGTGTGGAGGCGGAGTATCTAACACTTCTCCTAGAATATATCCTTCTACTCCTCTAGTCCTTACTCCGCGGATTCCTGAATCCTAACTATAAATTCTCTAGTTCACTAGCCCAGATAAAGCAAAGAACAATGATAATTACCGTCAAGGGTATCGCGATGGCCCAGAAGACCCACTGGTTGATCTTCGTGTTGCGGAAGTCATTGATATTCATGCCTAGGATGTCAGCTACAGTACTTAGGGGAAGAAAGATAATTATAACAATGATGAAAGTGTAGATAGCTGATTCCTGGCGGCCCTTATTGTAGTCGATCTTTTGAATGTTCTACATGCTATTCATTAGCAGGGGATACAACGGCCGTCGGAATTCAAAACGTAACAATATCTCCAGCTTGTCCGCCCGCTGATTCATCTGCTCGAAATCTCTGATCTTGCGAACTATCAAGGTGCAGCTATCCTGCACCAACAATCCCTGAATCCCACAGGGGTCGGTAGGATCAAAGGCTCCGGAAGCTTGTGGTGTATTAATGATATAGCCAACTGCTGAACGGTGATGTGATATACTTGTTTGAAGTGCATCTCGATCTTGGCTGAGGTATGCAGTAGCATCGGCTCTAGAGTAAGCGAGTCGATGAGAATTCTGACAGCAGCCCTTGTCATAGAACTGCGGATCGGCCGCTAATGTCCACTGATGCTCCCGTTTCTTGTACGCGGTATTCAAATTGTTCATCGGATCCACAAATTTGAGCGTCGTATTTTGGGATTGAGAAAGAGGGTGGCGCCCTTGAAGTACTCGCACGCAGGATTGATATAGATCATCTCAAGGATCTGATTCCACAAGGAGTCAATGTACTGGCCCGGAATGTTATACTGTAGATGTTCTCTGGTGGGTTCCTTTTGATTGAAGCCCTCTTTCGGGGCGGTTGTCGAATCCAACTGGACGACCCGAGAAGACGCGGAATAAGGCTGTATCGGATTGGAAGTATTCACGGTTTGGCTTAAAGCCGGTCCCAGAATGGCATTATATCACAGTTCGTAGTCCGCTTGCTTACACACGTAGTATACACCGGTTCATGAACGTCCACACACGATCTCAACATGATTGGCTGTTATCATGACCTGAAGCCAAAGAACATACTTGTGGATAACGGTAAATTCATATTAGCGGACGTTGGACTTTGCAGATTCAAAGGAGTGGTAGAGTCTTCCAGCACACTTCACCGGGTGGGCCAGAGTGACTACTTAGCTCCAGAATGTGAGGATAGTGATGGTGACTTCAAAATGCATCGCATTTGGTGGTCTAGTCATGTTTGGTCATTCGGTTGCATTATCGCCAAGTTGGTAACATTCAACATCCGAGGTGTCGATGGCGTGGCTGCATTCAGAGAAGTAAGTAATCACGAGAGTAATCGGCTAACATTTCTAAGCCAATTCTTCAAATATAATTGGCTGGTTTTGTACTAGAGGCAAGCGTAATAGTATTATTGGTCGATTCCATAGCAACGGCTTTAGTTCGACGGCTGCAAAGTGCTGTTATATGTTAAGCATGTGATTTCCATTTTCTTTTTTTGCTGTCAACAAGGTTGTCAGAGTAATTTACGCACGGGCCAATATCACCAAAATCACGAGTTTCTCGAATTAAAACAATTAATTATATAACAAATCAACGCTACTACTTATTACCTCGAATAAGACCTCCATTTGATCGTATGAGCTCGGCGCATCTTCGAGGCAAGTCATCGATATGGTGACGTATCTCTTCCATCGTGATTTTAACGGCGGCCGGCGCTAAAAGCTCTTGCAAAGTCCAGCCTCGCGTAAACCATCGACTTTGTCGAAAGGCATTTTCCCATGTTATGCGGGAGGTCTCGGCGTTAGTAACCTCCGGCACAGAGACATCTGACAAATATACATAGCACTTGGATGCACGCCGGTACCAGCGGAACATAGAATTGATAGCTGTACTAAGCTCAGTGCTGGAAGACTTGTCTATGCGGCGTGTATCTACCCAAGAGTACTCTAGGCCATCTTCAGCAGCTTTGTCTATACAAAAACGGATTTTGGCGTAGCCAGTTTTTGTTTGTTGTTTTTGTCTGCACCGGCCACCAGCTCATTATACGTGACTTCTTGACCCTCAGTCCAAGTGTGCGATAGGATAGCATATGAAGGTGGGTCGTCATCGTTGAAAGAAATCAGCTCGAAGTCGCCGCCTGATAAGCGCTTCAGAAGACGCATCATTGCACCCGCATGTGCTCCACGAGTAAAGAATGTTGGCGGAGCTCGATCGCAATGCAAGTATATTATTGTGGACAGGCAGGAAGCGCAGAGCAGCGGCACCTATCTCTCGACCTGTTCAAGTTTCGTGCTTTTAACATGGAACACATCGGGCAGGCAGCAAGCTGGGCAGTGTGGGTGGTGCTAGTGGTGGGGGGTCAGCTCAGCCGCAAGCCCATGTGTGGTGTGTGGTGTGCGGGGTTTAGCGCCAAAGTGTGGCTTTGAAGGGTCTTGGGGATTGCAACTTTTGATTGGCTGATTCAAAGTCAGTTCAAGCCTTACGGCCGGGCTCCTGTCACGTCTCTCCCCTGTGCCTAGCCAATCACGAAAGGACTTTGAAGTATTTTCCGGAAAAAATATCTTGTATTCTGACGATTAAACCCCAAGTCTAGGATTATCTAGTTGTTATTATGAGAACGGCTTTCTGAGAAATCGAAGCAGCTCTTTTGAGAAGGCCCCACGCCGAGAGATATCATTTGTACACCACACTACAAGTATGACATTGCGATAAATATTGAAATAGCATTTCCTGTTCTTCACAACTGTTTCCTCTAGACGAGCCTGAAAACCTCCAGATCCACTCCCATTTCTTTCAGAGCCGTAGGAGTGAGCCTTGGATCGCCCTTTTGGTATTTGAACTCCTCCCCAGTCTCGTCGTTCACATACCAAGTCCATTTGCTTGTTGCTTTGTGGCCCCTTATCTTCCAAGCCGCTGGCAAGGGGCCTAATCTTGGGTCCTCTACATGGAGGAGACCAGCGTCGTTGTCATGGTAGGCCCATATTAACCCTCCACTCTTATGATAATTCCGCATTATTCTAAAATTACCCGGAAGCGGCCCTAGCAAGGCCTCACCACTCATAACGCCTTGGCAGTACCCTTCTCCAACGACCTTATATGTCCCATTCTGGGCGGGTCGTAATACCATAGCTGGGTCGAATCCAAGCATAACTGTCATAATATCACCGACTTGTGCCGAACTAGGTGCTAGACCTACATGACCATTTTCGAGTACAACAAATGCTCGACCATCGCAAGCTACCTTAGCTCTCAACAAGAAGTTCAACTCCCCGGTACTATCAATAGGCGCAAAAGTATCATATTGTGAGTTAAGAATTCTCCTCACTACTCTTTCAGCCGCTTGCAAAGTTGGAAATTTTGGATTCCCTGGCCGATAGCTTTCTGAGAAAGTGTTGCTGCATAATGTCTCGCATATCGCTCTGATCTGGTCACTGTCGTAAACAAACTGGTTCGTAAAACCACAGCGTGAAAGCACTCTTTTGAGTTCTTGCATTCTGTGATTGACAAAATTATCCCACTTGTAGAACGGCACTACAAGTTTTATACTTGTAACAGAAACACCAGTGACACTAAGCTCTCCGTTTTTGAACTCTGTTGCAGCCAGTGACTGGGAGCTACTACACCACCCTGTGAGCCGAACTGAAGTCCGTGGAATTGACCAATTTGGAATCCATGTTGGCCAGTCCTCTTCCTTGGTTATCCCAGCATCGGCCAAAAGGTGCAGGTCCCGCTTGTTGTCAATATATCTTAGCAAAACGTCTTGGTAGACTTCTGATACAGTGTTACTATAGTCAGGCTCAAGTCCCATCCTTTCCTGAACAGTCATCATCGATAGCGTGGCATAAATTCTGTCCCTCGGATCCAAGCACTTGCAATGCTGTGTACTGTTGATAAGGTTGAAAAACGGAATTTCGTGCCGATCGTCAAACGTTGTGGCTACTCTCGTCAACATCGGGTCGAATTCGTGGAATTTCGGGTAGGGAAGCGGTTTGCTATCCATGCAATAAATAGCGTTGTTAAGACTATTCCAAGGAATAGTTTGGTTGCCACACATAACAATAGCGTTGTCCTTGCCCAAGTAAACTTCCTGCAAGACCCAAAGACGCTCAAACCACGGCCGAGCAAGTAACTTGAGGATGGGAGATAAATGAACATCCTCGAAAGGTTGGTCCTCTCTTGGATCAGCCCAATAATCCTTGGTTCTGTCGCCGGAAATTGGGAGTATCTTGCCGCGTTCCCTGTCAACACTAACTTCTGAACTCAATTTAGCCATAAGTTCTAGGACTAGGGTACTATCGTCTGCTTCAGGACCGAGCCAGACAACAACTCTTTTAGCTTTCAAATAGATATCGCCCATCCGCTTGACCTGCTTGCTCCGTTCACTCAGGTCTTTCTGATTGATACAAATAGCATCGATCCAAAGTATGCGAGGTGTTTTTTTATGACGAAGATATCTCAAGGCCTCTGCCAGGTTCTGAGTGACAGCCAGACGACGGTTATTTCCGATGAATATATCAACTACGTCGGCTGTTGACCCCCTATTCACACAAGATCTCAGAGTTAGCTTCCTTCATCCAGAAACGTAAAAGGGTGATACATAGAGTTAAGGCTTGTCGCAATAACTTATTAGAATGGAGAAATTTACTTTTTTAATCGCTCACTAGAGCGGAAACATTCACTATCTGCGTTTCTCACATGAGCTGAGACTTACTCTTTGCGTTTCTCGTTTGACAATGCACGACAACGCAAAGTGTTAGATGTCTCAACTCTAACTAGTTACTAAAGACGGTATATTTACAGTGAGACTCACCATGTGTACGATAGTGCTTCAAATTCAGGAACCTCAGTCTCCGCAAATAACGCTATATCAAGTAGAATCCGTATTGGTGATGAAAATTTGCCGGGTAGTAGAGTTAAGAGTCGGATCTCTCCAGCCACGTCGTTGAGTGGCGAATACTGATAATCGTTCATTTTTAATCTGGCGAAAGGATGTAAGAGGGTGTTTAGAAAATGTCTTGCTGAACTGGAAGGAATATCGGGATTATCCATTTTTATTCTGTTGAAATGAGAAGGTATACGAAAATTTTCAGAGCTGAAAACAAAAGCTGTCAAAAGGAATCGGCGCTACCTTATGTATTGCTGCCTAACTCGAACTTCGCGAATAGTTTCTCCCGATTTCGCATAAAAGTCCAACTTTGTAACTTCTTGAGCCTCATGTTAAGATTAATTCTGTACGCAGAAAAGCATTCGTCGATAATCAATTCAATCCAGCACTCAAACTACCGAAGCGAGCTGGATATATTATGACCTTGGGGCTGAGGCTCTGTAAGCTCGCTTACAGAGAGAACCCATGGGCAACACGTGACCGGATCATGGGGATCATGATGCCAGGAGGTGGACCTCTCAACTAGAACACCTATTGGAGGACCTGAAAAATTATCTCGTTGATAGAATACGAGCTTATTAGGAGCGTTGTTGATGTGTATCCTTTATGGTTATAAGCCGTAATATATATGGGGAAGATATTTTCTAGCTCCTTGGCCTACTTGAGCCGATTCCTGACACATGAGGATCAGGGGCTGATCCAAATGATCCGACTGATCCAAGACCACGAAGGCCCTATATAAGTGGATATCATTTCTTAGGATAGGGGCTTCATGCTCAAATTCGAATAGTATTCTTATACTTAGTTATTTGGGATCTACTCTATAGTATACATGCTACGCCTACTTCTCCCCAGACTTACCTAACCTCGGACTAGATCTTTTATCTGTGTAGTCAGATCGACCTAAAAAATCCGCCCTATGCTTTATTAACAGCTGCACCACTGCTTCATGCCCTCTTTCAACTGCCCAGTACAGCGCTGTCCTTTCGTTTTCATCTTTCGCCTCGATATCCGATCCTTTCTCAAGTAGAAGCCGCACTACCACTTCGTGCCCGTAGCTAGCCGCCCAGTGCAGTGCAGTCATTTTATTTCCATCTTTCGCCTTGACATCCGCCGCATTTTCAAGCAGCAGTCGCGCTATTGCCTCACGCCCGCTTTTAGCCGCTACATGCAGCGCCGTCCACCCGTTTTTATTCTTCGCCTCGACATCGGCACCCTTCTCTAGCAACAGCTGCACTAGCACCTCATGACCGCGCCAGACCGCATCGGTTAACACGGTGCTGTCGCTTCGGATCTTGTTGACATCGGCTCCATTATCTAGCAGTACTTGCACCGTGGCCACACTCTCAGACTGCGCAGCATTAGCTAGCGGAACTTTTCTGTACACATCCTCCTTGTCCACATCGGCCCTGTTTTCTAGCAGTAATCGCACTATAGCCTCCTCGCCGTCTGCAGCTGCTGTGCATAGCGCCGTTTTTCCAAGGCTATACTTGTCAGGTTTAGCCCCATGATCTAGCAGTAGTCGCACTACGGCCACCCTTTTCTCGCAAACCGCTATGAATAGCGCCGTGTTTCCGTCATTATCCGTCCTGTCGATTTTGGCCCCTTTTTCTAACAGCAATTTCACGAGCGCCTCGTTCCCAACCCTAACCGCTGAGTGTAGCACTGTCCTCCCGAAGCTAACACAATCGATATCAGCGCCTTTGTAAAGTAGCAGCCGCACCATCGCTAGATTGCCATGCGCAGCAGCGGCGTGCAGCGGCGTGCACCCTGTTTTGGCCTTTACTCTGACTTTAGCCCCTTTCTCTAGCAATAGCAATATCACTGCCTCGTGATTTCCCTTAGTGGCTAGGAATAGCGGCGTATATCCAGCCGAGTTTCTCTTGTCGACTTTAGCACCCTTATCTATTAGCAGCTGCACAGTCAGGTATTTCCCGCAGCTGGCCGCCAGGTGCAGCGGTGTTTCCTTCATGTACTCCATCGTATTAATGTTTGCCCCCTTCTCTAATAACAGCGAAACCACTGCCTCGTGCCCAGACGCGGCCCCTGTGTGCAGCGCAGTGAACTTGTTAAGGCTCTTCTTATTGATGCTAGCGCCGTAGTAGAGCAGCAACCTTACAACCGGCTCGTGCCCATTGCGAACCGCCAAGTGAAGCGCCGTCTGTCCGTAAAGGCCGGTCTCGTTGACGTTAATACCGCTGTCAAGCAGCAGCCGAACGATCTTCTCATATCCCCCCCTAGCTGCGAAGTGCAGCGCAGTGTCTCCGCTACTATTCTTTTCTTTGGTATTAGCCCGTTTACGCAATAGTAGCCATACTACTGTGTCATGCCCATTCGTAGCCGCAAGGTGCAAGGCCGTCAGTCCGGCATCGCTCTTACCGTCGACATTGGCGCCGCTGTCTAATAGACTCTGTACCGCCTCCTTGTCTCCGATCCTCGCCGCTTCATGCAGCTCATTCGATCCGATATTGCTCTTATTATTCGCATAGTCGCTCTTCTTATCGTCAGCATGAGTGCTCTTGTCGTCGGTATGGACTTTTTTATCTAGCTGCGGCAATACAGGCTTGCAAGCAGCGTCTGTCCAGGAGGGGGAAGAGATAATATTTAGCTGCTGATCAGCCGAACGATACGCCGGGGTGGGAGAAGGTGACTGGGCTATCTGTTCCCTGTGGGTTGTATACAAAGGCAGGACAGTGCGAATGCTGGAAGCATTATCATCATCGTCCATTACGATGGGGTAAGCGGGATTGGCGTCCTGTAGGGAAGGATATCCGGATAGGGCAAGCGGAGGGGTGTAGTATCAAAGCGTACCCCTCTAGTTGCCAGATGAGACTCTTCTACTCTTAAACCCCTCAAAAATGCGATTAGAGGGGATTGTTGGGGCTGAGGGAGTTCAGATTGTGTGGCTTGCATTAGGCCGAGGCTTTCTTAACTGTAGAATGACAAGCCAGCCTCGCGGCGATGCGCCTAGAAGCTGTCAGGGATGTTGTGCCAAGTGCGCGCCAAATCTCGCAGCACCCTCACATGAGCTCAGCTTCACAGCGTTAGATGGCAAGGGGAAATCGACGGATACACATTCACCAAAATGTCTACGATACATGGAATGCCGACTCACTTCACAAAGAATGTGTTGGGTTATCGATGCGTTACCGCCTGATATAGATTTTGAGGCTCGTAGACTTTCACAGGGGTTGGAAAGCCACCATCTCTCTAGCGTGAGTCGCGATACTTGGCGAGAACGGTACCCGATACTTCACTATCTCCAAGGATCGTCAGGAGAGCATTTAAAAAATAGAAGAAAAGCCGGCGTGCCTTGAAAGTGCATTGCAGCAAGGTTTCTGTTGGCGTTGGAGTCACAGAACGAGGCATTGTGATAGCTGTACCATAATGATGATGGAGGTTGCCACCCGCGCTAGCCTTGGTGGGCCACTTTGCTGGGCCTAGAAATGTTAAAGGATCCTAAAATCACTGCCTAGCAAATGAGATCCCCCAGAGATCAGGGTATTGTAGAGGATCAGAATGGTTATAACGGTGGTTGTATTGCATGAAGGTGCTTTTAGAGTAAAAGCTAAATACAACTAGCCTTAAAGGTATAATGTGCCCCATTTCGATCCCGTGACCCTCCGTCCTAGTGTTACGATCACGAGTCCTGAAGCACTTAGTTGTCGCAGAACGAGGCGAAGGCCCGGGACAGATAGTCTTAGGACGATCAAAGATCCCAGGAAAGAACGTTTTAGGGGGCTTTGGAGGCCCAGAGCCGTTTTGATATTATTGTAAGCATGACTAGAAAGTGGGCGGTAGCCTCAAACCCTAAAAGAAAATAATATAAAGATTATATAAAGCAAATGTCACTCCCACTCTCATCCATACAGGTCAGCACCATTTAGGACTAGGGTTAGAGTGAAACAATCTATACTTTACATTTTTTGACTTTAGAGCGCTTCCACTTCTGCGTGAGCACCCTTGATATTCGTAACATATCATATACAATACGGACCAACGAGGCTTAAATCTGTGATCAGACTTACGGTGGGATCAGATCTCCATGGAAGGTTTACACTAGCCTTAGATATTGTTGCGTAGAAACTCTTTACTGTTTTCAATCCTAAGCAACGCCGAGCCCCACTACTCCAATGTGGGCCAACTCCGGAACGCTAGCCTGATTAGAACAAGCCCTGCTTATTCTGCGCTCTGGAAAGCTAGCCTGATTGAAAGTAGCCTAACTTGTCACGAAAAGATAGCATGTGAGATTAGAATGCATATCTGTGCGAGATTTGAGTACGTAACTTTAGGGGGAAAAGTTTTGCTTTGTTGTCCACAGATTGAAGAAATCTACCATGGCGGAATGGCTAATGTATAATGAGACTCACACCCTGTTATAATGAATGCCTTGTTATCGCGCTAATCTTTTATGCGACGGACCACATGATCAACAGCTTGTGGGCTGTTGATGACATAACCTAAAGGATGAGCGCGGTAGTAATTAGTACTGCTCCCTTTCTTGTGACTTTTGACAATTCTTGCCGCCAATCTTGACAATATTCTATAGGTATCCATAGCTGTGCGCTCAGAGCAATAATTATTCAGGAGCCGTCAAAAGTATAACTTTACTAGATTCATGAGTGTAGAGGTATTGTTCAGGTTTCGGCTATGGCCGATAAGGTTCAAGTAGTACCTTTATTTCAATCTCCACTTGCCTGACTATATGCATCCAACAATGTTCCCCTCCTGGAATCAATCCCTCGTGTTGTCCATTCTTGTATTCTATTTGAAACCCTTTCTCCAAGATTTGCATTGAATTCTGGCTATCTTCATTCAGAAAGGTTGCAAAGGAAGATCTTGTTTAACAACCAATTCCCAAGGGCCCATTCACAATCTACAAACTATCAACCTTCATTCTCTTGAGTCTAAACATAAGACAGCCCACACATGATGTCTGCAGACAAGAATGCCGGAATGTATGATAGTACTACGTCGAGTGATTCCTCAGCGAGCTCTCCTCTGAAAGTAAGCACCAACCATGCCCCTATGACATCACGCCAACTAATCCTCGTGCCATGGACACGACTATGTGTATATCGGAAACAAGCGTGTACCATATACAGTCATCCCAATACAATACTCGACTGGTGGAGATTGCCCTGCGCCGATGAACTTGATACCCGTTGAATTGGATATAATGGGTCTTGATGACCACTACGACAAGAGGAGGAAGAATGGAACCGATAATGTCATCACCTCACAGGTGCACTCAGTATGCGATATGATTACTGCAGGTAGAGCGAACAGCTAATGACTTCAGCGTCGCCGAGCCCAAAACCGCGCATCACAACAAGCATTCAGAGACAGGAAAGCGAAGCACATGAGGGACCTCGAGCAACGACTGAGCGAACTCGAGGATCGGCACAACGACCTAACTCGATCATACGAATCTCTCCAAGTCGAACTCTCGAACGCAAAGTCAGAGCTAGATTGGCTTCGGGAAGAAAATGTCAGCCTCCGATGCTCATCTGCAACAAACACAATGCAATGCAATTTGAATTGCGAACTGGAGGAGTCAAACGCTGATAACCTGGACCCACATTTGTTTGATATATCACTATTTTGCGTTGGCCAGGAGGAAGGAGATAACCACCATCACAATGAGCAAGGAGTATACCTGATATACTGACTTAGGAAGCGGGTGTTATGCTAGTAGTTCGGTGTCTTTCTTGTAGAGCTAGCAGTCTGCGAACGTAGGCTACAAACATTCTAGGCAAATATTCAATAGATCAATTAAGCACCTAGTAGCTTTAAAATGAAGCTGCTCTAGAGTTCCTGGGCGTACCTTGTGACGAATATAACATGGTAAAGCCGAGTCGAATGCTAAGTCAGAAAGGATTGAACAGAAATTTTAGCATATCCACCTCTGTCGGAATACCTACCATGTAGCAAAAGACGTAGTAGCTGTGACTACGTTCTTGCTGGTGTGGTTCTGGTATGCGTTGATTGATTCTAAGCTACGGCCCATTGCCAGGTAGTTATAGGATGGTAGAAGGCCCACAATCCCCGTGACCCGATGGAACGCGTGAGGCTATATACATTCATTCCAACTGCTATATTCTCTTTTTATCAAAGAATCTTCATAAACAAAAACTTGCCAAATATCGCTCATTGGCTTAAAAACGGTTTGAAAAGCTATCAGGTAAGGCAGCGCCCTCGGAAGGCCAAGGCGAAGCCCGCCCGAGCTCACCGCCAATAGGTGGGGAGCTTTACGCTAGTGGTTGTCACGTGTGGGAAGCTTTATATTACGGAATAGTTTCCCTTTGTACTTGGAACTCAATTCAACCTTTTACCTGTATTGACCAACAGCTCTACGAGCTCCAATACACTCTCTGCTACGCTCTATTGAACTCACGTACACAACGCAACAAAAGGCTATTCAAGATCATTATCAAGGTCGAGTTTGCTTGTTACAAGTAGGATTGATACTTTTGTCCAAACAGTCGTGTAAAATTCCAAGTCAAAGAACTTTTGACGCCGTAGAATTCGCCGATCAATTTGTACCAATGTAAGCCATGTCTACCAAGCGAATAGCCGATAATTCGACAATTCCTGGCAATAAATCCTGGTGTTGGTATCACGGGCTTACCTTCCACGGGGCAAAAGGCGCAGCTCTACTTTGTAGGCCACGCTCTTGCTCTTGATGGATATGGTAATGATTGTTGTTGTATTAGGTTCTACTCTAGATTCTACAAAATGGGGGTTGTGCGGACCACGTGACCCGGTGGGTCGTATGTGGATCCGTAAACCCCTACTTCCTACACCTGGTAGTGTTTCAAAATAGGAGTCTAAATCGAACGGCTGGAGTCGTTTTTCAGTAGACTGCTTGTTTCACTCCAGGACTCTGGACAAATTTCCAAGTCAGTAAGCTTTGTAAAACTCTGGAGTGTCTTCTGAAAGGTTTGCGGAGCTGCTCAGAAGCTCAAGTCTTATTCCCCGGTAACACAGTACACTATACTCATCTACTGTCGCGATACTGTCGGGAATTTTGATAGTACCTGGCATACGAAGCCCTGCCATGTAACCCTCGTGCTGGATAAGATAGTTTTTGGCAATAGAGTGCGCCATGAAGATGTACTGTAGTATCTGCATCGCTTTCTTGGTGAACATGAGGTGCATAGGCAAGTCAGGAGAAGTGTAAACGCCGCACCAGAGTAACATTACGATTTGCTATATAGGCAGATCAGCTTCGAATTCCCCCAAACAATTTAAAACGGACCAGATGTCTCATACGGAGTGATTCTTGTTGTCAATACAGTTCCGCCACCTTAGTAAGTTGAAGCTGAGCTTTGACTCCCACTCGCTGCGATCATTCGCACTTTCGCAGTTTCTGTCTCTTTGGCGGTCAAAAAGCCGTTGATCATTGATATAAGACTCAAAATCAACGATACAAGTGCAATGGCAGCGCTCGTTTGGGGGCCAAATAAAGCCCATTTCTGAGTAGGAGTGGTGTTTTCCCTCCTCACCGATGGCGGTCTAGAGCTACGGTCGCTAATGCCGGTGCGTACAGCTGTTGATGTTTGTGATGGGTTGGGTGTCTTCGGCGGGCGAGGTCTGACATATGTTGATCATGTTCTGTCTGAACTGCAGAAGCCATCGATTGTTCCGTCATGATGTATAACACGCGGTAAATATATAACGTCAATGTTTAGGGTTAGTTTCGGGGGTTGGGGGGGGGGTCTGACCCCATATTAGAGTATATTGTAGGGGCAAGTTGAAGTTGAAGTCGAAAGTTGAAAACGATAAGAGGGGGGGAGGTCGTATATCAATCGCCTGAATTGATTGATTGATATTTGATTGAGGTGGGTAAGGTGACTTGAGAAATGAATGTGCCAAGAGATATGTGGCTGGCCAGACGCCACTAGTGGACTTGACGACAGACTCGGATCATGGGGGACTTCTGGAATAGGGGACCGAAAATTGCGGCCAAAATTCATAGTGTCACGTCGACGTTACAAGTAGGTCATGGCCCAAAACAGATTTCCGGTTCTAATGCTATCGTTCTGGCTCAGTGGACTGTTAATGGGCCTACTACATGATGTATGATCAAGACAGGAGGAGATAGCAAGCTGTTGGGATACCTATTACGTAGAAAAAGGCGTAGTATTTGTGGCTACGCTCTTGCTAGTGTGATTATGGTTCCTTATTTTGTTTCTCCCCCTGCTAGGTTTTAAGCTACGGGCTATAAAATAGGCGGAGGCATGCCCCACAATTCACGTGACCTTTGCTACATATCAACACCAAGGGACCCGTTTTAAATAGGCTGAGCTCAATTTTGGTCGTACGTTATTACCTAAGGGCAGACCCGTTTTGATTTAATTTTCCAGACTTTTCAATCCAAACAATAATCCTTCATAGTTTGGTGTTCGCCCACATTGACTTCTCAAGTATACGAGTCTAGAATTAGTTCACAGTACTTGCCGGTGTTGATATGCCCTCATTATTTACCTGTTGCAATTCACTTGTGCATTAGTGGCTCTATATTCTCATTTATCATACACCTCAATCGCACAATTGGCCGACTGCTTTAAGCAATGAAATAGTGCGCTGACTAGGAATTAATGGGACATGTTAGTTCTGGGTCCTCGTCAATGATTAAATGCTATAATAGGATCACTATCTTGTTCAAATAGAAAGAGTCACGTGGCCTTCAGAGAGTATAGGGCAAACGAGTATCAATTGCTGAAGGTTATAGAACCTAAACTACAGAAGAGAATCCCTCTACTTATAGGGGTGTGATACCCACATGTCAACACACTGATGCCTACAGGTGCCTACTGGTGCCTACAGGTGCCTACAATAGACTTTAGGCATGGTCCTTAGACCTAACCTGCTCAACATATCTACTACCTAGCTCCTAGAAGATATTGGCTATTGCTAGGAGCCCCATTCATACCACGATTATACTATGCATGTTCAATGACTGGTAACAATAGCCTTTCCAGTATTCTTATCAACTTCATCTGCATGGTCGATTTCTTTAGCAGTGGAAGTCGCTTCTCCCTTCTCCTCATCTACGTCCAATTTACCACCGCGCATCGTCGCTGATCCGAAAAGTATATCCATTTGCTCGAGATGGATGCCTGAAGAGATATCAGCACGGTTCGCTCAGGTAATACAATACAATGAAATTAGTGACATACCCTTAGTCTCAGGGATAAAGAGCCAGACAAAAACGAACATGCTAAAGCAGAAACTTCCAAAAATCACATATGTTCTAAAGCGATGTGTAAGCATTCATCTTTACAACCCTACCTTTCCTTCGCGCAAATATTACTTACCCATAACCATAAGCACCAGCCGAAACAAGCATGTTAGGGACTGCACGAGCGACTACAAAATTGAACAGCCACTGGGTAGCCGCAGCAAGTGCCACATTGAGTGATCGCATACGAGTTGTCGGGATCTCAGAAATGTAGATCCAGCAGACCGGACCCATCCGAATTGGAAAAATGCCGCAAAGAGGAAGATACCTAGTAGACATCAACATCAGCAAGCATTTGATGGGATGAATATACTTACAGATGAGGGCAACATATCCTGCCGGTAGGACATCTGCGCCAGGTAATGGAGGAGCGATACGAATGTAGATTCCAATGTAGAGCATGCAGCATCCTTGGCCAATGGAGGTCCAAAGAAGCGACCGCCTTCGTCCAAGCGAGTCTGCAATAAAGATAAGGAAAATAGTGACCCCAGTCAGCTTGACAACACCATAGATTCCGGTTGCGAACAGACTGGTTGAACTGCCAACAATCCCAAGATTTTTGAACATTTGGGGAGCGTAGTCGTTGATGGCATTTGTTCCTGTCATTTGTTGGCAGACCACCAGAGCAACGCTTATGAGAGCTGTTTTCCTGTTGCGGGGAATAGTCCACATTTCCTTCACGAGGGCCCAAAATGAAGAGTCCCCAAGGACCTCCCTTTCACGACCTAATTGAGAAGATATTTCCTGGAACTCTTCTCCGAGATATGGATGGCCATCTGGAAGGCCTCGGAGTAGTCTCAGTGTATCCTTCGCCTTCTCCCACTCATCTCTCTGAGCAAACCAACGAGGGGATTCATTGCAAAGAAGCATACCAACGAAGAGGAAGATAGCGGGCAGACCTTGAATTGCCAAAGGTAAGATATACTGCACATCTCCGTGTAGATGGAGCGAAGCTCCATAGTTGATCCAGAACGCAATCATTGCACCGAAGACGATAAAGAATTGATACATTCCAGTTAGCGCACCACGGATGGCACGGGGAGAGTTCTCGGCGATGTAGAGCGGGTTGACCATAGAAGCACAGCCAACTCCGAGTCCAGCCACGAATCTATTGGATTGTCAATATCTACTATATCAAATTGATAGGGCTCTGAGGTTACCTTCCAATATAGAGAGGTTCAAGATGGTGAAAAGAGCAAAACTGCAAGATAACACCAATGAAAGTGACCACCGCACTAGTGGTGAGAGCAATCTTCCGTCCCCACTTATCCGAAATCCAAGACGCATTTAGAGCTCCTAGAAAACAGCCTGCTTGTAGAGTAGAGACAATATTTGCCTGGAGGTTCGCAACGGCGACCTTCCCTGCGGTATTGAGGCCATAATCGCTGTATTTGTTGTCAGTAAAATGTACAAAATCAGCCGCCATGGGAGCTTATGATGTCGTACGCGATGAATTCAGGAAGAACGATAACGCCGCTGATGATGGCGCCATCCATTCCAAAGGACATAGCTCCAAAGCAAGACTAGTCTAATGTTAGTTGTGATTCCAAGGGACAACAGATATCGACACGCTGCTGACTGAACAAGCTAACAAGAAGGCCCTCCAGTTGTAAATTTCTGGAGGGTCTTCTTTCATAGCATCATTATGAACAATTTTTCGGAGTAGGAAATCCATGTTTGGTGATGAAAACTAGATGGGTTTGCAGAGGTTGCAAACGTCAGGCTACTATAAGTCTCAGGACATTCATCCGCGTCAGTTGAGTGCTTTACAGGGGATATAGCTTTAGCAGCAACTTTTATACAAAGCAAGGTCCTCCGATGTTTTCTTATACATTTTCTCTGCCAAGAGATGGAGCTTGTTAGGGAGGGTGTAAAGCAGGCCAGGAAGGAGCGGTTGGGGGACGGGATATTAATTTTCCTCCTCTGATGGTCAAGAATCGGACTCTGTACAGTGAAAGCACTAGTACGGTGATATTTAGTGATATTGTGGCTTGAGTCATATGAGATCGACTTTATGATACTACACTAGTATTAGTATGAGATATCTCGTAGAGCACTAGTATTAATATGAAATTTTGATCTCATATCATATTGGCAATATACTATAATATCATGCCAAGGCTGAAATGCGGCTCTGCAGCTAAAACGTACCTAAATTGCCGAGGATTTTCTGCTCCTTGTCACGGTACACGTGACCTATATATAACGGAATAAGGAATTGACTTTTCGCTCAATTCTAGTACCTTTTTGGCCCGTTAGCGCAGCGGTAAAGCCTATTTCTATTGCTGTCGTTACAGTATTAAAAAAGCAAATCTAGATGAAATCTCTCGAGATAGTTCATCACGTATTACTAATTGAGAATAGCTTCATTTTAGGTCGATATCATAGTATATCACAGTGTAGTATAATATAATACGATATTGCAAATTTGGCCGTGATACGTATACAATTTTCAAATCTCATATTGCGTGGTGTATAGTATTTGATTTTAGGGGTCAATATATCGTGATATCACTAGTGCTTTCACTGACTCTGTATCGCCTTGAAGGAGGGCGATTTACAAACCGCATAGTCGATCGACTATTGTGAAACGGCCAAGCCTATTGGTCAGATTTGGCCTAGTCGTTCTTGGCATTAGGACCCCTATTTTCTTCACTCTAGATAGTTCATTCTATTAGCTCTACAATCAATATCATATGCCCTATTCTACAACCTATTCTGTGATACAATTATCTTCTATCACGCCGTTTGACACAGACCTTTCAAAAGTCCATTCGGGAAGTTCAATGCGGGGATCCTTGTATTCAAATCATTGAAACTTTAGTTCACTAGTAGTCTTTGGATGGCCGGGATCTTAAGTCTCGCTAGCATTGAGCACTAAAATTTGATTGTTTATGACCAAGAAGCTGAGATATTCTGGATGTGACACATTCCAGAAGTTTGGTACCAGCGATCATTGAATTCATGTTGCTAGATCGTTTTGAAAAGAGATCTCGCCAACGCCAAATTGTAGCTGTCTGCTCCATACGAGTTACCCCATCCTTCGAAGCCACTATATCAATGGTATCTATTAAGCGGACACTTCCTATATTGTCGGAATACCTACTACGTAGCAAAAGACGTAGTAGCTGTGACTACGTTCTTGCTTGTGTGGTTTCGGTATTCTTGATTGATTCTTCTAAGCTACGGCCTATTGCCAGGTAGTTATATAGTGGTAGAGGACCCACAATCCCCGTGATCTAAATCATCTGATGGAACGCGTGAAACTATGTACATGCATTCTACCATATTTTGACTGCGCCGTAACAGCCTCCCAGCTGCCAAAATGAGGAACCCAGGCAGCACCAAAAGAGAGCAGAGCCAGGATCGCAAAGATTGTCATTTTGTAACAAGTTCAAGGGATAGCTGGAACGCATATTTAGAGTCGAATAAGTAATGAGATGCCTTTTATATACCAAAGAGCAATTTTTTTTTGCAAGTCATTCTGTGACTGCTTAACATTGCCTGTTTCGATCAGCCTCGTCGTAAAATAGACGAAGTATATATGCTGAAGCTTTGTAGTTTCACAGGTTCCACAATCCTCCCAGGTCTCCACCTTTCAAGGATCGCATATTGCGGGCCACGCCAAGGGGCTTTCCGAACAATAAAAGCGAATACGATCACCAAGCCGAAACTATGCGAATAACCTCGGACATTAAATAGATTTCATTATTCTCCGAGGAGCCCGTAGTTTCGGTAACCCCCAGTTGGTCTATGATGCCGAGCTATTGTCATGGCATGTATTATGGAACTTTGGGGTAACCTCAGAGCGACACAAATGCAATCTCCAGTTGCTTCCGAGAATGGAAAGAGTGGGCTCTAGATTCTATGGCCGAGAGAGCCTTGATCAACGGCAATATCTTACGACACTCAAGTAGCGTAATGATAGCTTTGATTAATTGATTAATTGATTCACAGACCTATTAATTACGAGGTTCAGCCTTCTCGTAGGCTTGAAGGATACCCCTCGTAAGTAGCCTCGCCCCGACGTGCCGCCGAAGGCTCGGACGATCAAGTTTTGATGGAGTATCACATGAAAGTGTCGAATTTTCCGGGAGAAGCTGGCGTCGACAAAGCTCGTTGGCTAGTATTCAGATGCTACAAACCAATCAGCAAGGTCTTTGTCAATAAATGATAAACCGTTTGCTCCTGTATCAATAAGCGTTGTGGTTTGAATGACAATTCCATTTTGACTAAGTACACAAGGAAAAGTAAAGCTCTGACCTCCGAGTAATTGGCTTAAATTCACGCTACCAATATTAACGCCGCATATCCCTAGAAAGGAGTCTTGCTCTAAGGATCGGCGTTTCCCGACTTTTCAGCTTTTTCCGACATTTTTTTAATAGCTGTAACCTGTTTTCGAAGCTAAGGGCATTGTTGGTATAAAGTCAATATCATGTGACGACGCACAGGCCACCGCCTGTGTTAGAAATAGGGGGGTATTAGGCAGGGAATCAATTAGAGGATCTGTGAGGGTATCACGGCGATGGAATACAGGCTTGTAAGAGCGATATGTGGTGATTGTATTTTCTACAATTACGGCTGTAATCTGTGTGCGTGCGTGAGCTGCTCTAGCTCCTTGGCATACTCACGTAAGCCGATTCCTGACAGCCTGAATGTAGATTTAGAACTTAGAACAAAAAAGAACAAGTCAACCACCTGCAACGAGCATATATAGCACTGCGCTGAGATCGCGGTGCTACGTGCCCCGTGGGTAACCGACTTAAGCAACTGCAAGTTATCAATATGAAGTATCACAGGAAGTGATACAAACACATCTAGAAAACTCTAAAGTAGAGTAAATAGCTATACAATAGCGCCATTCCCCAGACCCTCCTGTATTAAACTATAATAGGAAAAAAAAAATAGAGGATTTAAATAAGGATAAGAAGCATACTATTTCATTGATTCTAGTAACCTGACGACATCTTCATGCCTATTCGCGGCAGCCAACGCCAGCGGCGTCCGACCATCCTCATCCTTTGAGTTGACGTCGACCTTGCCAGTGTCGAGGAGCAACTTGACGACGACCTTATGCCCTCTCTCGGCGGCCCACGATAGCGGCGTCTGGCCATTATTATCCTTCGAGTCGACATCGACTTTGCCTGTATTGAGCAGCAGCCGTACGACCGCCTCGTGCCTTCTAAACGCAGCCCACCACAGCGGTGTCCAGCCGTCCTTATCCGCCGCGTTAACGTCAATGCCAGGGGCGGCGAGCAGTTGACGCACGACCGCCTCGTGCCTTCCAAACACAGCCCACCGCAGTGGCGTCCGGCCGTACTTGTCCGCCGTGTTGACATCGATGCCGGGGGTGGCGAGCAGTCGGCTCACAACCGCTTCGTACCCTGCAGACGCAGCCCACCACAGCAGCGTCCGGCTGTCTTTGTCTGCCGCGTTGACATCGATGCCAGGGGCGGTGAGCAGCTGGCCTACAACCGCTTCGTGCCCTGCAGACGCAGCCCACCACAACGGCGTCCGGCCGTCTTTGTCTGCCGCGTTGACGTCGATGCCAGGGGCGACAAGCAGCTGGCCTACAACCACTTCGTGCCCTGCAGACGCAGCCAACCACAATGGCGTCCGGCCGTCTTTGTCCGCCGCGTTGACGTGGATGTCGGGGGTGGTGAGCAGCAACCGCACGACGGCCTCGTGGCCTCTAGACGCACTCCACCGCAAAGGCGTCCGGCCGTTTTTGTCCGCCGCGTTGACGTTGACGCCAGGAACGGCGAGCAATTGGCCAACAACTTTTTTAAGTCCTAATAGTGAAGCATATTGGAGATTGTTAAGTCCAGCAGGAGGACTTATATTCTCAAGCTTGCCCCAATATATTTGCTCCCAGCTCATATATCGATCGGCTTGAACATCACAGAGTTCTAAGCCTAAAGCTATTAAGGGATGATCTTCTTGGATCATCGCAGCTCGTAAATGAACAGCCCAGTTCATTGCCGAGTACTCGAGGAAATCGTATCTAGAAAGAAGTTGGTTGATTTCCTCCGATTCTAAAGACGAACTTTTTCTGCGGAACTCCTTTAGTCGCAGAAACCAGATGCAAATATAAGCAAGAAGAGCGTTTGAGTCTTGTATAGAGAGTGAATTCTTCCAAATCCCATCAAAGACAGGACCAGATTTTGATTGGATAAAATTATCTTGCGCTATTAAGAACTCTTTTGCGGTCTGATGGAGCAAATAGACTCTTCCATCAATGACGCTCACGAACAGGCCACACAAGTTTCTGATCCACTTTTTAGAGTAGTCATCCGATTGAATTTCGAGGTCTTCAAGTGTCTTATCTTCCGCCTGAATCAAGATTGCAATGCTCATTTCTTTCACAGATAGCGGCCGGGTTGCAGCACAGACAACCTGCAAGAGCTTTCTTGCTTGGTCTTTGTCTGTGCTCTTGTTGAGGATAGCTGTATAAGCAGCATCGACTGAGTAGGGTATTGTGCTAAAGATTTTCTGCCTGCCTCTCTTAGTAACAGATTCAAGATCGTTACGAATCAAGTCAAAAATCAGCGTCAGCCATAGGTACGTCCTATGTTCGACCTTCACAAATTCTTCCCGCAGAAGGCGTACTGCATTGTTGTCTAGATGCCATTTGTGCTGAATTTGTGTGAGTTCGTGTTCGATAACAAGATTGATCTCATGGCGAATACAGTCTGTGTCTTCTTCACCTGCCAAACGAATCATAGGTATCCTCTGGCTCAGGTGGTGGAATTCGTCCTCAATATTGCGCAATGGGCGGCTGGTTACAAGAAATTTCAAGGCCATCTTGTCCAACGGACGAGGACAATCGGCGTAAAACGAGCACAATTTTTGAAGCAGAATTCTCAGTTCTGGTTGTCTGCATTCGTCAAGTGCATCTAAGACACAAATGATTTCTACAGCATGCGGGTCTGCGGAAGCGGTCACAAGGAGACTCCAGAGTAAATCCGCGTTTCCGGTAAGCTTATCTCCATTCTGGTCATGGCATTTTACAGCATATTCAAGAAGCTCAGGATTTTGTTTGAAAAGCTGATGGAGGATGGCACACAAAGCATTCGTGGCCGTCTTTTGGTCCTCGTTGTCATCCTTGAAGAAGAAGTAGCAAATGGTCCGCGATTTGGTTGTTTGCAATTCTTTGTCCGCAAGGAATTTGGATAGCACAGATTTGCCATAGCCTGGATCTGCAGAGACCCAGAGGAGACTTGAGATTTGGCTGTCCCGCCAGTTGACATAATTGGGGTGCTGCAAAAACCATTTGCATGTGCCTTCGACAGGGTCCGGGTTTCTCTCTTTATACCGCTCATATTCTGAGGTTCTGAGGAGTCGGTGGCATTTCATTTCCTTCTCACAATCCGTATTAATTCGGCGGCTTTCACGATCTAAGTAAAATGACGATATTATTAACTACTCGCACGAAGCTGCTACAAAATTCACGTACATATATGAAAACCTCCTTGTACATTTTGACTTCCAATTCCGATGGCTGTTCCAGAGCCAGTGGTGCTGACTGTCTGATTTGCAACAACTCTAGGCTCGGCAGCACTACTGGGAGGTTGGCGATATTCCGGCCGCCGTGGGTTGTGGCCACTCTCATCCAAAGTTTTCTGACTTATCTCGGTTGTAAGTGCATTGATCCACTCCATGTAGTCGTGCAGCCTGCTCAACACCTTCTGGTATCCCTCATCATTCCTCCCGCTGAACTTTGTCATGTCCATATGGTTCGCAGCAATACTCTGGTTGGGGTATTGACTTAGCGCAGCTGAGTGCTCTGGCACAATGACCCCAACGCCGACAACAGCCTTCTCCTCGAAGAAGCAATATATCTCAATGCTAACGCCAGGTTTGCGAAGTGATTGCTGGAATTGCTGTTGAACGGCGGTCAAAACGTCCGACTTCTGCCGAAGGGGATCCAAGATGGCTGAATTCGTCTTCCGGACCACGTTCAGATATTTCGCGAGTTTGTACCCCCAATTGGCTAGGTCTGCGCCACCATGAGGTGTACCCATAAATATGATTCCTCGTGTAGATTGGAAGACTTTCTCGAGGTTTTTGTCGCCCTCTCCACAGTATAACAGTGATTGCTCGCAAACCAGACCCCCGAGGCTGTGGGCGATGAAAATGATGGGCCGTTCCCTGCAATCTCTTCGTTGATCTGAAACTGCAAATGCCAAGCTCTTTCCATGATTCCGGAGATTATTGCCGCCGGCCATGCCCCACAACTTGACAACATCGGCATCGTAGCCAAATGTCATAATACGTGCGGTTTCGATGTCTTCGGCCAGCCGTTCTGGCCAGAAGACCCCATTCTTGTGTGTCCATGTCGTATCGCGATTGCCCGTGAGGCCATGTACGAAAACGATACTGGTGAAAAAGGTTCATTAGTGAACTTCATGGTCGGAGTTGCAACTTTGAACATACTCGAGATGAGGATTAGGCGGATCAGCTACGACCTTCATACCGATAGACCCTTCCGTAGAATACAAGTCAGGCTTCCGCTCTGGTGGAGTCGCGTCTGGCGTTATCATGCCATCTGCGACTGCTGTCACTGTTCTCTCGGCCCTGCTCCAAAGCTGACCAGGGAATTTGAGCCTCGGCATTCTTGAGGTTTGTCGGAAATGTTTCAAGAGCACAAACCAAGATTAGATTGAGTACGAAAAGATTGGAGAGTAGCGATAAAGTGTAGATTTTTAGGAGAACCTCCTGGGGATGGTTATTTTGAGTTTCCAGATAGGTTCAGCTTCAAACTACGAACCTTATTCTATTGGCCATAACATCTCTTGCTCATTGGAAGAATCCCACACCAACATGCATGCGGTGCAGAAGATCCGCAACCGGCGGGGCTCAGCGTCACGATCAGGCGCATGACAAGGATACACAAGCGCCAACCTTAATCTTATCGCTTTACAGCTGACATCAAGGGCTTCGC
The DNA here is from genome assembly GCA_918026815.1 of Chalara sp. BL73. NCBI lineage: Eukaryota > Fungi > Ascomycota > Leotiomycetes > Helotiales > Chalara > Chalara sp. BL73. The sequence continues at coordinate 1,344,554 of CAKJVC010000150.1, read as the reverse complement.
CAAAATACAAAGTCTGGTTTGCTGCCCGGTCCCTTATTTGAAGTTGGCCCATCTATCAAACTATGATTCTGACAGAGAAGTCCAAATTTGGAATTTAACATGATATGATCGGCGCAATTGACCTTTATACACAAGCCCGTCGCAAGGAAGCACTGTTTCGGAGAGCCCCATTGCTTGGAATTGGGATAATGGGAAATACAACGAAATAGGTTTAGCAAAAAGGAAATTCAATCTTACATTTCATAGGCCGTTGCGAATCGTGACTTGGAACGGCAATTTTAGTATATGGGTTTTCACAATTCCATCAGATTAGTTGATGAATTGAGGTTGACGCTGTGGCTGAAGGCAGAGATTTAGCGAAAGTTTCATTGCACAACTCATTTCCCCACTAATTGATGACTGAACTTGGCGGCTGTCGGCATTTACCACGGCATCACACAACAGTGGAAGTTGTAAATCTAACCTTTGAAATCACATCACTTAGATAGAATAAGTGTTTAGTAGCGGTATTCCTTTTTCTCCATAATCAACTTGAGATATTCCAACCTCAAATCAGTCAATACGCTTCATCAGCATCTGAACGAGATGTTGAGCGAATTGACCACACTCCCCAATTAATGATACAAATTCAGGACAGAGCATAAGATCTTCCACCACGCATGCTGTATATGGCATCACTAATGACCTTAAATCGTCAACGGCATCGACAAGATCCGGTGTGTTGTCATTGGAAAAGGTATATCGTAGCAACTCTACAATGTCGGGTCGCCGGGGTGCATATAGAGTGAATGATGTTAATGTCCTGTGAAGCTTGGATAAAGCGAGCGTTTTCAAGTCTTTAATGCCCCATTTTTCTGCAAATACGTATAGCTGTGCATGACCGAGGAAGACAGTCGTGTAGTCCTCCGTGGGACTAGAGTTATAACGAACTTCACATCCCGCTGTCGAGCTTATATGGCTTTCCTCTGTGACATAAAGCTGGTCATCAAGTGATTGCCGCAAGATGTGACTTTTCGATGGTTTAATTGGTAGTTTAATCACCGGATATGTCGATGTTTTTGGTTTCTTGGCAGCGAATCTCCAGCTGTCGTTAAAATCTAGTTCTGAGTCTGAACTATCCTCTATAGGTCTGCTATTGCCATGATCAATAATAGAATGATCGTGCGAGATAGCAATTGAGGGTGCGATGTCCGGGTTCTCAGTGAATTGTGGAGTAGTATAGTTTCCAGTATACGCGAACTGGCAGAACCTTACGAAAGTATCTTCTTGGACATCCTCAAAGATTGCCTTTCCATCAGAAGCTTCTGCCATACCACCATTGATAAGAACATCGAGCGCCTTCGATTGTTTGGCAATAATAGCTGCATGGACGGGAATATTCTGCTTGGAATCGCCGACGACAAACACAAATAGTTTGGAATTGAATACACTTGTCCTCAAACTTAGCTTCGGGTTAGGGGAATGGAGTCGAAGACAGACCCTGCATCTAACGCCGCCATTGTGAATCCCAGATGGCCAAGGTTCTATTTCAGAAGCGTAATATCGTTTTTAAAGAGTTGACCACCGCGCACTGTCATGTAGCACTGTATGCCGTTCGAGGCAGGACTTTGCTTTGGAGATTTGCCGACGTATATACTCTTTAGAGGTAGTCGGTTAACCATGTGGTTGCATGGCTACGTGGCGAAAACTAAGCTATTGCATCGAGGCTTGGCAGAGCCTTGCTACTCAGGCACACCTCCCCACCAAAACCCGTAAGAGCACCTCCTGCTAGTGTAAAAGTTAAAACCATTATACTTCGTTTCAGGGCACCATTTTTAGGCGCAAATTAAAACTTCGTAGTTAAAACCTCTTTAGTACTATCGTCGACGGAGCTGTAACACTAATTATTTCAGTGAGTCACGGGGAAGTCACGAGGACTAAGTGGGGAAGGGCTTTGCTTGCATTTTAGTTCTTGCTCTTGAGGCATCTTTCAATGCAATGACAATTATACCCTCAAAATTCTCCATAATACCCCGCTCTCGGGAGTGACCCCCATTGCCAGCCAGCATTTCTGTCAGTTCTTGGATCATTACCATTTCGCGATATCGTATCCTTGCGCTCGAAATTGTGGGCCAGTGTTCAAGTAGTCTCGCGCGTATTGACACCTATCAATGTAAAGGACGGCGCGCGGCTTAACATTTGAGGCCACATAATCTGCCCATCTGCTGCCATATCTGTTGCATCCTAATGGCAGATTGTCAGCTCGATTGAATGCACGACTTTTCTTCAAAACCCGCACACAATGGATCCTATTAGCATCACCGTGAGCGATTTGACTTTGGTGTACTTCTGCGTCAAGTCTAGCGCTTCGCTACTCGAGGCAATTAATGGCTTCAACAGCAGCAAAGAAATGTGCAACATCTGAAAGCTGACATAGAAGACCTGAACATAGGCTTTCAAGCTCGAGAAAATATTCAGGAATCTACAGAGAGTTTCTAGGTGTTAACGCTCGCTCAGCAACAATGGGTACAAACGTGTGACGATTTTCAAAAAGCGGTGCTAGAAGTTTTTAGGGAACTTGAAAACTGTCTGCAAAGAATAAAAGCTTAGGTCAGATTACAGTATCGAGAAAGCGACATTGAAAGTTTCAGGACGCTCATCGGGAGCTACAAAGCCACCACAACCATAGCTCTCGCTGACTCAAATATATAGGTTCATGCTTTGCTTTCCCTCACTCGGCCGATTGACGTACTAACACTACTTATCGTAGTCGAACCTCGAAAACGACTAAGGAACTCCTCAAGGAATATACAGAAATGTCGAAAATCACAGCCTTGAATCTGGAAGTGCGGATTGAATAGCTTGGCGCGAAATTCGATTTCTTTAATCTGAACAGTATTATTTTTCGTCTAACATTAACGACACTTAGCCAAAAAGCGAATTTACAACAGCAAAACAGACACTGAACCAGGAAGCTAGCCGCGGACAGTGTTTATCCGTCTGTTAGCAACTTTTCGTACACATCGACAATATAAAGTTGTCTGTTTGTAACGACGCTAGATACCGCAGGCTGAGTAGAGGTATATGGGAGTACGTATCTGAGGCTAATAGTAGTATTCTAAGAGGTCTAATACGAAGGATATAAAAAACATAAAGAGAAAACAATCTCGTAGATAGAAGAAGCACCCTTTGTATCCCTCTTCATATCCTTCCGGAGTCCGTGTCGTATCTACGTCCGTAAGGGATATGGGTGCCATGTCCGAAGGGGGTCCGTCCTTTGCCAAGTGATCAGGAGTCCATATGCCAGCGATTATTACATTAGAAAAGCTTATATCTAAAGTAGGAAGCTTTGGAATATATTTATTTAAATTTCCTAATCTAGATTATAGAGCTTTACAAAGCGGTCGTGTCACTGTTCTAGTTGGATTGACCGATCAGTCCTTCGGGTTCCAGGAAGCCTTTTAATCCATTACTAGCAATCCTTTCAAAAGATGCGTCAGTCATCATTCAAGGAATCCTTACCGGAGTCATAAAACTTCCTGAGGTCCGGATACCAAATTTTAAGAATTTCTTAATCCGGTTCTACGCTTTCCAGCCTAGTATACAGATCGAGTGCTTTCAAGACGTCGCTGCAAGCGCACGGTTCTCATCTTAAGCCAAGTCTACGGAATAGCCTTGTGACGTTTTGATCTTGATAGCGTTTCCTCTGCACTTGCATTGGCGGCGGATCCTCCCTCAAGGCTATGTGACTCTTTCAATCCTGCTAGGGCCCTGTTTTCTATCGCGGCACCCAGAGCACGAAGGCTATGTTGCAAACTACGAGACCTCGAATGGTCAGGCCCGGCAAATTTTTCATATCCAGCTAATGCCTCTGAATACATTATTTCAGCCTTCCTAATATTACCTTGGCGCTCGAAGAGAGAACCTAGACTCCATCTTGTGTTCAGTGCCGGGATGTACGTCATAGCATATTCGGCTCCAAGGCGCTTACCGTAGCCTTGAAGAGCGCGCTGATACATCTGCTCCGCTTCCGTGAGTTTGTCTTGTTTTTTGTAGAGAAGACCCAAATTGTAGACTGTGTCCAGCGTCGATGTATGTTCTGCTCCAAGGGCCTTACCGTACCCTTGTAGCGCGCGCTGATACATCTGCTCCGCCTCTGCGAACCTGCCTAGATCTACGTAGAGGCTGCCTAAATTGTCGACTGTATCCAGCGTTGATGTATGCTCTGCTCCAAGGACCTTCTCCGTGCCTTGAAGCGCGCACAGATACATCTGCTCCGCCTCCGTGAATTTGCCTTGCTTTGCGTAGAGAAGGCCCAAATTGTTGACTGTGTCCAGCGCCGACGTGTGATCTGCTCCAAGGGCCTTTTTCTTGCCTTTAAGCGCACGCTGATACATTTGCTCCGCCTCCGTGAGTTTGCCTTGCTTTGCGTAGAGATTGCCCAAATTGTTGACTGTGTCCAGCGTTGATGTATGCTCTGCTCCAAGGGCTTTCTCCTTGCCTTGAAGAGCGCGCAGATACATCTGCTCCGCTTCCGTGAGTTTGCCTTGTTTTACGTAGAGAAGACCCAAATTGTGGACTGTGTCCAGCGTCGATGTATGCTCTGCTCCAAGGGCTTTCTCCTTGCCTTGCAGCGCGCGCTGGTACATCTGCTCCGCTTCCGTGAGTTTGTCTTGTTTTACGTAGAGGCGGCCTAAATTGTTGACTGTGCCGAGCGTCGATGTATGCTCTGCTCTAAGGGCCTTTTCCTTGCCTTTAAGCGCGCGCTGATACATCTGCTCCGCCTCCGTGAGTTTGCCTTGATCTTCGTAGAGATTGCCCAAATTGTGGACTGTGGCTAGTGTCGACTTGTTCTCTACTCCAAGGGCCTTCTCCTTGCCTTGCAGCGCGCGCAGATACATCTGCTCCGCCTCTGCGAGCCTGCCTTGATCTACGTAGATATTGCCTAAATTGTTGACCGTGGCTAGCGTTGACGTGTGCTCTGCTCCAAGGGCCTTCTCCTTGCCTTGAACCGCGCGCAGGTACATCTGCTCCGCCTCCGCGAGCTTGCCTTGATCTGCGTAGAGGCTGCCCAAATCATGACATGCCCGTGTTAATCCATCGTCCGTGACTAAACCGTTTGAAAACATATACGAACACCTAGCTGCATGTTGAAGAAGCCGCCGTTGTGTCAGCCACGGCTGTCTAACGTGCTCTCCTGGAACATGTAATCCTACAAACCTTACAGCTACTTTAGCCAAGTTGCTATTCCATTCTTGGTTTAAACCGTGAATTGTCCAGGAGTGAACACATCCATGAATGCTGTAGCCTCTTGACTCAACCAATTCCTGGGAAGATACGTCTACCTCAACTAGCCCGTGATTACTTAGCACCCGCAGTGCACCGTGAAAGCTTAACTCATCTTGAGTAAGTTCTTTTATCCAGTCAGGGTCCTCAGAATTGCTATGCCAAAGAAGCTCAAACCAAAGATCATTGTTACCAAAGTACGCCCATAAACGAAGAAGTTTAGCAGAAAGATGGTTCTGCTGTTCGACGTGATTGAATGAAATTTGCCATGTAGAAAACAGCCTCCGGTCTTCGTACGTGCTCAGCTCGGGACTCGTCTTCTGGAGCTTGGCCCATGAATCTTTATACAGGCGAAGATAATCTGAAACACTTATCGCCACTTGATCGAGATATGCTCCAGCAGTGGCTAGTGCAAGAGGAAGTCCGTCCAACTCTGTAGCGAGCCTGACAGCATCAGGATCTAGCATTAAAGTTAGAACTTTTCACATTGAACTTAAATAGCCTTACCATCTATTAGCCTTTCCCGTCCTGATGCTTTTGACAGTATTGTAAGACTGTCATTTATATTCGCTAGTTTTTGGATTTGTATACGGTGCCCGATTTTGACTTGCGACGACCGCGTTGTAATGATCACTAAGCCTTGATATGATTCAGGAAGGAATTTCCGAATATCCAGTGCTAAAAGATCGGTGTTTCCGGGCGCTTTTGGATTGTCGTAATTGTCGTATATCATAAGCCATCGCGTATTATAAGGTAAGCTTAGCCACGCCTTGACAGCGCCGATCAATTCGTCCATGTTTCCATTTGCATTCACATTTATACTACTAAGCCGGGCAGCCAAAGGATGCTCGCGTAATATTTGTCTTGCTGCGTTAAGAAAGCTCTGCTTGAGAGAATATTTATCCTTGATGTTCAACCAAAAAATTCTCGAGTAATTGTCTTTATACTGCTTTGCGTACGCAACAGTTAATTGCGTCTTGTCGATTCCGCCTAGACCGTGAAAAACAACAGTATAGCGTGAGCCGTCGCCGTTGAGCTTGCTATGCATTTCCGCGAGCTCGTTTTGCCTTGCTACAAAATATTCAACTTCAGGCACCTCAGAAAGGCTGAATGAAACGGCAAAGTCCTCGCGTCTGATTCCTACTTTGGTTAGCAGCTTTTTAGTATCCAGATGCACCTTTACTATTAGTAAACGCTAAAAATAAAATAATTACCTTTTGCAGCTTTGTCGATCTCCTCTCGCAGTCGTTTGACCGCCTTCTCTTTCCCTTCGCCATAAATAAGCGACATGTTGACATCGAAAATGCCGAGCAGCGAGTATGCTATGTCCTCTTTGCGTGTTGTCACACGTTGTTCTGCCTACGACATTCGCTCGGTAACGCTGAAGTCAGACAATGGGCTTCCTCGAAAAGCCTTGACAGGAATATGTGTTATCTCGCAAATGAATCGCTCTAAAGTTGACTTGTTGCCTATAAACCCCCTATCCTTCGAAAAAAATCCAACTGATGACGGAGCAATAAGCTCTTGAAAAGTCCACTCGCGGGTGAACCATCGGCTTTTGCGAAATGCCGATTCCCAGGGAAACCCACTAGACTCGTTGATAGTGTTGAAGAAAATTCCTGAAACATCTGATAAATAGACATAGCATTTGACCGCTTCACGATACCAGCGAAACATGGAGTTGATCGCCTCTGCGAGCTCGGTATTGTTCGTTTTGTCGATGCAACAAGTGTCCACCCAAAAGTATTGCAAGTTATCACGCTCAGCTTGTTCTCCACAGAACCGTATCTTGTTATAGCCGGCCTTCTCCTTGCCAGTACCATCCGTCAGATCTGCAAAAGTGACCTCTTCCGCTTCCCATGTATGCGAAAGTATAGCATACTGGGGAATATCGCCGTCAATGAAGTTGGTAAGGCAGAACCCACCATTGTTATACTTCAGAAGACGCATCATTAGACTATGCTCGAGGGGCTGGACGTCATCGATTTAGCATGTACTGTATGTGGAGTCATCTGTAAGTTTGAAGTCGAAGTTAGATCCAGGCTGGCGTCAACACAGCTAACACTCAGCCTCGCGTTTAGCGTGCAAAGCCAGCCAATCGCTGGCAGTCACCGTCGCATGTCTGGGCGTTTGACGTTGTGCGAGAAGCTATAATTTTGTTATGCTAATCAGTACGGCAGGAAAGCGTACAATACTATTCTGTTCGATAGTCAATCTTCACATCTTAAACTTGCCGACCAAGTCTGTCCGTCTATTTGGGCTGATTACAAGTGCGGTTGCGGTTATCACGTACTACTAGTGGGGCAAATATGGGTCGCAATTTTTAAAAACCCAGAATGTCCCAACTGACGCGGATTTCGAATTCTAACGTCCCTCTCTGGGTGGCGAGAAATAGTTGGAGGTTGGAAGAAGAAGTGGTGATCTATTCAACTATCTGGCAGGTTGGGACTATTAATACAGATAGTTGACTCAATTCAATATTGCAGCCCTATAGGCAGAGAGGTGTAGCGTCACATGACTAACAGAAACCCCACCGCCCCTCAGAAAGTGGATCTCGTGTTGAGCAAATTGACCACACTCCCCAATTAATGATACAAATTTAGGACAAAGCATAAGATCTTCCACCACGCATTGTAACAATCGGTATGCCCAAGGCGCGGCACGGAAGTTATGATACAGGAGCAAGGGGTGATGATCAGAGTATGAGGGGTTTCAGACCTAATACGGGGGAGAGTCGGAGTCGCCTATATAATGGCCTGTTCCTATTCTCTACAGTTGCTCCTCATTTTTTTGTATCCTTAGTACTTTAGACCTATAAGGTAATCACTATCAGCCTATTGTACGCACTCCCATATGCCTCTATTCTAGCCCGTGATTCCTTGCGTCGTTACATTCAGTATATGTTTAGTATATGCCAAACATATACTGGACATATGCTAACTGTTCTATTTCTTTTAATAGTCTTTCTATAAAAATAAATACTAGAATATGCTCTGCATATGCTTACAATATACTTACAATATGTATTTTTTTACACGCTAAGCCTATGTTGTGCATTCGCCAAGTATAGTTCTAACCAAGTTTTTTTTTCGCTTAAGTTCACCCAGGGTACAAAAGGTTGCACAAAGAGTTGGGCCATGGTAGAGCGTTTCTTGGCGTTTTGCCAAGGAATTTTCTACCCTGGCCCAACTGGAACCCGGTAAGCCTTGACGTCCACTCTCGAGCGGCTATACTGGTGGCGGCTATAGATTGTGCGGAAAATTATAGATCGGCAATTCAATAGGCCGAATTGTAACGACGCTAGAACCCACAGGCTGAGTAGAGGTATATGGGAGTACGTATCTGAGGCTACTAGTAGTATTCTAAGTGGTCTAATACGAAAGATATAAAAAACATAAAAAGAAAACAATTTCGTAGACAAAAGAAGCACTTTTTATATCTCTCTCTATATCCTTCCGGAGTCCGTGTCGTATCTATGTCCGTAAGGGATATAGGTGCCATGTCCGAAGGGGGTCCGTATAGTCTCTGCCCCATCTTGGGTCCGTCCATTGTCACGTGGTCGGGAGTCCGTATGCCAGCGACTGTTACACGAATAAGTTCCAAAGTTAACTTTACTGGCTTTCTTTTTCATCCTAGCATCGTTCACCACTTTTGTGTTTAGTATGAACTTTGTTCAATTTGTTCAGGGCAATCCGAGCATTTAGTTATAAGTCGTTGTATTAGTGTTTACTTACATAGTCTCGCTGTTTGTACTATATTTTGATTTGGGTTATTTTCGAGTCACTCGCGGTTTACTGGCTCGAACGAACTTCAGTTGGAAAAAGCTCGGAAACAATGTCTAAAAGAACTTGTCTGCTTATTTTCATCTGGAGGGACAAATGCGAAAAACAAAAGATATTTTTCTTCTTATTTTTGTAGCCAATTTCTTAAAAATTTCGATGTACTCAGTAACCGTTTTGAGCACGAAGGGACTTGCGTTCCAAATTGATGAATAGCCAAAAAATTCAACGCACCGCGAACTTCAAAATCTTGCTGCTGCAGCTTTACTCTAGAGGAAATATAGCCTTTCCAGATTAACTACTGAAGGTCTTCCGACATCTTTCATGAATGCTTCTGTAAATTCAAGCAGAGTCATGTCCGTCTTTGTCTTGTTATTAGTTGCGGTGTTGTTACAATCGCGAAAATTTTATGCCTGGCTGACTCATAATTGATGCTGTAACAAAGAAATATTCGGTCTGGTCACTGATTCTAGATTCAGACGGGATTTGCTCAACTTCCTACGTTAAGAAATCTTTTCATCCGCGTTCAAAAAAAGACAAACCTGAAACACCTATTTCAGGCGCGCCGAGAATTGATAAAAGCCACCACTGGTACCAAGCGGGTTGGATGTAGTACTGACTAGACGGATGTTAGTAGTGTACACAAGCATAAAGTGCGGTAGTTACGGTGGAGGGTCATCGCGGTAGTTCGGCTGGACGTTTTCACTTTGCATAACAACTAAGGTGTTTGTTGTGCCAACTCGCATCACACTCCTCAGAAACCACTCCTCGTACACCTTCATTCGCCGCACGCCTTCCTTATACTGTTCAGGGGAAATTTCTCGCCAATTTTCCTGTGGAAAGGGATTGCTTTCGATAATTGCTGAGCCGTCGAAAAAGCATAGATGGGAAGCGAGGTGAAGGTTTGCAAGAGGACGTCGAGTTAAGGCTGGCACCCTCAGCTGAGCGGCAGCCACGTGGCAATGCCATATTCGTGTATCACTATGAGCGCGCAAGACCGGCCAATTGCCCAGGCTTACCGCAGGAATTCTGGATGTCATAGGCCGCATAAGATATTCGAACTCACCCTCGATTAAGCATGATTTGTTCTTCTGAAGGGGGAGCTGAAGGAACTGGAAAGTGGATGGCAGAAACAGAAATCTAAAATCTATAATCTACCTTCGATCATCTATTTGGTGCCCGAGCTTCTAATTCTGCCATATTCGAATTATCTAGCCTTGAATCTTAGGCTGCCATTTGTTGCGTCTGTCATGAAATGCGGGGAGAGCGCGGGGTTGTTTTACCCTAACCAAACTTCCTACTTGTCGACTTTATATAAATTTGCGGTCTACAGCAGCCACAAACCTAATGACGATTTCCAACTTGGTAGTAAGGCTTTTAAGATCGAATGAGACTCTTTTATAAATATCAGAAGTGATAAGAGCCTAATAGTAGAGCTATGGTCAAAGAACTCTCTTGCGTCGTGGAAGGAGCGTGCCCGCAGATCAGGCGCAAGGGCGACAACGCGAACATAATTTTCTGGTGAGAGAGGTCCAAAGTGTTTAAGAGTAGCCACGGTATATGACTCAGATAATAATATAGGATAGTTCGACGTTTGCACGGATTTTAAGAAATTCAAAGTCAAGGTAGCCCTTAATTTTCTCGGCACGGTGGGTGTTTGTATCACTCTCTGTGATACTTCGTATTGATGACTTGTAATTGCTTAAGTTGGCTACCCACGGGGCACGTAGCACCGCGATCTCAGCGCAGTGCTATTATGCTCGTTATGGGTGGTTGACTTGTTCTTGATTCCTCGTTCTCAGTTCTAATCTACGTACAAAAGCTATAATCATCCATGTGGTCCGTGCATCGCGGGGTGTGCTATTCACTCACACCAACAGATATCAACTAGAACTCAGCTTAATACAATATGGTTCATAGAATAAGTAGACTTTTTGTTAGTAACCATTATCGGCTCTCATACACGCAGAGTTCCCAATCTTGTGGAATTCGAGTCCGATTCAAACCTTGTCGCCGAAAATCTCCTCTGTAGTGCTACCATGGGATGAACTAGCCCTCTCGCCGATATCATTCTTTCTAAGCCCTTTTATCCATCGAAATATACCTGCTCTCTTCTTAGGTTCAATAATAATGTCTCCGCTAAATCGTTCCCTCTCTCTCTGCTCGACAGTAGCTAACGCCTCTATCAGAACCTTTCTATTCTTTCGACCATAAATCCGCCTCCTGACCTTAGCTCCCACTGGATAGAACCCATCTCCCTTTCTCGTATTTTCACTGAGTTCCAGTTTTTTATTCAATTTGTCCATCACCAAAAGGCAAACTTGTCGCATCCCTGTATATTCAAATACAGCTGCCCAGAGGATGATAGACGCAGTATATAGCCCACTCCTTATCCAAGTCGAAAAAGCTAAGGTAATAGAGAGCAAAATAACAATAAGCGAGAGGGGAAAGAGATATGTAAACATAGCAGCTATACCCATACCCTGTCCACTATTAGAGCTGGGCATAGTAAAATTGTTTCTAACTGCACTAGAATTCCAGAATTGCGGGCTATCCCCTGAGTCAAATTCAACCGCATTCATTCCAAATACACTGCTCACGAATGAAAGTGGAAGGAAGATGATAGTCACGATTGTGAGGAGCATAATCGAGCGGCCTTGGCCGACCGTCTCGTCTGCGCATTCAAGAGCGGATTTCGCTTCGATTATGGATGCTTGTTGCTGTTTGAGATCAAGAAGATCCTTGAGCTATGCATTGAATTAGTTTCATCATTACTACCGATTAGAAATAAGTGTTATGACGAACCTGCAGGGCAATGACATCAGTGCTCTCTTCCAGTTTGACTAGCTCTTGTCTTCGATTTTTGATATCTCGGCAAAGTTCTTCTGCCAATTGAACAGTATGTTTTGGAATTGTCTGCTGGGTATCTTGTGTTGGGGATTCATGCTCATGACCTCGGGAATTGCCGTTTGGGTTGGTCTCGGTCAGTTCATTAGAAATAACGTTCTCGCCAACTGGCTCCTCAATCTTGCCATGCGGAGTCCCACTCGATGGATTGGTTCTATTAGCTATTAGTGAATTCTCGCCAATATGTGTTACTGGATTAGTGTCGGAGGAAGAGGCAGCAGATCGTAAAGGCTTCGATGGCTTCCCATTGGTAAATTGTTTGATCGAGTTGTCTAAATGTCCAAGGGTGGTCTGGATCTCTTTCAATATCCTCAAGATACCATCTTCTGTCGGTTCCTTTGTGCTCTCTTTATCGTATAGTTCTCTTAACTTCAATGAAAATTTGTCGGCAACGGTCAGCTGCTCGGAGAAAATATGTGCCATCATGCGCAATTCTTCAATGATGTCGTGCGTTTCGCGAAGGAGCTTGCCTTCAGGGTTGATGTTGAGGGATCCGCGAGCAATGGTCTCAAGGCCAACCCCATCTGGATGGTGGGCACTTGATAGTGTGTTGAGTTGGCTCCAGAAATTTTCAAACGATACACATTTCATTCCAGACTGTGTAATTATTGTCAGACACGCTTTCGAATAATACTACGTAGGTAGGGGTTTCGATTGGAGAAAGCCCATAGGATCAAAGAGACATACCACATGACTTAGAGCGTTGGCGAAGATGTCAAGAACCTCAGGACGCTCATCATCGGGCTTGGTACGGTCGAAAAACACTGTGGAACATTGATTCATTATCACCAATGCGAGGTCGTACACTGATTGTATTTCGCCGTCACGGATGTTGTCAAGACGACTTCGAATACATTTGTGAACTCCCGACCAATCTGGCTTATTCCGTCCCCATCTTCTTGGGAAGCTTGAGATGATAGTATCTATCGCAGTTGTTAGTATTGTGAGACAAGTTCTAGGATCTGCTTACGGTCATCAAGAATATACAGCCACAACTGATCAACCATCAGAACACGGGGAGTTTTAAAAATGCTCGTTCCACAATTGGTCTCACGGTAGACGACCTGGTCCTTGTCCCTCAGGTCTGTATTCGGAAGCCTCCAGTAATACGATTGATCAAGCGTTCGACGCGGGTGTATAGGCGACTCCTTGTACAAATAGTCACGAAGCATCCGAACGTCGGGATCAATTTCCATAGGGTTATAAACCTTTGCAATCTGCAACAAATATGCGGCTAAAGGAAATCTCTCAACATTCTGAACTACCTTATTCGTGTCTTTCTCTAGTTGTGAAGAGTGCTTCGTCATTACTTCTATAGCTGACTTGTATAATGTCGCTCGCTTCCTTTCCGTAACATGAGATCGATAGCGATTGTGTGTTTTCGACTCTTCCTTTATGATATCAGCCATCTTTTCGCATCGTTGTTGGGTTTCCCAGTGCAGGTACGGCATCCGTTCTACATTAGCAACATCTGATTGTGCGGGAATAAGTGACTCACAAATATCACAAAGTTCTTGCTGCCACTGACTTGTTGAGCAGCACAGCCCGTTTCTGTAAGTATAAGCAACAGTTACTGGTGTGAAACAAAACCGGGTCCCTACCGGGGGTAATGAGTGAACAATGAGATCGCATATGTCGAGCATGTACTGGGTCATATATTCCTCCATGTAATAGCGATTTCCAGAACTGCCGACAAAGAATGTTGGAAGATTTCTCTCGATAAGTCTTGTCTTTACGATAATTGTACTCTCCTGGGGTCTCTTCGTTGTAATATCTTCCAATGGCTTCCTAATTCCGAGCTCAGTATATAATTGAGGAAAGAAGAACGACTTTACATACCTCAACCCAATGCATATTGTTGGCAGGGATGTGAAAGTACCTGATAGTTCCTGGTTTGTGTTTTTCCTTGTTCAGCGGACTATCTTTACCTGTTTTCAGGATATCCTTCAAGTGATGCCGAACCGATTTATAGGACATATAAGATGTTGGGCAATTGAGGTTAGATTTACTGAGCGTCATCTGATGAATAGCAATCCCATAACTATCATCGGGAATGATATATTTGTCCTCTTTCTGGGAGCTGTCGTCAGCAGTTTCTACTATGTGACCCGAACTCTGAGGACGAACTTCACTCTCATCCTGGAGGCGGAGCTTCTCTAGCATTTTCGAAAATATTCGGTGTTTCCAATGGACCTTCTCGTCTTCCGGAGCCTCGCTGAGTGATGCTGGCCGTGGAGGAACCAGTGGTTTCTTCCACTGCCAACAGCAGTAAGGATACTCCTTTCAATCTTTTCCTTCTTTTCCTTATCATCAAGCGTCTTCAATTTGGTCATCTTTGCAACTCTTTTATCGATATTTTGAATATTGGACTCGCGAGAATTCCAAGCATGCTCTTTCCATTTTGCTTGGCGGTATTTGAAGACTTCCATGTCAGGCTCATTTCTCTCGGTGTTCTCAAAAGCCTTCCTGAGCTCGTCGATCCTTTTGAGTTCGCGGGTCACTTTGTCCACGCCATCTGGGAATCTTCCAAGCACCGACGCTCGATCGCCACTCCTGGCACGAAAATAATTGGTAAGGCAATCATCTTTGAGTCGAGGTGGGATATCGAATGGAAAGTATTCCTCATGCGGCGCAACTTCTGTGGAGGGTGTGATCGGCCCGTCGGCTTGAGCGACAGGAGCGACAGCAGTCCCATTTGACGCCATGGCAAACAATATCTTGACACAAGGGAATTTCTATATATGAGGCGAAAGGGGAGAGATGTTCTTGATTTATCTACTACCCTCACTGCTGGATGACCTCCACCCCACCATTTCTGCAGGCCAGCAGCCATGGCTAAAGAGTTGCGGCTCTGGGCCTTCGAAGTAGAAGCAGGCTACGACCGTGGAAGAGCGATTGACGAATTAAAGGGCAACGCGGTCGCATCTATTACGACAAATATTTGATCCTGGGGACTAAGTATCGTATAACAGGCTCAATTGGCGAACGGGCTGTTACACCAGCTGCACGACCTTTCAGCTCCCGCGGGGCAAAGAATTTGGCCCCACACCATTCCACTACACACATCAAGAATCGAAAGATAAAGGGAAGCATGGCGTTATGCATTGGATGACAAACCCTCCTCGCGGTCTATTCTCCAAACTTCCCTGGATAAGCAATATGCGTGTAGATTAAAGAACGAACATCGGAAAAAACGTCTGTTTTACGAATCCAGATGCTGACTGATGATCCAGACTGGAGATACCTGACACTACGCTTGGATATATATGTTAGAATAGTTCAACGACTTGGTTTTAAATCCTCAAGACATTTCCGCTAGCAAACAACGAGGCTGATAACTATTATCTTTGCAATTTAATAACATTCAGATTGCGTTGTGGTACGGTGTGAAGTTAGTAGTGTTTTGGGTGGTGCATGAACTAGCGTGGCACTGGGGGATGAGGGTGTGTAGGTTCGGCCCCGAGACGATTGTCGCTGCCTGCTATAACAAATACCTGAGCATACTAACCGGATCTAGAATGGATTGAGAGTTTTGGGTGGTGTGCTTCAGGAAGACGAGATGTGGACTACTGGGATGAGACAAGCTTTGGCAATGGATGTTTTGAATGGGTTTAATTATGACGATGTTGATGATAATGATGATCATGATGATGATAACGAAAGAGTAAATTCATGTAAGGTTTGGGTTTCTCGGTAATTTGTATAGGTATATCAAAGCTGGTGAGGGTCAGATGTCGATAGGCACTGATTGTGCTATGGGACTGATCGATTGGCAGGTTGTTGTTGGTCGTTAACTGGTGCTTATTCCGAGCACTCCAATCAAAAATCCCTGTGGTTTCAGCCCCCTCCTTCCTTCTACATTATTTCTTCATTTTCAAGTCTTTACACGACTCTTCATGTTAGCCTTTGGTGTTGAGAACGGTGCTGAAAATGTAGATGAACTAGATAATTGAAAGGCTTATCTTTTCTCACCTGTAAATTTTGGCGTGGAAAAAGTATCACGTGAATGACCGAGGTTACAAACTGTATTAATCGTATTAGTTGTATTAGTTGTATGTAACGTACGGGGTAGCCTTTGGCCTAGGTAGCTGGGCTTGGGGCTCGTTCGTTGATATGGTATGTATGAAGTAGATTAGACACCGGTTCTTCACTAAGAAGTGTAACAACTTAAGGTGAACAGGGATCTCGATCCGTAGATCTCAGAAAGAGGGACTCAAAGGTGTGAACGGCTATCAATTGTTATAACGAAGAGAACAAGCTACAGATAAGAGAAGGGAAGGAGAGTAGTGCTTTATATACAGGGAGCTGGCCAGGGGCCAGTGTAAGCGAGCTTTGTAGTCCCAGGGGCCAAGCTCCAAGCAAGGTAGGGCTGTGACATTTTAGAGCTTCCTACTACTAGTCTATTTGCTCCATAGCTTTCCGTGATTCCAGATTCGTCCATACTCCATCGATTTTCTGGCTTAATAGTCTGAATTATAGGAAGGGAAAGCAGCTGGAACCAAAACTTAATTATAGAAGTTGTAGCTCCATTAACTCGTTTAGAATTAATATTCCGGAACCTTTTAGTCCGTAAAATATGGTTCCGTCGTAAAAAAGCTTCTATCCAACGTTTTCCGAGTTTTTTGTTGTCTCTTTTAAGTGCTAAGTGTAACAACTCAAGCTGAATAGGGATCTCGATCCGTGGATCTAGATAGAAGGACTCAGAGGTGTAAACAACTATCAATTGTTATAACTAAGAGAACAAGCTACGGACAGAAGAAGGGAAGGAAAGCAGTGCTCTATATACAGGAACTGGCCGGAGGCCAGGATAGGCGAGCTTTGCGGTGTCCGGTGCTGAGCTCCACCTGAGCTCTGGGGTGTCCGGTGCTGTGCTCTGTCCGAGCTCTGGGGTGTCCGGTGCTGTGCTCCGTCCGAGCTCTGGGGCATCCGGTGGTGAGCTCCGCCCCAGAAGGCCAGGGCCGTGACACTAAGATTTTTTCGGCAAATTCTTGTAACGACGCTAGATACCGCAGGCTGAGTAGAGGTATATGGGAGTACGTATCTGAGGCTAATAGTAGTATTCTAAGAGGTCTACTACGAAGGATATAAAAAACATGAAGAGAAAACAATCTCGTAGACAAAGAGACCGCTTGTTATATCCTTCCCCTTATCCTTCCGGAGCTCCGTGTCCGTAAGGGATATAGGGGTGCCATGTCCGAAAGGGGTCCGTATAGCCTACCCCATCCTGGGGTCCGTCCTTTGCCGCGTGATCAAGAGTCCATATGTCAGCGGTTGTTACAATTCTCTGATTTGACCATAAGTTAAAGAAACACCCAGAACTTTTTAAGTAGGAATCCAATTAGATAAGTGGTCCTTTTGTATTTTCGATAGTCTTTGCTGACTTTTGGCTGCAAGTTTATATCCCATTCCTGACATCATTAAGTGCCTTAAGCAAATCATGTTCAGGATATCGAGGCATAATTGATTAAAAAAGCCACGTTCGAAAAACAAAACTATTTGGAATATAATTGAAAGAGTAATTAATATATATGTGGAAAAGGCGGTCTGAAAATATCGCTTATTTTCGGGTATCAGAATGGGGGTGCACGGACCTACCACACTGTTTGAAGGTCCCTGTTAGAAATAGGAGATATTAGGCAGGGAATCAATTAGAGGATCTGTGAGGGTATCACGGCGATGGAATACAGGCTTGTAAGAGCGATATGTGGTGATTGTATTTTCTACAATTACGGCTGTAATCTGTGTGTGCGCATGAGCTGCTCTAGCTCCTTGGCATACTCACGTAAGCCGATTCCTGACAGATTTCACAGTTTACCGATTTTTGAAAATCCGAAGTTGCCCCACCTACTGCCTGAATCAACTCAACCTTATATGAATAGAATTAACACCAAATAGAAAGGTTTGTGAAATATTTCAAACATGACAGAGCAGAGTGAAACCGTCGGTTCTATAGGCCTTTCGTCCGGACATTTCATTCGTTCACCAAATCTTCCAACCATTGTGAGCGAGTGGGCATCTTTGTTGCCTCTAGTCGTTCACCTTGCAGGTTCTCAAGATGATTACACTACAGCGGGTGATATTTCTCTGCTTAGGCAATTGCCAGTCAGCCTTTTCCCACCGCTGGGAACATTTTCCGGTGTTGCCCGTCTACTAGGAAAAGGATCCCAATATTTTGATTTCGCCAGCGCTAAGGGAGGATCCAGCCAAACAGCCTGGGATGTGGCTCACGGGTGCGCCTATCCGGTAGCTAATGGCTCTGCCAGCGCTTCCATCATTTCGTTCCTGACGAAGAAACGACTGGCAGAACCAATAAAGTGCTACAACATGAACGAACCAGAATTTTCACCTTCAACTTCATCGCCATCCCCACCGGTAGAGCGAGGAGGAAAAGAAGGCGAAAACAAGAATAAAAAATATCGACCGCAAGTTTTGAACATTTACGATTTTAGCAAAGGACATGGTCAAAGAGGAAGTGCTTCCAACTGGAGACAACAGCTCAACCGGCTGAGAGCGTCAATATACTTTCAAGTTTTGCTCACGATGGTTCTGATTGGACTATCTGCCTTTCTGGCTATCTTTGGAGCATTCGGAGCTGCTGCATTAGTCCTGCTATGCACAGGATCTAGAGTTGTGGCTCAATCAATCACATTCGAACGGCCGGCCACATATCTAGAATACACAAACAGTAGCGACGCCTGTATGCTTGTGGCTGCCCATCCAAATGCCCTTGAGTGGCATCTATTTATTGGCCATAGCGGTATTGTCAGCACTCTACTCAACAAGCCGATGATTCTTGTCCCAAGCAATTCTTGGATTCCAGTAGCTGCCATATGGTTCCGACTCGCCCATGCAACCCAGCTCATAGCTATGACTTTCGTCGCAGCAAATAAAGGATGGGATGGTATTTTTCTTGTCATCCTCATGGCTGCGCATTATACTCTTTCTTGGATGTTTGGTCGCGATAGTCTAGCTAGCGACTGGCTAGAGCGAGAGAAGGTCGAATTCATTACCACCACTGTTGAATTTTCAGGGCGGAGGCCAATGATTGGGGCGATCCAGGTAATGAGCAGCACAAATATCAGGAGTTGGATGGATGATATTTTGACACCTAATCCTCGTCGCAACTATTGGCTAGACATATTGGCATCTACTAATGCTGATGCTTCGCAATATGCTGGGTTGACTGAGGAAGACCGGAAGGACGCAGAAAATGATGTAACAATGGTGAATAATGCCCTAGGTATCATACGCAAGGGGGCGAAAAATCTTAGGAGAGAAATGGCTTGACAATATTGGTCCACGGTTCGAGCAGAAGGATAATGGCTTTCACACAGCGAATAGAGAACTACAGTAATTAGCCCATATATGCAGAGTATATAAGAACTCTATTTCTAAATCTAGAATTCTTTGTTCACCGTCTAAAATTTCAGATACTTTCCCATAAAACCAAGCAACCCTTGCGGGAGTTCTTCTGCCACTTCCCCATTAATCACATTCATGTGACCCTTCCTGCCACCAGGCCAAACTCATTTAGCTAACCATACGCAGGGCGATGGACATGGAGTTAGGAGGTACCAGTACTCGGCTCCGAAAGTTGTAGAGTGGGAAATTAGTCTTTGTATGATTAGGGAATCTATTCGTATCACATTGCCGTCGGTTCCCGAGACGGGATCGCGTGCCGGTACATATAGTAAGACAAGCTGCCTGGTGCGTAACAGCAGGCATTGTATATTTTTGGCCCGTTTAGTACAGGAGCAAAGCTTTCCTACTGCTATTCCTGACGCTGTATTGAGTATTGACTGTACTAATAGACGGATATAGAGATATTGAGGAGTAGGTGCACTAGTCCGAAACAAGTCTATACTCCGAAGATCAGCGCACAACATCCGAATGCATGGTAGCTACTTAGGATACGGCGTAAGCAGCAACCGTTGTTACTTTTATACATGTAGCTATGAACGGACTTCGAAGCTTCCAGCGGGATGAACTGCCAAGCTCTCTCAACCACTGCTGCTCCGTAAGGTGAATTTGTCTTGCTACTAAATCTCGACTAAGGCAAAATAACTGTCAAAATGGTTTTTGGTACACTTTACACTTTAACTGTAATTACAACTGCCAAATGATCACAATATTTCTGTTCGCTGATCATTCAATCCTCTTCAGGCGATCACAGCCGGGTAATGGGCATCGAGACACTTGTCAAGACAAATGGCCTCGATCTCGACGTTCACGAGATGGCTAGGATTCCTAAGCATCTGGGCGTTAGTAAACTTGGGAAAGCTCCTGGTTTTGAAGATGGGATGGGTTGAAGCCCTTTGAAGGATAGCCATTGCTATCACTTCTCAAGATAAACAGACAACCCTTCCCGGAAACAACAAGAAGGAATACGCTAACATTATCATCTGGATGTCTTTCTTTAACACCGAGATCATCATCCCTATGGCTCAAGCATTATTGCCCCTCGTTGGTGTGATGCCTTACCAGAAGGAGCGAGTTGAGTTCTTTACCAACCTCACCGAAGGCTATTGATGTTGCGAGGAGCATTTTCAAAACTGCACGTTAGTGGTTGGCGAGTGGTTAAGCCTTGCCGATGTCTCCTGCACCGGCAGTATTGCTCTCGGCTTCCAGTCCTCCAACGGTTGTAACGACACAAGGAGTCATGTGCTAGAATAGAGGCATATGGGAGTGTGTACAATAGGCTGAAAGCGACTGCCTTATAGGTCTACTACGAAGGATACAAAAACATGGGGAGCAATTGTAGAGAGTAGGAGCAGGCCTTTATATAGGCGACTCCGACTCTCCTCCGTATCGCCTCTAAAACCCCTCATACCCTGATCTTCACCCTTTACTCCTGACTCCTTACCTTTCAACTCCTGCGCCACGACTCTGTGCCGTACTTTAGGCATACCGATTGTTACATTACCCCCCTTCTTAAAAGAAGCTTGCTTTCAAGCTTCGAATTGAAGTGGTTCGTTGGTGATTCGGTAGAGTTCCGGTGCTGAGAAATTTCCCAATTAAGTCTACAATACTAAGCGAACTTGACAACAGAATAGTAACTCGCAACAATAGTAGCTTCTGTGAGTCACTATTACAGTAAGAACCATTTAAAATCGCTTTTGTATTGTAAAATAGTCACAATAAAGTTCTTTGTGCCTTTTAGGGATATAAATAACTTTACTCTCCTCACTCTATCCTATTTTATTACCATCAACAACTACTATCACCTGTAAGCTTGCTTTAGCGAAAAAGTTTCGGTATAAGCTTCGGTACTAATACTTGTAAATCATGCCTTTACTTACTTCACCTAGCGCTTTGGCTGCGGCTTATCGTGTATGTTGCTTGCAGTGCTTTCGGGCAAAGAAAAAAAATAAGAGCCACTAGTGCACTTTCGGTCGGTCCTCATTAAAGAAGTGTAGTTATTGTACTACGCAAAATGCTGTGTGCGTGCTTGTAAGTCCCGTACTTTATTCGTATCTATCACTTGTTCAACTTAAAGTAGATTCTGTAGTACGCTTCGACCGAGTACGCTGCCTTCCAAGCAGCAACTAGTGCTGGAATCCGGACTGCAGCAGCAGCATTAAATAAGATTGTGTCGGTCGGTTCTTCGTTTATATTTCGGACGCAACTCGACATAACCTTTGCTTTGTTGGAGGAAACGCGGGCTTTACGGTCCGAGATTGCAAACGTGGAAATAGTAGGTTTGCTTCCTTGGTCCGACTCACTTCTTACTCGGTTTAAGGGCTATTCGAGCTCAAGAGGATTGTGGTTGCGGTGCAAGCCCCTGTGTCCGAGCTCGCTGCCGCCCGCTGTGCCACGGGCAATACGGCCGCGCGCCGAGGCTTCTGCCCTGCCTCCATAACTGAGCAATAAAGGGCGATGAATGATTGCGTTAGAATCCCAATAAAATATCGATGGAGACTTGATTCAATTAATGTGATTTTCGTGTCGCCAGCATATTGTAAAGTAAGGCGCGAGGGCGTTATTCTATAGTATCGTTTGGGGCCACATCCACTGGCGGCACTCTCCGTGTTGGGTTGTGTCATTGGTCCAGCGCGGAATATTTTCGCTGCCTTGAACTGCTTTTGGGACTAAGCCTTAAATTACCTTTCCATTGGAACGATAGACCAGCCACAGCGAAGGCATTTCAGCTGCCATCGTGCATAGCATTCATTAGCATCGCCTCACAATTATCCAGTTCCTGGCTGCCGCCATTTGTCGAGCAAGCGTTCCTATGGCTCGTCTGCACAATCTGCCAAGGCAGTTGCAGATTCACGCAAATCACGGTTCTGTGGCCATAGCTCAGCCAACATCAATAACTATTGGTGCTTAACATGATCTTTCATAAAATGGATAAGCTACTTGACATTAGCGTCGCGTCTCCAAAATTGATTTGCCATGTGCAGAATCCTTTCAAGAACTCTCAGACCTCAGACTTCATCTGCATCTAATGGTCGCGAATTTTGGTCTGCCTTACCAAAGGTAACATAACATACGCGTATTCTCTGTCGCAGTCAAGATCTATAAAGATCCCTCATGGCCAGCAAAGCACTTGATATATCGTCTCATTCAATCGTCGTTTACGGCAGCCGTGAGCACTTCTGTTTACCTAAAAACAACCCCCACCACCAAGCCACGTGAAGCTTGTTAGAGATTGCAATGCACCTGTCAATCGAGGCTGTCATCGCAATTATTGGCTTGTTCATTACTTTACCTCCTATACTACTCGTTCTTTGGAAGATACTCACAGCTAGAAATCAACGGCGATCTGCGATTCCAAGTAAAACGATCCTTCCAAATTCCCCTCTATCGTTGCCTTCCTATTAGCTTGTACCTGATATGTCTTATGAAACAGATCCAAGTCAACATCAACGAGCAGATCTAGATATCAGGGTATAGTTTGGATTACCTAGCAGCAGTGAGGCAACAAGTATGACTATGCTTTATTGCATTCCTCCCCCGTCCTTCTCTGATTTTAGGTTGACATCTCTTGTCGTTATGTAATGAGACTAACCTGCTGGGCTCAAAGAACCGAGATGTAGTAACTTAAGAGCTCCATATGTCCATCCGCCTGGCCCGGCAAAAGGAACAGCTGGGGGGACCGGGTGAAGAAGTGTCAGGTTTGAATTTAACATTAGAGATTTGAGCAGAGGGATTATAGTTGGCGAAGTATATGAGGGCTTGATGTCGTCTTTTATAAAAGGAGGAACATACCATCTACAAACATGCATTGTACATTATTTATGGTCGATATCTCGTGTCTGCCTGATCTGCATAGATGATTGCGTCTACCAGCCGTGCGGCAAGTTCTTTCCAGCAACCACCCAACAGGATTTACTACTTGTGCTCCATCCCTTCTCCCCAACCCAACCCTCAAAAGCTTCTCCATTCTCTTTATTCTTTCGCCCAGTCTCCTCGTCATGGCGGCCTGGTATTCCCGCAATGTGGAGAACCGTCCAGTCCAGCCCATCTCTCCTAATGACCTGGCCAATGCACCTTACTGTTTGATATACATTTCAACAACGATCAAGACGAGAAAGCTAGGAGACGCGCAAGTGAGAGGCCGTCTTCAGGTTGGAAGACGGATAGAGTACTTCTGGTGAAGATGCGGCGGACATTATGCTGACGCATGAGTTCGAAACGAGAGACGAGAAGTCCGTATAGGAAACTGAGTTGATGCCCCGGATGCTATTTGGCCCGAGGAGGGAGACTATCATTGAGGTTTGGGACAGGGCGGCTGAGAAGACTTGGTGTTGGTCAGCTCTCCTTTGACCGCCTGATGACCGAGGAAATTAATTATTTAGCATTTTTTTTACCCCTAACTTTCGGGCCGGGACCTGACCACAAGACTGGGCAAGAGAAACTCATCTCCAGCAAGGGATTTGGAAGAAATTGTTGTGGGATCCTAGGCGGTTTCTCGCCAAAATAATGGTAGGATGCTGGCCGAAGAGATGCTTCTGGAGTAAACAGATCTATTCCAGTGCAGCCGCTAACAAGCACTTTGGGTCCTGCCATGTTTCTAAAGTTTTGCGGCTCAAATTGCGAGTGAGTTGCGGATACACAGCTCTTGCCAGCACATGTCTAGTCTAAAGTAGACAGACCAATGGGAAAGAGAGCCTCCAGCGTTGGTGTAATGAGTGATACGCCAGCCTATGGTCTGCCTTATGCTAAGGTCGGCGTGAAACCACCCCCCGTACAGTCCTCGCTTCAATTAAGCGCATTTCTGTGGAAAATGGCCATGTACAACTTGCGACGAAAAACAGACGAACAAATATGAATAGAGTGTAAACGCCTAAAACAGAGATGAAACAAGGCCGAAGTTGTTACGGAGTGACAAACGCCTAAACAGTGTTGGACCCAAAGCCAAATACTGCTTATCGTTCACTATGAATACAAAATTCGGCTCCCACATCATACCTAATTTATAGACACGATTGATGGTGTGTGGAGAAGGCATGGCTAAAGAAATCAGGAAAAAGGAATAGAGTAATGTAGATACCACGGTCAAGGCAACAGCCTTCGAGCGTATGTCAGGAACAGGAGATCACATAACTAGAATGGGCCGACTATCCTCCGGCTACTAGCCGGGGAGGCACCTATATATTACAAAGGATTCTCACTTTTCTTTAAATCTCTAGGGATTAGCCTTATTGTTATTGCATCGAGCCTGTTGAATAATATTATTGTTTTATTGCTCTCAGGGCTATATCACATCGTTTTTAAGCCTCAAACATTTGCAGTCCAGTTGACAGACCATTCGGGACCAAAGCAATCAAACCTGAGTGGAGCAACGATCCAAAAATATAGTAAAAAGAGTGTGAAGCAGAATGCCTATCTCACTGGAATAAGCGCTCGTGCATGACGATTATGGAGTGGCCTCACCACAGCCTGCTGCTCTACCGGCAATAAGCTGTATACAACTTCATCTCGAGTTGTCGTTGACTCTACCAAGTGCATGAGCTTTCGATTACTGTTGCCACCTCCATGTTGAAAACGCCAAGGCTCATCCAAGATCATGCTCTTAGTAATATTTGGCTCAGTAAGACCAGCGGAGTTAGGGTTGGTGTCGCCTTTTCGGGGAGATTTCCCTTCTCCCTATATTTTTGAGCGGCTTTGGCTTCCAAGAAGACTTCTCTCGGGGAGATGTTGGTCGGTTGGATGTAGGCGCAAGACCTGTGATTTTCTGCACTTCAGAGGCCACAGGCAAGGCACTCTATGGAATGCTGATAGGTAAAGCTACCAACCCGCCAGGACCTATTTGACATCCGGGGTACATATCTCCGTGAGTGATACTGAAGAAGTTCTCGGCTACATCAGGTAGCAAGGCCCCATATAGTCGCAGAGGTATATCGAAGAGTACCGCACAAGAATTACTAGGGAAAAAGGCCTGGAGCTTTATATCAAACTCTAGGCCTTCACCGAATGTTATTTTCAAGACGTTATATGGTGCATGAGAGACGAAGTTTTGCCATTCTTTGAGAAGTTGTTTTTCGGTACCTTTGAAAGCGATTTTAATGAGGATTCTCGCTTAGATTTTCCGATGCGGTTTGAACTCCTCAACGCTGTTAGATATGTCTTTGGAAATATCTTTCGTTAGCGAATTAAGAATAATAGATCCGCGACGGCCCACATATGCCTGGTAGAAAGGATCCCCCTTTTGTAATCCGTATGTGCTGAGTTTGTCACTATCATTCAATTCTCCCCACACGGCTACAATGCTGACACCAGGATTCTGTAATTCCACAAGAAGTGCATTTGTAAAAGAAGCACTAGCCTCAGAATTAGTCAACTGTCTTCTTTGACTTGACCCAAGGCACTCAGTTCGACCACTCCAGTCGAGCTTTGAGTTTATCATAGAGCCAGCAGAGCAACAATCGAAGAGAAAGAGCTTGTCACATTTAGCGCCTTCCAATGAGCTCTGGGCCGCTAACCACGAAATTCTTCGAGAGCTATTGGTCCTAGAACTCTCGGCCTTATCGGCCTTCCACACTAGATCTGAGTTGGTGGCTTCGGCTTGGCCTCCATAGTATAATATGAATAGCGAATCGCTAGACGACCTTATCGGTTCCAATCTTTCTCGTAGCTTTTCCTCAAAAAGCCACAAAGGATCACTGAGGGGTATCGCGAAAGGTTCGTCCTCGACTTCGAACCCATATGTGTCTCTAAAGAGCACTCTTAGCTTCTCAGCGCTCTTTCTAAGGTGATCCAGATCCGGGCTCTCATCTCCAGCCTTTGCCCAATACGTTATCAGCGTCACCACTCTTGTGTATTTCTCTCTCGTTGATATGATCTGATTGGTGGGTCGCTTTAATTTGTTTATGAAGTCTGACAAACTGTTCAGATGTTCTAATGAGGGTTGGTTTGCTGCAATGGTTCCATTTAGATCCTCTTTTGATATGGAATCGTTGGGATCAAATTTTCCTGTCGCGGTATCGTGAGTTGAATCTGAGACTGGGTTGGTCTTTGACAAATGGGCAATCTCGTAGGAATTTGGCGGCGCCAGAGAGCGAGCTTGCTCCGACCTTCCAAGACAGGCGTCAGGCATGACTATCAGGAGTCTCAAAGGGATTATTCTTTCCTGTTTGGCGTTGTAAGCTTGAGCAGCGCAAAGTAGTTTCAAGAAGAATTTGTGCAGTGCTGCATGATTGAAGGTGACGAAGAAGAAGGTAAAAGGCTGAGCCTCATAAACTTGTCTCTGTTATAAGGCTAGGTTGATCCTATAGAGGCAAACATTTAATTGGGCTTAAGGCGCGGCAGGATCAATGACTACTCGTTCTGAATGTTGTAGAGATCAGGTGCAGCGCCTCCAGCATGCAAGGCGCCATTTTCAGTCTCGAGTCACTGCCCGAAGGTGGTACAGAATGGGGCGGGCTCAGTCTTCTTAACAACCTCTAGCCTAACAGAACTGCAGATCCTTTAAAATCTTTATACAGTAGCGGGTTTTTTTTATTTTTTTATGGTATATTATAGGTATCGCAGATACGATAGAATAACTCTCAACCTTCACAAGTATCTAAGGCACTGTTGGTACTGCTTTGCACTGTTGTCACTTCTTCGACTTCCAAATCGCTAATTGCTTTTCCTAGTGACACCGGAGTGGACCTGTGTCGAATCAAACAGAGAGTAACTCAGACTGGTGACTCTTAGGTAATAATGCACAAGATCACGTACACACATGCGTCTTGTCCGACCAGGAAATGGCATTACATGTCCAGCCTTTTGCTCCACATTGAAATACAGAGGTTGTTTTCAGAATACCTACTACGTAGCAAAAGGCGTAGTAGCCATTGGTTACGCTCTTGCTGGTGTGGTTCTGGTATTCGTTAATTCATTGTTCTAAGCTACAGCATCGCGAGGTTGTAGGTCCTGAAAGGACCCACAACCCACAACCTACATGATACGGTGGTTCACGTGATTCCATTTACGTGCGTTCGGACAATTACTTTCTGACTGCAGGTCCAGTTGCGACAAGCAACATATGCTATGAAAATGAACACAAAAACCCCGCCATGTTTGGGAAATGCGGTGGTACCTTTGGCTGTGTCAAGGGTAAGAATGGGTATGCTTACTGAGCCAAATATTCCTGAGTGCAACACTTGTTAGTCCACGTAGAGGCTTGAGCAAAAATGTATAAAAGATGATGGTTTGATCTGCTGCTGTATTTCTATGAATCTGATATTGTTGAACCCAACGTCTCAAGTCTTTCTATAGACTGTCGTACACATCTAACAATTCGACTATGGCCCATCATGCGCTTTCCGCTATCGCTCTATCTCCACCTGTGCCCAATGATATGATACTATTGCCCGAATAGGGATATGTGCAAAAGAACCCCAATAACGATCCAAGGCAAAGTGAAATTCCAATTTCTGAATAATTGCTGACAAACACTCAATATAAACGCAGTCTCCAAATATCCACCAAGGCGTCAAACCAACAAACATCCGCCTGGACGCCTTCGATAGGTCGTATTACTCACTATGCCGCACTCGAAATCGCGATCTTGCAGGCAGTCGATTGCAATGATATCCCCCGCTGCGGAGTATATTAATGGTCGCACAGGAGTGCCTCCTGCGTGGGAGTTGATCCCAGTTTGGATCGGGAACGGTATGAGCATTATGTTAGCAACACAGGTTCTTCTTATTGGGTGGATAAGCAGGATTTGGGCACATAGACACCAGTTCGATGAATTGATGCAAAGTTATCCCATTGGTACTACAACTGCGGATGTTTATATAAACCGTTAAAGGATAGGCAACGGTAGGCTCCAATACCACATAATAGGTAGAAATGCACCTTCATGTTGAGCCAACAGTCATTTGACGAACACATAACCCATTAGTCATACATCCAGAGATCACGACGTTATAATAGGCTGTTTCAAAAACAGGAGAGAGACTTGGCGCTTTTAAAATCTGCATTGAGTTCTTCTACTACTTTTGCTTCATTCCCAAGGATCAGCGATCAATTTTACACCGCTTACACCCTTTTGCAGCCTATCAAGCGCATCGTTCACGCCCTTTAAGCCGCCACCAACCTTCTCGGTAGGTAGCGGAATGATCTTGCCGCTGGCAACGCCTTGTGGAAGATATGTAGCAAACGCCCAAGCTAGCAGGCCGGCATTCTTGTCCTCGCCGAGAACACTTGACCACGGTGCAAACTCACGAGTAACACCCCCTGGCAGCGTCTCTGGACCAAACGCTGGTAGAAGAGTGTAGAGCTTTCCGCCACCTTGTGCAGCAACAACTGCCGCATTGACCGCGACTGTGTTCGGGAGTGAAATGGAGTCGACGACAAGGTCGTACGGCCCATCGGCAATAAGTGCTTGGACGAGGGCGTCCTGCTCTTGCGTGTGATCGA
Source organism: Chalara sp. BL73 (assembly GCA_918026815.1). NCBI lineage: Eukaryota > Fungi > Ascomycota > Leotiomycetes > Helotiales > Chalara > Chalara sp. BL73. The sequence continues at coordinate 1,315,746 of CAKJVC010000150.1, read as the reverse complement.
CAACCTTTACTGCACCCAGCTTTGAGACAAAGTCCTTGTGCTTTGGTGAGGTGGTAGTGACGACAGTGTATCCAGCTTGCGTAACGTATTGCACGGAAAGACTGCCGAAGCTGGATGAACCGCCATAGATCAAAACCTTCTTGCCCTTGGCTAAGGTAGAGCCATCCAAGCTAGGCTTATCCAGTCCAGCACGTCCGCTGAACAGGCCGACAACAGTACTCAAATTTCCGGTCAAGCTGACCAGAATCGAGACATCGATCTCCTCTGGTATCTTGCTTGCCGCCTCATCCGCAGCTATCACGTATCTCTGATAGGCACCGTATTTATTGCCCACTGCATCGAATTTCTTGCCTGCAGCTACCTTATCGCCAACCTTGAAGCTTGTAACCTGCGGGCCAACCGCTTCAACTGTGCCGCCAAAAGATGAGCCGAGAATGGCCGGGTATTGGATCGGGACGACGGCTAGTTTGGCAATCTTGAATTCGACCGGTTGGAACGCGATTACTTCATTCTTAATAAGAAGCTCATGTGGGCCGGGTTTGTAAGTCTCTACTTCTTGGACTTCGAGGGGAGCCTTGGCTGCTGAGATGACGACGGCTAGGTTGGCCATGTTTGTGTTGTGATGGAGACAAGGAAATAGATGGATTCGAGATGGGAATCAAATATTGCTGTTGAATCGTGGAGATGGAGGCGATGAGGTACTTTTTGATGCCCAACCTCCCGCGGATCTCTTCAAAACTTTATACTTTGTATAGATCAAAATGGGCATCTTCTGAACCGCCCGATATTGTGCCTTACGTGCTTTTCCAGTTAGGTGGCATCAAAAGGCACCATCTGCTATACTTCGGTTGCCCCAGCGCGTGGCGTTTGCATATGCTTGGTAACGAGCAATGATTGGAGGAACTGAATGATTGCTAAGAACAGCTTAATAATGCTTTGTTTTGAGTTCGATCTTGATGGCTTCGGCAACCAAGATAAGCGCGAGGCCCGAGATACGGCGCCCGAGTCAATGCAACGGCGCTCTTCTAACTTGTTGCCCTGCCGCACATATATGTAAGCATCCCGTCACCATCACCCAGGGCTTTCTCAGCAACAACAAAAACATCTTGCAAACGTTCAAGGTTTGTAATACACACCATCCAATCTGTTTTGATGCCAATAATTTACAGCAACTAATTACTTTATCCTACTCTTAAAGCCGCAACCATGGCAGCAAATTTGACCGATGTCACCAGAGAGATCAACTCGCCCATTGGTCAAGTTTGGGCAATCGTCACCTCTTTCGGTGCTGAGGTTCTCTGGTTCCCGAAGTACCCGCGCGTCAAGGCATCGTCTCTAGAGGGATATGGAATTGGCTCCGTGCGCACCATCTACTTCGAAAAGACTGACTGGGTAGGTATTGTTAAAGAGGAAATGACTATTTGCGAACCAGCCAAACATCATATACAATGGAAGGTCTTCAACGACAACGTTCCTGAGGACATTTTCTCGAATATCATTCTTGACGATATTGATGGCAAGTCGACCAGGTTGCGGTGGTATGCGGAGGGGCCGGCGTTTCCCGAAGCGGACATTTCCGCCAGCATGAGAAAGTTCTTTGAGGCGTTGTACAACAATTGTGTAGATACTCTGATAGAGAAGATTGGCCATGTATAACCATAGATCACTCATCATATATGGGGTTTTTCTGGAATCGAAAAGATTAACTTTATAGTATGGAGAAAAGTATCTGATTAAATTTCTAAGTCTATATCTATGCAGGACGAACGCGTTCAGATGGCATTGCAGCTACCATCAGAAACCGGAAAGACTCACAGAGCGTCCCCTTTTCAGCCCCGTTGACTCCTTCCCACACCAGATTAACTCCCCAGTCTTCCGTCCTGCCCAGACAGCACGGCTGCTCTTAAGGATGGATGAACTAGTTGGTCGAACGATGGAATGTGCCGTGTTGCTATGACCCAAACTCCCAAATACTGACAGAAGGGGCTACCTCCTTTTATCTCGTTTACTCTTTCCTAGATAATATAGACGTTCCTCGTCTGCCCAGCCTTTGCAACCTTTATCTTATTCAGCTTTTCCATCACCTCCGAATAATCCGACCAGAGATTTGAAACCGGTCCCCTGATGGCTTTTGTGGCTTCTGGTCCGTGTATCAAAGCCGCCCTGGGAAGATACCAAGGAAACCTCCCGGAGTAACAACGACCAATGGAGCAACACCAAAGAGTTTAGTTGAGGTAGCCTTGTTACTGAAAGTCTTCTTGTCTGATTCACCTTTGTACGGCACTCGACTAACGTAGGTAGACTTATTGTGGCCGAGTTGACCTTTGATGCCATGACGGAGAATGTTGATGTTTGATTTACCAGAAGTAGGTTTCAAGCTGTGGTTGGCCAAGGAATTCTCATATTCCTTTTGAGTCCTGGTCAGTGAAGGCACTAGTATCGTGATATTTAGTGATCGAGGCTCGAGTCATATGAGATCGACTCTTTGATACTACGCTAGTATTAGTATGAAAATTTGATGTCATGTCATATTGGCAATGTACTATAATACCGTGCCACGGCTGGCTAGTGAGCCGAAATGAAGCCTTGCAGCTAAAACGTACCTAAATTATCAAAGAATTTCTGTTCTTTGTCATCATAAACATACTTTTTTTTATTACAAAACCATCACCAATATTCCCTTTCGCTTTTCCTAAACGCTACCACGAAAGTTCCTGATACAACTAGAAACAAAAACTATGCTATAAAAAGAGTTATACTACAAAATAGCCCGCTTGTGAAAAGGCCTTCTGAGCAATAAGCTTGCAGCTCTTAAACGCGCCAACGACTTTACAGAAATGAAAGTCGCCAATACTACCAGGTTCTACCCTTTTCAGCGTTTTAGAAATTCGAAAATAAGTCGATTTTAAATGTAAATAGCTTATATTTGGAAATACAATGCCGTCGACTGGTCGAGGTAGAAATTGTCACGGCACGAGCCTGTGTATCTACAGATACAGTGGGCGGCGGTGGTATAATATGAGAGAATCTAAAACTAAAGGAGGAAGAGGACCTCGAGGAGAGCAGGCTATATATACATGCGAAGCTCTGGGAGCTTGACTACAAGTAAGTCGCGTGTTCTTCAGGGACGGGACTCGACAATAGGTTAGCAATCGAGTATTTTGAAGTGTATTAAAGTTAGTAGTATAGTATATCGCAGTATACTATAATAAAATATAAGATCGCAAAGTTTGCCGTGGTGCGTATACAAATTTAAAATCTCATGTTGCGTAGTGTATAGTATTGATATTAGGGGTCGATATATCCTGAGAAATACTAATGGGAACACTGCACCCGTTGAAACCTCGAGCCCCATGAATCAACCAATGGCGGTGACATGGTTGGTCACCAGGCACGTCCAGTCAGTCGTGTTGTAGAAGACGGTAAAACGGTCATCGGACGTCTGGCCCGTGCTGAGCGTGTCGCCGAGCTGCCAGAACGCGTCGCCGCCCATACCTGTCGTGCCTACCGAAGTGACCTGCCACGGACGCTGGAGTTCGCAATGTCGGGAAGTTGTGCCGTCTATACGTATCACGCAAGCCAGGGTCAGCAAAATTTTTTTAGACGACAATGGTTTACTCAGCCTGTGTCCCATGCTTGATGCAAGATCTCATAGCGTAAAAGGGGGGGTCTTACATTCTTCGAGGAGGCAGGGCTTGTTGGCCGCTGCGCAGAGAGCCGCATGGTCACTGATCCACTTAGTCCCCCAGCTATACGTTGTGGTCCCTGAAAGGGGACTCTCGTTAGCTTTCGTTTCCTTTCTCTTGCTGTGCTTAAAAAAATGACAGGCAGTGGAGAAGAGAGGAGAGGTGGGAGCGCACTTACAATGATCAGGATACAGATGAAAGGTCCCAAAGTCGAGTGTCTGGATACCCAAGTTCCTCTGGAAGTCCACACCCTCGATGTACCAGTACGGGTGGGTGATGTCCCCCGGAAGGCCGAAGCCCTCATCGCCCAGCGCCACCATATGGTCCGAGTCGAGGCTCTTAACGTACTCGGATGTCGTCTTGGCCCAGTTGAAGATGACATCCGTGCTGCACAGCAGGCACCTCGGCTCGTTGGCGAGCTCCCACGCGAACACGGCGCTGCTCGTCCGGTACCGCGTCACCACGGCATCGATGTACCGCCGGTACTGTGCTTGCGCCGCCGTGTTGGTGTACCACTGCTGGTGCGTGCCCCCAAACGCCTGCGTGTACGCCCGGATGCCGCCGTAGTTGTCCCAGTTGTTGACAAAGTTGATAATGAGCTTAACCCCTGTCCGCTCCGCCGCTTGCACCACGTAGTCGAGCCGCTGGAGACCGTTGGCCCCGGTGTTGATGGTCGACCCAGAAGCTGACAAATGTTGGAACCAGATCTGGTTACCAGTCGGAACCGAGTTAACGTCGTTAAAGCCCCAGATGCGGAGTATCTTGAGGCCCGAAGACCGGAGGTGTTCAAAGACGAGGTCCACGTCAGCGTTGCTGATACCCCCGACGGAGCACCAGTAGCAGTTGGTGCCCGCAAAGTACTTGGTCACCCCATCAATAGTGAACCGCGTTCCGTTGGCCTTGGGGAAGTTTGTTCCCATACGAGGCTGGGCCGCAGCCGTGGTCCTGGTCGTGGTTGTCGTGGTCGAGATTAGTGTAGTGCCTATGGGTGATGATCTAGCACCCGCAACGCAGTTCATCGGCGCACTCCATTTCTGCCTACCACATTGGCCCCAGACGCTCTGCTGGGCCGTGGCCGCGCCAGCAAGGGCCACGAGGCAAGCTAAGATGGTAATCATCATGTGGCGAAACGGTCTACTCACTCGTTGGTAGGTGTACCTTGAGACCGAGAACCGCGAGTTCCGAGCCTGGTGCGAACTGGGAACCCCTTTATATACTCGACATCACCCATAGTTGCAGACTGAACGCCTGTCTTTTCCCCCTCAATCCTTCTCACAAGATGCAGGCACGGCCTCCAGGAACCAATAAGCACTCCTTCCAACCACATATTGTTCATAATACCACCTCCCCCCTCAGATGGTCAGGGACTGAGCCCTCCATCACGCAGATGGCGCCAGCGACAGGAAGCTAGTGGCAGTCTCTCCACCAACCGCAAAATGGAGGTCTAACCGACACACGTGCTCTCCAGTTGCGGTCACTGATAATGGATTGGCAGTTTCTCTCTCTGGGGTGCCGAAGTGCTCCCGGTACGCGACCCGCATCGATCATCCAATCAACTTCCCTAATTTCGCAGGCTTGTGACAGGCACTTGCAAACAGCGAATACACGACCCAAAACCGGCATCTAGACTTTCCCTTCCATCCTTGGAACTGAGCGTTTGCTACTTTAGCCTGAGTTGATCGTGATCCAGCCTGAGCGCACGGCTGGAGCTGGTGCAGACCGAAACCGAACGTGGGAAATAATGTAAGTGAAGAGCTAATTTAGGACCGAGGTTCCAACTAGCTGCGCCACACAACTCTAAAGTAACGAACGCCCTACAAAACCCAGTGCAATTACTCCCTACTGTTTACTCCCCCGTAAATAGAGGGAAATGCCATTGTAGCACTTTGTTCACAGGTAAAGGACTCGAGTCCCACAAAGCGAAACTATTTTACTACAACCAATCCAATTGAAGCTTTTTGCAGCTCGCTTAAAGACTTGCCTAATATTGCTGAGCTTACAATTCGCTAGCCGGAATTATTTCGGCTCAATATAACGTACGTTGACGTCGTGTTTGAAAAATGACGATGCCAATACCAAGACGGCCAAGTCCGACTTGACATACTACAGCAGTCCGCCATCTCAGAGGTGAGTTAACACCATGGACATAAATATGTGTACATACATACATGTCCATATCTTAATATTCAAGTTCACTAATACCATACAGAAATTTCACAACCAACCAGCACCGCTTCCGCATGTCGGGGTAGGAAACAGGTGGCGTAGGTAATTTCTGGCACTCATTCGACTACCTCCTTGCGCATTTCGTGTCAATCGATGGAGAGACCGACTTTGCCTACAGTCCTGAGTGGCCCTTTGAGCCACACCCAAGCGAGGCTGAGACTTGCGTGACCGACAGCGGGCCTTTTGGTTCCATTGATGATGACGCTTGGTAAAACAACACAGCCTACCGGCAGAACAAATGGCTAGCAAAAGATCTAGCCAGCGTTGACCGCTGCAAGACCTTGGATTATCGCAATGCGCCATCGTCCTATGTACAGCTCTGAGGTATCCTCATACCAATCTAACCTGCGCGCAGCCTTTCATGGCCTGTTGCGCTAGCACGGCCTTGATGCCTATGTTTCCGGGTTTGTTTAAAGTCTTATTGAGTTGAGATGAAGTGTATGTGATGCTTCTGTATATTTATGGTAATCTCATGTCTGTAGCCATATCCACCGGTATGAGCGTCTGTTCCCTCTCACCGGTACCGGTGTTGAACAGGCTAGGTCTAAGGATCATACCTAGCCTATTAGAGAAGTTCTAGATACGTATGCATATACGCTACGTATTCTAGTTTTGATGATGAATCAATCGATGTATGCCTTACGTATGTGATACTCATATGTGATGCTCACATGTGATATCACAAATCTATGAGTATATAGATTCCTTCTCTTGATTCATGGTTTTTACAACCTTTAGCAATTCATTGATTTGCCACATACTCTCTGGAGGCCACTTAACTGTAATCATATTTGTACTCAATTCAAAAACTGGCGCAATCGGCACGGCCTCTATTGTTAACAGCCATACCCACTACACCAATGCCGGCAAGCCAATGGCCCACGTTATCAACGGCGCCGCAGGAAATATCAGGAGCCGCAGCCAGGAGCAATGTGGATTCAGCAAATTCTCTTTTAGCACTACCGCCTTTAGGATCGAGTACATCCTGGGCACAGACGGCTCCGTCGGCGATCATCTAACCCTACTTAAGGCCCCAGGCTCGAGCAGCACATGTAAAGGCAAGTGGAGCTGGTAAGCTAGTCGCGGTCATCATACGTTAAGGGAAAATCTAGTGGATATGTCAGCAAGGAATGACAGAAAAGCTGTCCCAAGTATTAAAAATAGCAAAGATGGCTGCGGGCCTATACTGCAATGCTAAAATAATGTAAATAATCTGATCGCAGGAGGAAGATCTTGATTTGGTTCCCGTATCTTGTCAGCTTTTACAAAGAGCGACCAGCATGAGATTTCGCGAAGATTTGTCTCCGTCAATCTTATATCTTCCCTCACAGATTTCAGTGGTTTCTCGGACTTGATTTGCTTTTTGTAATTTCGATTCTGCAACATAGGGGCGGGCGTGCGGTTCGGCGGAAGTGTTAGAATCCTAAAGTTCCAGCTGAGTTAATGTTGTGTCTTCATTATGACCCTCACCCAGCACGGAGCTATTCACGCGGGTGGAAGACCCCCTAAACACTTAACAGCCGGTAAGCATTTCCCTGTCCAAGTTTTCCGGAAGCAGCAGCTTATTTCCTTCTTAAACTTCTCTGGGCACTCGTTATCACCAATGACTTTATTCAAGCGCCTGGTGCTGTTTCTAAAGGTAAAGAAGGCCCATATTTGAAATTGCCGTATGCGGGCGATACCTGGCAATCAATACAGGATGATGCCGCGTGGGCAAAGGCTGGCAATCACATTTGGGACCGGTATTGGGGCTGTGAATATGAATTGTGACTCTATTTATTGATATCGTAGTGATTGCAGCCCACCAATTGGAACAAATAGGAATGAAATTTCACTAGTCTGTACGTAGTGTTTAGTGTATGATTTAGGGAACTCACGTGAAATATCGTGGACAGGTTTTCCTTCCCGACTCTACTTTTCGCTCGTAATTTTTTTTGTAAACAAAACTGCTGTGATTGACTTGGGAAAATAATGAACAATTTGCAAGAGAATACAAAAAATATATTTAGCTTGTTACAAAGACTGCTGCTGAACCTTTGTTGCGATACGAGTGGCAATCACTTATCACTTCAGATTTTCTACCTCGCTCGTCGACGGCTGCAACTTATCCGGCGCAAGCCACGCCCTACGTATAACTTCAGCCTCCACATCAAAATTATCAACCTTGGCGCTCTTAAATTTTCTCGCCGGAACATCCTGCTCAAACGACGCATCAAGCTTTGCATATGTTCTTTCCTTCCGCTCGGGAAGCCGGAAGAACTTCCAGACACCACATAGGAAGCAGAGCCCTGCATAAAAGAAGCCAGCCTTGGCCTTCCAATTACACGCGGTCGGGTTGGGCATATACGGGATGATGATGTCCATGATAATGTTGACGACGTTGTAGAGATTGCGGCTAAGCACGACGGTACGGTTTCAGAGCCTCCCAGCTGGGATCTCAGGGACCGGCGCGTAGCAGACAGGACCGACGGTCGTGCCGTAGACAATTGTGTAGGCTATCACTATGCCATGGAACGATGGTGTTAGATGGGGATGCCAATCCGAGGAAGTCGGTGATGAGTAGCACGAGGAACTGGAGCGTCAAGCCCGAGAGGTAAAGCGTTCTGCAACCGAAGCGCCCCATCAAGAGCCTGGAGAGCATCGTGCCTACTGCACCGAGACCGTATTGTGCCATGCAATAGTAAAGCTGTTGGCGCTGTTGAGATCGGCTTTTTCTGGTGGGAGTGGCGAGCGAGAAGGATCTTCTAGCGTCTCTGCTGTTTGGAATTCCTTCTAGAGAGGTTGGTAGAGCACAGCTACGGTTTTTCTACCAATCAGGCTGCGGTACCCATTGTAGAAAGATTCATTCATTTCTGCCTCAATACTCATCTCTACCACTTTCATCGTATAGCAAAATATTTCTACACTAGGTAATCCATTGTGATCGGTGACATATTTCCAATGAATATAGGAAGAGTTAGACGTTCACTGTTTGGCATAGAGGCCCGACACATGTAGTCCCGATCACACGTCCACAAGATGAAATGAGTCTAAGTACTGCCTCATCACACGTCAATAATGCCAGCGGACAGAAGAGAAACACAAGAAAGAGGGAAGATCACTGGCAGCTTAATGCAATATTAGGTTTTGTAAAGCAATCTGGGAGATTTAGGAATAGAGACAGAACCAGATAACACGCGAAATTCGTTGTGCATAATCCCATTAGAATCGCTCACGAATGTACTTAGCACGGATATTATAAATATGGCTAGTGGCTTCATTTATAGCTTATCTGATTCAGAAGGTTTCAAAGAGTAAAAAGAACAACATACGACGTGTAGCATCACTGTGCCACGTCATCATATCGCATATGCTTTCCTGGGCTAGCAGCAGGTGTTCCGCATGTTTGACTTGGTTGACGATCTCTCGAGCCTTACTTTCTTTCCTTAGTTTAGAATCGTCGTAATAAAACCTCCCTGCTAGCTTCAATAGCGCCAGGATTTGGAGACGTGACATATAGCATAACAGTGATTTTACTACATCGTTACTATTAAGATTTTTCTATTTATAATATTTATAAAAAGTGATATTCGAGTTTTAAAGCTTTACTATACTACTAGGATATTATTATTAGCCTTGTGTCTACTGTAGCGGGAAAACTCATACAGCGTCGCCATGCCAAGCGTGCCTCCAAACAAAGCGATTGCCTATTACGGCTAGCGCAGCCCCCCCCCATGTCCCATAATCATCCTCGAGTCCACCACACCAGTGATGATCGGCTGCAGCAAGGCTGGCTCTAGCAGGAAGACTCTGGCTTGCCGCAGCCTGCCAGTGGGATATGAATAGTATTCGTTTTCAAAGCCTCCTTGCGCATTGCGAAAACTTTTGCAGGTTTCGAATATGATCTTTGCCGCACAGGGCTAACGGCTAGACCACACAGGGCGACATTCTCACCAAAAGGGCAACTGGACCGGTGAATAAGCTACTCTGAGCTGATGCTTTAACGAGTCCGTCCCCGGTATGATTGGCCCGCGAGTCGTCAGCCTGGTTCTTGTTGCAAAGCAGGGCGCTTCGCAGGGCAAAGGGGCGACCAATGACAACCAAATCGCTATTTGATGCCGATCATGAGACTTATATGCTACTTCGGAAAAGCCATTTTCCAGATCAATAAGAATATGGAAGTGCTTAAGAAATTCAAGTCCTTTTGCGACGATTGCTCGACTCGTGCTTTTCTTCGATATCTACAACACCAACGATGGACAATTTAGGAACGTGGGATTATGACTCAAACTCGCAACATGCGTTGAATGGGCTTGATATTGAGCCATCTCTCGTGCAGGTGATGGCTCCAAATGCAATCCGTCGACCTCCCGCGTCCCACGGCGTATTGCCTTGGACCGTGGGTTCTGGATCCAATTTTGTAGATCAGGTGAGGATAACCATGGGTTCAAATGATGCTGGCGTAGAGATTTTTCTCCTCGATCCGGTTGTTACCCACAGGATATTGAAAGAGCACTTACTTATTGAACACGTAGCCCGAAGTATACGCAAATTATTATAGCGTTCCTACGCAACCATTGCAACCACCCTCCGAAATTTCGCAGTTGGATCCAAGAGCATCGTACCCGTCTCACGATGTGCCCTCTGATGCACCTTACGAAAGACCTCTCGCAGTCGAACGGAACCCTTCCACAGAATCCTCGCTTGTCGGAAAGAAGTCAAGATTGCAGTGTTTTAAATGTTCAAAACCTTTCAACCGTAAGGCAGACTTGGATAGGCATGTTCGCGAACAACATCAATGTCTAAGTCCAGGTTGCCAAAACTACATATTTTCAATCAAGGAGCAGCAAGAGCACATGGAGAAATCCCATGACGGTAGATATCCAGGGTTCTTCAATTGCGGATCATGCGAAGTTCAAGGGTTCTACAAGAACGTATTCAAGCGGAGAGAAAAGTTTGAAGCCCACCTCAGCCAACACGGGATTAGGGAACCAGTACGCCACGACAGGTTTCACTGCTTACAGTTTTCATGCTATGACAGCAGAATTCCTGAGGGTGGGCTTTTCTTTGCTACACAGGACGATCTCAACAGCCATCTAAGCGACATTCATACTGTGGCTCAAACTATGGATACGGTGAACGCTTCTAGTGATTGCAGTAAGTTTTCCTAGTCGACTATCTACTCTGCTATATGGCGCTTATGAAGCCAGTTTATCCAGAACAGACAGATCATCCGGTCAAGAACAGTTTGTTCAAACAGTCGCCCAAGCATAGCCTTGATCTGAGCACTGATCCGTCAGCAAAACGTTCAAGGCCAAGTACAGACACGGCAGGTGAGATCCTTATTGCCCTGATTCCCAGTGGATATTCTACTAACTTCAAAGCCTCTCGGACTCTAACTGATGATAGAATTGGGGTAGCGCCAACAGATAGGGTTGCTCCAGTGAGATTCGATACACTAAACCAAACCCAACTCGCAACAAGTAGTAGTAACTCTATCTTATCTACTGATGCTCAGGCCGATTACGAGATTCCTTTGACATTGCTCGGTTTACTGGCACTCAACAAGCGTTATGGTACGTGTTCCATTCCCACTATATTCCATCTTAGTCAATTCAAAATTCACACTATCAGATTTCAAACAAGTGATCAATCAGCTTCACAAAGACCATATTTCTACTACATTTGACACACACAAGAGCGTCATAGTTCTCAAGGGCTTAGGTTCTCAAGCCGATGTGGAGAGGAGGAAGAATAAACTTGAAGCTTTGATTGCTATTCGAGCTCCCAAACCTTCCGTGCAACAGTACCAGCCGAAGACACATCTGAAAGCCTTGCACAAGATGACGTACCACTCCTATTTCTCAAACGCAAATACATCAACATTTTTCAACGTAGATCTTGAGGAAGACGGCTCTGCAATCACCACATGGTCGAAATATATTCTCCCTCAACTTGATGGCGTCGTGGAGGGTCTACCCATCGGAGACACTTGGTCAGCTATACTAGTCCGCCAATCCAATAACGATGGTACACCTATACCCGTCATAAGGTTTTGTAGCTCCGGCAATCAGTCCGGGACTGTACGAGACAAAATCCAGAAGAGAATTACAACGATATGTGAGGATAACCGCTGCACCTTAATTGATGTATGCTTTTCCGTGGGCACCATGCACCACCTGGTTGGTGGCCACAGCTCGGACAGCCTCCCCAACGATGAAGTACCATTTCCACACTTCCGACGGCACTGGCAAAGACCAGGAATGGGCGCACCTATTGGAATGAGCAACTGCGGGTGCGTCTCGGCCTCCACCGGTGGGTACATATTAGCGAATGGTTGCCCGTACCTGCTTTCCGTCAGCCACTTCGTCTATCCGATGCATAAGTGTTCATGTACAACACGTGCAGATTCAGTCAGTTCGCCGTCGCTAGGAGACTTACATTTCATGCGGAAGAGGATAGCGCAAAAATTGGAAGAGCTTCAGCACAAGATTTCCGAATCGGGGCCGCGCTTTGTCGACGTGCTCAGTGCGAACGAGGAGCTGCTACAGCCTACTGATATGAAGCTGCTAGAATTGTATCAGAAATGGGACTCGGCTCTTTCTAAACCAGACGAATATTTCGAGTTAGGTACGATCGAGCGCATGAGTGATCACAACATCGTCCGAGAATCGACCGTTCGCTACCCAGAGCTAGGTTTTGTCAAGCATCGAATGGATTGGTCTTTGATCCAGGTCAAAACCTCGAGGGAAGGAATAAACGCACACAGGTATCAGAGGTGTCACCAACTAAGTGTTGATGACTTGTCTAATGAGAAGCTCACACCTTTGGGGGCTGGAATACGATGCCAAAGAGCTACGGGTCCGCAGGGAGGAAACCCAGCTTACTATGTCGGCTCTACAAGTGGCTTCCGAGAAGGGGTCATCAATGCAGTTCCCGCAAAGATCAAAGGCCGCGATGGGCTTATCACGGTCGAGTGGGCTATGCTTGTCTCGGGATGCAACTCCAGGGACAAAACTCTGTTCGAAGGTGACTCCGGGGCCTGGATTCTCGACAACAATAATAACGTCATTGGTATGCTTTGGGGTTGGAACGATGGATACCTACTTTTCACACCTATTCGCGCTATCTTTGCAGACATCCGTAGCTCAATTCCTGACTGCGATGATGAGCCTGAGCTCCTCCCAGACGATTCATACGCCGAGTCTGCCGTAACGCTGCTTGCTCGTAAGGAACATTGCTCACAACTGGAAAAGTCTCTCGAAGCCTACGCCCCGCTGCCTTTCCATCCGATCGAGCTAATCAAAGAAGTACCGAAGCCGCTTGAGATGCTTGTTGAGGAAGCTACCGAATCTGACACCTCCAGCACATCTTTATCTCCAGTACCGAGCTTAGCGTCATCTCGGCTTTCCTCGCCTGAGGTTTCAATGCCTTCATCTCCAGGTCTCCCACCTCAAGCCAATATTAATGATGGCGGTGAAAACAGGCTTGGCAACCAGGTTATGGACATTCAATACATTGTGGCAATCGATGATGAGGATGTCCGTCTGCGACGAAAGTTGGCGAGCCTTCCATCAAACTTCAGGCCAGATCCTGCAATTTCAGACATTGAAACTTGTTTATCTAAAGAGATCGGGTTGGCTTTTTATCCCTTTAACCGCCAATGCCGTCCAACCCGCGTAAATTAGTCACGTTACTACTACTATCTAATGTACCTGATGGGGCTGTAAAGTATGCCAAATTTTCCTTTCAATGCTAGTGACTGTTTTAGGTAGTATTTGTAAGAATATAGCTCAATAATAAGCTCATAAAAGTCAAAATTGAAGTCTTCAGATAAATTCAAGCTCTTTAATTGGTTATATATGCTTACTAGTCTGCAGGGTTAAACGACAGTGGTCGTTAAAGAGATACGCTCTGCAGAGAGATGATCATCGGTTACTCATGCTACGCCGTTCGATTGCTTAAACACAAGGCTGCTCTTCTCTTGTCGCATGCACTCCTACCATCAATTTTCCATCCAAAATAGTCTCTCACTGCCTCTGCCCGTGACTTCTTTAATTCTTGACCCAACTTAGTACCCAACAAGTAGTGAGTTGGCCCGCAATGCTTGCGATATTTCCTCATGAAGGATGTGCTTTTCAGCTCGTATTCAAATTATCAAGTCCCCAATACCGTGCAATCGAACATTGAATCGTCAGCAGTCGCTATTTGTACACTAACTTTTAGGCCGAACTGCCGTAGAGCCAGCAATGGTCTTCCTTTCTGGTACACTGCTTGATGCAACTGTTTTGACTACGCCTGACGCACCTGTTTCCTACCAAATAAAGCTAGTTTTCCTTGTCTAAAGGGGCAGGCTTTGACAGCGCGACCAAGAAATGATTTAGGCAGGAAAACATAGTTACGAATTGTGCTAAATTAATAATCTTGGTAACTGGCTGTGAGTGTCGCCGCCACCAGTAGGGAGGCTGGCCTAACCGCTCCAGCCATAACCTTGTGGGATGGCGAGTTCTGTAGATGGTTGACCGGAGGTATGGGGCCAGTTAAGAATTCCTAACCCAGTGATCCCTTCCAAATATCTACTCGACACAATATCCAAGACGGCTCTGGAAATTCTGAGTTCCATTACGGAACGAAAGAAAACTATAACAACTGTCACGAACACGATCTTGTAAGCCTTGAAAAGCGATTTGTAAGTGCTTCAATACCAAAATACTAAACTAAAGAGAGAAAAGTAAAATCTCGGAAGCTGTCGGCCAAGTCAAGTTCTCAGGCCACAGGCCACTAGTCCCAATTAAGGAACACAGGCGAGCTGGTCATGTGCCAACGGTGACAGCAACTTCTCTTTTTATGCTTTCAAGAAATGAAGCAGTTTTAAACTCGAAAGCTTTGGAAATACCGAATAAATTACACGGTCTATCACGAACACGGCCCTGTAAGCCTGGAAAGGCGCTTTGTAGGCGCTTCAATTACGAAAATATTAAACTAAGAAGAAGTAGAGCTGGAGAGCTGTCGGCTAAATCAGGCTCCCAGGCTATGGGCCACTAGTCCTAATTAAGAAATACACACGAACCGGTCACGTGCTAATCGTGACAACTCCAGGTTAGCATTTTCAGTTATACTTTGTTGCGTTGTACACGTGAATTCTATAGAGCGTAGCAGAGAGTGTATTGTAGATCGTAGAGCTGTAGGTCAATACAGGTAAAGTGGTTGAATTGAATTCTAAGTACAAAGGAAACCTTCGCGTAATATAAAGCTTCCCGATGTGATGACTAATCGCGTAGAGCCTCGAGCGTCTTGGCAGTGAGCCCAAGCGAGCTTCGCCTTGGCCATTCAGGAGCCGCGTTACGTAATATAAATATTATGTGGCAGGGTTTATTGTGGACATTACTCTGGAAGTGTAAGATCCGTAATGTCACGAATCCAAATCCTGGCGCTATTGAAGCCACCAGGGAGGTTCTGTTATCTCGTATGATATCACCGTTGCCCTCTGTATCTGTAGATCCACAGCGCGTGTCGTGACAAATATACTATACCAACCAACGAGCCCTAGGTACGGGGCCGAAGGCTACCCCGAACATTACACACTGGTGATTCAATTCCTGCAACCACTGGAGATATAATTGGGAGCTTAATAAATATGCCTGAGGAAGAAAATGCTGATAATCTACATTATGGCTGACACTCCATAAATGGGGCAACGGTAGTCGACCTTATATCTGGCTCGCAGATTTCTTGTGCGATTTCCTACTTTATCATAGGTTGAAATGCTTGGAAAAGCGCTTGATTTAGAGGCTGCTTAAGTATACTACTATCACCTTGAAGGTTAGATTAATTGAGATTATGTAGCTATTTATATCTAGTACAGAAAGAACGTAGTAGCCAAAGAATATCATTCCGATCGTCAACAATTAAGCCACTTTAACAGGTTCAGAAGAGTTTGGAAACCAATTACAAACATAGATTACAACCCCAATATCCCAAACTTTGCAAATGATCCAACCGTTCAGTGTTGAGATTTTCGCACAATGGCAGTATACTACGGGATTTTCGCCTCGCAGGGATAACATCGTGGAGAGGCCAATGAGAAGGCGGCAACAAAACTAATTTGCTAAGCCTCCGTAATCCGCATGACTGAGCTGCTCCTCGCTCACGCACAGCCTCACCAACCTACATCTCAATCTTTTTTTTTTTCATCACTAGACTCATGGTCCCGAATCTCTGTATAACAAATGCGTTAACTTCTCAACACAGCACAATCCCGCTTAGAGGTGCTTGCCTTTACGCCGTTAGTCAGCCCTTACAGAATGAGACTCATTCAGGCAAAATCTCTGAAGTTTTACGATTTCAACGAGTCCAATCTCCCAGAATATGCCATTTTATCACACACTTGGGATCCCGGGGAGGAAGTAACCCTTCAAGACATGTCCTCGCCCTATCTACCTACGAAAGGGGGCTATGCTAAAGTCACAGAGACCTGCAGCCTCGCCCTAAATCACGGCATAGAGTTCGTCTGGGCGGATACATGCTGCATCGACAAGACTAGCAGCGCTGAGCTCACAGAGTCCATTAATTCCATGTTTCGATGGTATCAGAAATCCAAGATTTGTTTTGTTCATCTAGCCGACTTGGCAAAGGAGACGCAAATCCAGGATGGGTTACCCAATTGTCGCTGGTTCACTCGCGGATGGACCCTCCAAGAATTACTGGCGCCGACAAATGTGCAGTTCTATGATCGTGAATGGAACCACAGAGGGTCTAGGAGTGACTTTTCGGCCGACATTTCAAGAATCACGGGCATCCCCGACATTGCTATACGTGGATCAGTGTCTGTTAAGGCCTTCTCAACGGCTCAGAGGATGGCATGGGCTTCCCAGCGCGTCACAACACGAGTTGAGGATATTGCCTATTGTCTTCTCGGCTTATTCGATGTCAATATGCCACTGATCTACGGCGAAGGTTTGAAGGCGTTCCGTCGGCTGCAAGAGGAGATAATCCGACAGGGGGTAGATCTGAGTCTGTTTGCATGGCAGCCTGACCATCTTCAAGTTCAGTGGCCGCGCTGTTCCCTCCTCGCCTCGTCTCCTGCGGAGTTTTTCGAATGTCATGACATTCATCCTTTTGATGATGAACCGATTTCCGCGTATGCACTTACCAACAAAGGCTTGCAGATATCAACATATCTGCTGCGGGTTCCAGTCGCGAAGGGTGGGCCCGATGTTGACCAGGTAAGCAGATACGTACTGCGCTTAGGGCAACTCCGTAGCAGAACGGCTGTTCATGATATCGGTATTTATCTGAAAAAGATTGGGCCGGGATTACTGGCTCGTGAAACGGCCCCGGTCCTTGGGAAGTTCCCTGAGAGCGACCGGGAGTTTCACAGGAGTACTAGAACTCACACGTTCTGTATACTGACCACTGCCCAGCTCCCGGGTTTGAGCGTGGATGTGCAGATGAGATATTTGCCGGCTTTCCATATGCCGATCTACAGCGACATCAAGATAAGGACCGAGAGTGAGATCCCAGCGGGATCCTGGGACCACCAGACACGAACCTGTTTCAGGCCCCTGTCAAGTAAGACTATCGTCGCGTACTCGTTTATTGCTTCGATCGGGGGCACGAGCCTTGACTTCGGCGTACTGTTTGACTTTCGGGGCCGGGGTCGGGGAGACCCGCCACGCTGCTTGGTCATCGATAAAAGAACGTTCGAAGCCCGTCTACTATTTCTGATTTTGCAAAGGAATTTGGTGGAGTCAATGGAATGGCGCAACGTTCGGGACGAGCTGCCAGGAATCACAAGGCTCACGGATCATCTGCGTGTCCATATTGGAGGGCGGTATCTCGACCTTCTAGTCTCCATCAATAATAGAACCATCGAGCTCGAATCTCACGCCATAGAGTGTCCCGTGTTGAATATTGATATAAAGGACGTCCCACCGTCAACTGTGTCCAGCGGGGTTTGGATGGATGAAGCTCCGGTGACTCCCGCGACACCGGTGACGCCCGTTACGCCAGGTTGGCGGCTTGAAGCACCTTCTGGTCAAAATTACTTTTTTCCATGAATATGAAATAGTGTTAATATGCCCAATTTTTTAGTTCGCGATTATGTTTGCTCAAGTTGGGAGTCTCCATTCAATTCGTCGTCTAATATGTGGGTCAATATCTGAAATGCTCCAGAGGCGATGGCGAGCTGACTATAGAGCTAGCTGGGCGACTTCGGTCGAGGGTAGGACCAGTGTTGTCTGGCGCTTCGGGTAGGGTTGGGAATAAGGCTCTTAACCTTGGTTTACACAGTGACGACACTACTATTGAAATTACGCGATAGAGGCTATGTTAGAATCAGAATTCTATCAATGTCAACCGGTCCAACATCTTCACAGATGTAGCAGCTAGCGTGTGTTATAACCAGACAAGAATAAAGATGTTATTGCGTGCCGGCTTCAATATCCACCATCTATACAAGTAGGGTGGCTGGTATGCCGGCTTCACCTCCCTACAGATAGCAATCAACGGCTGCAGTTACTTATGTAATCCTCGAGAGAACGTCAATGCATGGCCAAGTCTTCTGGAAAGAAAAGGCTATAATCTCTACGAATATGGGATAAAAGAGCCTAGTCTTTATGCTAATGTTGTCGAAGAAGGGGAGCATAACTGTGTTTTATACAAAGGGAGGTTCTTCTCTCTGGAAAAACCCCGCCGACCGGCGAAGAACTTGCGCTCCAACTCTCTGAAAGATGCAAGTTGTGAAATGGCCAAGCCTATCGGTCGGAATTGGCTTAGTTCGGCACCGGTAGTGCTTGATGAAGCAGTGTTCTGGTTCATCCGTAGGTCACATTTCTACTAATAACATTGTAACAGAAAACTCCAGATTGTAATAAAATCGTTAATTCTCCAAGACTAAGCGAAATTTTGAGCTCTCTTGGATGCTAGATGAAATAGGGCGAAACGGGGGATTTGTACTTCTCTGTGCTGGTCGGACTTACTCAGCTTCTGTCGTCCATCCGATTTCCCGCAGTGGATTCTTTTATCCTCTCTCGTCCTTTTCTCCGTTCCCTTTTTTTATTTATGAACGCAAAACCTCACCCACACTTCGTTCCGGGGTTGTGTCCTCGTCTTCGTCAGATTCGTTCAAATAGCGCTCTTAGTCACCCGAGTTCACTTCACCATTACTATTATCATGCAAACCCATCCTCCTGCGGATGAGTATTACTTTCCGGCTCCTACTGTACTCCTTCTTAACATGGCCCAAAGCGCTCCGGCCTTCATTATCCAGGATAGCAGGGTCAACTCGTTCGTCAACAAGCAGAATCTCGACCCCGCCAAAGCTCCCCCTTCGCGACGGCATGCGCTAGCGGAGTCATCCTAGCGCCGTCTCTAGAGTTTGGATCCACCCCTTCTGTCTTGAGCAGTTTTCGAACTACATCTTCAAGAAAGTAATTCGCGGCCGAGTACGGACAGCGGGGCCCGACCGGAGTTGTCTCTCACGTAAAATTTTGTCGTGTCTGGAACCTGGGCGATTAGTGAAGGCGCGCAAGGTATATATGGAGGTGGAGATGCATGGGTCCCAAATTGGAGCCTTGTGTAAACCCTGTGCTTGCCAATTGACTGCCCCGCACCTCGCCTAATGGGCGCCGGGTCAGGCAGAGTTCCTCCAAGAAATAGATAACATCATCTATTTTAAGCTCTTATACAGAATACAGTAGAAAAACTTGTCGCTGCCTTCCTTAGAGCGAAAAGATGCTGCACTCGAGAGATCATTCCCGAGCCTTTTCCCACCACCCGGGTTCACGGGATACGTCACGGGATACTCGTCCGGGCCATTTCTTAAGTATACATAAGCCTTCCCACCCAGCATTCCATAATAGTAGATTGTTCTAATTGGCATGCGCCATAGTAGTCTGTGGGGATATTTTTGTCGTCTTACAATCTCGGGTAATACGGAGTATTGTGTAGGCCGGTGAAGCTTTGTTTGTCCAAGGATTGAGCTTGGCTTTCTTGGCTTTTCTTGGAGAATAGCCCATGTACTTTTATACAACCCCTAAAGTTGGGCATGTACCGTGGAGTACTTAACGATCCCAGCTCCCAGCAACTTTGACACTTTTGCTTCCTGCAGAACAAACGCATAATATGTTCTACTTTATATGGACCCTATTGTTGGTCACCGCGGCACTAGCAAGGGAAGATAAATATTGGGATCCAGATCCAAAACTAAATTGGCGTCCGGAAAATGTCACTGACCTAGCATATTATCTTTATGCATATACTGGATCGTGAGTATATACGGTATGAATTGAACCTTGGACGCAGGCTGATACACTTGAGAGATATTACAATGGCACCACCAGTTTCCGCCTGTCTTCCCAAGATTGGAGTACCAGTGAGGATGATAAAGTGTGTACGAATTTCCGAGATCGGGACATTGTCGTCTCTTTCGATTCACTCGTCGCTATCGTGAAGCCGAATGGGTATGATAAAGGAGACAATCCAGTAATGCTCTTAGCTAAATCATGGCCGGAAAACCTCAACCTTACGCCAACCGCGGGCTACCAATCACCCCATTCCGGTCAAGTAAATGATTTTATATTTAACCTGGAATCAATTAGGTATCTTCGCTTCTTGCCACTCTAGACGTGACTTGGACTGGCTGACAATGTATATTGGTAGTCCGAAAAAGAATAGATACGACGACGCCGACGCAGCTAGCTCTCCCAAGTGGAATTTGACGACGACATATTTGTCCGATACCTCTTACTCTCTCGCTGGGTCAGCCGACAAGGGGATAGTTTCCGTCGAATTTAACATGAGCCAATGTACGAACACGACCGAATCTTGGTGGGGAGCACTATTACTGTACGAAAAAGATGCTGGTCGTAATTATAACTTGCTTAACGTAACGGACCCCGTACTTTCCGGACAGTTCAGCAATCAAACAGCCTTTTTTACTATCAAAGGCTTTTTCCAAGCAAGTACCGATTCTACTATTAAGCCGGTATCAAGATTAGCTGGAGAGATCTCAATCGAGTTCGTTGGCCAGCTCGACCCTGCGCGATCGGATGCTCTTGTATCGGGACAATCTAAACCTGAATGGACACCCACGATCGGCTTCTCGAGCGGTACGGTAGCAGGCGATACGTCGGACGGTGCAGGTAGGATGAGTACAGCAGTTTATACACTTATGGTTTTCTGGGGGTTTTGCATATTACCTTGGCTATAACGCCGTCAATAATAATAGATATACAGCCTTTAGAGAATAGATACCTCGTCTGCCTTCCCCCTTCCATCCTTTAATCAACACCAGATACCGCAACCCCATCCTGCCTACCATCGAGGACAAGATCAAAAGTCGAATGGCGCTACGCAACCTGCTCATCCGACAGAAATGGATACCACGCGTTCGGAGAGTGGTCATCGTTGAATAGATCGGATTTCTAAGTAGCAGAGCAGTTACAAGATGAAATTCTACAGCCGCCGCCAGTTCACGTCGCAAGCCGAAGATCGAAAACAGCTTCTTCAGGAAAAAGTCATATAATTTCGCCTGCAGGAGAAATGCTAAAGGATTGACGTTATTCTTCAGCCCGTATCCAGTTTGCCCGCTCTCACAAGTCCAATTCCATTATTTGCGACCCCTTGGCACACAGGAAACGAAGATAGGAGAACGCGTGAAGCCTTCTCAGCTGTTTTCCACCACTGAGAGGCCCATTGGCCATTCCATCGCCCAACGTCTCGCGCCGCCGCTTTCCTCGCCTCGATGGCGATCAGGGTGTAGTGATATGATTCGGCGGATCCTGCCTCTTACTCATCTACTATATCTCCCATCCGTTGCTGCTTACAGCCATTCTCTGCGGAGCTCCGCCTATGCGGACCTTCCCTTTTCAAGACGCTGCGCGGTAGAATATCTTCGCCAGAACATGGTTAGGAGTAAGCGCTTTAAGATGTCGATACGGTCGCTCGCAAAATTGGCTTTTGCCTGAACGCTATTGAAATTTCTGGTTAGCCACAGAACCAGGCCAATTAAGGCTAACCAGATTTTCGAAAATAGGGCTAAGGATAAGGTGACAAGGCCACAGCTCTTCACTATCGCATGCTCCAAGGCACATTCTTATGTAATGCCAGGAATATCCCATGACTAGAAATCAAGTAGCAATTACTAGCTACTATAAAGGCACCTGCATTCCTTTGACCCACTATTGTACAGAGAGAAAAAGAAGAAAATATATTATGTATACTGCTCCTCTTTATGCTTTGACGCCTCCTTAAATCCAAGAATGGACTTACTCTATTTCACTTAAAGCATTAGTGCCTTAAACGCATTAGATCATGTGATTTTTTATTCACTGTGTCGAATGTCACTTAGATAACCGTGTTAGCAATTAGGTACAAACTATACAGTATCTATATACTATAAATATTTCTGCATATCTTTCTCTTTAATAGCGTGTAGAGCGAACCTTGCTTGCTCTCCTGCCTGCTGTTTGCTGGTTTCGGCGTGGTTCCTGCCATGATCCCAATACAGGCGCCAGTGATAGCTGTTTGTAAGGTATCAAATACGAAGATTCTAAACTAAAGAGAAACTGTGTAACTGCCACTGAAATTGCCCTTATATAGCCATGGTAGCACGTGACCATCTCCAGGGTCTAGCTAAGCGAGCCAATGGGCATTCGCATCTGTGGCGTGACATCTGTTCAATGGATATCAATGATCAAATGTAGGGTGCACGTGACCTCTAGGGCCGTGGCAGTTCCGCCGCTAGCCAGACTAGTAAACCCGTGAGTCGGTGTCTCTCTATGCGCCGCTTTGCTGTTGTTGATTAACATCCTGCTTTGTCCGAGTCTTTCCTGTTCTGCCTCTTGTTGCATAGCTGAAAAATTACTGAGACATGCAATGGCAGTTGGGTGCTGGGTACCGAGCTTCTGCTTGTAGCCGTCGCATGCTCTGCGGTAGAGGCTTGAAGCCTCTTTATACCGCTTGCGCTTGTGCAAAAGATAAGCAAGGTTGTAAACAGAGGTCAGCGTTTTGGGATGCTGTTCACCCAGCTCCTTCTCCCACCCTTCCAGTGCTTGCCGGTTTAGCCTCTCCGCCTCGCCGTACTTTCTTTGGAGTTGTAGCACTAACGCCAAGTTGCCTACGCTTGTCAGCGTAAAAGGGTGTTGTTCACCAAGCTCTTTTTTGTGCCCTTTTAGTGCTCGCCGGGCCAGCTTCTCCGCCTCGTCGTACTTTCTTTGATGTTGTAGCACTAACGCCAGGTTCCCTGCGCTCGTCAGCGTAAAAGGATGTTGTTCACCAAGCTCCTTTTCCCGCCCTTTTAGTGCTCGCCGGGTCATCTTCTCCGCCTCATTGTACTTTCCTTGGTCTTGTAGCATCGATGCCAGGTTGCCTACGTTCGTCAGCGTATAGGGGTGCTGTTCACCCAACTCCTTCTCGCACCCTTCCAGCGCTCGCCGGGTCAGCTCCTCCGCTTCATCGTACTTTCCTTGGTCTTGTAGCACCGACGCCAGGTTGCCTACGCTCGTCAGCGTATCGGGGTGCTGTTCACCCAGCTCCTTCTCCCACCCTTCCAGCGCCCGCCGGTTTAGCTTCTCCGCCTCATTGTACTTTCCTTGGTCTTGTAGCACCGACGCCAGGTTGCCTACGTTCGTCAGCGTATAGGGGTGCTGTTCACCTAGCTCCTTCTCGCGCCACTCCAGCGCTCGTCGGGTCAGCTCCTCCGCCTCATTGTACTTTCCTTGGTCTTGTAGCACCGACGCCAGGTTGCCTACGCTCGTCAGCGTATCGGGGTGCTGTTCACCCAGCTCCTTCTCCCACCCTTCCAGCGCCCGCCGGTTTAGCTTCTCCGCCTCATTGTACTTTCCTTGGTCTTGTAGCACCGACGCCAGGTTGCCTACGTTCGTCAGCGTATAGGGGTGCTGTTCACCTAGCTCCTTCTCGCGCCACTCCAGCGCTCGTCGGGTCAGCTCCTCCGCCTCATTGTACTTTCCTTGGTCTTGTAGCACCGACGCCAGGTTGCCTACGCTCGTCAGCGTATCGGGGTGCTGTTCACCCAGCTCCTTCTCCCACCCTTCCAGCGCCCGCCGGTTTAGCTTCTCCGCCTCATCGTACTTTCCTTGGTCTTGTAGCACCGACGCCAGGTTGCCTACGCTCGTCAGCGTATCGGGGTGCTGTTCACCCAGCTCCTTCTCCCACCCTTCCAGCGCTCGCCGGTTTAGCTTCTCCGCCTCGTCGTACTTTCCTTGGTCTTGTAGCACCGACGCCAGGTTGCCTACGCTCGTCAGCGTATCGTGGTGCTGTTCACCTAGCTCCTTCTCGCGCCCTTCCAGCGCTCGCCGGGTCAGTTTCTCCGCCTCGTTGTATTTCCCTAGGGCGGTCTGTATATACCATGCAGCTTCGTTGAGCACAAGAGCCCACTTCTTTACTGACTCATGGTCGGTCAGCTCGCTTTCATATAACGATTCAACATGTGGAAGTAGCTGCTGGCACTTTGCCCAGTTCTTAAAGTCCGGGGAGGGGAATTCTCTTGCTATTAATCCTAGAAACTCTCGGTCCCATTGTTTTGGATTGCTGAAAGTAGAAAGCCAGACTCGCGTGCAGAACTGCACTAAAGCGTGCATC
This sequence comes from Chalara sp. BL73, assembly GCA_918026815.1. NCBI lineage: Eukaryota > Fungi > Ascomycota > Leotiomycetes > Helotiales > Chalara > Chalara sp. BL73. Next base: position 1,291,252 of record CAKJVC010000150.1, on the reverse strand, counting down.
TCACACATACTACCGTCGCCCGTCGTTGTTATAAGAGAATAAGCTTGCAAGGTGTCAAGGTCCTCGTCAAACGCGCTTTTATCCTCAGCTTCATCTCCAGTCTTTGCCACACTCCCACTATGCTTTCTAAGGATCCATTCCGGAATTCCTTGCGGATTGAAAAAGCTCATGAGCGATAACAGGTCTGCAGCCGAGCGCCTCTGTTCTCGGATACATTCAAACGATATCTGCCAAGTCAACACTACTGAATTCGATGCGCTCTCATCTCGACGAAGATTTCCCGAATCCCAGCTAAGGAAGCTTTCTTTTTTCTTATCGTTCTTTCGAAACTCATCTAGATAGCCAGATGCCGTCATTCGACCTCGCCGGTTAATAAACGCCGCCGCTTGAGTAATAGCGAGAGGTATATAGTCGAGAGCATAAAGGAGATCAGCGGCGCCTTCTTCGTTTGACGCGCTTTGCAGCTTGTTCCGGAAGAGATAAAGAGCCTGGCTTTTGTCCATTGCACGAACTTCTTTGATGTTGTTATAATCTCCTGCTAACCTGGCCGCCGCATCTTTACTTCGAGATGTAATCAGAATCGATCCGTTACGGCTTTGAGGGAGGTAAGTCGCTAGCCGTGCTGATGCTGTAGCAAAAGATTCATCTTTCTTGTGTGCTCGCGATAGATAAAATACCTCAATGTCGTCTGCATTATCCAAAATCATTATCCACCTTCCATGTGTCTCGTCGCAGAGCCAGTCGCTGACCAGCCGCAAAACGTCAACCTTTGGATCATTTCGCCTAGGAAGCTCGAGTCTATCCGCAATGCCTCTATAGGCTTCTTCGAACCGGGCCTTGGTGCTGGCATGCATCCAAAAGACGAATGTTTGCGGCGACACATCGCGGATATTATGGGCGTATCGGATAGCAAGCTGCGACTTTCTTTGTCACATTAGAAACCATACCACCAAGAAGTGGACGTTGACATACCCTACTCCGCCAAGACCGGCGAGCGCTGCGCGAGCGCCTGGACCCGCGCACTTGTCGTGGATCCACGCTAGAATCCCAGGGCGGTCGACGAAATCATGGTCTGGGGGAAATGGGACGGTGGAGAAGGGCTCGCGTTTTCGGCTCGATGCGTCTGCGGCGTTGACGTTAGCATAAACGTGGCTGATCGTATGGCTTACGATAGTGGACCCACCCTGTATTATAGGATAGCCTCCGAAGTAGTTGTTCATGGTAGCGCCAGTCTCCAAGTGCGAGCCAGCAATGATGTTGCGGCCGGTAATGGCTCCATTGAACTCGCTTAAGCGTGGCATCTTTGCCCTCGAACAATGGCGCAGGACACAGATATATTTTGCAGTTCCTAGACTGAAGTGATGAGGATGTCAAATTGGAGCTGAGGGCAAATGCGAACTGCGCTTGGCAGCGGCGCAGCCGCAGCTGAGGCAGAGTTAGGCGGTCTTCAGCCCATCACGTTTCGCAGCTTCACATCAGTCGATTTGATTATGTTGATGAGCGTCCGGTGTAGCTTTCACGATCACAGTTAATTTATATAATGTCTTTCTTCAAGAAGCTAGTACGCCTAACGGCGCCTGATACTAAAGCCGACACCGGGCTGCTAAAAGGCGGTGGGGATGCCCAGAATGCCCATCCCGACCTGCCAAGGGATGAATTATTCTCGACAGTTGGAGATTATGGTCTTCAAACATTATCCGACAACACTGATAACATTATCGAGTAAGCGATCTACCACTCCTTGTCGGCTCTGCTAACCAACAAATCCAGCATCGTATTTATCCACGGTCTAACCGGCAATCGCGAAACCACTTGGACCGACCAAACCGCCAAGGTATTCTGGCCAAAGGATCTACTCGCAAAAGATCTCCCAAAGGCGCGAATCATCACGTTTGGCTACGATGCCGACATTATTCGAGGATTGAGCACGGCGGGAAACGGCACACTGAGAGACCATGGGAAAGCTCTGGCTGAGGATCTGGCCATGCGGAGAAAGAGGACAGATTCTGTAAGACATTCTGTAGCGCTATTTATGACCAATCGTGCATGTAATTGGCAATGGCTTTCTTGGAATTGCATGCGAGTCAAAGAAGCCGTGAAGAGATGTCGTCAAAGTAGCCGATATATTTCGTTGGAAGTTGGTCACTAGGACCCGCAGGCTGACTTAAGTCACAGAACCTTCGCCCTTTGATCTTCGTTGCGCACAGCCTTGGTGGATTGGTTGTTGAGCAGGCGAGTCATATACCAGGATATTTACTAGCCGCTGGTCTATTAATACACCAGGGCAGGCCCTTCTTGTCTCTCGCGGATCGGCTCAGGGGCATGTTAAGGACCTGCTCGAAAGCACCGTTGCGATTGCGTTCATGGGCACTCCACACCTCGGGTCAAATCTTGCAAATTGGGGACACCCAATCTCGAAACTCTCAAACCTGCTGCGCAAAGCTAATTCTGAGATTGTAGGAGTCTTGCAGCCAGGCTCTGAGATGCTCGCCGCGGTTCAACAAGAATTTCATACCATGCTTGATGACCGAAGCAGAAACGACAGCAAATATATTAACATCTTTTGCTTTTATGAGGAAGTTGGACGCGCTGGACTTGGTGAGGTATAAAATCGCTTAACTATACTCTTTCTCAATCGAAGTCGGGCGCTAAGCTCTTGCAGATAGTACCGAAGCAATCGGCGATTCTCACCGCGTATCCGAACAATGGCATCCACGCAACGCACACAGGGATGACAAAGTTCAAGACTGCAAAGGACGCTGGCTATGTTCGAGTACATAATCAGCTTTGGCTCTGGTATAATATGGTTGAAGAGAGCCAAGATGCATGGAAGGAAAAAAATGATGCTACGAAAAGGCAACAACAGTGCCTTCTTCAGCCTGCTAGTGTCACTGAGAGCAACCGAGGGCGGACTTTGTACAGCGGCTCCGTATTCAATGGTCCCATCTCTGGTCGTAACGTGATACCTGGAACGCAAGTCACTGGGGGCACAGCCAGCTTCAATTTCTCTTGAGAATGGACATATTAGTAGTAGATAACATTCAAGAAACCCATTCGAACTAAAGAGCGGAGCAATAACTTTCTATTCCTTTTGCAGTAATCTAATCACCCGCAACCTGCGCTTCAGTACATCCGCGCCGCCGGTGCTCTCCATGGCTTTGGCGCTTCGATCACCCGCGCCACTTCTGGCTCTGGCTCTGGCTCACCTGCCTCTAGCGCAGCACTTTTCCCGCTTCCGATCATATTGTCCTTTGCTTTTAGTGACCTTTGTCGCAGCATGTTTTGCTCTTGTCTCCTCGATGTTTTAATAGTTCATCACTTTCGCTTTCCCAAATACTACTGACGTGGTCGATCGGCGAACTTTGGCTTGCCTGTTTATTCTAGTCAAAAATTGATTTTCATCATAAAGGGAAGCACGCTCGGCAAAAGGTATCTAGGTGGCATTACCAAACTTTTGTACATGCTTCTGTAAGCGTTGTATACTCGTTTAATTAAGCGTATAAGCATCCCGTTTGACCAGATTATATAACGACGTAAAAGCTTTTGCTGACACTGGCGTTGCAAATTTTTGCAGTACTTTGTTTTGCGGACAAAAATCAATTTTCATTTGTCGGGCTTCTGGAACATAATTGAGCGGGGGCTTTCGGTGTAGCTCTTAGTACTTTTTCTGGGTTTAACGGAAGCAGACTATTTGCAGCCTATAAGACGATAATGTTCTTTTTTGGTGAGCGTCATTTTTTTGGGGCAAGTGTCACGAATACGGTCCTGCAAGCCTGGAAAGGAAGTTTGTAGCTGCTTTAGTATAAAAATACTCAACTAAGGAGAAAAGTAAAAACCCAGGAGCTGCGGCAAAGTCAAGTTCCTAGACTATAGCCTGCTAGTCCCAATTAGGGAACACCGCGAGGTGGTCACATGCTAAACCATGACAGCACGACTGTACAAATATGAAATGTTCCCTGGCGACCGTATTTGAACTTTCTCGAAACAGCTGTTCAGTCTGGCCGCGATAAACGGCTTTCAATAAAGCTACAACTCTGACGTTACAAGGCTGATGTCACGAATTCAAATACAGACGCCTCGATAGCTAGTTGTATGGTTCTATTACTAAGCTAAGGGGAGAAAGAAAGAATGGTGCTGCCGTGCCCAGTAGCCTCTTTGTTAGGAATTGCCTTATGGAAGTAGGCCAAGGAGCTAGAAAATCTCTGTCACACACATATTTACGGCTTGGAACTGTAGATAATATCATTATTTATAGCGCTCCTACAAGACAGACTAGAAATCAAGTAGCAATTACTAACTACTATAAAGGTACCTGCACCCTTTTGACCCTCTATTGCACAGAGAGAAAAAGAAGATAATATCTTATGTATACTGCTCCTTTGTACGCTTTGACGCCTCCTTAAATCCAAGAATGGATTGGTTCTGTTTCACTTGAAGCATTGGTGCCTTAAACGCATTAAATAATGGGATTTTATTCCATGTGTCCAATGTCACTTACATAACCGTATTAGCAATTAACGTACCTGATCACTTAGCTGGCCACATCATCAACCTAGCCAGCTCGAAAACACACCAAAAATCACGGTCTTGGTATTTTTATATCTCAACTACTACTTTACTTAACTTATAAAACTTTACATATGACGATTCAACTGTAATTAGTATACATAGGTCAAGTTTGAGACTAGCACAATTCATTCTTATTTAAAAATATTCGAAAAATGAAATTGCAGAGACTATTTTAGCGTGTAAAGTACTAGAGCAGTGTGGCACAAATCAACTCATATTAATACAAAGACTAATCTCTACCCTTCTTACCACGGCCCGAGTCTCCTACTTATACCCTCCGCACCCATGGCGACTCATTGCGTGCCCCTACACGCCAAGTCCCAGAGCCTTTACCGCGCCGCTTCAATCGACCCGTTCATTGCCGCCTCTCCATCCCCATCATCGCATTAAGTTGGCATGACCGACCGCGCCAGTGAAGCCCTTGCAGAGGGATTTCTGCCGGGAGAGCCTCGAAGATACGATGCCATATCAAAACGTAGGAATGTCCCTCTCTCTTCCCTTCATCGTAAACAGGGGCGCCGCTCGAAAGAATAGAAGGCCCAGAGACCGAAGACTTGGCTTGTGAAATCGGCAGAACGCTGTTACTGAGCTGAGTATGGGACCTTTGGCATATATCAAACAAGGAGGAAATCCTCTAGCAGACTATTTACAACTGAACCGTCGTCACCCGACGCTATCAGAGCCGCATGAACATCACGAAGACCGTCGCTATCCCAGGTTTTCGGAGTACATGCTGCGCCAACTACACGATACGCCGCCCTCTCGCCACATGGACGAAGGATTGTAAGGACGGATGCCCCCAGCAGGACGCATACTCTATCTCCTGGAGCAACAGCTTTGTCCCCAAAAGCGCACATCTCATTAACCAAGAACATCCGTGTACTTTGGGAGTGGTGCATGCCCATTTGTACGGCATCGACATTGACGTTTGGCGATGCAGTGAGCTTTCCAGAGCGATATAACGATTTCAATTTTTGTTTGTCGTCTTCCGAGAATTCCAAATTGAAGGAACGAAACGAATGCTCGCAGTAAGCATCCATTTTGGCTAGTCGTTCAGCTCGCGACCACTTTTCGACCATCCATCTTGGAATAGAATTAAATCTTCCGACGTTGGGATCTGAAGGATAAAGGAATTCTGAAAAGGATAAGTTAACTTTCCCAACCGTGCCTAGGGTGAATCCTTTGGTGTGCAGTATGGTCGGTGCTGGGAACTCCGCGAAGATCGGATAAGAAAAGGAGATATGACCCCCTATAAGAAGTCCGCCTTCCCCAATCTTGCCACCAATCGCCCAGGATGCTTTGGGTACATTCCAATAACCAGTTTGCCTGGAGATCCTCTCGGGTGTTGGTGTAAACAGGACGTCAAGTGACTTAGTCTCTTCAATAACAAGACGTGTCATCTTTTCGAGAACTTCAGCCGCCTCTCTGCCATAATCCAGATCAATTTTGGCTTGAAGATGTTCCGGGAAGCAACCAAAGTAGGCGAAGACCAAGTCTCGTGGGTCCGTTGCTTGCATGTCGACGTACATCTTGCACCATTTCTCGACTGTGAGGTCTTGTCGGCCTCCGGTTGGCGAGGTGGTTGGTACCTTTTCCAAGTTGGCGAAACCCATCATGAATATAGGGAAAAGGGCTAGAACGTGTTCATTTTGGGCTCCTGGGGATATTACCTTTGTGAGCTTGGAGGACTCCTCTTGGAACCATTGCCAAATGGTGTAAAGAGTCGTGAGCTCCAGTTGGGACGACCCAAAGATTACGAAGGCATGTTTGGCAAAGTGAATTTCCTGCCATATCCAGCATCGCGTCCAATAAGGGTGACTCGGTATTTTCATCAAGGCTACGCTATCTTCGAGCCAATCTGGAGAGGCGGGTGATGCTAGACGCTTGTAGAAAGCCTCCATGTCTTCGTGTGCAAGCTTCAGTAACTCTTCAGTTCTCTTTTCTTGAGCCCCGAGCCAAATGAGAACCACGTAAGCGGATGAGTAGATAGATGCCATTTTTCCAACTTGCGAATTCCTCTCCGCGATGTCGGCTTGATTGATGGCCAGAGCGTCTATCCAGAATACTCTGAGTTCGGACTCTGAGCGCAGATGTAAAAGAGCCTCATAAAGATTTTCCGTGACGAAAAACTCGTAGCAGTTTAACAAGACCGTCTTGGGGCTGCCTTGACTACCCCAGACGTATGATAGAGCAGCATGGCGTCCCGGAGCTTTATGGCTGACATTGCGAACAAAACATTCCAAAGGGTCGTCCTTCCCGCCGGCTTTGACCAGGACAATCCGGATCTCATCCTCGGCTAGAGGTGTGTAGATGTGCTGTTCCACGGCAGTGTTGAGCTCCGATAAAGGGATGAAGTCATTTGCAGGCGCTGATATAAGCGGAGGAGGCTGTTGCTGGCGGCGAACTCCGTGAGGGAGGGTAAGTCGCTCCTCCATAGCTCGGAGAGAGCCGAGTAGCCCACGAATATGCTGCCGAAGAGCAAGGTGCTGCTGACGTCCGATAGGCCTAGAGCCTCGACTCTACTCGGAGGTCATTTGAGTTGCTTTAGAGATTCGACCAGGATTCGAGAGGCTGGAAGGGAAGAGGATTATCGGTTGATGTTGAGTCGACAAATCGGCATAGTTGTTTGTTGAGCTTGGAGAGAACATTGGATCGAGGCTGGCAGTCAAAGAGACTCAGCTGAACGCAGCCTCGCGGGAATCGTGGCATGGTTGTGTATGGACCGTGAGCACACAAGGCTAGTCAATCGCTAGGCGGTCACTACGGGAGCCCATGCGCGGTTGAGCCATAAATTATTGTCGCTGAGATGTAGAGTATCGTGATAAGTGGTAGAACCCATCTGTCCCTCGTAGTCTGGGCTATGCGGTTGCTCCAAAGTATACACGTAGAGTACAGCAGAGTGTACCGTGCAGTATGGGAAGCACAACGAGAATGACACAATTCAAGAAGCCAGAATAGTCAATTTCATCCCAAATATCAAAAGGGAAGCAAAGGTGGATGACACAAAATATGAAGCCAACCTCTGCACGCAAGGAAATTCTGCCCTGTCGCCCAGATAAGCTAGATCGCGTCAGCCACAGTCCCGAACGGCTACAAGCTTGGCAAATAATCAACTAAAGTGAAATTAACGTTATATTGTAATTTTTATAGGGGGTGCGGGGTCTTTCAGCACTATTATATCCCCCCCCCCCCTAATATTTCCTCATTCTAGGGTCATAAATAGAAGGTATTGCAAGGTTCAACATAAGGTTCATAAGCCAATGAAATCAAAGATGATTTGATTACTAGCAAAGAAAAATTTTCCCGATTTTTTTTTTGGAATTTGTATGGTATTCTACAACTGTCGGATCACTCTACCCGTGGCAACACCACGTAATTGCTACGCAGTTGCCTGTTGGGTTGAATGTGATCTGATTGTTGAAGGTTGAATCAAGGGATGAGGATATGCCTCATCCCTGAGTCATGTGACAGAGTCACATGACCCATCCAACCTTCAGTAACTAATCTATACTGCAAAATATTGATACAAACAACAACTAATCAATAATGGATCCTTAACGCTTTAACAATACTCCTACAACTAGAGATAAAAGGACTGAAATCTAAACAGCTTTTCGATTTCGAGTCCGTTATACTACTATTTAGCGAGAGTTAAACGTTACAAAAGATCAAATATTCTACGCCAAAAACCAACCACGTATGCCTCGCAAATCACGTTGCGGGCGTAAAAACTTTCTCATGACTCCTGAACACAATCGACTGCAATTGTGGCTTGAAAAATCACTTTTTCACAAGCGGTTTACTTGGAGGAAAGCTTCCTCGTGTTATTGATCCGGCAACCGACATTTACGCCGGATACAAAGCTTTTCCTACAGTTCCTCGCCAACTAAGCTATTGTCGTCGTACGAGCTACCGAAAATGGTTTTCAGATAATCCTGACGTTTGGGATCTTCGACTTGAATTCGCAAAATAGGAAAGCGTATAACGAAAAAAGAAATAATGAATATCGTGTTCTCCGACGAAGTGTGGGCTATAGAAAGAGCACATACAACCTCGTACGTAACTGTACAAAAAGGCGGCTCTGATCGGTTCGATCCTACCAATTTACAACACAAATATAGTAAAGCTCCTGCTTGGATGTTTCTGTAACAGCCAGGATCCGTCAAACCAGTTCGAGACCCCGGATATGGAATAAAAGTCCTTACGGGAGAAATTAAGGTTTCAGCTACAGCAGCTACTCCAACAACTCAAGGCGAACAGGGATCTCGATCCGTAGATCTCAGGAAGAAGGACTCAAAAGTGTGAACTACTATCAATTGTTGTAACAAAGAGAACAAGCTACAGACAGAAGAAAGGAAGGAAAGCAGCGCTTTATATACAGGAGACAGGCCAGGGGCCAGTGTAAGCGAGGTCCTGTGGTGTCAGGGGCCGAGCCCCAAGGGGCTCTAAGCGAGATAGGGCTAGGGCCGTGACAGCTACAGGCTTGCAGCCGCTACAAAGGCGTATGACCTAGACTGCCGTGAGCTTCAGCTGTTAGAGTACTTTCGGGGATACTAAAGTCACAAGCTTGGTGATACTGTAGGGAAAGATTAAAACACAGTCGAGGAGCGAAAGATATAAAAAGAAGCCAGAACTCCTTGAGGGAGGGTAAGCTTGAGTTTTTCATAGATTCAAAGGCCTACATCTCATATCAATACAATACTATTGCTTTTGCATTGCCAGTCGCGTGTCATTATAGCATACGTGCCCTCACTTGCTATATTGCAGTCCCTCCTGCCGCCCTCTGTTTGTTACAGTTTCATGGAACAATGTATCAAAAGAAAAAAAGACCAGCTGTATTTTAGGAAAAGGAATGGAAATCGGTCAATTCAAAACGCTACAACGAATACATATTGTTTGGGATCGAACTTTTAGTACGAAAGCATTCTGAGCGTACGTTTTAGCACGATAACGTTTTTTTTTTTTTTACCGTTCTGCTTTCACTCAAGCTGCTTTACGTCGACGGGGCATCAAAGTGCTACTATAGCTTCCGTGGTCTCCTGATTTGAGTCTTATTAAGCACGTTTGGAACTGGATGAAGAATTAGATTCAAAAAGAACTATTGGCAGTCGTATTACGCCATCAATACGATTCTTCTGGATCAACTACGTTCTATCCTTTAGAGTACTTGAGAAGCTGTACCAGACAGCTATATTGAATCACTTGTAGGTGTCACGTCGCGCGCTCCCAAGCACACGTGACCCATATTAGGCGAGCTCTCCGAGCGCCTCGTGTATATATAGCCTGCTCTCCTCGAGCTCCTTCTTCCTTCCTCAGCTATAGATTCTCGAATAGTACCACCCTGCCCTCTGTATCTGTAGATCCACAGCTCGTGCCGTGACAGTAGGTAGTTAGTGGGACCGTTGCCAGGCTGTAATCGACGCGGAAGGAGGACTTACAAGATAGAGTGGGACTTATGGATTTGTAGATTTATATTGGCTTACTACTTTAATACAACCTTTGTAATAATCTCGACTTGTAGCTTACGAACCTTGTATTGAGCCTTGCAATACCCTCTGTTTCTGACCCTAGAATGAGGAAATATTATGGGGGGGGGGAGATAGTATCCCAAATTAATTGGTCGCTCTGATCGGAGGTACCGACCCGTGTGGCGACCCTGCATGAATTTGCGTTCCACAGCAGCCGCAACGGCTATAATGATTCCCAGAATAGTAGCAAGACTCTAAAGCTCGGATAAAACTCTTTCTTAAGTATTAAAGGTGATAAGAGCTCGATAGTAAAGCTGTGGTGAAAAAGCTTTGTTATGCTATAAAAAAGGACCTTCCGCAAATCAAGTGCGGAAACGACGATGCGAGCACAATTTTTTAAATACAAAAGTCCATTGTATTTAGGGATAGCTATAAAACGCGACTTATACAAAGCTATAAAAAATATCGGTGTGTGCATAGAGTTAGAGTTGCTTAAAGTTAATGTAGGAAGTAGGGGTTTACGGATCCACATACGACCCACCAGGTCACGTGGTCCGCACAACCCCCATTTTGTAGGAATCTAGAGTAGAACCTAATACAACAACAATCATTACCATATCCATCAAGAGCAAGAGCGTGGCCTACAAAGTAGAGCTGCGCCTTTTGCCCCGTGGAAGGTAAGCCAGTGATACCAACAGTTAAAGTACCTATCGTTATTCTCGGCACAGTGGGTTTCTCGCCACCCAGGGAAGGACGTTAATATAACACATCTTTCTATACAGGTAGCGACACTGGTCTGCCGTAATAGTTGACCCACAACAAATAATATGATGCAGGGTGGTCATCATGGCTGACCAAAGAGTCTTGGCAGTAAGAATTATTAAAGTTTTATAGTTTACAGACACGAAGCCGCAATCGCTCCTTACTGTATAGTCCCGAAATTCAAAGACAGGTCAATATTCGTGATGGAGCAGGGGAGAATAGCTGAAGCGGCTTTCAACGCCATCGACGGTATAACTACGACCGTGGTATTTTCCCGCTACAATCCAAGTGTCGGAATACCCACCACGTAGCAAAAGACGTAGTAGCTGTGACTACGCTCTTGCTCGTGTGGTTCTGGTATTCGTTTATTGTTCTAAGCTACGGCCTATTACTAGGTAGTTATATAGGTGATAGGAAACCCACAATTCCTGCGATCTGATGGATCACGTGAAACTATGTACCTGCATTTCAACAATATTAGTTCAAATAAGTAAAATTAGATTTTACACCGTTTATTGACATGTTTTTTTACGGACTCGCTAGCTCTATTCTGGCGAACTAGGCTCAAAATAGACAGCCTAAAGACGTCAATAGGCACCTCGCCTTATGTAGAGAGTGCTTTTTGGTCCTATCAGCAATCCCCTACCGATAGGATGCTATGCCGCCTTTTATTTCCTTGCTAGTAGAGCAGGCGCAAAAACGCGTTTGTGACATTTTTATCCACAGTTTTTTAATTTTTTTTATTCCCAATCGACGCAAAGTCCGCTTTAAAGGCATACACTGCTTAGTTGGCATTCTTATACTTTCCTGATTCGATAGAACCAATCACCTTGTTAATAGCATTTGATTTGCTGTAGATACCCATTTTTGAAGTTGTGGTAGCTCGGTTAGTGCATCGTCGATCGCACCAACACCAAGCCATTCGTAGAGCAGCGCTGATGTAGGGACAAACACGTGGATCCAGTCAAGAGTGCTTGATCATGCAAGATCGCCTCAAGGTTGAAAAGAAGCCTTGGTCGTTCGTTCATTGGCAAGCCAAGCGAGAATAGAAGGCTGGCGCCCCGCTACTGTAGAAAGAGAACCACCAGCACCGAAGTTGGGCATACTGTAGGTTGATTCTGCGACATCATTATTACCTGTCAGTGCTTCCAAGCACGTGCTGTATCTAAGAATTTTAAATCATGGATCGTCTTCGGGAGCAGTTCAGTAGAAAGTCGGGAGTCCGCCGAGATTTAGGCTCTGATAAGTCGATAAAGACCTCCGTGACCGCACTGTCTTCTCCGGAGCAATCATCAGAGATCCAAGTGACAGCTGAGGATGAGGATCTCTATGGCCTGAAAGAACTTTGGCCTGGCGAGCTGAGGGGGTTCACGACGAAGATTGAGTGGGTCCTCCGCCCTGCCTGGTAATAACCACCACGTTTTCTGACATAGCCTTATCAGTATCATCGCTATCCATGGTCTTAATGGACACATAGAGAAAACATGGACTGAAAACGACTTTTTTTGGCTGCGTGATTTCCTTCCATCGGCTCTGGAGCAAGCAAGAATCTTCTCGTATGGCTATAACTCGAAAGTGGCGTTCTCGGGGACTGCCTCCAGAATTGATGATTATGCTAGGTCATTGCTGGAGAGGATCAGGGCTAAGAAGAGAGCTTGCCACGACGCAGAGAGACCGATAATCATCATTTGCCATAGCCTCGGTGGCATCGTCCTGAAAAAGGCTCTGATAATTGCGCATGAAAAGGCAGACCGATATTTTTCTATTAGCCGCGACACTTTTGGGATTATGTTCATGGGTACACCGCATCGTGGATCAGATGCAGCCTTCTGGGGTAAGATCTTTGGAACGATGGCCGACGTATTCACGGTTGGTTCTATAAGGACACAACTATTGCAAGACCTTCAGCCTAAATCTTCCTGCCTGGGTGAGATTTGCTTGCAATTTGTTGAGCGATCCCAGTCTCTCCGCATATTCACCATATATGAACGATTGAAAATAAAAGGGGTTCCAGGATTAGTATTTGCTATCTGCCCCATTTGTTGTACGCATGACTGACACTCTAAGGTTGTTGACAAGGACTCGGCGATTCTGCTGCTCCCCAATGAGACGCCAATACCAATTGAAGCAGATCACCGGTCTATGTGTCGATTCTCCAACGAGAAGAGTGAGAAGTTTCAGCTGGTACTCGACTGCCTTAGAGAGCTCATTGATGATGCTCTGGAGAAACGGCAGCCTTGTGAGCCTCCTGTGCTAATAAGACTCTGATGGAAGACTTTAACGCAAAGCAGACAACACTTCCACACGATCAACGTTTCTCGACAGCCTCAAAAGCTTTGACCCTGACATCCTACTTCGCCAGGTTTCTCGACCATGTCCAGGGACCTGCACATGGATCACTGCTAATGAGTCGTTCAAAAACTGGCGGGATATCTCTACGAATAAGGTCTTATGGATATCTGGTATCCCGGGTGTGGGAAAAACGACTTTGATGAGATATCTGATTGAAACCCAACGCCGCTGGCTTCAACGATGTAAAGTGACAAAGGAAAACGAATATTTGGTTGTATTCTTCTTCTGTGGCTCGAATGACCCGCTGCGAAACAACTATTTCCACTTTCTAAGCTCGATCCTTCATCAGATATTGTCGCAGAAAATGGAACTTTTCCGTTATCTTGACGATTCCACTTTGGAACAGTATACTGCCAGAATCAGCGAAGAGCAGGAGAGTCTCGGTGAGATTAGTACGGATACGCTGAGGGACAGTCTCTCAACAATCCTTCAACGTAGCAAAGATGTTAATTTCTGGATTTTTGTTGACGCTACTGATGAGCTTACCACGGATTCTCGAGATGCATTACTCAAGCATACCGGAGAGATTATTAAGCAAGATATTATTCATAAAGTCAAACTGGTCTTCTCTGATCGCGTAAGTTCTTACTCTCGGCGCTTCAAACACAACTGTATCGAGCTCGAAATGCATGGTAGTGGTGATACGGGAGAGGACGTCCACCGATTCATTACTACGAAGGTGGAAGATCTCTGTACGGATGGTGTCATCCCGTGGCAGCACCAGACCGAGATCGAGGAGACATTCATACAACTCTCTGAGGGTAACTTTTTGCAAGCTTCTCTTGCTTGGAAGAATTTCTACTGTGGGGTGTCCTATTGGTCACCGCAAGTAATCAAGACTCGATTGGAAAGCCTCCGGAAGATTTCAAAGGAAGCAACAGCATACTATTGCTCCCTTCTTGAGCGGATTCCGGAGGATTCTCAGGAGGTCGCGAAGCAGGGATTTACGTGGGTGCTCGGGTCCCGGAAGCCACTCAGTGTCCTGGAGTTACAGCATGCTGTCGCAATTGGAGCAGGCCAGCGGTCTTGGGCAGATCTTGTAGAGTCCTTGGGGTTCAATTTCGAAGTTCAGTTTGATCAGGCTTTTGGGTACCTCCTTAAGGTGGAGCCTGATCGATCCGTTCGGTTCACACATTCAACGATCAGAGAGCTTTTAACGTCTTCGCCTCAAAAATTTTCACCCCCAAACTCTAATATACTTTCCAGGTATTCCATCCGGGAGTGTGATATTGATGCTGAACTTGCTAAGGCTTGCATCATCATCCTCAGCTTCCGCGACTTTGGTCGCCTCCGCAACATTGCTCAAGAAGTCCTCACGGATGAAATCAGGGAGGCTTTAGCGAAGGCTTTGAAGGGAAACAAAAAGTTGGGTAATATCGACTTGAGCAAATATGACGACGGCAATGACTCACAAGGAAACTCAGACAGTGAAGGAAAATTGTCCGAGTTGAGGCAACGTAAGCGTCGAGGGCTTCTTCATATCGAAAATCACAGCCTTTTTTCGTACTGTGTAGCGCACTGGAATTACCATTGCAGTCAAGGTGGATCCTCTCCTGAAGTAGTGGCCTCTCTCACACGCTTTGCCTTACTTCGGCAGTCATACTTCTCTCACCTAGTGGCCATGCTACTAGGGAAAGCGAAGATTCATCGAGGAATGCCCTGGAATTCCATTGATCAGTTCTCGCGTGTGCCCCCTTTGCACTTAATGATGCGCATCGGGGACCACCCAGCCGTGGTGAAAAATCTCATTGACCGTGGCCAGAACATAAATGGCACCGATAGCTGTGGATGGACACCGCTCGCCTGGGCGGCACTCGAAAATCGGAAAGATTCTCTGCAGCTCTTACTTGCCCAGGATAATACTACATTAAGTCTTTATGGAGGGCAGCCAATGGCCGATAACGCCATTCATCTTGCATGCAAGGGCAGTGCAAGCACTGATATTATCCAGTCCTTGGTTGACGATCCGAGGGCTGATATCAACGCTAAAGGAAAGGATGGGTGGACAGTCCTCCATTGGTGCCTTCCAAAGGCTAATATGCTCACGATTGCACAAAGTCTTCTAAGTCGGAAAGACCTCGATGTCAATGTTCAAGATAAGAACTCATGCACGTACTTAGACCAACTTTTCCACGATGGCCTGTACGAGTCTGTGGCATTGAAGCTGATTTCCAGGTGGGACATGCCGTCCAACTGGTTCCACAGAAACTTGGCCCGGAATCCCAACAGTCTGAATGAGGAGCGGCCACAGATGTCTTTCCTGCACACGGCGAGTGTTTTGCAATGGCAAGCAATTGAAAAAGTGATTCTGCAGACCCGCCCATTGGAAGCACTTCAACCCGAGCCAGACGGCATGAATTTACTTGAGAGATATGCCTTCCATGGTATTGGGGATGGCTTGCGCAACGTCCTTGAAATCCTCCCGAGTAAATTTTTTCACGAAAACAACAGCGGGACAAGATTATTGCAGTTGTGTGCACAGCAAGATTGGGAATTGATTGTACAGCAACTCAGGACTAAATTTGGTGTCGATGACTCTTTCCCAGATGAAAAAGGCCGAACTCTTGCACATTGGGCAAGTGAATTCCACTGGAAATCAATTCCCTCATTGGTCAAACATAAGCCAGCCGAGTGGCTTAATCACAAGGTTCTCTACGATAAGACGGCACTTCATGTTGCTGCGGAGCATCGCAACAAGCCAGCTTGCGAAGCACTTCTCAAAGCTGGAGCCGACTACATGATACGAGACAAACACCAAAGACTCCCAATCCACGTCGCTGCAGAAGAGGGTCATGGATCAATTGTCTTACTTTTTCTGAACCAGCCGTTCCACAAGTATGGCAAAGACCAGCAAGGCCGACATCTGTTGCATCTACTGGCCATGTGGCAGTCTGATGCCTTTATTCGACAGTGTTTGAAACTCCTCCGATGGAAAATAGACGTGGTTGACAAAAGCCGCCGCTCGCCACTTCACTATGCCGCAATCTTCGGAAATTGGCCCGCAGTTAAGGTTTTACTGGAGATTGGTACAAATCCTAATCTGAGAGACGGCTTGGGAAACTGTCCCATTCATTACGCCTTATCTTCTGGGTCTCGGTCATGTGCGCAGTCATTGCTCCAATCTGGCGCTGATATACACTCGTTAGATATGTTCAAACGCAATGCACTCCACCTTGCCTTGAGTAGTGGGAATACAGAACTCATCGACTTTGTATTGCAGGAAATTGGGGGTGATGCTGAGAACTTAAGGATCAAAATCCACCAGAAGGATCATTGCGGACAAACCCCACTTTATCGAGTTTGCCAATGGAACACAACAAAGTACAAGCCAGTGAAAAATTATGACGAAGATGATGACGAAGAAGATGAGATGATGTTCGATATTGATCTCTACGATTCTCCAGGGTATATCCTGTGGAAAATGAGCTGTGATAGAGTCCGAAAGTACATCCGCATTCTCAAAGCATTGGGCGCCGACATTAACACACAAGATAAGTACGGAAATACACCTCTCCACGTAGCCACAAAATCTGGAAATGAGGTAGCTGTTAAGACTTTGTCAGAATTTCAAGAGATAGAGACATCTATTAAAGATGGGAATGGCTACACGCTCCTGGATTGGGCCATGGTAGACGACCGAAGAAGCATCGCCGAAGCCTTGCGCCGGCGTGGCGCGAAACACTCCGAGGGCTGGAATACTCACCTACGGCCGTTGTATACTCCATGGGTGGACGATCTTCCACTAAATGAAGCAGCAGATTGGAGCTTGACGACAGTATAGTAGAATGAACATCTGGAGAAGCTGAAGGGCGGTTCCGTGGATAAGGTTAGGCGACAAATGGCAGTTGTCTGGAAGGCCGCGGGCATCAAATTTGCCTTTTTGGGCCTGAAAAAAACGAACAGATATACCTAGAGTTCAAAGTGGCGCTAATATATGACCGCCCCTTATTTAGGTCGGTGGTGTTGAGAGGAAGAGAGTCGGGGTAGTAATGTTTGATGAAGGCAGGTCGCTTAAATCGAACTTTTCCTCTTTGAGTTAATCGAACTACTTCTACGTAAGGCCGAGTGCCTAACCTAACTGTCGGAATACATACCACGTAGCAAAGGGCGTAGTAGCTGTAACTACGCTCTTGCTGGCGTGGTTCTGGTATTTGTTGATTCATTCTTCTAAGCTACGGCCTATTGCCAGGTAAATATAGGTGATAGGAGACCCACAATTCCTGGATCCGGTGGATCGCGTGGAACTATGTACGTGCATTCCAACACTAACCTAACCTCTTAATTATTCAAGCGTGGGTTTACCCGTTATAGTAGTAAAAGTATAAAAATGAAACTTAAATTAGTTTTACAACATAATAAACCAATGAAATTACTTTTTAAAAACTTGATTAACAAAGACTAATAAATACCAGTACTCTGTTTTTTCTGTATATAACGATAAAATTTTGTCGTCGCGTCTGGGAATCTGGGCGATTAGTGAAAACGCTCAAGGTATATATGGAGGATGACCCATCGAAGCCTCCACTTTCGTTTCGGAGTCGGACTTTTATATATTCCGAGCATCCCCAGAATACGGAAAGGCCCCACACGGCTGCACGCCTGACAGCCGTGTAACTACAGCATAATGATTATGCAGGCCGTGCGGGGTCAATTTGAGGTAGCGACCCTGCATTAAATTCGCGCCCACCAGACACAAAGCTAAAAATGATTTTACATATAGAATACGGCCGTGTACCCCCTCGTTGCGATCAACTTTTGCCATTTTATGGGAAGCGTTATTTTTAATTCAAATATGAAGTATTTGGCATCTAGATAGCGAGTTCACAAGCGGGTCGACCGCACAAGCTCACCGATCATTTATTTTATATACACAAACCGCCTGTTTAAAAAAAGCAACAAGCATAGCAAGTTGATCCTTATTCCTATACAAGCCACAGTAACAGTTACTGTCCACAGCCCAAAAGTACCCAAATTAATTATCGTAAAAACCGGCATTCTCCCAGTTGATCACTCGACCCATTTCCAACGTCTCCGAGTCACATATCAGATTCCAGGCACAGGTTGCCATAACACAAAACAAAACTTAGTTGGCCATGGATCTTCGGGATCAGTTCTGCCTTCCGATCATACTCGGTCACCCAAGGTGGCGGGATAATAAAGTCGTTGAACCCAGACACGACGATCTCAGGTTCGCAAGCTGCGGGAGCATCGCCTCTCTAATAGAGGTAGCAGTATTCTCGTTCGCTACGGCTTGGCTGGACCCGCAGTTTTTCTTCTGATGGCCATCGAGGATGTAACGGTATACAGGCGGTTGGCGGTATTGTTTATCGACCTCACCAAGTTCAATGCCATTGACACGCTCCACCGTGAGGTACGCGCCATCTTCGCTCTCTCCTGTCTCGATGACCTTGGGCATTGGGACGGTGGTGTCCTCTCGGGCGAATTCGAGGGCAGCCGTTTCATTCGTGATACGTTGAGAGGCCCATTCTTTTGCTGGTATCGACGCCGTAGATGCTGTAGAATTGTGTGAAACGGCCATGCCTATTGGTTGATTTTTGCCAGTCATCTCTTGGCATGGTAACCCCTATTTACCATTCCGTAGATAGATTCTATTCCAGCATGAAAATCAATTGCAAATACCCTATTCGATACTATTGCCTCCTTATTACAAGGTTTAACTACAGGTCTGACAGATGTGGTCCTGTGACACGGCCCGAACGACTAACTCCCAGTTTTCGCCTGGCTTTGCTTCTCCGTCTCAACCTCCCCTCGCTCGAAATCAAAGCCCTTTTCTTCGCCGTGATTTTCCTTAGTTGTAACCATCGCACCCTCCTTCTTTACACTCCTCCACTCCATAGCCACACCCCCAATCACTGTCAGTGCCCCCGCCGCAACGGCAACCTGCACAACCTTAACCACCGCCCCATTATAGCTCTCCACAACACCCGTTATCAAATCTCCATCAATGACTCTTCTTATACCAGTAGCGCCGACCCCAAGTACGATCCTTGGATCCAATCCTGGGACATTCTCTTTCAGCTTCTGAATCAAACCATTCTGAAATATGCTCTGCGCAATCGTGACAATGATGGCGCCTCCGAGTGTCTGGCAGAAGACCGCGAGCGCTGTGCCCGCAGGGATATCTTCAGTTGGTAGAACTGTCTGAACGGCGATGAGAGATAATTGCATACCCATCCCAATTCCCAACCCCGCACAGGCCTGCCAACCAATCCAAACAGAATGATTCGTGTCAGTCGTCCAAGTCGTGATCATCCCACACCCCAAGCTCATTACCACTGTACTCGCAAGCATAAACGGCGTATAATACCCGAGAACCGTCGTCCCAATCCCAGAAATCATGCTCGCAGCAACAACACCAAGGATGAGTGGGAGATTCATGATTCCAGAACGAAGAGCAGAGACACCTTTCACAGCTTGGAACCAAATGGGGAGGTAGTAGGAGAGGACAAAGAATGCGCCTGCCATGCAGAATGAAAATGCACACGCGGCCCAAATACTGCGTTGTCTGATGAGGCGGGGTGGGACCATGGCTTGTTCGGGCCGCAGAAATTGCACTGCTATGAAGCAGATAATGAGGACGGCGAAGACGACGAGCAAGCCGATAATGCGGCCATTTGACCAGGGATATTTCGAGCCGCCCCATTGAAGCGCGAGGAAGAGAGAGATGATTGCTGGCATTAGGAAGAGATTGCCGATGATGTCGAAAGTCTTGAGGCGGGCGACCCAGCCTATATTGGTTGAAGTTGTATCTTCCTGTCCGTGGTACAGAAAGGCGATGACGACAACAGTGATGAGACCAATTGGGAGGTTGATATAGAAGCAGAGGCGCCAAGTTACTTTATCCTGTTCAATATTAGGTCAGCGGGAAGCTGGGAGTGGTGGGAGGAACCCACTGTGAAAAGCCCCCCAAGTAATGGCCCAGCAACACTCGCGATGCCATACATGCCGCCAATAGCCCCCATGTAAGTAGGTCTGCGATGAAGCGGAACAATATCCGCAAGAATGATCAACGCGCCGGAAAAAATACCGGCACATCCAAGACCTGCGACTGCACGTCCGACGATAAGGCCAATGCTGGAGGGAGTAGCAGCGCAGACCAACGAACCCAGCTCAAAGAGTCCAATCGAGCTTATGAAGACCCATTTCTTCGAGAAGGTGGAGTAGAATTTGCCAAAGAGGAGCTGGAAAGCACCTGTCGTGAGCAGGTAGGCACTTGCATACCAACCTACGTCATCCAGGGAGTTGAAGCGATCGGTAATCTTGGGAATCGCAGTAGCTATGATCGTATTGTCTATTTACCAGTCAGTCATTGCTTCCTTTGCCGCTCGCAAATGGAAGCCCACCGAGGGCGACGACAAAAACAGCCAAACAGAGTCCGAGGATCATAAATGCAAGCGGTAATCCAGTTGGATATTCCACATCGCCTTTCTGCCCCTCCGCCTTCTTCTCTGGAATCTTGATGGGATCGCCATTTGAGGAAGTCGTGAAATCCGCAGACTTCGCGTCCCCAACATGCGGCAAGGCGTCCTCTTTCTCCATGCTGCGACCAAAGAACCTGACTAGATATCGAGAAGCTAAAGTCTAGGATGCTTGGCTATGGGATGGATGGAATAGTTGAAGCACTCCATATTTATGTAATCTAAAGTGGGACAGGAAGTAAACGCGGTTCACGTAAAAAAGAAGAAATATTTGGCGTAGGGGTTTCGTCCGCCGAGCGCTGCATATAACCTGGGGTACTAGATCCCTGGCAAACACCACTTCAACGCCAAATATTGGGATTGATTGATCGGTGCTGGAAAGTCGTCTGATGACCATGAAGAAATGTGGACGTGTTGGGCCAATAAGCAACTTTTAGGGAACGCCACGGCCTGGGTTTGTCCGCCGGACAACGGACATCTTTCAAACCTCAACAAAAGACGTTCGAGGGAGAGGGTAAGAATAAGCATAACAGCCATCTCGGATTCTAGTTGAAGAGCTCTCATGCCGGAGATAGGGCAATTTTGTCGTCCGAGCGAGCGAAACCAAGCTGTTGTAGACCAAATAAAACCCCTTTGATGGTACGGCGCTATAATAGGAGCACGTGCCTAGCGCATGTCGTATTGATACGACAACCCCAGATCCCGGCTCTGGGGCATCTATCATGATCGGAGATGACTTGGCATCACTGACAGGTCAAGCAAAATACACAAAAGGGCAATGTCGTACGTTCCTAATAATATATAAGAATAGCCCAAATCGATGAGCAGGTTGGGATGCTTCGTCCAGGAAATAACCACCTTCATTTTCATTTTCATTGTTTATTTACAATCGAGTTTATTGAGTTTGTTACGCTCTGCAGTCGTTCCAAAGTTTCACTATGGGGCTACCTATTCTTGCTGTGATCGGTGCCACAGGTAACCAGGGAGGTTCTGTGGTCGACTATGTTTTAAACGATCCAACGCTCTCCCAGAAATTTCAAATCCGGGGTCTGACACGTGACCCATCGAAGCCTGCAGCACAAGCCCTGAAAGAAAAAGGGGTCGAAATTATGCGAGCGGATCTGACTGATGCGGGATCCCTCCAGGCTGCCTTCCATGAGGTCCACTCTGTCTTTGGGTTCACCGGCCAGATGGTTGAAGCAAGCGCCAGCGGCCAAACGGATGAGTTTCAGCAAGGCAAAGCTTTGGCAGATGCGGCGGTCGCAGCTGGGGTGCAATACCTTATCTGGAGCACGCTTCCATCCGCGAGTCAGATTTCCGGGGGCAAGTTCCAGCACGTCAAACATTTTGATGCCAAAGCCGAAGTTGAGCGATATATCCGCAGTTTGCCTATCAAAAGTGCATTCTTTGCGCCGGCGAGCTTTATGCAGAACTTCAAGGGGGCCATGGCCCCGCACCCTGTCGGCGATGGCACATACGCAATCTCCAATGTGGTCCGACCCGATACTCCGTTTCCTCTCATCGACATCGTGAGCGATACGGGCAAATTTGTAGGCGCAATCTTGGCAGATCCAGACCAGTATGCTGGAAAGGTGCTATCCGGTGCGGTTGGTCTGTACAGCCTTGCTGAGATTGCTAAGGTCATGAGTACGGTAACGGGGAAGACTGTGGAGTATGTCCAAATCCCTGATGACGTTTTCCGTGGATTTTTACCGCCACAAGCTGCCGCAGCTGTTTCGGAAATGATGCTGTTTATTGATGAGTTTGGCTATTATGGCCCGAAGCAATCAGAACTGATATCTTGGTCCACTGGGCAGGTGCGAGGCCAGCTCACCACCTTGGAAGAGTTTCTAAAGAAATTTCCGTTAAACCTGTAGAGAGATTTACCAGTGTGATGCAAAGAGACGTTCTATAGCTTGCTATTTTTGGGATTATTTGGTCGATGGTCACCGATTTTAGATGCTCCAAGAAGATTGGCATTAAGCTAGTTTAGCCTCAGTGAATATATAAAATTTGCCATGTTTGCATGTCCTACATTTTGATCCAGTACGAGTCTCAACTTTCGGGGCATTCGTGCTGAGCGGTAGGGCGTAGGTACAAAACGAGAAGCACCCGCTCTTACTTTTGCGAACCTCCTGGGGTCTATGATGAGAAGCGCGTGGCTTTTTGCGCGAGGTTATACCTGGGCCCGAATATCGTTCTGAGTGAAAGTTCAAACCTCGAAATAGAAAGGTCTGTTGTGTTCTTGCAAGCGATACACGTTGGTCGAAAAGTCCTATAGGAGGACAATACTAGTGCAACACATATATGCTACCTCGCTACATACCAAAGTTAGTGCAAGTCAATAAAGTTTTAAGCACTACATAACAAGACTCGGCAGGTAACTGCGACCAAGCACTGTTCGTTCGCTTGTGAATAACCTCGTTTATGTTTTTCATGACCCTATGTCCGTACTTGAAAATTCAGATTGCCTTTCCCACAATTTCAAGTGAAGAGCAATATTCTGTAAGAATAGACTAATTTATGTCAAATGTGTTTACCAACCTCAGCACATCATGCTTGGGTTGAGAATTAATTAACTATTTTGAAGTATGTGCATTTCCAATAAAAATAACCGGCTCGCTTATGGGACTGCTCGCAGTCGTCGATTCACAAGTACAAGTAGAATATATTAAAAGCTTATCATAAGAGAGACTCTGGAGCGTTCTAGCCCAGGACATCGTAGCATGTATATAGCTTGGCCCGAGGTTGGTCAAAGGGGGTTGAAAATAGAAATTTGTTTGTAATTCCTGTGTCTAGGATTCTCCTACATCACCATCAGACTCGCTGGTATTCATGCTCGTACGCCATCGCAATCTTCTTATCGTTCTCCACCCTCTCCACGTTTGCGTTTCCACCTTCCATGACCACAGCCACTTCTTCCAGAGAAACCCCCTTTGTTTCAGGATAGATGAGCCAAATAGTGAAAGTCTCTACACCGAGAAGAACAACATATACAAGATAATATCGCCATTTAAGGCTATCGAGGCCAATTGGGTTCACAAACTGGTTGAAGCCAGTTCCTCCTTTGTTGGACAATTGCATAATTGCGATTCCTTTGGAACGCTGGAGAAACGGAAAGACTTCGGATACATATAGATACTGTAAAGGCATCATCAAATTGTAAAATGCGTAGTAAATGAAGATCAGGGCCACGACAGCAATGGCGGCCGAGTTGTTGGCGTTATCCGAGGCAAAGACTGCAGACGCCCCAGTCCAACAGGAAAATATAGCGCACATAGAGCCAAACCCAATAAGCAGTTGAGTACGGCGGGGTAGAAAGTTTGTACCAATACTGGCAGCCGTGGCGCCAGTGACAAGATTCCAGCAGCTGAGTGAGAGGTTGATTTGCTGTTGCCTAAGACGATTGGTAATTCCGACGGTAGCCAACACTTTGGCCAAATAATAGCTCACTAGGCCATTGCCAGCCCATTGAGAGAAGAGGCCAACGCAAAAGGCGACTGTCACGCGACGAAGGTTAGCCTTACTGGTGAACAACTCGCGCCAGGGGTGTGTAGACGCCTCCTTTTCGAGGCGCAGAGTTTCACTGATTTGGAGGTACTCGGCTGCCACGAATGCTGAGTCTTGATTACCCTCGCCGTGGTATTTGATCAAAATTGCCAAAGCTTCTTCATGACGGTCCCGAGAGATCAGCCAACGCGGTGACTCTGGTACGAACCTATATATCACATGTCAACTATATCTATTATTGAGTATGAATCAAGAGGAAAGTGCATACCAAATGAAGCCTAATTGGAGGATCGACGGCAGGATCTGACAGATTGTGGGAAGTCGCCAGCTCCAGTCTGTTGGCCAATGGTAGGTACTAAGGGTCAAACCTGCAGCTAAGATAGATCCAACATACCACGATACCTGAAAGCAACCAATGATGATTGCGCGTTCCTTAGGGTAGCACAACTCGGCAAGTAGCTGAGCAGCGCCTGATAGACAGATGGTTAGGCCGAAGCCCATGATAGTGCGGGAAGCAATAAGCATTCCTATATTGATGGCTGCACTCTGAATGACTACTCCGATAGCGACGATAATGGATCCCAAGATGACACTGAATTTTCGACCCCAGCGATCATTTAGATATGGAATACCAGGCACCGCAGCGACAGAACCGATAGACATAGAGGCTGAAATGAGACCCAGAGTTGCTTTTTCAGGGTACCCAAAGTGCGATTGCCACTTGTCGACAGCCTGGAGGCCATTAAGGACACTTCCATCAAAGCCTAAAGAGCTCGTTAGGTTTTGGAAAAATCTGCCAGCTTTTCTTTTTCATGCCTGTGGTAATCTCAACGCCTAAAGCGGCTGGTACTAGGAAGGCATAAAGCCTTCTCAGGTTCTCCTCCTGGTACCAAGGCGTTTTATCTTCGGCTAGCAAACGGGACACTTCCGAGGTAGCCGCAACATCGTTGACATTGAGATCATGTCTAGCTATCCCTGTTGTTTTTTTCGACATGCCAGGCAAAATCAGAGACAGTAATAGTAAGCTTGGAAAGGGTGATGCTGTTTAGACTTGGTAGTATTGGAGAATGTAGTTCATAATTTATACAAAGCGCCTGAGGCAGAAGGTATAGAGTATGGGAAACTAGTTGCTAACTTGACGCTTTTTAGCGTCGATCGTATCATTTCACACCGAGATGGCTCAGCTTTCATAAATTGACTATTTGGTGACAATGGCAATTTAAGCGCCTCCTAGAATGTGATCGCATCAATTTATACCGAGAGAATTCCCACATCAACCACTTAATGAAAAGACAATGTGGAGAGTATAGCCTTAACTCAACGGTATCCATTTTTATCGCGGGGTGTGTTCATACGGAGTTACCACACTCTATCTCATTTAGCCGGCGCTTTTGCAATCGAAGTGAGGGGGCTTCTCGGTTCAGTGCATTCACAGGGATGTTTCTCCTACCACCTTTGTAAACCCATGTCTTTTTATACCACAGGTTAAGGCGGCATACTTTGCATATAACGCATATACAGTAGCCGTTTCGTTTTTGACCGGACGATAGTGCTTGCTAGGCTTCGAGCCACAGTGAACATATAACTACCACGAGACGTAAATTACCACATATATATTTAGCTTTCAAACTCGCTATACCTTGGAACCACCGCACTGGTTCTTACAGGGTACATAATGTGTCGCCCCAGAACGCGCATGGCGGAGTGGATGGAACAACACCGCTATTTTATCCATTATTTAACCCCTCGAATCTTATTAGTGGCCGGTAACAAGGTATACCGTCCTTAATAATACACCGAGACAAGCTAAATGGTTATCTGGGGAAGTGGCGAGCTCGTGAAGTCGTGCTTTATATTTTCCCGAGCCTCAAGCTACAACATGCCAATAGCACTTCTTATCCTGAAGGGTCGCGCTGCGCTCCCAGAGCATTACTTCAACCTCAGAAGGGTAGGGATGACTGTTAATGTGGTTGCAATGTGCTGGATGGTCGTCGCCGCCATATTTATTTGCTTTCCCACGTATGTGCCCGTCACTGAAGAAAATATGAACTGGGCATCTGCATTTTTCGGAATGGTGCTGGTGCTAACGCAGGCGAACTGGTTTTTAATAAAGTCAACATATACGATTCCCAGAGGACTTTTGGTCAGAGGTTTGAACCAAGAAGCATCAACATAGTTTACATAGTTCAAATAATCAAATACGGTGGAATTTAGTTTAGAAGGTCACAAAAAGCCTATGTTTAAAGCGCTGTA
Organism: Chalara sp. BL73; assembly: GCA_918026815.1. NCBI lineage: Eukaryota > Fungi > Ascomycota > Leotiomycetes > Helotiales > Chalara > Chalara sp. BL73. The sequence goes on along the minus strand of CAKJVC010000150.1, from coordinate 1,264,899 downwards.
ACATAAAATGCAAATGGAGTTACCTAACTACCGGATATATCTTAATCTGACTTCTTAGTTTCACGGATGTTATTTAGTCGGCGCTGTGCTATTCCATTGGAAAGTCAAGATAAACAACGGGATTCAACGAAATACCGAATATGCCGAACATATCCAACAGGATTGCAAGGGGCTCGGATAGATCATAGCACTATCCGGAACCACATAAATTTTGTAGGAAAACTATTTCTTGTTGCCAATGGTTCAGAGACCTTTACCGGTTACTGGACGTAACCCAACGTGTGTCAGGGAGATACCCACAGAGAGGGTACTAAAATTAAAAGAACACCGCACTTCCAAGGGGATAGGAATTGGGTTTGTGTAGGAAAATAGATAGGGAGTCGGAGGATAGTGTTTGAATCTCAGATTTCTGAAGTAGTGGCCGATAAAGTCTAAACATGACTCAAAAACTTAGGAGTAGGGTAGAGTGTCCTAGCCATTGTTCCCCATATCGACATATTAGTTCGACCTGGCCACAATAATGTCTCCTTGTCAGAAACAGGGCTTTCAAAGTAACCACGCTTAAGATTGACAGCACACGGGAAAGGGAATGATAGACTATCAACCTTGAGGGAGGGGGGAATGAAGTCTTTATTTCTCTCCATTCATAGTAGGCTGTACGTGCGTCTCAAACGTTTTTGACAATGCCTCGGTATGCTTCTTTTAGCTTGTTCGCTTGCTGATTAAAATGAGGCGGACCTGGATTCCGAAGTGGAGCGCGGTGACTTTTCTTTGCTTGCGTATTGTCCAGGGTCTTGGTCTTTGTTTATAAATTTGTAGCTTATCAATTGCTTCATTGGGCACTTGAAGTTATTGTCGAATTCAGTTTTGGGTCGATCTTTGGCCTTTTCTGCCTCCGTGGCCAGTCAAGTCATGGCCCCCTCTTTTTTATGACGATCCAATTATTCAAAATTTGATTCGATACTAAATTCTACAAAATTTCACTTTGGGGTGACACTGCATCTGCATTCAATATAACTATCCAATGCTGGCTGCTCCTAGTCTGTATTACTAACCCGCTAGGAGAGATGCCCCGCATTGGCTGCCTTGTATATTTTGCTAGCTGTGGTGCTAGCAATGGATACCAGATCGAGCCAATACATTCTGCCTGGTCTGTCAGCTGCACTTTTGCCTTCTTTGCTCGCCCTTTCGGGAGCAGAGCCTCACATTCAACGCCTCTGCGGTTCAAGGGTTCGACGGGGGACTAATAAATACGGTAGGCCGCTCCACGTCCTCCTAAGAACTCTTGACAACCTTGACTTCTATGGCCAAGCGATTACAAAGGCTTGGAAACTACCACGGTCCATGATTCAACCCCCCCAAACCTCTCTATTCTAATACTCAAGTTGATCTATTGAAGAGACGCCTGTCATGCCGCTCTCACTATTTGAGGACCCGATACCCACTACGTTTCAGAACTATCACTTCATGATACGAGGATCGACTCCTCGTAGTGACGAACTTACGCAGAAGTTCGACAGATTTATAAAGGAAGTTGACGGTCACTTGCCTCTGAGAACGGAGAAAGTCGTTATCCGAGATGAAGAAGTCGCTTTCGTATGCTACAAAAATTTACCGGTCTATGTTGACAATACTAACATGTTTTTTCCACTTCAGGTTCAGTTGGAATCAACAAAAAGCAGTATCCCTCTCAAGAAAAGCATCAAAGACTTGTGCTGGTGCATTATGAATCCCAGCAAGAGGAAGTATATTAACAGAGTAACGACTAGGTCGCTTCTCGGAATTTCTCCTGCAAGTAATCACACGCTCAGCTGCTGAGTGGAGGCCATATTCAGAACGGCATTGGACAATGGGCCACAGTATCTTAACGACATTGAAGTGAAGGAAGATGACCACATTCCGGGCTGGTAAGTAGAAATTTCCTATTAACTTTTCCACAAAAATAGAACACGCGAAAGGCCCCGGACAATCATTAACAACGTCTAGGGCAATTGCCCTAGCGTTTGCTATGATAGCTGGCATAAACATTGCCGGTTACCAGATGAATCAGTTAAAGGATAAGAGGAACGCCAGTGCCCGAACAGAGGCGGATATCAACAACAAAATAATCACACTGTTTGGCTCTGGTGGCGTATCAGTGGGGGGCAACTTCTTGAGAACGGTCAGAAATAGGGTAAGATTTACAATTCACCAATATACCCCCTAGCGTTTGGAAATCATGCTTGCTGACATTTGCAGGACGCTCCTGACCTGGAACAGCTCAGAAATTCCTACAGCACAGTAATAGGCGAGGTTGAAGACAATATCGAGGAGACTCTTAACCGGATAAAGGATATTCGAGGTGAGAAACAAGATTCCTGTTCGCAACAGTCCATAAGATGGAACACTGCTTACTTCTTGCTGCCAGCCATTACCCATCTCAATAAGAAGGATTTGTCTATGTGTTGTGTCCAGGCCGTTGGCGCATGCTACGGTGCTACCCTCCTCGCGGCACAGGCGATGCTTACAGACGAGCACATTTTGGAAACTTACCTCACAGCACGCATAACAGAAACAGAGAGCATTAGCACCACGCAGGGTATTGTCGCCGCCGGCCTTTTAACGAATGCTGTTGTGGCCTGCGAGGTCGTTGCAGCTCCTTGGTCACTCACAGCGGTCGGCACGTTGTTTACAGCGGGAGCATGGCCCACAGTCCTCACGGTTGCGAACCCAGCAGGCCTAGCCGTCAGCGCAGTGGGCTTAGCTGTCTTGGGAGCATCTATTTTCCAAAATTCCCAAAAGAAGGAAGAGATTCTACACCACCAGAATCGTGAGAACTAAATCCCTTTGATTGCACCCTCATATATAGCTAACACCAAGCTCTACGCAAGTGTCAATTCTCATCTCTCGATCTTGCAACGTTATCAACGAAGTAGGCATTCTTCTCTTGTGTATCTATCACCTAGACAGGCACAAGAACGCCGACGCTGCCGATCGATATCTGGAACGTGTTGGAAATGAAGATTTCCTTCAGCTTTGGCGAGCTTTCGTAAAGGAAGATAAGGAGAAGCGAGATAAGAGGAGGAGAGAGAGGGGGGGAGTAGGTGCGGCCACGGCGAGGTCGAATCGGAAGAACGATCAATCTTCCGCCCAGCGGCAAGTCTCCCGGTACATCGAGAAATTAACTATAGCGCAGGAATCCAAGCTCCGGGCTTGCTTGAATCGCTTTAGGGAAACGGGTGAACTAGATCCATCCGCACCCGAGGAATATAGTAGTGAGGGATCCGATGTGGTATCAGGTGATGATTGATGTACACTCTCCAACAGTGTTGATCTTATTCAAGCAAAGTGGTCTCATGTCCTACGTTTTATAGCACACTATTAAATCTGCTCAAGGTACAATAAAAGTATCACCGATCCTTTTTGGCGTTAGACAAGGCATGCAAGAGCGCTCGTGATCAAAGTGTCGAAAAGTGAATCCACTAAGCTGGCCGCCTAACAGGAGCGACAGGGTAGATCAAGACAGATATAACGAGAGAAGAATTAAAGAAGTTCTCGTCTGAAATTGCTGGGTAATCTAATAAGTTGATTGGCTCCTCCTACCTTAAGCCCCTTCCCTCCTCCTGCACGGTGGAAACGCGGATGATGTATAAACTAGGATCGAATGTATATCCAGAGGCGAACCTGCTAACACTGCTGGGTTCTCCGCGTCGTTGCTGGAATAATGAAAGAAACGCTTCCGACGCAGATCGAAACACCTGGAGGCTCTCCCTACGAGTTTTTACCGCCTCCTTGGGAGACAGTGCTAAGTTGAAGGATTATTAGCCGTAGGGCATATCTTTTATTAGCCAGGTCATCTAAAAAATATATATAAAAAATTGAAAACAAAGTATAGAAGTGTGGTCGGCATGGTTGTAAAGACCCGTAGTTCTGTAAGTAAGGTTACCATTTCGGTTTGTACTTAGCGTCTTAGCGCTGACCGTGTTAAGATAGCTGGTGTTGACGGGCCTGATGCATTATGAAGCAGGTTGGCAGGTTCAGGGTGCATTTTAAGCGGCAATGAATTCTAACGGCGGAATGGAATGACATTTACAGAGAGAAAGCAAGGAAAAGATCATCGGAGTAGCTGAATAGCCACTACCAATTTAAGCATTGAACTTATAGGTCTGTTATAAATCTTTTGCACCGCACAAGACTAATACAAACTCATGAAACCTTCTCTATTTCGCCAAGTGCGGTCTTCGTGATGGTGGAGATTTTGAAGCTGATCTCGTATTAAAGGTGGACCTTCCTGATAAGAGGCCAGGGTGGTAAGGCCGTAGACAATAATGATTATTTAGTATAGCTAGGAACGAGAGCTGGGCTCGTCGTTCTTCTACCTAAGCCTTATACCCCATACAAAAAGTGGCTTATGGTGGCATCAGCCATCACTATTTACCCCGCGTTTTGAGCTGCATAATCTTGGCATGATCGATTACCTTGGCACTCGTCACATTTGAAAAGGCAAGCCATCAATATTGCCAAAAGACCCGGAACACGAGAATCATATCAATGTCGCGATTCATCAATTCAAGGCTCTGTTGGGCGAATTTGGTTACTGACATGAACACGACATCCACTTTTGAAGCATTCTGGGCTGTTAATCCAGGATCCGATAATGGCTGCTAGTTAAAATGCCATTTTTTGGCGCCGAGTGGAGAACTTCAAGGCTTGATCGAACTAATCGTAGGAGCTACAACAATCCTGGGAATCTTTCAACCAAAATCTGTATTGCTTCCAAGATTGAATTGGCTCCTAGGATTATCAGGGGTGTCCCCAACTCTCTCTAGCTGTATCTGTCGCATCTCGTAGACAGTTTTGAAATCAGGGACCGATTTCTCTTAATTCTCATGGCCCTCAATGTCACAAAATTAGACCAAATATATCTTTGTGTATGCTGCGGCTTATTTTTCATCCGCTCCTTACAGAAAACCCATGAATTAGTTGCTCTAGAGCCAGATCAATATCACATCTCAAATGGACTTCTTCCACTCTCGTGCCTAGACTTCAATGGCCACCAGTAAAAAGACATCTGGTACCTCCTTATAACCTTCTCTAATTGTGTATCTCTTGCTTATTTTGTGGGCCTAGCAAATTTGAAATTCCTTTTCCTGGTTTTCCCCTAATGTGCCTCTGCGCCCCATCTGCCACAATTCCTCTAACCGTGTCTCAATCCTGGCTTGTCTTTGTTAGGGTGCCATTCAAATTTATGATCAATGTCGCAGATGAAGCGGCATGCTTGAGGCAGTCGTCGAGCAGTTCGATTACCACAGGGCAGAACATTTGGTATATTAAAGGGAAGCAGTCTTATCAAGTAGCCGACTTCCAAAGGAGGAAGGGTATGATATCGGGTTGAATTTGGTTAATTCGATCTGTATTTAACCAAGCTGCGTTAGCATACCGCCAGCCAATCCGATCCAAAGCTTACCTGTGCGTATTCTGTTGTTGAATCCGAAGGTTTCGCCGTCTGCCAAGTTCTCCAACAGGTTGTGCAAGTGACTTTGACACTCTTTGAGGTGCAGGTTTCTTTGGCTTGGGACTTATAGTGCTCCGTTGTCGACGTTTTGATTTGCCCTCCTGACAAATGCTTATGACCCTTAGAATGCAATATGTCATGAAAGCCTCAAAACTGTGTAGTGTGTGCTGCTCGGCAAGTTCTGACGTAAAATACAGCTTCTCGCGCTTCTGACGAAAGAGCTTGGGGCCAGATAGCATAATCTCAAACCTCGTGCTGTTAAAACCAGCGCGAGAGCGTGCCCTTTCCTGCTTCATACGGCTCTTAATTATGGATTCCACACACCCGCTGGATCGGCATCGCTTGCAATATCTCTCAGAAGCTTCCAAAAAAGGTGTTCCTACATAAGTGGGAGGCTTTCGCGATTGTATTCGAGGCTCCACTTCTCAGCAACCTCGAGAGAGATTCCATAGCTGGGCAGGCTGTCTTTGATAGAGATAGGTGCTTGAGTTGAACTGGGTGTCGGCGTTGCAGACAATGAAGAACTCATGGGAATATCGCCCTGTTCGATATTCATGTTGATGCGCTTTCTTAAATGATGACGGTTTGAAGAGATGGTGAGGATATTTTAAACTGTCGTTTGGTTGCTCAGCGATTGTCAGTCTGCCAAGCCCCGAACTAACCCCACGATCCTTTGTTTCCAATCAAACTACAGATGCCAACCTGACGGGAGACCACTATTTTCAGCTGAAAAAAAAAACAAATAACCAATGTCCTACGCCTTAAGAGGGATACACGATGACATATTGACACATAGTTGGCCAATGGAAGACACTCAGGTCAACCCCGCACCTATAGAAGTAGATAACGACTCCATCTGCAGCAATTTATGACAAGTCTGAGCCCATCCAATATGGAACACAGTTTTTTCCCCCACCAACATGGAATCTTTTCAATATAGTCCACTACCGGTCGGAGGAGACTCTATCCGTATCCTTACGTTACTACCTGGAGGGGACGCGGACGAGATCCAATGCGAACTTAGCACAAGGAAGCTTGAAGCAATATCCGACAACAAAACATATGAGGCACTCTCCTACTGTTGGGGTAAGCAAGATGCTGAAATGGAGATACCTATCCATGAGGAAGGGTGTCTGCGAAACGGTACCTTTGCCTTGAGGCCAGACTTACACGCTGCCTTGCGCGTTTTCCGTCGTAAGGAGGTGGCCAGGAAGCTGTGGATTGATGCCATATGTATTGACCAAACGAGCACAGAGGAAAAGAACATACAGGTTCCACTTATGCGTCGGATATACGAAGGGTGCAGTGGCGTTCTTATTTGGTTGGGAGGGAGACTTAAGAACTGCAATTCTGAGGCTGCAATCTCATTGATAGGGAAACTGAAAGATGCAGCGGCAATCGCTGGGCCAAGTGTCCCCAAGATCGACGTCCTCAATAGCCACGATCTGGCGAGGTACGGACTGCCGTCGCTGTTGAGCCCCGACTATGTATCATTGTTGTCGCTATTGGAGGCGCAATGGTTCAAGCGTTCCTGGATCGTCCAAGAGGCTGCAGTTGCGAAGAAAGCTGCACTCTTTTTGGGGGCTTGCAGTGTGGGCTGGGCCGATCTAGTACAGGGGATGGACTTTGCGTTCAAGACAAAACTTGCATTTACATCACATCCGGCGGTTAGCTATCATATACCTATAGCGGATGAGGCTGCCACCTACCGCGCAAGAGGATGTACTCTCCTTGGCTTGCTCCTACGCCATCGCCGCTGTGGAGCTACAGATCCAAAAGATAAAGTCTACGCGTTCTTGGGTTTGACAGAGACGTCAACAAAGCCGCAGGCTGAAGTTAAAGTGGACTACACTCAGGACTATCGAACCATATACACTAGCGTTGCGCGGACCATAACTCTGCATGATAAGAATCTGGATATTCTCAGTTTGCCAGCATTGAAACACATGCCAGGCATCGAAGCCTTACCATCATGGGTGCCAGACTGGAGCGTACCAACAGAAGGTCAATCCGAGAAACTTCGACAAATCCTTGGAAGTGAAACGAGTTCATTGGCCAACGGAGAGGAGGCAGGATATAGGATATCAGAACCATTCTGCGCTACAAACAGCACTTCCTACGAACCAGGGTTCATTCCGCCACATCAGCCGACCGTTTTGGCAACAAGAGGCCACATCGTCGATACCGTCGTCGCTGTCGGCGACATGTACGAGGGACACTACATGCCGAGCAGCATAGGCCTTTCCATCGGCCGCTGTATTAGAAGCATTTACCAGGTGCAGCACACTTTGTCGACCTGGGAAAGCGTGGCTGAGCTTCGTACACGAACCGACAGTTACGACAGTGGCGAGACTATTGAAGACACCTTCTGGCAAACATTAGCTACTGGGAATCTTTCAAAGCAGGAGAAACAAGAAGAAGGCAAGGAGTGCCTCAGGAATGAATTTATCAAGTGGAATGAAGCTAAAAAGCCGAATCGGATTCTTCAGAAACTTGGGTTAGGCTTCTTGCAGATTTTCTTCACGGAATTAGCCCTAGTTAAGGCACTCCTAGTATATAAAAAGCCACCTGCGAGCTTCCAGGAGCGACTACAGTATGTAATGTATAGACGCATGATCCGAACGAAGCGAAGGAGATATATTGGCTTGGCTTCTGGGGATATAAGGCAGGACGATGAGGTTTGGCTGCTTGAAGGATCAAAGGTCCCACTGATTATAAGAAAACGGATCGGAGGATATGGGTCACTGATCGGAGACGCGTATATCCACGGTATTATGTACGGAGAAGCTTTCAACCAAAGTAACTGTGAGAGTTTGATGCTGGAATGAGAGCCATTGGCTGGGTCAAAAGGCTCTTTGTCACGTGTGACTGAGATTGTGAGCAGAATGAATTGGCTTTGTATCCACAGAAACCACATCGGTTCTTGAACGTTGACCTCATGGGTGCTGTGTGCTATGCAGCGACATCACACATGCTTGTATCGATCGAACCTTGCCTGGCTGTCCCTGGGTGCTTTCGTGCTTACAAAGTAAAGTACAGTATAAAAAGTTTGAACCCCCTGTCTGCCTAATTTCCTTAGGGCACTCTGGATGCGTACTTCTTGTCCTGTCACTTTATAACTACGCATATATTGTCACGCTAGCAGACAGGGAATACCAACCCTTCGCAATTGGGCCCTACCGTACTGTACTGTCTGGTCAAAAGTAGATCAACAAGTGTGATGTCATGGAAAGAATATAAGAAATTTGTCGTTACTGGTCTCAACATTTGGGACTGATTAAAAATTTGTAATAGTGTTCGCGCTCCACCACTGAATTATTATCCCGCAACAGATTCGACACAATATTGAGTTGGAGGAGGTACTTTTCAGGAACTTTGTCGGAAGAACGGTGTGCTAGATAACAGGACTGTCAAAAGGAATCGGGCCAAAGAAAGTAGTGGGAACATGTGGGTACGCTAATAGGTGCCGTTTCAATTGTACCCCACACAGGGATGTGAAAGCCATTTGACAAAACGTTTCTTGGCATTTATTAATAATAAATCTCGGGCAGAAAGTTGATTCGATTCGAAATTTTACTAACTGTTAAAAAAGTAAGTAATTGTTATTTTTACTGCGTGCCGTATATGTTAAAGTTCCAAGTATTTAATTTTTTTATAATATTAGTTGTAATTTTTACGTGGTCCCTGTGCACTCAATTCCTGCACCTAGTGTGCAATTACAAATTCATATTCCAATATCCTGAGTACATGAACCCTACTCTCCGACAAAATCTGCCGCGCGTTTTTCATTAAATGATAAGAGACCTTCGAAACGATCCGTAGTATCTAGCAACGACGTGTACGCGGCTTTTTCTGCTATTGGAGAGCCATAGGAGAGAGCAGTCATAGCAGCTTGAAGGGCGAGAGGTGCGCCGCTGGAGATCTGCGTGGCCAACGTAATAGCGGCTTGTAATGCATAACACCGTGCTCTTTCTGATGATTTGGAGCCTTCTCCTTCATCAGTATTAACCAAACGATTGCATAGCCCCATGGAGAATGCCTCTGATGCCCCGACACGGCGGCCCGTCAAAATGAGATCTCTAGCGTGCGAAATTCCAATAATCTGTGGGAGTCGATATGTTCCACCTGCGCCAGGTATAATGCCAAGCCTAGTCTCGGGTAGCCCGACAGTTGCATTGGATGAAAAGATGCGGAAGTGACAGCACAGAGCCAGCTCCAGCCCGCCACCAAGGGCAGCTCCGGAGACTACAGCAATAGTTGGAATGGGTAGCGCCGCCAACATAGAAAGAGTTTTGCGGAACAAAGCCATGAACTCATCAACTTCTGCAATACCCATGGCCATACGCTCTTTCAAATCAGCCCCGGCACAAAAGACATCCTCTAAAGCACTTGCTAGAATTAGGACTCTCGTACCGCTGACGTCCCGCTCATGGTATATTTGCTCCACTTCCTCGTTCAAATGACGGAGCATTTTCAGTGAGATAGCATTCTTCGCCTCCGGACGATTCAGCTCGATAACTTTGATAGTTCCTATGTGAGGTGCCTGCATGGTGGTAATGTTTAAGGCGGGTGGCGTGATTGCGATGAAGTTATTTTCTACCTGGGTAGCCGCAAGCATTCCTGCAATCTCTTGGACATTCAAGGCCGACTTGACTTCGTATTCAAAAGGAGGTGGAGAAAGATGATACTTTACAAGCGAAGGCTTTGTTGCATTCCTGTTCTCGGCTGCAAACCGGCAGAAGATCTCATCGTCAGCAAAGCAATCAATTGTACGCTTTTGTTCGGTGATCATGAACTCGCAGCTTCCATCCAGTAACTTGGGAAGCACGATCACAGCACCGGCTATGGCACCCTGAGCAGGAAAACGAAGAGCCTTGACACGCCGTCCCTCAAAGGCTGGACCAAAATCAATTTCATGAAGCCCGAATTTGAAATGGCTGGTCAAAATGATTCCAGCAGTGGATATCTCGTCGATGATCTTCATTCGAGTTTGTGTCTCATGTTTAGTTCGCTCGGCATAGCTGACAATGTCTCTGAATTGTTCTGCCGTTGCGAGTTGGATTTCGGCACGAATAATTTGTGCTGCAACAGGAAGTCCACTTCTAGGATCGGCTAGATCAGAGAACGGCAAGGTGCTCTGGGTCATGTAGAGAACATTGCCGAAATAAGGTTTTTCAAGGCCAAGCCGTGCCCGACAATCGACGGGCTGAGCAATATGGACCTCTTTATCAGCGCCGAGGAGCCCAGCACGATGACGCGCGACCATAATACTGCGCCAAATAAATGCAGATATGGCATCGTTGGTTGAAATCCAACTATTAGATGCAGCTGATGTTAAGGTTGCCGCGTCCTTAAGGGCTATGAGAGCCTCTGCGCTAATACGATACATACGGCAGCAGGAGGTCTCAATGTCCACAAGCTGGGAGTGGGTGTTGGCAGCTGTCGAGGTCCAGGCGGCATGAGCTTCTATTGAACCTGGAATGCCATTCCCTGTGACAATTTCTGTTCTGTTGAGGCGATACACATCCTTAGTCATCTCCAAAGGATAATCAAGCTCGCCTGAATGTGCTTTGCGGAAGTGCTCAGCAAATATTTTTATAATTTCCGTTACTCCGCGGCCGTCAGCGACAATATGATTTACCGAGATAGCTATCAACAAGCCTCCATCGATAAAGTTAGCCTGGAATCGGCAGACATCCCCAGGGTTATGCTGAACATGAACGACTTTGTGCGGTGAGTAGAGCTCATCAGTTTTCAGCAAGTCGTGTGGAAAGTTGCTTTCCACTAGTGCAGCGAAGCTGAGCTTATCTGAAAGATCCTTTACATCGAGACATGCGGCTCCTTTGGGGACAATATTGCAGAGCCAGGGGTGGTTTCCTTCCTCTGGAGAAAACGGTACTATCGATCCAGCCAGGAATGGTATGTCTTGAACAGTGTGGTGGAGAGCGATATGGAGATGACTGATTATCCTTTCTTTATCTGCCTTTTGAGGAAGAGAAAAGCAAAGGATTCGCTTCGCATGGCTTGGTGGAAAAACTCTGCCCCAATGTGGAAAAATTCTATCCCAATGCGAAAGTCTAAGGTCGAACGGAGGACATTGGATCTCGAACGATTTGTTCATTTTCTATGACGTGCAATCAATGTATTTTGGTTTCTGGTCTGCAGGGGCTGATCATCTGATATTGGGTGCAATTCACATCGAAGAGCTTTTTCTGTCACATTGCCTCACAATCTGTTATTTGCTGGGTGTAGAGATAATGAATATAAGAGTAATGGCAAGGGCACGGATAACAACGGATATATTTGGATTTCATATCCAGAAGCATGATAGTAATTAATAAAATCAATTGAATACGACTGCAGGTTAAGAAACGTACACAAAAATGTAGGCGCGCTCATGATTAGCACAAATTACATCTATACAGAACGTAACAAGAACGCGGCACACAAATACGAATCTACATACCACACATTAGAAACACATGTGTAAGCTTCCTGGCGGAATGTAACACACGTTTTGGATAACTGTCACCCCCCCCCTTGCATCTATCCATCTAGTTAAATTAATACCGAGAAATTTGGCCACGTCAGTGGCGGCCAAAACAAGTATGTTACATTTGCAGGAGGACACTGGAATTGAAATTGATTGAGACGGATAGCATCTAAGGCATGCATGGAACCGCACCACTTTGCATTCCGAAACACAACTGGCCTTCTAATCAAAATATTGACAGCAGAATAGTCACTACCTTCACCGCGCATCTATAGATCGGCAGTCATTACAGCACTAGCATTCACATGAGCTGTTCGATCTTTGAAGGGCCACCTAAATCTCAGCCATTTAAGCTAATCCACATACGGCACGGCAATTTCCACCTTAGCTGTATCCTCTAACTCAATCTCATCGATTACACCTGTTCCATCAACTCTAAAAGAGGCTTAAGTAGTTAAGATTTTAGATGGTCCCTATTTCAATAGTGGACTAGGTTGAATGAAATGGTTTAATGTGAGTTCTTACAGCAGCGTTGAAGGCCTACATCAACTCCTGGGTACGCTGCTATTGTGGCATTGCTGAGTATAACGAGACCTAAGCTTCCTTTATTTACAGCTATCAACTGGCCCACACATTGCCCCAAAATGCCCATCACAGAAAAGGCCGGAGTAGGAGCTGGGGAGTTTGGCTTCTCAGCTAATCAAGGGGTCCACTGGAACGAGTACCTTATTTATCGTCCTGCCTATCCGGCGTCTTTCTTCAACCGCATCTATCATTACCATTCTACAAAACCTCAAATAGCTTGGTCCACTGCGCACGACGTCGGGGCTGGTTGCGGTGTAGTCTCTGCACAACTTGCTCCTCGCTTTACGCGGGTCATTGTCTCAGACCCAAATGACGGCTACGTCGTTCTTGCCCGAAAGGCTTTGGTTGACGAATTACACATGTCTGAGTCCAAGCTCGTTTTCCTGGAGGAGAGTGCTGAAAAGAGCTCTGTAGAGTCAGGAACGGTCGACTTGATCACTGCCTGTGAATGCATTCACTGGACTAACACCACTGCCTCTCTTCAAGAATTTTTCAGGCAACTCAAACCTGGTGGGACGCTCATCCTGACGCACTACGGTGTGCCGCAGATATTGGACAACGACTTGGCTCAGAAGATATGGAAGGACATTTGGGGTGTACATTCGACGAAGGCTAAGGGTGCGTTATTTGATCATGCCTTTCGGCTTTGCAACACGGCACTGGAAGGTATTGAGTTTCCCAAAGCAGAATGGGAGGCTGTTAAACGGATATACATCAACGCGCACGGGAAGCTTGAGTCATTCGTGTTTAACGATCGAATCGGTGAGAGCAGAGTTAGGGACGGAGAGGAGAAGGTCTGGGAAGATGGTGACGAGCAGTGGTGCGACGTGCAAGGGATCGACTGGCTGAAAGGGTATTTCGGTACATGGATGCCCCGTATCCCAGAGCCCGAAATCCGGGGCCTTTGGCATAACATGGAGCTTGCACTGAAAGGAGAGAAAGTGAGAATTGAGTTTCCGGTTGTGATGGTTTTCGCTACAAAAGTATAACACAGCCCTTGTCAAAACAGTGTCCACCTGACGCAGATTCTCGACGGAATACTAGTATCGTCAAGGAATAAGGCAAACACCGAGTATTAAAATGAATGCCGAGAACATTGACGTCAAGGGCAAATGAGGCTAATCTGATTTTAATAGTGTTTTTTGCTACACTATAGGCCAGTAACTTTCTCCTTTAGTTGGTATACGATAATTACATACAAAATATAATTTAAATAAATTCTTGAAATGGGGGTCATGTATAATATGTAGGTCGAGTCAACGGTGTAAGCAGTGTAATTTACATTAATTTTTTATATACTGACCTAAGTTGATTGTCAATATCACTGTTACCACGTGATCATCTCTTGCTTTCCTGTCTGTCAAAAACTGCAAGCGCCACACCCAGTATTACCAAGAGTCACTTATATTCTGACACTATCGGGCATCGGCTTACGTAAGTAAACTAAGGAGCTCTTCTCTATATATTTATGGCCTTCATTGTAGATAATAAATTATCCGTAACGCTCCTAATAAGCCCGTATTCTATCGACGTGATACTACAGTAGATCCTCCAATTGATTCTCTTGTTGTGAGATCCACTTTCTAACACTTATGGATTTGATTGGAGTCACGTGGCCCCGAAAACTTCACAAAGTCTTTGGAGATTTCGTAGTATATATACATACAAATAACGCTTTCTGAGCGCAGCGAAGTTTGGGGGCTTGCCTCGTTATGAAACTCTTATTCGAGCGTAGCGAGGTTCGGGTGTCCCCTATAAAACGTGATATAATACCATTAACATTACAGTACAAAGCACGTTTTTGGCCTAGCACAGTATTCACTGCGATTCCTAGTTAAGTGAGCCAACGTAAGACTTGTGGACAAAAAATGAATATATTAATTAAAAACTTGGTACAAATTTAAAGCTCTCAAACTTCAAGAGGGATTCAATCATCCTGTGCTGAAATTCCTGCACCTTGGCAATATACCACGGGAATCTCGCCTTGCAGGGATGTCGGTTACTCAAACCATCGAATTTCGCGCCGGAATTGTGAACCGACCTGTGCAGGACAGCATAGAGTACTCCACGGACCGCAGGCATTCTATAGGCATGTGCCCTTAAGCTACAGCGGCCGGGGTGCTAAAAGGTATAGTAGGACTTGACGCTATCTATCTCGCGAAGATCATTAGGAGCCACGAGCCCGCAAGAGACAACTTCGACAACGTGGCTTCGCGCGTCGTGTGCGATTTTGACGAGAAGCTTGGTTTGAGCACGGAGTTTGAGCCATGACCGTTCCTTCAGTATGGGATTTAGGTTTCCGCCTGGTTGGTTGATTTCGAAGGGGTGCAAATGGTCCGTGTACCTGGTGCTGGGAAATGGCTGATGTGGCTGGGAAGGCTTTTAAGGTAAGCGAGTGAGACAGCTTGCAGGGGACTTAGCATACCTAGCTAAGTTGGTGGGATCGGCATACCTTATCAGCCCCGTTTGAAATACTTTCGTACAGGCCAAAACAACCCACGGTGGAGAATTCTAGGCCAAGAGTGAATAATCTTAGATTAATCAGTAAGTCTTCAGTATTTGTCCAAAATTATATGGTATAGTTAGCTTCCTTCATTCCGATCCCGTCTCATCTAAAATGGCAAACTGGATTCTGGTACAATACAGGCGATGATATTTCGCAATGGCTTTTCAAATCTTAGCAATTGACTGAGTCTTTGGTCCTTGCGGTTTTCCCCGTCTCTTTACCTCCATAACGCCGGTCGTAAATACATATCTTCCCTACTTCAGTCCAAATCCAGCCTCATGCGCCAACCTTCCTGGAGATAGTTAAATAATCATAGCTTCTTGTTCAACGGGAGCTCATCCCCGCTATCCTCTCTCTCGCTCGGCTCGATTGGCTCAGAACTCACACTCGCATTTCTTTTCTGGATCTCCACGTCATGCTGGCTCACTGTCCCGTCTTCGAGTCGAACAAAATTTTCTGCACCCGGTCGACTCTGATTGCTGGATCCCTTGCCACTGCTCTTCCACCTTCCTCCCCCAATGGTCATGAGGTCGATGGGTTCTGAGGCTGAATTCTTTTTCGAAGACAAGATGGTCCGGATGCCAAATTTCTGTTTAAGTAACTGGAAGATGGGACCGAAGGCTGGGAGGCAGGCGGATACCAGGCCAGCCGCTGCTTCAACTACGGTCCAGGAGCTAGCTGTTGATGTTGTGTCTGCGCGTGTTAGTTTTGGAAAGATAGGTAGAGAGAGATAGTGGAAAGAATATCTTACATGTAAAGTCCGAGATATCGAGGGATAAGAGGGCGACAAGGCGGTATATGCTCGCGGCAATAACACTTTCATTTCCACTAATAAGATTCTACCTTTGAAAAAGGAAGGAGAAAATACTCACAAACTTCCCAGAAGAAACGTGATCGTTAACGAGGTTTTTCTTGATACACTCGTATGCAGCCTCCAAACCTGCGGCATAGGCAGGGTCAGAATCGCAATATCCGTGATAATATTCGGCGTTGCATTTCCAATAAACAACGTTTTGAGGTTGACACAATAACCATAGGTCAGTGTCGGCAACCACGCCTTTTTGATTGGCGTGCACTGGAAAATGGCAGTTAACAAGGTGGCGATAGCCCACGCGATGGTAATAGCGCCAAGGATCGCAGCTCCTCTTTTCATAGATTTGACGGGAAAGATGCGGTAGTACATCAGTAGAATAGAGATTTTAGTTAAAGCGATCGTCATTCCGTAAGCGCATTCGCCAGCCACGAGGCTCTGCAACATATGATAGATTAGTGCATGAAAGGGCTAGTGGTAATAGATGTGGTGTATACCTGCAGTACAACAGAAAGGTCATCCGCCGACACCGCCACTAAATGTAATCCCACTCCATGGTTAACCACTATCTCTGAATGTTAGGGTTCCCGTTGCAAGATGGCCCTTTTTTTCCCTCGGGTAACCTACTCACTACATTGAAAGCCGCGACAACGAGAAAAAAAGCCTATGCAAGTAAATCAGTTACCAGGCTATCCAAACAAGGTTTCGCTCCCGCGAAAAGAATGCTACCTACAGCGGAAACAACAAGAACCCAATCATCGATCGCAATGCCCGTTCCCCATCTGTGTCTTATTAAGAGTCTCGTCGCAACAAAAACGATTGCGAAAATAATGATTGCAATGTGGAGCCTTCGCAAGTAGTCCTGCTTCGTCTCGGCCAGATACTCAGCACTAAACGTAGAGGTGTCCATTCTTCGAGATGTAATGGTGAATGACTGCTTTCGAATGTTTCGGGAGAGATATCATATGTACTGTAGTACAGACTCAATCAACTAGCAGTGGAGAAGCCGTCTCGTGGGTCCATAATCCTTAACTCACCAATAAGGGGTACGGCATTTCCGCCTCACCACAGGAGCCCCACTACTAGTAATTTGGCCGGGGAAATGCTGGTCAATGATATGATGGACCATGGCAATATTAGATAGATATTTACATATTTTGAGTCGGTCGAAATTCTCATAATAGGACATACCGCGCCTTCGAAGCAAATTAGTATTATGTTTTACGCCCAAATCCGTCACTTGTAAGAGGTCAGAGATATCCTGTGCTTGCTTATTTACGTAATTATTATGACTGCTATACATGGCTACTTGCGCCGGCGTGCGCCTGCGCACAGAGCTTGAGGCCCGTTTCTGTTGCTTGCATACATATCGGTGATCCAAACGCAAATTCTGATGGGATTGTTTGGACCGTCCAAGTATGATCATCAACTAGCTGAAATAGTCAAACTCTAAATGTATTGATAGGAACGACATGACTCAGTAGGGCACGGACCCGAATATGAGCACTCTTGGTGGCTCCTTCCACCTTTGTATTTACATTTGTTTATACTGTTGTAGGAAAACAAACATCATTTTACACAGAACTAACTGTACTGCATCTATAGCGTCTTGTAGCATCATCTGGTACTGGGTGACGGCCTGCTATGTACATTTGCCAATTTACCTCCACCAATTGAGTCTATCCTTCGCTTACCAAGCCACCTACTTTTAGCTTGTGTCAGTGCTGACGAATTCTCCAGCCCCTTAAACTTTTACTTTACCTGACGCGTGTTGGCACAAAACCAACAAACAGGTTCCTGGGAAGCAGCGCATCGCTTAAAAGCTTGGGTGTTCGCCAGGAACTATGTAAGGATTAGCCACAAAGCAAGCACACCTGCTTTCAGCCGTGTAGCATCGTGGATCCATCGTGCTGGCGCTTGGCGCCCTCTTCAAAGCTACATCATTAGCACAATTCCAGCTCCGAATAAGCTGAGCCGTCAAAGGGTCACGTGGAATAAAAACACCATTATGTAAGCGTGACGGCCTGGTGCCACCTATAGCATTCCGATGCTAACTTCCTATCTAAATAGGGGGCTAGTACGAGTGATCGCTGGCACCGCTCACTAATTCAGGGTGTATTATTCTGATGGCGATGACCACTTCACTTATGCCAGCCTGTAATTTGTGCCATACCATTGCTGGTACTAGTCGAATACTTGTCACGGCACGAGCTGTGGATCTACAGATACAGAGGGCAGCTGTGGTACTATTCGAGAATCTATAGCTAAGGAAGGAAGAGGGGGCTCGGGGAGAGCAGGCTATATATACACGAGGAGCTCGGGGAGCTCGCCTAATATAGATCACGTGTGCTTGGGAGCACGCGACGTGACAATACTTGTGCTAGCCCACCACTTAATTGTACTAGGGAACGAACCAACAGCTCAGAACAAATTTTTGAAAACGCGTGATATTTTGTAAAGTGTGTAATTAGCTTCTGTAGGGTGTAGTTAGTGGGAAACTGGAATTGCTTGAGAGCTAGTAAAATGTGGGAGGAGCGATGGAAAGGTGGACCCCGGGCCGATCAGACGAGAGCAAGTCGAGTATGCATTTCGAGAAGCATCTAGATGGTGTTAACAGCGCCAGTGTCATGGGCTCTACATGCTATATATAGTCCTCAGGTATCGGGCTAATTACGCCACTTGACTAGGCAAGCGGCCGAGGTTACCGCCACACCCACTACCTCCCCGCTCGTATTCCAGATGGCAGCATCGGATGTCTCCAATTTTCTCCACTTTCTGGTCATATCGCGCCGTCATTTCAGAAGGAGACACCTTCATGACACGTCGGAGCAGAGCCTCTCTACTAACAAAAATATTAACTTAGTATCGACATTGTTGCTGAAAGGAAATCATGGCGTCGCTGAACAGTAGAGAACCTGATCAAGAAGCGGCAGGTGCATTCATCACACAACTTCCTGCCACTTTACGAGTCTTGATCGTCTTCCTATTGCTCGGCTTTAAAGCAACCTTCTTTGCGTTGCGAGACACAGTCATGGCCAAAGTCTGTGCTTGGCTTTTGTCCAAGCCAGGCTTGTATGGATACTACATGCCGGCTTGGATAGTCTTCGTTGTTTGTCATTTGTACCTCTTCTTATTTGGACAATCATCGTGGCGAAAGGCTGCCGTTACACTCCGACGGCTTATCAGCCGTGATGATGCTGATGATGATCTAATCACTCAATTTTACATCAATGCGTCCGACTTGGTATCTTACGTTTTCATGTCCTTGGTATTCCGCAACATAAGTGTCGTGTGGGGTTTCTGCGTAAAGACTCTTTTGGTTGTGTATCCCGCTTTACAGCTCATCGGTCTGACTGGAACCCTGTTTTTTTGTTTAATCGACAATCCACGGGAGACTTTCAACGTTGGAGCGGCAAAAGCCTGGAATTTTGCCGGGCCGAAAGTCCTTGCCTGCCTCCGCAAACTCTGGCAATTCTTTGCCACCGCCGTGCGCTTTTGTCTTCGCTTTTATCTCAAGTGCATGGCGTCTCTGGTTGCGTACAGAGACGTGACGACCGCAAGCCTTGTGGCAGAACTAAAGAAGTACAAGTACTCCGCCCTTGAAAATGGAGAGATCCGTCTCTTGAGGCTCTCTAAGTGGACACTATTGAGCCCGGTTCGTTGCGAGCTAGTACACGTTCGCCTAGATAAGGCACCAGAATTTGAAACAATTTCCTACACTTGGGGTGCGCGACGAGCTTTGAAGGCGCTCGTCCTGAATGGGAGATGTCTCGACGTTTCCGAAAGAGTCTACGAGATCGTGCACGATAGAGCATCTTCTCTAGTGACTAGGTTCATATGGATAGACTCCATCTGCATAAATCAAGGCGACGATAATGAGAAAAGTTCTCAAGTCCAATTGATGAGGAATATATACAGTTCCTCATACCACACCATTATATGGCTTGGTCATGCTCCAGATGCTAATGATGCCATAGGATTTCTCGCGCATCTTCGTCGACGGATGGATTTCGATGATCCTGGCAAACGAGCATCACTCTCCTTAATGGAATTGAATATTGAATCGCCTGCATGGCCTGCCCTAACAAATCTTATCAAACATGATTATTGGGCCAGATGTTGGATTATTCAAGAGATTGCAGTTTCTAAAAGAGTTATTGTATCGTATGGAGGAGAAATTATTACATGGGACTACTTTTCGTCGATAATGCAAGCTCTTTTCCACCACGATCCGAACACTGTATGGCATATATCGAAGATATATTGGCGGAGCTTCATCCCACCCCCTATGGACGCAGGCTTGCAGATAGCGACCTTGGGGAGAGTTAGGGAGGGCATTCAGCGCAACCAGTCAATGGAACTCTTTGACCTTCTAATCGCCAGCATTAACTCCATTGCCACAGACCCTCGAGACAATGTATTTGCTGTACAAGGAATCAGTGCAGCGGTGGATTCTGACGATATCATGCCGGATTATAACTCCGCAATCGAGCGCCCATTCTTAAAAACAGCCGAATATCTGCTAAGACAAGAATATCCTTCACGCATACTTCATCTCGCAGGTATTGGCTTTTATCGTAATTGTGAGCTTCAGACATCCTGGGTTCCAGATTGGAGTAGCCGGAGATTGGCTGGAATGTACTGGCGCCACCCCACAGCGTCACCGTATCGCTCCTCGGGTACTATCAATGAACAGCCGAATATGCTGTTAGGACCTGAGGGCATCACGCTCACTATTAATGGCATCAGAGTGGATCATATCCACGAAGTAGGTCCTCAATTCTTCGGAGTGTCAGAAAACGGCGTTCCCAAGACTTCCTTGTTCCCCGGAAGCTTCTTAAACTATGCAGAGAGTCGAGATATGGCCTTGGGGAGGGCAAGGAGCCAGCCTTATCCTACGGGAATCCGTCTGGCTGAAGCTTTTTGGAGGACGCTCATTGGCGATAGAACACCAACTGGTACTCGACCTGCCGAGGCGAATTTCTTCGTGTACTATCAAGCAATGGAACGACTTATCGAGACATTGTCCGAGTACGGAGCAGATATGAACCCGCAGAACTCTAACATAAGCCCGGAAGCGCAAGAGATCCTTGACAGTTCTATTTCAAGATATGCACTGGACGGCGGTAAGTTTGCCAACGCGTCGGGGCCGCATACGCGAGAGCGTAGGTTTGCTATTACTAAGCGTGGGTATATGGGGATGGTACCTCCATACTCCGAGGCCGGCGACGTGGTGTTTATCATTCCCGGCACTCAGGTACCTTTCCTATTACGACGCCAGCGAGGCATGGACGACGTCGCAAACGTTTCGAGCGGGAAAAAGTGGCAACTTGTTGGCGAGAGTTACTTTCACGGCATGATGGATGGAGAGATGATGCATGAGGGACGTGCCGAACAGCTAGAAATATACTAATCATCCTCTGTTCTTGCACTAACATATGCTCCATCTGATTTTTGTATTGGAATAGAGCCTCCACGCAATTTCTTGCTTATTTAGGGTTGGGTTTTAGTGCAGAAAAAAGATCCACGGTGGCATGGAGGCTGGGTGTTGAAGACCACATTGTCAGGAATAGGCTTACATAAGTAGGCCAAGAAGCTAAAATCTCGTACCTTATATTACGGCCTCTAACTATATAGAATACAATAACCGTAACGCTATTAATAGGCCTGTATTCTATTGTTGTGATACTCTCACAGATCCTCTAATTGATCCTCTAGCCAATAGATCCTATTTCTAACACCCCTGCGGCAATGCTCTCAGCCACATGATTTTATACAGTCGCCTACAGAATCGGTTTCCGGTTTTGCATTCGACTTAATTCTCACAGCACGCTCCTTCTACATATTTTGGCAGACTCATAGACTAGTGTATTCCAGCTCCGGCTTAGAAACCAGGTCCCTCCTTCTGCCAACCACAGCTCACATGCAGCCGCTCTTGTTGAGATCAAGAGCGAGATCCTTGCTAGGCGTAGTTTTCTTTTGGCTGAAATCGATGTGACCAAATTGTACAACCCGAAATGGAATCCGAAGAAACAGCAGAGCTTCATCGCGTCTGCAACCTCTGCAGTGCCATTTGCGAATCATCGCCTTGTCTGGAATCGATGTTCTCGCTTTACCCGATTAAGCAGCCGGTAATGAATTCCCGCCGTGTATGGGAAACAACGAAAGGAGAGTGGTGGCAATTCCACAATGTTCAGTCTCTTGAATCATCTTCGCTTGAAGGGTGCCACTTCTGCACAATTCTGTGGGATGAACTGAAGAGAAAATACGGTTCCAACGTAGCCAATACCCGTCTGAATGAACAGCTGTACGTCGGATTCTGCAAAGCATCGTTGTTTGAATGTGAGGCTATTGCGGCAGATTTGAGATTTCTCGGCGACTCCCATCCTATATTACACGAGAACTCCACATTTGAATATTTCCTACAAAACTCCCGATACTGTATTTTCTGCCCAATGGCCACGAAATAGAATATTCTATGGACGAGGCTTCGAGTTAGGGAACCTTTAGAAGATCCTTTCCCTAAGTAGCTCTAGTCAGCAATCCTGCTCACTTCACGGAATGGCGGGTGGGCAAGACCCAGACCGCCTTGGAGCTCTGTTACAAGAATCAAAATCTCTTCCGATTCGTATTTTGGGTTACCGCTGCAGAAGAATGTCAGCTCGCCGTAATGTACAGCAAGACCAACAGCTTGCTAAGGATTTCATTTCCAACACAGCCAGAGACATTGCAACTGATGTGGACGAAGTTCGGCAATGGTTCACATACAGTGAGTTCCTCTCTGGTTAGTAAGCGTTGAGTAACATAACAAACTTATTGTGCATCGGAAATAGATGGGAACTAGCTCCTCATATTGACAACGCCGACTGTTTCGATTTCCTAAATCGCTACTGGCCGGCTTCTGCTCATGGTTCCATTCTTGTCACGACTCGAGACTTTAAGTCTATATACAAGGTGCGCTGAAGCATTTATTTGAAGCCTTTCGACGAAGATGAAGGGGCCAGCCTTCTCTTGCGTCATATTTCTCAGGAATAGTCTCACTTGTCGGTCAACTTGAGCAGATCTATCCCGGGAAAAGTGAATGTGCTACCGTTGCTTCTTGTTGGGCTCACGGGATATCTTTCTGAATCTCAGCCGATATTAGGAGAAACGCTAACAGACCTGAAGCGTTCGTAGAATGGACCACAATTAGTCATTGACTTATTTTTCCAAAGACTATGCCGCCTTTCCTTACGAGAGACCAATGCACATGGCGTTCAACCTGCCACTGAGCACAGCTCCTCCAGTTGCGATGGCTGTATTTCGTATCGTGAGCATGTTGTCTCCTGATGCAATATTTGAAGACTTTTTCTCAACATACTTCGGCGACATAAATTTGGCATATCTTGAATACTAAGACGAATCAAGGTTAGAACCTGTCTACTGTATTATTTAACTCAACTTACTCTACATCCAGATTTAGTAGGGAAATTTGCTGCCCACTTATCACCCGTCATCTAGTGGAGTTTCAAATCGGCCACCGCGGGGCTGATACAAGTTCATATTCATTGCAAAATGGAGCGCTCGCCCTGGCGTTACCATCAATCTCGATGACCCAACGTTATTTCTCAGGCCAGTTAACGCAGTCCATATGGGTAAGTAAAATCATAGATATTTCGATAAACTTGGTTGAACCAGCTTCTAGATCAAAGCCAGTCGAGTGCAGCAAAGCGCGTGAAGCATCACATGGGAGCTTGGGCTGACGAACTCCTCAAGCAGAGGCTCCGCATCATCAAGTTCAACTATAGCATACTCACTTTCGCCATTTGGGCTCTGTGCTAATTCAGTCAGTGTTTGGCGTCCGCTTAAAAACACAATTGAGGACGATGCGCTAGCAATTTGTGATGGAAGCGCTGTTCCTGCCGATAGGCTTGTCGCAGTCGATCATGTACGAAAATATTATGTTGGAGAGAGTCTATATCCTTTGCAATGTTCGAAATATCGGTAGTATTATTTGAATCAACAAACAAAGGATGAAGTGCTTCTCTCCAAGATATTCGACTCGAACGAGAGTGCACCAGCTAGATGTAAGTAATATTTCAGAAGCCAAGCGCTCAAACACAGCTGAGCCTCAAATGCGTAAAGGCTGCCCACATTCATCTTTCAAACAGTCAAATGTGCGGCTATCACCCCCGCTCGAGAAAGTATCGAAGTTAGGGCACCAGTGTTCTCATAGAATTAGACGTTGCTTGGCCATTGGAATTACTGCTTAACTATGTTTTGAGGCTTGATCTCGTTGAAACTGAAGCTATGGCGATATTATCAATTACGTAGTCTTTATGTGTAATCTATACAACGTCTTTTTTGAAGATTCAGTCACCTCTTCCATCTCAATGTCGTGAATAATTTCCTCAACGCCTCTATCTAAGTCTATGTAGCGACCACTGGGAAGTACTGCACTCTTTTCCGTGATAAGGCGGACACAAGTATCTGCTACTACTTCTGGTTGTTTTTTTTTGGGCAATCATGCATGCTACGCAACGTTCTCTGTATGCCTTCAGTGCAGGATATACTAGCCTGCTCAGCTATTTCAGGTTGGTTTAGACTGCTTGTCTCGACGTTGCCGGGCTGGATATACAAGCTGTTTACTCCCCTTACTCCCAATTCGAGGTCAATGTTCTGATGGAACCGAAGCAATGCAGTCTTAGGCGGTGAGTACGCACTCGAGCGCGGAAGGTCCATTGCAGTGCTCCTACTCCCCATGCTCATTATAGTGCCACAGTGACATGCAGGTATCGATGGTAAAAGAGCCGAGAATAATGCGACTGATGCGGTGAGATAAACCGAGATCACCTTTGCCATATGGTCATATCCATCGTGCAGTCTAATGTCTCGATTCTAGGGATGCCTACGTTATCGATTAGAACATCAATGGACCTGTTAAGACACTGCTGAGTTCTTGCTATCATTGCTTCAATTCCATCGATATCCAGCAAGTCATATGCCACGACAAGTATAGCTGTTGATGAAATTCGTTACCAAATTCAGCCTATTCAGGCTCCGCGCCAAGCAGACCACCGATTTGCCAATCTCAAATGTAATTAAATCACGCAACATGGGTGAATGTGCACAGAACCTGCAACTGTCAGCTGTAACACACTCAAAATTATAACTTCTCTATAGGATAGCAGAATCTTAATTGATACGCCTGAGTGCTTACTCTGCCACCGGGAATTGATGAGGGATGCCTGAGCTGCTGTACTTAACTTTGCATTCTTCCGGGAGCGTGGCAAGCGCTTATTGGATAATATGCAAGGTTTTACCAGACTGGGGTCGTGAAAGGTAAGGTATATGCAGGCGATGCATTTGTACCCGATTGTGCCAATCATCTTCCCTGGTTTTTCTTTCTCTCAGTTATCGGGTGTACACGTCCTGCGTTAATGCTTATTCTCTGCCTGAGCTTTATCGTGGACCGGGGGATACAGTACCTATCTTAATAATTATGCACAAAGCATAGAAATAGACCATTGGACATATAGGGCTACAGACAATGCGATACTAGAACAATGTGGAGATTGACCTCTACTTATTGATTGTTTCTTCATAGCTCGCCCACTTCACCACCTTATATTCTGAAAAGCTGGCACTGCCAAGATGGCAGCGGCGTCACTTACGAATGGGCGTGCGTTAACCAAAAATCACTCTCGAGCTAATACCCATGAATCTGTCCATTCTTTAAACCATCATACGTCAAGTGTGCCAACGGAATCTTTTGAGAAATGCCTCTACCACGCCTCTGTCACGCGCGCGAGCGAGCGTCTATCTAAGAAAGAGTTTAAACAGCAAAGAGGACCAATTAGCGTGAGATGGCTCTTACCAAGTTGGTTTTCAAGTGGTTCGATTGGTAGGCCAGGTCCAATTACTCAACGAGACGTCGTTGTCACTCAAAAGATGCGTACGGAAGCTTCAGAAGGAGAGAGTGGACTTTTCGCACCCGGGACAACCACCATTGATTCAGAATGGAACACCGCAAACCGCCTTACGAGGATTGCCAGTTGGGGAAGCGTTGCCTATCTCATAGTGACTGATATACTCGGTCCATCATCAGCGCCGTAAGTCTTGGCTTCAACCGATATCCCTTCCAGATATTGACGGGATCATTAACTCTATGCAGCTGGTCTTTTGCTCAAACGGGCTATGGCCCAGGCTTCGCGCTCTATACAATCTTTGGATTGCTTTCAACGTATTCAGGCTGGATACTGTGGAGAGTCTTCCTTGAGCTAGATTCCGACCCCTTTCCCATCAGAAACTTCGCAGACATTTTTATGCGACTATTTGGTCCCGGCATGAAGCACCTCGTTAATATTGCTCAAGTCATTCAACTGATTATGGTAACGGGTATGGTGATACTCATGAATGGGCAAGCCATTTCTCAAATGTCTTATGGCATAGACGGGACGTCGAAGGGTTTATGCTTTATTCTATGCCTACTAGTATTCGTTCTTGCAGGATGTGTAGTTGGCCAAATTCGAACGTTCCAAAGATTAGGCTGGCTGGCAAACCTTGCCTTATGGCTTAATCTTCTAATTGTATTGACTCTGTAGGCGCCCCCAACACTGAGAGTAAAGTGAGAACTACTCACACTTTCTTTTCTATGTATGCAGCATGGGTCTTGTGGCTCGATATTCACCAAATTTCGATGCAACCACAGCCACATTTGGGCCACAATGGGGGCCAGCTCCCATAAGGACATTCGCAGGAACACCTCCTAGCGGCTTTGCCACTGGCGGCACTGGTTGGTAAGTCTCTCAACTTCATCGTTGTACTGGCTGCTTGTGTTGGTTGTCTTTGATGATATCTATTGTTAGTACAGCAACATAAAAATTACACTGCTGACAAAAGATATAGTAAGTGGTTCCCCATATGACATGAAATGCCGAAAGCAACAGCAGACCTGATAAACGGCGCCTAGTTATTGCTACCTTAAATGGCCTTAATCAAGTGATGCTCTGCTATGGCGGAATTTCATTTTCTGTCTTCTTCCTAGCAGAAATGAGACATCCACTAGACTTTTGGAAAAGCTTAGTTCTTGCACAAGCGTTCATCTATGCAATTTACGTCGTTTTTGGTATGTACGTTTATCACTGGCATGGACAATTTACATACACTCCTGCTGTGCAAGGTATTTCAAATCGATATTGGCAGACGGCCCTGAATGCCATCAACCTCATTACTAGTCTAATAACATGTGGACTATACGGTCAGTTCTTCTAACATCACTCTTCAAGTTTGACTATCGCTAAAGATGATGAGGAAACATTGCCATCAAGATAACATATATCGAGCTTTTCGAGGGAGCGTTGAAGTTCCCATCCTTAGCATCAAGAACAGGAAAGATCTGGTGGGTTATATTGACGCCTATCTACTGGTTCACTGGCTTTATCGTTGCCGCTGCAATTCCGCAACTTGCCTTCATATCTGGACTTATCGCTGCTGTGTTTTCTGGAGGATTTACTTATATTCTTCCGGCATTAGCGGCTGTCGGTTTTTGGATTCAAAAAGGAGCCTTATCGGGGACGGGGGCTTCTAATCCATCCCCACAGACGCTCGTTTACGCAGACACCGGTTTGCAAAGATACTACCGAGGATTTATGAAGCGACCGTTCTTTATTACACTGAATATTTTTTATTTAATAGCAGGCGTAGCCTTGTGTGTATTGGGTTGTTATGCTGCAATACATCAGCTCCAGCTTGCGTTCAAAACAGGGGTTGCTACAAGTTTCACTTGTAAGAGTCCGGTTTAAACGCTATACTAGGGTTACTAGAAAGCTTTGGAATTTGGAAAAGGAGCCTTTTTAGGCGCTTCAACTTAGAGTATTGATTGGAGTTATAAATTCAAGGAATTTGGTGAGGGCAAAATCAAATTCTATGTAGCAAACTGCGCTCAAGCAATTAACACTAAGTCCAGGTTTTACAAGTTTTGAATTATGTTTAACATAGCCCATAAGCGAGCTTCCAGTACAAGCGAATTCCTAATTTTTTTCTTGGCATTGTACAAACTACCTTAAACTACATTTTTTCATATATTGTCATGTCCCTCCTCAGGAGCACACATGACCTATTGTAGCCGAGCTCCCAGAGCTCCTCGCGTGTATATATAACCTGCTATCCTCAAGTTCCTCTCCTTCTCATGCTTTAGATTCTCTTGTATTATACTACCATTGCCTTCTGTATCTATAGATGCACAGCGGGTATCGTGACATATGTAATAAAACAGTTCGTACTTAAAATGAATCCGGTTTTATTTTAGCAGTAAATACGCTTCAAAAAACCTACATTTAAAGTTAAGTCGCGTTGCTCGGACTTACAATGTGCTTTGCAAAACATTGTATAACCGATATTACAGAAAGTTCCACGATGTCACGGTTACCACGTGATCACTCAGATATGCTTTTCTATTCATGACCAGTGTTCCGCATGCTTGACTTGGTCGATGATCCTCTCGCTTACCTCCTCTCCTTAGTTTATAATCCTCGCAATAGAACCTCCCTATTAGCTTCAATAGCGCCAGGATTTGGATTCGTGACCGTCGGATTTGTTATCGGTAAACGGGCAAATTCGGTTGTTAATAAAAAAGCAATTTACATCGTATCAAGGCTGGTACATAATAGTATGGAGCCTCGGGAAGGATCGAGACGTCGAGACAGCTGCCAGACGGGTCAAGGAGGGTGGAAGGATAATAGCGACAGAAGAGGTGGTAAGGTGGAGAAAGGTGGAGGGTGAAAAGATAAGGGAGTGGATGATGAGTGCAGAAAAGTCGGTATGGAGTGAGCGGAGGACAAGGGCACTTTTTAAATACATCTTTAAGATTGCGTGTATGCCTTTTTTTCAGCTTTTTGGTGACTATCAGAAAACGGGATTCGAAGTCGAGTTCAAGAAAACTGTTGGTATCACGGGCTTACCTTCCACGGGGCAAAAGGCGTAGCTCTACTTTGTAGGCCACGCTCTTGCTCTTGATGGATATGGTAATGATTGTTGTTGTATTAGGTTCTACTCTAGATTCTACAAAATGGGGGTTGTGCGGACCACGTGACCTGGTGGGTCGTATGTGGATCCGTAAACCCCTACTTCCTACAAAAACGAAGCGACAAAAAGTGACTGTCGCGTAGGCGGCCAATGGGTGTGCGGTGCCTCACATGAACGGTGCGTGGTGCAGAGCACAGAGGGTGCGCGGTTAGCCTAAAACTGGCTAGCGGACCCCTGAAAACAGGGACCGTGCAATTGAGGCGCAAATCGACAAGTCTAGAACTTCATACTCCCGAATTCAAGCTGAACCTGCCCCTCTTTCCCTATAATATATACACTTTTTATTCTCCTTCATAGAAGTGAATCCTATTCCTCATCTGTTTCTTCTTTCGGCGGTTCATAAACTCTCTTTCCCTTCTGTTCAAATCAAATCAACCCACAAAGGAGGCCCAGCAAGCCTCTCAATATGCCACTCCACCCAATAACCGAAGGCGCCAGCAACAATTGCTTCGCGGAATGTCCCATCTGCTGGTCCATCACGGAGCGTAATATCCAGCGCATGCGCGCCGGCGAGAGTATAGCCCTTTGCACGTGGCGCGAGCTGGTCACTTTCAGCATTAAACTGAAGGATGAGGCGACGGGGTTGGAGCACGGCGCATGTCCTTTGTGCGCGAGCACTACGGCGCATATTATTAAGATCGAGGGGAGTGCTGTAGGTTTATTTCTTTAGTTTTTGTTTTGGGGGGAGTTGGTGAGGTTGGGGATGGGGATGTTGAAGGTGTTTCTTTGGGTTTGTGGGAGGGAGAGCGAAAAGAAAGAAGGGAGAATAGAATGGGAGGCTAAAGTAGCCTTGCTTGATCTCGGAGGATGAGATTCTCATACTTGGTTGTAGATGTCCCCAAATTGCGACCAGAATTTTTTTATTAATTTTTTTTTTTTTTTAGTTTGTGCCTTGCTAATACTTCCAACCCAATTCATTCCCTTCCTTCTTCAATGCTAATCTTAGACAGACATACATCAACGAAGCCACTTTCTCAATGTTCATCGAACCCGAAGAACGCGAGAGCAAATACCTCAAACGTCTAGGTCTTCGGATCAGCCAAAAACGCGATCTGTGGAAGGATCCAGCTCATCGTGCAGAGTACCTCGCTGCAGACCCAAGCCGCTACGCGAAGTGCAAAGGTTGGGAGCAGACGAGGGAGTATACGTTTCATATGGCGTTTTGCACGAATGGTTTGTCAAATTCTACTTTTTCTTTTGGTTTTGCCAGTTTCATGAGAAGGATGTCTTGTGAAGGAGTGGTTCCGTCTTTGAAGTTGTAGACGACTTCTTGTAATTAAGCTGATCTCATAATTTAGGTGGTCCAACAGAGCAGTATGTCCAGCAAAGGATGGCAGATCCAGAAATCCTCTCAGACAAGGTTTTCAACGAGATCAGGAACTGGTCAAACGAGTGTCTTATAGAGCACGAAGGCTGCCCAAGGATGGAGTTCAAGGCACTCCCGACCAGAGTCCTTGACATCGGTCGGAGCACCAACACCCCAATCGTTGAAACCATAAAAATCATCGAGACAGGAGGCTTCGCAGCTTCAACAAAAGCAGTCTATGCCGCCTTAAGTTACTGCTGGGGTCCCAAACCCCAAGAAGTCCTCCTAACCAACGCGACAATGGCCAAACTCAAGGTGGGCATCGCAGTACAAGAACTACCACTGACATTGCGACACGCAATCCTAGTAACCCGCCAACTGGGCCTACAATACCTCTGGATCGACGCCCTCTGCATAATCCAAGATTCCCCCGACGATAAAGCCAAAGAACTAGCACAGATGCCACACATCTACAAGAACGCAATAATTACAATCTCAGCCGCCATAGCGGAAACCTGCCACCAGGGCTTCCTTCACGACAGACCGGAGATCGAGGCGAGGATAACAGCCCTTTTCTGCCTCCCCCTCATCTGGGACGTTCTCCAACCAGACGGCGAACGAGCAAGCGAGATCTTCCTGTCCACGGACGACACGCGCGGTTTCCAAATCAAAGACTTCGAAGACGAAATAATCGAATCCCGCGCCTGGACTTTCCAAGAAGCATGGCTAGCACCAAGACTTCTCATCTTCGGCTCCGGACCCGTCCAATGGCGCTGTTTAAGCTCTATGAAAACGCAAGATGTGGAAGAGCAAACAGTAAAACCAGGAAAAACCGACCTAGCCAAGAGAGTCCAAATGCCGCAGTATCAAGAACGCGAGAAATTCTTCCTAGAACCCTTCAAAGCCATGACCGCGCTTTTTAACGAACGGTTGAAGATCCCAGCACACGACACAACCTTCCCCTCCTGGTTAGAGAACTGGATGGTAATAGCAGCGCATTACAGCAGGCGCGAAATAACATTCAATTCTGACCGCCTGCCAGCCTTATCCGCCATAGCATCCGAGTACGGCCGCATGTATAGGGATCAGTACCTAGCTGGTCTATGGAAAAGCAGCTTGCCCTGGTCTCTCCTCTGGCATTGCACGCCAGACAAACCAACCGAGGGACCAATGAACACATTCAAGAACACGACTGTGGACGAGCAAGAGCAGGAGCGTAGGCGCGGACGCGAACACCTTCAGCATCTGACCATGGAGCAGATCTTAGACCTGGCTACGAAATACACAAAATCTGTTTCTGCGGAGCATTTCCAGAAGAGGCCGAATGGGCGGATAAATCAGAGTCAGTTGGGTGTGAAGAATTCTTGTTCTCTTCCGAAGAATGAGGAATATATCGCTCCAACTTGGTCATTCGCTTCCGTGGACACAGGAATAATCTTCGCCTCACACGAATGGGACGGTCCGCACGCGAGCCTGCTTCAAATCCACTCCGCTCAAACAACGCCCCTCCACGCACTAACACCTTTCTCCGCCGTCACCTCCGGTTCAATAACTCTTACAGGCCCCCTACAACCCCTCTCCCGCGACGAAATCCTCTCCTTCTACGTCCTCGTGCCTCAAAACACCCGACCACACATCTTCTGGGATTATATAATCCCTGACGCCAGCCCCCTTGGAAGAGAAACGCTGGGACCATTGCTAGAAGCACAGAAGGGGGAGGAGATGGCAGGGTTCAATTCGCAGCTCGGGATTGGAGAAAAAGAGAAGGTTCTGCGGAGGATGTTGAGGGATCGGGATATCCTTCCTGAGACAGAACCACAGAACCCGAAACCTGCCCCGAGGAAAGGGGCGCCAATGCCTCCTCTTCTCCCGCCTAGAAATGGAGCGAGTTCGAGTACGCAGACGGCGGAATTCTTCTTCTTGGAGGTCACCTGGACCAGGACACCTCGTGGTCTCGTCCTAGTCCGTAAAGGCAGAGACTCCACAACCGGCCTTGATGAATTCGCGCGGGTAGGCTATTTTTGTATGGGTAGGAATGAATATGAGAAGACGGATTGGAGGACGAGGGGGGGTTGGAATGCCGGAGAGAGGGATTGGGATTGGGAGGGTGGGTTGGGGATGTATACCATCAAGATAGTTTGACGCATGTCTTTCTGAGAGGGATTTTAGATTCGGCGCCTGGAGCGTTAGAATCATGACATGCTCGGGTAGAAGAGGAATCGACTCAGCGTCGGCCCCGCGTGCCGAAACGACATTATAGTTCGGTAGTCTGAAATCTCTACCTCGTAAGTATATAAAGTTATAATTGGGTTTTGCATTGTTTCCCTACTATTTCTCTATAAAAATTCGGCATTCAATTAAAGAAGAACCCTAATGTTGTTATACTACCGATTATCCTATCTATATGCTGAAAGCCGCTTTAGCTATTCCCGCCTGCTTTATTACAGTCACCGGCGTGTTTCTAGGATTCGGAGCCATATTACAAAGGTTCTATTAAAAAAGAACACAACTTAAAGCCTTGAAGATTCAGAGCATATAGGAACCTGCATGCCGGGTTATCCGGGAAAAGGGGAGAGAAGTATACAAAACGCCAAGCGCCTTAGCGATGATTTCCAGAGCGGCGTGCTTATGTAATATTATATTTACAGCCACGCTAACGTAATTGAGGGGACGCGGCAGAAAACAAAATACTATTATTGTGGCAAAAGCATTGCTGTAGGGCATATAGAAACATCAAAAATCAGGAGGGGTCCGTTGGTGACCGCTTGACAAGCTCCTAGAACCGAGTGAGCATATCTTTAAGATTTACTAATTCTTATCCCAGCAGCCATAAAATGCTCCTTCAGCCCTTGTCGGCCAGCCCAAATGTAAAAAATAGAGCAGACTTGAGCGTTTAGTGGGCTGGCGAGGTTGTCGAAGATCGAAAGCTAACAGATGGCCCACGATTAGAGATTCCAAAGTCATCAAATCAGGTCCCTTGGCAGGATCACAGAATTTCTCGCCACAAGCAGAAACTTAGGAATTAACGCCGCCACCACTAACCAGATATTTGTGTATCACTGCACCAGGCAGCTCGAGCCCCCTTCACTGTCTTCAGCCTCTTCTCTTCCATCAACTACGCCTTTTTGTCGAGAGCCAAACAACGGATATACAACCTCAAACAAGGCCCTTTCCAACTCAGCACTCTCTACAAGCTTCTCTCCTATACCCTCGGCTTTGTATCCTTGCACAAATTCGCGAGTAATGAGCTCAATCTTCTCATCTTCTGTCAATATAGGGTCTAGTGGCGACCTGGGTACTGCCTGTATGTTATTTTTGATAATTTTACGTCGTGCCAATTTTGCAGCTTCTTCAAGTCTTGGAATTCCTATGAGTGTGTTAGTGTCACGCGCGTGAGAAAGTTTTGTGGTAAAAAGGGAAGGTCATACCGCAGTCGCAAATGCTTCCTGAGATCCAAAAAATGTTAGCACAACTTGATTCATCGAGGAATAAATGAATGGCCTGGATGCTTTCTTGCCTTGATCGCCTAGAACCAGCTCTTTCTCCTCATGTAAGCGTCTCATTCCGTTATCATCTAGGGTTAGCTCGCTGACAAGGCCCCATAATGGCTTTGCTATCAAAGAGCCATTAGCAGCAGCATGAAACATCAAGCGGCTGAAATCCTCCTTCCGAATTGAATCTCTAGCTGTTCTCGATTTAAGCAACTCACAAACCTGTGAAAGCGAGAAGAATGACACTTACAAGCAGCAATGATATCCTCCGTCCCATACAAGTACTTTCCTGATATAACACTATCTTCCAACATGTTTTGGGTGTTGATCATAGTCCCACCATGTTTCATAAAACGTATACGTTTGACATAGATCCAGATGACTTGTGCTGGAAACTTGTCACCATATACGAATTCTCTTAGGAATCCCCTGCGTGCATCTTCCCTCCTTGCTTCGGGGAGGCCGCGGGTGAGAGTGTCTATCCTGATGCGCGCATAAAGTATCCCGCGAGCTTGATCGAAGTCTTTTTTATCAAGCTGTTTTCCACCTAGAGATTGTTAAGCAGGGGGGAAAGCCCATTCGGCGGCCAACACTCACTGAGTTTGGAATAGAGATTCTTTGCTTTTTCGTTTTCGAGAAACAAGGCATATACTTTGTCTTCAGGTATATTCCCTTCCCTCAATATCTCTTGCGGCGGATCCGGGGTTTGACTCGCTGGCAAAGTTGCAGCCAAAAGCTTCTCTGCCTGTTGCAGTTTCATGATAGCTCGAACACGGCTGATTTCAGGGGGGAGCACGCTCTGGCCATCTAGGTATTTCCCAAGCGTCTTCATAGTCGCAGCCTTGTTATTAAAAACAATCAAGTCAATCGCATGACTCTCATCCAGCATAACTTTGTTGATTTTCTGGACGTGGTCCTCCGATATAGGAAAAAAGCGGAAACAAAACTTATCATGCATCCCTGTTGGACCGCCATTAATAAGAACAAGTTTACCAGCGACGAATTTCGAATACGAGTTGAGTGCTTTGGTGATGGGAAGATCTCTGAGAAACATCCCTGCTTCTTCGGGGTTGACATGTGGAGCCGTAACAGCGTTGAGGAAGAGCTTTCTGGTTTCAAGGGTGTGAGCGCAATCCTGTTCAGGTACGGGAAGGATGAATGACCGAAGCACAATCAACAGTCTTGGTGCTATAGGAGCAAAGAGGTGGAATTCCGTGTAGGCCGAGACTTCCAATTTGCCAGTGGTGGGACTGGGTTCCAGGGTTGATGCACCTTCAAAGAGGCTGTAGGCATTCTGCGTGAGTAGGAATTCCTCTTCCTTGTTGTTTGGAGTAACGAGAGCCATGTAAAATCCCTGGATATTGTTGATGCACCATTCGGCATCGTCAGGATAGATTCGCTTTCTCAACTTGTCCATCCATCCCTTTTGATAATCCATCTTCAAGTCAAGAATAGCCTTGATATTGTCCAACCATACACCAATAGGTTTCTCTATGCCTTTCTCCTTCATATATTTCAACATACTCTCTCTATCATCTTCGTTATAGTCATCGGCACTTTCGTGGAAATAGCGCCTGTGAAATCCGCTACTCCGGTACTTCATAATGAATAGGAATTTCCTCAAGGTATCTCGCTGAGTTCTTGTCACCCAAACATCATCCTTTCCTGCCTCGAATGCCTTCCGAATCGTGCTGATGATTTCGCCGGCCCGAGATTCAAGCACGGATAATTGTTCTTCCACTTGGTGCCGTTTCGCAGATGCGCCGAGACCGCAGTACATATCCATCATCCCGAAGGTCTTCGCCACTGTTGTCTCTGTTATTTCGGGTTCTTCGCCACTGAGGTTGATGCCATAAAGCACTGGCTCTCTTGCGCGTGGCCCATTCTTGCGATTGCCTCGCTGTTTGACTCGATTTTTGGAATTTCGGGAACCAGTTGTTGGTTCACCTGGATGTGAGTAATTTCGTAAAATGAAGCGTGGGATGAAGTGATGATATTGCGGCTTTTCTTGAGCTGCAGCCGATGTTGCCATTTTTTGAGAGTGAGGTTTGGCTATTGCGAAGGTTGGGCAAACTTTTGGAGGAAATACTGCTTATTTTATCTGAGGACCGAAAGCAAGATTCAGTCGACGCTGAAAGAGAGATTCAAGTATTGTAAATGCCTAGGCAAAGCTGCAGTTCTGGTGAAGTCCCCGTAGAGAAGTTGTACGTAGAAATGAGCCGCGACAAGACTTTGCGATTTGAGAGTAGGTAGGTCTGGTCAAGAAATGATTTCAATTTTAATTCTTAATAAGGGAAAGGCATGATGACTTTGATGAACCAGCTCTGAGATGTTGGTGTTTTGCATTCGCTTGTTATCTGGCCGCCTGCATAAAGGCCCTCCTGGACCCTCCAACGAGACGATAGCTTTAGCGCCAGGGCTTTATGCGTGCCACGTCTCCAACTGGCCAAAATAACGCAGATTTTAAGTTGCTACCTCAGAATCAGCTAAGCAGTGGAGGGAAAGATGCAGTGCCTTATGTTGCATTATTGATGCTGAAACCCGTCGGATATCAAATGGATGCAGGCTCGGTCAACCTTGTCGCTGACGAAGCTTTATCACGTGGATCGAGCAACTTGGTAAATGATTACGCAAGTAGCTTACCCCATCGCTAAGCTGGCCGAACCCCCGCCACTGTCAGGAATACGGTCCTATAAACCTGGAAAAGCGGTGTGTAAGTAGCTCAATACAAAATACTAAACTAAGGAGAAAAAGTAAAAACTCGGGAGCTGTCGGCTAGGCCAGATTCTCAGGCTACAGGCCTCTAGTCCCAATTAGGGAGCACACGCTAAGTTGTCACATGCTAACCGTGACAACAATAAGCTACTTTCTCTACGTTTAGTCAAAACAGTTTAAAGCATTATCTTACGGATCGTTGCGTTTTTTTACAGCTGTATTTTAGGCTCGAAATCAAGCTTACTAAAAAAAAAAAGGTATTTGTTGCAACGCTCATGTAACTACTACTTGTGCCACGCTAAGGCCACTATTTACAAGAGATATTATTGATTCGGTTAAATTAAGCTAGGGCATTAATTACGTGATGAATTTTCCTGTTTAAGGGAAGCTACCAGGCTCAGCAACACTTTTCTTCCCCTTCTCTATTTAGCTTCGTATCCTCGTAACGGAGCCATACAACTAGCTATCAAGGCTTCCGTATTTGGATTCGTGACAACTAGAGCCAATCCACGTAATACCGCCGAGACATTACCGACTATTATATGTTCTCGCCAACCCAGAACGGCTGGCTCGGATATCTGGTACACAGGCCCAATCACTCTTATTGTATGTAATTACTTGAGCTGGTTTAAAAAAGTTGTAGAGATCCAGATATGGCCCCTCTAGGACGTGCTATTTATATATAGCGGCCGGGTTCTGAGCTCTCGAATTGAGGGCATTGGCCTTACGGCTGCGAGTACGTTGGCTTGCGATAACTCAGACTGGCCGCTCTTAAAGTATCGCATTTCTGCGTGATATATGGTGACATGCGTGCCTAATTCTTTTGTGCGGACTGACCAGGAAGAGATATACAGTGTTCCTGGAGCAGTATTCATTGTAACGATTTTTTATTTTTCTATTCGTGATTTATCACCCGCAAGAGGTGAAACCTAAGCCTTCCTTACTCTGATACCAACCTACGTTTATGTCAAATAACTATTCCGCTCCCTGCAAGTCCTGACCCACAAGGTACTGTCGCTCTTGTCGGGCACCCTGTAATCCGCGCTCCCTAGTCTCCTCTTCCCCCTTCAAGCGATCACCATTCAGTCTTTCCCTCGTTCCGAGCCTCCTCCAGCTTCTCCTGTAAATACTCTCCAGGGCCCCTGCAATAGAGATCCCAAAAGCGTTCGTTCACCGGATAAGGATTTGGCGGGCTCCAACCTTCCTTGGGGCTGCATACTGGTACCGCATCCCAGTACAATTCGAGTTTCGGCTCAGGTTCTCCAGGAGCCCTGTCAGCCTCGAGGAAGTCCTTGTCAAGATCAAAATACACAACTCCCACGCCCTTCTCTTCCCATTCTTCGTGATCTAGAAGGACGAGCACGCCGCCAGTTGGTGTTGATTCATCCTTGTAGCCCGACATGACTCGGAGAGGCTTATCTTTTCTCGCTTGCTTGTCCTCGCGATAGTAAGAAAGACAAGCATCTTTCGTGGCGTTGGGGATGAAGTGTACGTCCAATCGCCAGAACGGAAACGAGGGCTTGCTTCTTTTCAAGGTAATGCTCTCATAAAGGCTGACGCTGAGCTGCTCTCGTTGGTTGCTGTCGGTTCCAATAGGAAATGTCACGTAGACCTGGAAGGAGAACAGAGGAGGGAGCGGAGGGTCGTCCCCGAAGACGCTGAACACGGAGATGAACTCGGTAGAGTTGTGGTCCGCAATAGTAACAGACCGGGTGGATATACCTCTTGGACCTTTTCCACCAACTGACTTTGCCATTCTAGGAGGTCCTCCGCCGACTGATTGTTGCATGGCGGATGAATTAGTCTGACCTGTCTGGTGTATTACAAGGTATTTGAATAGTGATTGACCCTCAAGATCTTCGTCAGTGAAATACTGCGAAACGAGAGATTGAGTATACTTGTGTGTTGTGGAAGTTCCTGGTATGAGAAGAAGGAGAAGCGAGAGATGACGAGGGATTGCAGGTCGGTTAAATACCAGTCAGCCCCGCCAAGAGTTTTCAGTGGCAAACAATCATGTGATTTGCGAAAGCTGGCAGTCTCCCAATTTCTTTGGGAACCTGTAGCTACAATTCTAAAGGTAGAGTAGTAATTTGGTTTTTGTAACAGAAATATGTATTATATATAAAGAGCTGTTCATTTTCATGAAGGGGCTGCTATCTTATGGGTTATTGAGTGATTTCCAGATGAAAGATGAAGCGAATCTTTCGTTATTGTTTATGCAATTTTCACCAACAAGCTTAAAGCCATACATTTTGGTCATAAATTACAAAGCATTATATACGTTTTGTTCAGATAATACAGTTCAGAGGACACATGAATCCTCCCCTTAAGCAATCAATCACGAAGATACACCAGTACAGTAGTAAGTATTTGCCCAGAAACTCCCCCCACAATTCTCGCCGTTGGGTCCAAGAACGGCATTCCAGGCATACAAGTTTGCTAGTGATATACCCTCATCTTCCGCAAACTTGGCACACCAAGATCCTGCCGGTGCCATGGCGTATTTATTGCAGTTGCTGGGGATGCTGTTGGCTTGGGTGGGGCCTGGGGCCGGAACTGGAGTTACTGTCGTTGGCGGCGGGGTGCTTGAAGTTTGCGATGTAACGGAGGTTGTGGTGAGTCCGACGCAATAAGCATAACTGCAGTAGAGAAAGTGGTTAGAGCTGCTTTGGTTTCTGTATTGCTGTGCTTGGAGCCTTACTCTTTCCAAAACCCTGAACTGCAGTCTGATGAAACAGCTGGGTTCCATGAATAAAATTGTTCAGCGGTGATAAGGAATTCGTTTATCATCGATAGACAAGAGTCACCGTCTATTTGTGTTTGTCAGCTCCAGGTTCGCCATTCTATTCTATACATTATTCAACTCACCATTGGCAATATCCCACTTGGCGCAGTTACTTGGCTGGCCACTTTGTGTTGGTCCGGGCGGGGTAGGCGTTGTTGGAGTTGATGTGGGTGATGCTGTTACTGTCGTCTCAGAACCAGGGACAGTAATTGAAACACAATATCGATAATTGAGCCAAAGCCCGGAACAATCCGAGTTTACAGCTGAATTCCAAGCGTAAAACTGGGCGATCGTTATACCATTCCGATCCAGAATCATTTGGCAAGTTGTAGAGCCAACGGCAGCGTCATAATCAGTACAGTCCGCTGTAGCACCTTCCTGGAATTTTATGTCAGAAAATTTCACTCATTTTGGTTTATCAGCAAAGGCTTACTCTGATTGGTAATTGTTCCACTGGGTCTTCTTCGTCTTGCGGTGCGTCCACGGGGTTGTAAGCAGACAAGCAATATCTGAAATTTGGATCAGGAGTACACGAAGTGGTAGAACCATTCGTTGCCAAAGATGGGTTCCTAGAGTTACCCGTAAGCTCAGGCTACTTTCATGCAGGAAATAGATAGAGTACCAGTTTTCTAATTCTTCCTTTGACAAGGAGAACCCGTCAATAATTGCCTCGCAAACACTGTCGTAGAAGGTTCCTTCGATATCGATCTGTAGCTCCGAGCCACTGACATACCAGAAACAATCTTTCCGAGTGCCAGTAGCGAGTGGGAGCCCCTCTGTGATATTTAGGGGAGGAGGAGTATACGTTGATATAGGTTGGCTAGCATACGGAATAGGTGCAACAGTTGTGGTCTAGGTAAGTTAGCTAAATTCTTGTTATCTCTGTTGCCATCAGATCTGCACCTCTGAATAGGCCATAAGAAGAACAGAAGAACGGGGCTACATAAGATAATCATCTTTTACAATGCTCGAGTGATGATTCTTTAAGCTAGTGCAAATCTGTTGAAGGGAATTGGGTTCAAGCGAACTTCTAGTCAGAGAACAACAGATGAGAGGTACTTGAAGCTAAGGTAACTTACGGGCTCCACATAACCAGGATGGCCGGGATAATCAGTTACTGTTCAATGTCAGCGATGAAAGCGGAGCTTGAAGAGAAAAAATATACTTTTGCCAACAGCTTGTACGCAATAACTTTCTTCAGCAAAGAGATTCGTACAACAGTGCGGTTGTTAGCAGATAATCAAATCTAGTCTTGGCTGGGACATACTTTGAATTTATCGCCGTATTCAGGAAGACGAAATCCTCCAGCGTAATGCTGAATTTCAATACAATCAAGTTACAGTAATCTCCAGGAACTGCCATGTAATATTTGCCGCAGTTAGTGTTAGTTCCAGCAGCAACATTGGTCGGTATGGGAGCTGCGGTTGAAGCGCTGGTAACTGGTGGAAATGATGTACTTGGAGATGCATAAGCATTGCCAGGGATGCCTACGCATATTTCATGACCAAGAGACTTGTCAAGATTGGTGCATGGAGGATCCAAAATTGGGTTCCCTGCAATTGATAAGTTTTTATAAAATATCTCATATTAAGAACTTACAGCTGCGAATTTGGGTCTCTGTGAGGTTAAAAGCTTTAGCAATTGAGGTACAAGTATCATTTGCTTTGACTGTATATGTGGAGCATGTATTGTCTATACAGAGGTTTCCACTTGTAGGGAACTCAGAGCAATACGCGTTTAGGCCGTTGCCCATTAGTAACCAAGATGTTGCAATCCCTTGGGATCGAGAGATTGAAGTGCACGTGTCACCACTTTGAATCGCATACACTGTCCCTTTACAAGCCGGTGTTGCCGTTGGAGTTGGAGTGATTCTATGATTAGATTTAGCCCTTTAGATTTCCTGAAGTGGGGAGTCAGAAACATGGAATCAGTTGGCTTACTCAGAAAAGGACAGAGTAGACGTAGAGAGTGGAAACCCAGTCTTAGAACAGCTGGACGTGTAGGAGCTGTATCCAGGTCTCAAGGCAGCTCCTTGATAGAAAGGAGAACTGGCATCAAATTGTCTGTTTTTAATGAGACAGTCATCACAGGGACTGACTGCGGTAGCATTTGCAACTTCAGAACCTATTTCACTCAGTTTGGTTCATCAGTAAAAGATGCTTGCAAGAAAGATCGAATGAGAGGCCTCGTGGGTATAACAAAAAGTCACCCATTCTCTTACCTAAGGGATTTGCACTAGAGTCGCCCAGAACAGCCGCTTGATACGCAACATTATTACAGAATTTACCATTGCTTGTCAGGCAAGTTCTGTTGAAATGATACCGCAAGAGATCCGGAATGAACGTGATTGGAAGCCTCTCCCCCGTTGCTGAATTCTCGCCATCAGTCCTATTGTAGACTTCGCCTCTACATGCTGTTTCGATTGCAGCTTGATAAGA
Organism: Chalara sp. BL73; assembly: GCA_918026815.1. Taxonomy (NCBI): domain Eukaryota; kingdom Fungi; phylum Ascomycota; class Leotiomycetes; order Helotiales; genus Chalara; species Chalara sp. BL73. The sequence goes on along the minus strand of CAKJVC010000150.1, from coordinate 1,223,210 downwards.
TCCTAGAGCGGAGTTACAGGCAGTTGTGCAAGCTGCTGTCAATCCGGCCGTCGAGAAATACGCGCCGGGACGAAACTTTCGGATGAAAGGATCACAGGCTATCTCCGCTGTCAAGGCTGATGCACAACCCACGGTCAAAACTTCAGACGGTAGAGAGGAGTTTGAGATGTATGTTATACTGTAGGCGAAGCGAAGAAGTAAAGCAAACACAAGTAATGTCGAATTAGTGCGCATTTTGACGAAGTGGTTTGAAGAAACGAATGGACATGGAAACAACTATCTTCACTATTGTCTCATAAAGGCGTAAAAGAAGGAGAGAGAACGGGAGAGGGACTTGGGATGAGTTTCCACAACCTCTTCTTCACGATCTGAAAAAAAAAAGTATAGTCAGGATTTTGATTGTACAACCTGATAGTATTGGATGGAAATGCTTGGATGGATATGCCGGTATGGGTATGTCAAAAGGGTAGGGAGGTGTATGCATCGATGCGGCGTACTTCTCTTGGTAGCGCAACCGCTTCGGAGGTGCAGCAATTCTAATTCCAAGTTACCAAAGAGGCATGGCTTGCGACCTACTGCCCGCAAATCAGAACTGGGCAATCTCCGGCCGAGGCTCTTGGCAGACTATCAGATAGGGGTAGGGCTAGAGACTCACGGCTCGAGTCAGGTACTCGGCGGGAGAGGAAACTTCGTAAACGACCACCAATTAATGCTCACATTGTATTGTACGAAGTTTAGTTTGGCTCTTACTTGATGGCTTCTCCAATTACAATGTTTTGATGGAGTGTTGTTGTCAATGAAAGCAATCTAATAAGTATATCTATTACAGGCGTGTTTCCGCATACAACCTCAGTACGCCTTATTTAATGGGACCGATATATGGGATGCAGGTACAACGAACATATAAGATAAGCTGCATGTCAGCATGTGCCTCTTTGACAAGGCGGCTCGATAGTCAGGATGTACAATCGCTTAGGTGTTTGCCACGTGACCCACACATTTGGTTATTATGCGGGGTCACCCCACCACACCAAATCAAAAGAGGGTCGAAAGGAGCCTGCTACACCTAAAAAAAAAGCCCTATTTGGACTCGCCATGTTCTTGGGCACACAGTATCCCGAATAGTGGCCGAGACTGGACACTCCCGTTCTACAGTCATTCAACGTACACAAAAACGAGGTGATTCGAACAATTACAATAGGCCGCGCAATCACTAGACCTTTGTGTAATTAAAAGCTTTTAATAACAAATCAAAAATATTAAAATATTAAAACAAGCTTTTAAAGAAATTTGGCTTACAATTGACCCGAAATATTTAATAAAGCTTGACGATTCTTGCCGAAAAGACCAAGCCTTTGTATCAAAAACAATGGGGGGCCGACATAGGATCGATTTAGCTTTCTTTTAGTAGCAATTACATCATATTTGGATTTGTAGCTGCGTTTCTATTCTTGATTTTACGTACAGGTAGGTTATAGCGATGTGGCGAACACCAAAGCGAAAGCGATTATCCATCTGCATTTTCCCGCTTCCCGCAGCCAAGGTTCGGCCCCTGGCCCTTCCCCACGCATTGCAGGAAGCCCTACTGCGCCGCATTCAACGATCGCTTCCATTGGCCGTGTATCCCGCTCCCATTACGCGCATCATGCAAAACTTCAGATGATGCTCACATTACTCCTGAATCTTGCAGAATCGCTAAAGGTAAAGGAGATTAGCGGGTTGTGTGTTTCTGATGTCAGCGGCCGAGATGGAAAAACCGGCCACGAATGTAAATTGTATATCTGGCGCGGAACGGGGCCAAGATTTCGTTCTCCGTTCGGGATAAGCGGTCCGCTTAAAATATTGGCCAGGGCTATTCGAAAGGGGGCAACCTATTCAGTGGCACCCTTGTTGATACTTGTGCAATCTCTTGTCCGGAAGCGGTGTCAGAGAATTGACTTTACTTGGAGATATGTCCGCGAAGATAAGCCCTCCCTAGCTTTGGGGGCAGGTTTTTCAAAGAGCAAAAGTGCCTAGCCTTTTGCTTCACAATAAGTTTTGAGAGCCCCCCCAAAACACTCGTTCCTTGGGAAGCGTGCGCAGTCAACATTTCTTTCAAACCTGTAACACATGCAGCACGAGGCTGTCTTTTTATCTAATTTCCCATTCTTGGGAATCTCTCTCTTTACTTAAGCTTCTTACGCTCTTTCATTACTCGAAAATGAATTTCGTGATAAACAATTTGTTATGGGCATGTTTATGTCTATTGTCTTTAGATGTTCACGGGGTACTAGGCAGACCTGGCACTCATCGTCACGGTGCTCACCGCCACGGCGCTCACCGTCATGGTGCACATCTAACCACTGAGGTTGAAGATGCAATATCCATTGCCCATCTGGAAACCTCCTGTCAGCCTCTGCCAGAGAGTATTCAGTCTCAACTCGACTTTGCTGCTAAGACACGGGCTGTTGCCGAGACATGTCCTACGGAAAAGTTCTCTCTTGTGCCTCGAGGAATCAGAAACGATGACTACTCTTGTTCCGAATCAAAACCATGCTCGAACGGTGCTTGCTGCGCTAAGACCGGATACTGTGGCTACGGGCCCGCATCTGTATGTCTATTCATGATGAGATGTCTCCGGATCAAAATTTGCTAAACATTAGTCTCTAGTGCGGTACGAATGGCGTATCCCCTAATGAAAACTGCTGGAGCAATTGCGACGCAAAAGCAGAATGTGGGAGATATGCGAAGACAGCTGGGCAGAAGTGTCCACTGAATGTATGTTGCTCTCAGTTCGGATTCTGTGGTATGACAGAAGAATTTTGCAAGAAGACGGATGATGAGGAAACTAGTTGCCAGAGTAATTGTGACCAGCCTGGATCTGGAGGTTCTGATGGAGATGTTCAGAGTTTGATCATTGGGTACTACGAAGCATGGAATCATGAAAAAAATTGTATTGGAATGAGATGGGAAGATATTCCCGTCAATAGCTTGACTCATCTAAATTTTGCGTTTGGTTATATTACCCCAGGTAAGCATACTTACATATACGAGCCATTGAGCTTCTCTATAGGAGCTACTTAGAAAGCTCGGTTCCCTCTTGAGATGTGAATCATACTGATTTGACACAGGAACATTTGAGATTACTGGGATGGATGATCTCAGTCCTGACCTCTTCTCGGATTTGACAAAGCTTAAATCCAAGAACACCGCTCTCAAAACAATGGTAGCGCTTGGTGGTTGGACCTTCAACGACAATAATACTGCGACACAGCCAGTATTCAGCGACATGGTTTCTTCTGAAGAAAATCGCTCAAAATTCATCGACAACCTCTTCAGTTTCTTGCGGAACTATGGCTTCGATGGAGTTGACTTTGATTGGGAATATCCCGGAGCTGGTGATCGTGGCGGCCAGCCTGACGACGGTGTCAACTTCTCTCAATTGCTCAAAGAACTACAAGAAAGAATTGCAGGTGAACCTACCAAATATATAGTCTCATTCACTGCACCAACGTCGTACTGGTATCTTCGCCATTTTGATCTTGCCGAGTCAGTGAAGCATGTTGATTTCGTCAACGTGATGAGTTATGACCTTCACGGCGTTTGGGATGCAGACAATCCGATTGGAAGCCAGATCCTGGCCCATACCAATCTTACAGAAATTAAAGAAGCGTTGAATCTTTTCTGGAGAAATGATATCCCAGCCAACAAGATCAATCTCGGGCTAGGATTTTATGGAAGATCATTTCAGTTGGCCAACCCAGCCTGCAACACACCAGGTTGCTTGTTCAAAGGCGGTGCAGCACCAGGTCCATGTACTGCCAACACCGGAACCCTCTCGTACAACGAGATTATGCAAGTCATTGAAGAGAACAACATCACGCCATATTACGACAAGGAAAATGAGGTCAAATACATCACGTGGAAAGGAGACCAGTGGATTTCCTTCGACGATCAAGAAACCTTCCAGGCAAAAATCAAGTTTGCAAACGATCTCGGCCTTGGTGGGCTCTTAATCTGGGCCGTTGATCTTGACACTCCCCAACTCGATGCCTTGTCAGGTGTCATATACCCAAAACGGCTCGGTGAAATTGGAGCGGAAGCAAGCACAGTTGACAAATACAAAGATGCATCTGAAGGCGATTGCCGAGTTACAGAATGTGGAACTTCTTCTTGCCGTGCTGGTGAGATCCACATAACGAACCAGCCTTGCACTCGGGGAGACTTTGTCACTGGAGAATACAAAATCAGTGCACTCTGCTGCCCACTCGCGTCTGCGCCAGACCCAAACAAGTGTACTTGGAGAGGCAATGCCAACTTTTGCAACGGACAGTGCCATCCTGGGGAGGTTGCTCTGGAGTCAAACAAGTGGGGACCAGATGATGGAGATGCCTTCTTTGACGAATGCTGGGATGGGTTGAAGTTCTACTGCTGCGAAATCCCCGACAAGAAGAAGTACAACTGTGGCTGGACCGATTGTGGTGAGAAATGTGACTCTTCAACACAGACTACTATGACTTGGGCATATCAAGATTGTTGGCTTGAGCCAAAGGAGTTCTGCTGTGATAAGGAGCAGAAGTGGGAAAACTGTGCGTGGCACGGAAAGCCAGGCAGTTGTTTTGACAATCACTGCGACACCGGGCATCAAGTTGCTCTTGCAACTAGTTACGATGGAGAGGTAAGTCTGCGCCGGAGAAGATTCCCATCACTAAAAACAAATCTAACAACTATAGGGTGATGACTGTGGGTGGAAGCTTGAAAGAAAAAGAACCTTTTGTTGCGACCCTCCGAAGGACGAGAGCGTTTTCTCCCCAGTCCCATTGGAATACCTCTTTGAACATCCTCCTGAAGGTGACACTGTCGATACTGATTTCGAATTGGAACTTGACCCAACGTTCGGAGGAGCAAATAGCGTTCCATTTGCAGAAGACCCAGATCAAGCTGCCTTCGGATTTGTAGTAATGGCTTCTCCGGAAGAGATTCAGGTCTCACTCGACAAACGATCAGGCTCAGACTGGGAGGTCTTTAACTGTCTTGACTCAACCAGTATTGGGGAACACACTGTCAAAATGGTCTGTACAGATCATTCAGATAACAGTGATTGCTACAAGATTGGACTCGGACAAGGCGTCCCTGGCACTATTCTTGAAATGCCACGAGGATGTGGACCAGGAAAATATGCTGTGGCAAAGACAATGACTGTTTCTGGCGATCAGAGTTTGCCACATCATCTGGTCAAACGTGGAATCAGTCCAAAGTCTACAATCTACGATTTGACATTTGATTACGACTTCAAGAGAGTACCCCGAGACAACGCAAATACACAAATGCGAATTGACTATAGCAACGAACCTGGCTACTGGGACAGGGTTGTGGACGAAGCTGCCCGAAAGAAACGGAAGTTCAAGCGTGAACTGCACGAGTACGCAGGGGATCACAAACGTTGGCTCGATGACGCTTGGATGTCTGACCATCAAGAACTGAAAGCTGGTCTTATTACTCGGGAAGAGCTCCACGCAAGGTGGTTCGGCAGTGACGTTGTTGAATGGCTCAAAGGCTTGATCAGCGGCGTTGCTGGAGGAATTGATGTGAAGCATTCTTACAAGGAGGACTTCAAGCTCATCTTCCTCCGCGAAAAATTCACTTGCGACCTCCCTGGAAATGGCGAAGTCCAGGCAAACCTGGATGCTTCAGCAACAGTTCATGTCGAGATGGACACCAACTATGGATTTACCCTAGTCACAACATTGGACTTTCCTCCAAATTTGAGCAAGTCTTACTTGTACTTCCGGAACAGAGGAAAAGTGGACGCAAAATTTGAAATGAGCGCAGTTGTCTCTGCCACATTCAAAGGAGAGACGGTACTGCTGTCTGCAGACCAATTTGGTGCAACTTTTACGGTTCCTGGTATATTGACAATTGGTCCAAACTTCAAACTTGTTGGAGCTGTCGAAGGCGGCATCTCCCTTGCTGGCTCCTTCCAAACCCAAGTGAAACTCGTTGATTGGGATGTTCGGCAGACTTTCCCTGTCGCTAACAACGACTGGAATCCTGAGTCTGACAGCGTCCCCAACCGTGACGGCACTCAACAGCTTTTGGAACCAACGTTTGAGTACAATGTCGCAGTGGACGGCTTTATCACAGCACATGTAAAGCCAACCATCACATTTGGTATCGAATGGTCGAAGACTTTGTTTGACCTTCCGAACGCGGCTGTGAATCTTGTTGCGGATGGATATGTCACCTTTTACGGATCTGCAAGCACTGGTAGCTCGGGATCTTCCCTTTGGTAAATTCTCCAGAATATATTGTAATTTTGGATGACTTGCTGACAATGTTTTACCTAGCTACGGTGTTAAAGCTGGCTCCGACTTGTACGCGAATGTTGATGCACCAGACTTGTATGGGTGGAAGCTGAGTGTGGACCGTTACGAAATTGCCAGTGTCCTTCCCGTCGATGTCTTCGGGCCCAAATGCCCCATTAGCTCTCGTGCAATCGACGCAGATTGGTTAAACCTTCCAGGAGTCAACGATACTAGCCCAAAGAAGACCAGATCGTACCCTCAAATTTTTGAAGATTTCGACAATGCCTCCAAGCTAAATAAGAGAGCTCAGCCATATGGTCCAGTCATTAAGGTGCCAAAGTTGACGTGTCCAGGGCAAGGTGACGCCCCTGATGACCCATATCCTTGCCCATTATGTGCCTCTTCTTCCACTTCCAGGCTACTGATGGAACGTGAAGACACATGTATTTTTACACCTGGAAATTCTGGCGAGTCAACGTGTTCTGGGACAGCTGCTAAGAGAAGCGAGCTCCCAGAATTCTTAGCAAATGCTTCCAGCTCCAATTCCCTCGACGGAAATGGCTTTGCCCACAGCTTAGTAAGCCGAGACTCAGATGTCGAGAAGCGCACCGAAAAGACATTGACTTGGGACTACGGTGGTGGTACTTGGTACTTGGACTTCGGTCCGTATCCAAGTTGCAACGCGGCAGCCACAGGAGGAAGAGTCTCCAAGTATTGGACGTTCGATAATCCTGACGAGCCTAGCGCTACTTGCAACACTGATATATACAAGCTAAATAAGGATAAGGTCACTGCGACCGAGTTTCAGAGTACGTCCCACACAATGTCCCCTTAAGAGTACCAATGTTGTTACACCCTCCGTTTTCTTTTCCTACCGGTTTATACAGAAGCTAATTTACTTCGCCCTGCAGCTGATCATGTATATGAAGCTCAAACTATCCGAGACTTTCTAGAAATGCTGCGAGGTAAAGGACCGATCCCTTTGCCAACTGCAGTTGGTTATGCAGCGGCCTCAGATGAATGGGTATCCACCTTCCTCATCGACATACCAGGTGGGCCGGTTGCTCCACTACCGGTAGCCGGATCCGCCAGTCTACAGAGAGCACTATCGACGAATTTGGGAGGAAATGGAAATGAGGGACTGATGGCCATCTTACACAAAGGAATTAATAACAAGAAGGGAAAAATGTTTGAGTTCGCCAATTTTGATTATACTCAGAGTGGAATCAGAGCTACGAAGAGATACCAAAGAGAGGTAAGTTGATTTCCTGGCAGCGCCTGTCAGTCACCATTATCAGTTCTTACTGACTTTGGCTTTTTCATAGGTCGCTGGCGTTTTTCTCTATATGTCAGATGATGTTATCTGGCCAAAGTTCACAGCGACTTCTCTGGGAATAGAGCAGACACTTCTAGCGTTCGATAATGCATATAACTGGGGCAGCCAGCCAGGCGATGAGATTGTACTAGGAACGGGAGGACGTGCTGCCGGGAGAGGTCTCCGAGATTTATATTGTTGGTTTATCGACCAGTACATGAATCGGGTGGAAACAAAGTATCAAGGATGGTAAGTGCTGGCTAGCCCTTCGAGCCCGAAGAAAGACTAATTGTGCGCCTAGGTCAACGCAAGCAAAGAACGCGCTGAATAACGATCCTCAAGGCCAATCACGCGAGGGACAGTCTTGGATTGATGGAGCAATGACAATCGGAGCTTTGAAACCGTCGAATATGAAGTTTCCATCAGTTGGAACCATGCCACCTCGGGGCCAAACCGTGACTCGGAGTAGGTATGGTTTGTGGGACCTTGCATTAGGGAATGCCGGTCCTTTCTAGGATAGAGTACTAGGAGAGTTTAAATGTAATATTTACAGTAGAATTCGAAATCAGCTTCGGTTCGCAACACTATATGATTTTATTTTGATCTTATTTGTACCCAGCATTTCCCAATGCGCTAGTACTATTATGGCTGATGACCTGCATTAGCTTACATCTCTGACTCCGGGGTGTCGCATTAGAGAGAAAGTATCAGCGGAGATAGGTGTGCTGGCATTTGGTCATCACGTGAGATATAATCGTATCATCCACTTTTGCTTTCCCTTGATATTTGGAATGAGGCTGGCAATTCTGGCTTCTTGAATAGTGCTATCCTATTTGTGCTTCCTCATATTGCACAGTGCAGCACACTCTACTGTACTCTGCGCGCTGTACTGTGAGCAGCGACGTAGCCCAAACGATGATGGGAAGGGTTCAACTCTCGGGATGCTATACATTGTCAGCGACAAACAAGACATGGCTTAATCGCACATGACGGCCGAATGACCCAGACTGCCAGCCATGGCATTCTGCAGTGACTGCCTGATAATTGGCTGGTCTTGCGCGCTTGCAGCGTTATACAACAATGCCACCGCCGCGAGTCTCTCCTTCAGCTGAATCGACCTAAACACCAGCCTGAATTCAACCTCTCCCATTCCAACAACCAACTTCACATGCATGCCGACTCAGCGACTTAATACTCACTAAGAACCCTACTCCTTTGCGGCTCCTTGAATCTAGTAGAATAATGCGTCTACTGGAATATAACAACGATGGTGAGTTCAGCCTCACCCAGGACATCATCGATAATATTCCCCAATATGCTATACTTCCACACGCATGGGCGCAGTGGAGGTCACCTTCAGAGATGTGATAGATGGGACGGGCAGAAGGGAGGCAGAATACGACAAGATCCAGTTCTGCGGAGAACAGGCCAGACGTCACGGCTGGCAATACTTTGGGTAGACACACGTTGCATCGACAAATCGAATAACAATGAACTTTCGAAGTCTATAACTTCCATGTTTCGATGGTACCGTGATGGGGCTAAGCGCTATGTCTATCTGTCAGATGTTTCGAGAAATGACGACTCGCCTTGGGAATCGGAACCGTGGAAAAACAGCTAGTTGCTCGTATACTTTGGCAAACAGCTTGATCGCAGGCGATAGAATGGAATGGGCATGCAACAGCCTAGGCAACCTCTACGCGCGGATCAGGGCAAACTAGCCGAGGCAAAGGCCATGTATCAGCGGTCACGTGACTTAAATCAATACCACCCGGTGACTATATGCTTTATAAGATTCGGTATACAAAGACCAAGGAAGACCGACAGTTTTAATGGATGTACAATATAGAGCTTGAGCTGTTCAAGGTCGAGATATCTCGAAATTGCTGGTTGCCCTGTAGTCTTTGATTTGTAATGTGTGGCTGTGCAGGAAGCACGCGAAGGTTCTCCCAGCCACTTCATGATACTTCCAGAAAGTACGAGAGACAACAAGTAAGCACTGGAGATTATTGATTTATCATATGAATATTGCGTCTTCACAGCTACCTAGAGGTAAGTCTTGGGGTATATAATGCCAGCGTAGAACAGTTTGAATACTTTCCTCCATCATTCAAAAACACACACACCCAGATCTCAGATTGGCTCTTCCATCCCACACTTCCAACACAATTCAAGCAATACTCATCAACCCTTCTCAAACAACCCACATAATCAAAATGCCTTTCTTCCCTCAATCACACTTCTCTCCAGAGGCCAGCCTCTTTCAGCTCCTGTCCGAACTCGACCAACCGCAACACAAAACTTGTGTCGTTCGTCGCCACCGTCCTGAGGAAACCTTCACACCAAGATTCGACGTCACCGAAGTAGCCAACGCTTACGAGCTCTATGGTGAAGTCGCTGGCCTTGAGTCTGAGAACCTCTCTATCGAGTTCTCCGATGCTCAAACCCTCGTCATCAAAGGGAAGACTGCTCGGGGGACAACGGTCGCCACAGCAGCAACTGAATCTCAAACGACAGAAACTGCATCAGAGAAGTCCGACTCGGAATCTCACCAAGCCACCGTTGAGGATGAATACGACGCAGCTGATACTCCTCTCGCTACTCCTGCGACAACAGCCACTGCTGCAGAGAGCGAAGCCACTGAGAAGCAAGAACAACATCCCCAGACGCCAAAGCCTAAATACTGGGTCGCAGAACGCCGTGTTGGATCTTTTGCAAGAACTTTCTCCTTCTCGCAGAGGATAGAGCAGGATGAGGTCGTGGCCAGCTTGAAGAACGGTGTTCTTCATGTAGTTGTGCCCAAGTCGAAGAAGTCGAAGAAGGTTGCTGTCAATGTAAACTAGGAGTTCAATGTCGTGTATGCATAGTAATCTGGCGTTCTATAGGAAGCATTCAGTGGGCTCTTAGCATAGATTAATATCATCAGTGTTACAAAATTACAAATTCTTCTCCAACCCTTGTGTGAAATGTTGCCGAAATTGTGTCTTTCCCTTGGCTTTCTCACCAGTGACTTTAACATCCAAATGTCTTTGCAAGGTGGGTAAGTAGAAAAGTATTCTTAAGATTCTTCTTGCTCATCTGCTGGTCGACGATCTTCGGCTCAAGTACCTGCTCATTGTAATTCAGACAAGAAACTACTGCCCGCATTATTGAATATTGAGTTATTGAAATTTTACTAATCCCAAATAAAAAGCCCTGAGCGACTACCAAGCAGGCAATGATTCTTGAAGTTTGTCCTTTGACTAAATAAACACGGAAGAAACATAAGTTTTAGCTTGCGTACGCCATATCAGCCTGAGCGCTTTCTGCGACATAGAGGCTGTAGTTTAAGATCGAATTTTAAATAATACAGGTTCAATGTAATCCGTTATTAACCGACGAACTGTAACAACTCAAGGCGAACAGGGATCTCGATCTATGGATCAGGGGAAAGGACTCAAAAGTATGCACGGCTATCAAATTGTTATTACGAAAAGAACAAGCTACAGATAGAAGGAAGGAAAGCAGCGCTTTATATACGGGAGGCTGGCAAGGGGCTAGTGTAAGCGAGTCGGCCTTATGGTGTTAGGGGCCGAGACCTAGGGGCTCTAAGCGAGATAGGGCCAGGGCCGTATAAAAAAGGGAGTATCACGTGACAAGACCTGCTTTCAGCTAACCGAGCCAATAAGATGTCCCATAGGTGGCGCGAATCAAATGGTTATGTGACTAGGCCCGTAACAAGTGTCGCCGGAACTGCTAAACTAGTTTTTAGATAACTGTCTAGAAATATATATTTTATATATATTTTATAAGTTTTGTTATTTTACTATTTCGGCAAGCCTGTGTGTCCTGTTAATTCTTTGTTTAGTTGCTTAACAATGAAATTCATTATAACTTTCGAAAGTTTGGTATTCTGCTACGAACTGACCTCACTGCTGGAAGCTATTTCCGTTTCTACTGCTAGCAAATACCACTTATTTTCACTCTTGGACCCACCATGAGCTCATATCCTGACACCACCGACCAACAACGCCAAACCTAACTACCTTGCAACCGCCTCTCCAGAATTCGGTCATACACCTCTTTCTGCCTCTTTCAAACATCCCCTTAATCCTACCGACCAGTTGAAGCGAAGACACTAGTTCCGTAGCTACTCGATCCAAGGAAATAATGTTGGCTGAAGAACACTTTACTTGTGCGGTTGTAGAGTGGAGGTATGGCATAGAAAAGCGATTGCTGGTTTGACATCAAGTATAACCAGAAACACGTCCATATCACTCTCTCTCCGGCGCCCCGCTAGGCAACAAGATTGAAGGGTTACTTTTCAAAAGCTTGATAATGCACAAAGAGCGGGGGACGAGGACGAAGTCATGGAAGAGATCGCGGACGTCGTGTGCGAAGATGGATTACCACAATTCGAACAACTGGCTCCGCCAAATCGACAAGGCGTACATAGTAATCATTGAGGCTCAAAATCTGGATGGAAATCATAATTGGAATCAAACCAGCAAGTGTCAATGAGAATAGCGGCCACCGTTGGCAAGGCTGAGGTAAATGGCGTCGATCCCCGAATTTCATGTGTAGCTCCTTTTGTAATTGTATAAGAATTATCACTCCATTTACGCTATTTGTCCGTCAGTGCACGACTTGAATTGATCTTCTCACCATTAACCATGAAATTTACCAATCTCCTTCCCTCTAACTCCCCTAAGCCCTAATGCTACTTTATCTCTTTCCGTCTCAGCACATTATGAATCAATCTCCTTACCATCAGCGATGATCACTTCCCAAATTCCCTCCCCTGTGCCTCCCCTGAACCCAAAAACCCCTAATTCGTACATAGAGGCACGATTTCCATAACCAAGCCCAGCCAAGCCAAACCCGTCCAACCCTTGCAGCAACTCTTACCCCTACAAAACAAGCGATCCCGCAAAACCAACTAATCAACTAACCGACTAACCAGCCTTATAGCCTTTCTTCCCGAATTTTTCTAGACCACGCGCGCGGTAACTCTTCTTTACATTGGATTAATCATCCAGTTGACGATATTTCCTTGGCCTTACCTCGAAAAAAGAAATCGGCGTCCCAATATAGGCTGCTGTTATAAGTGTTGAGAAAAGAGGCGGCGAGCCTTGCAGAAGTGGCGCGATAGGAGGCTTTCGGTCGCACCGACAAGCGCTTATTCCAGGAAAACCATCAAATCTATCATCTGGCAATCTCTGACGGTTTTTTCTTTTTGCGCTCATATTATTGCATGCAAAGCTGTACCGGCGGATCGCAGAAAAGGATGCTTGATTAAAACTATTTAAAGAAAGGAAAATAATCAGACATAACCGAAAACGCAAAAACACTAAACCGCATATACTTTCTTCCTGCCTCGAGCGAACACCTGGCTAGATTCACCTTAGTCATAACTATGGCTGTCGCAATCTTCCTGGTCTTCATTAGCCGTTATAACCTTCATATGTTTGGTGTTCTGCTTCGTCAATTTCATCGTTAGAATATCCGTGACTTCCATACTCTTCTTGCTCTCCATACTCTTCTTGCCCTTAATACTCTTCATACTCTTCTTGCCCTTCATACTCTTCTTGCCCTTCATACTCTTCTTGCCCTTCATACTCTTCTTGCCCTTCATACTCTTCTTGCCCTTCATACTCTTCTTGCCCTTCATACTCTCCTTGCTCTCCATACTCTTCTTGATCTGCATACTCTTCTTGACCTTCAGATTCTTCGTAATCTTCATAATGTTCGTGGCTTCCGTAGTCTTCTTGACCTTCAGGTTCATCGGCGACCTCATCGTCAGAATCTTCCTGATCTTCCACCTCTTCGCCGGCTTCATCGTCATCATCTGCCTGAACGCTATCTTCGTCGCCAGAATCTTCGTTGCCAGAATCTTCGTTGCCAGAATCTTCGTTGCCAGATTCTTCGTTGCCAGATTCTTCGTTGCTAGAATCTTCATTGCCAGATTCTTCATTGCCAGATTCTTCATTGCCAGATTCTTCGTTGCTAGAATCTTCATTGCCAGATTCTTCATTGCCAGATTCTTCGTTGCTAGAATCTTCGTTGCCAGATTCTTCATTGCCAGAACCCTCGTTGCTAGAACGCTCATCGAAGTTATAATTGGAATGTTCGTGGGAGCTAGGATCTCCGCTCATCCCACCCTGTTCTGTATACCCCAAGTCTTCGTATTGTTCACCTTCATGGGTCTGGCTGGCTTCTGACTCGTTGCCAGACTCATAATTCGAGCCAGTTGATGGGCTGCTTGGCTGGCTTTGGGAGTCTCCGTATTTATTCTGGGTCATGGCGTAACCATGGTCGTCACCGCCGTCCCATGGCTGGTTGAGCTCAACGTGAATTTCAGTTATATCATACCAGCTATGTGATTGGCTACTGTGCTGGCTTTGGAAGTCTCCATGTTGATTCTGGGTTATATCATGGCCGTCGATCTGGTGGTGGTATCTGTCGTCTGACGACTGGCCGTGTGGCCAGGCCTCTCTCGGGTCATTATTGTGGAGGTCTCGGGAGCCGGTTGCGTTATTTGAAGAGAACCCATGCTGATTTCCTCGAAAGGAATTATGATCTCCCAATTTTCTATCGCTGTGTGCACCATACGAGTGTTTCTGAGACTGTTCACGATTGGAGAGATGGTTCTGAGTCCATTCACTTGAGCGGGTTTGGTGATGGACGGGTTTTTGAGGTTTGGTGGGATCGCGGGGGATTGGTTGAGTCTGCCAACCAACCGTATTATGGTGGCTGCCACCAGAGCCGGCCCCATTATAGAAGCTGGAATTCTCTCCATGCCTTGGGCGATGAGAATTAGCCTGGGCTGCCGGGCCAACTCTATGACCAGGATTAGGTGGGAGCCCCCTCGTAGCCAAGACTTTCTCAGTCGAAACCTCACTCTTGGGCCCCTGGTTGTTAACATGACCCCGAGGTTTGAGAGACTGAGCACCTGTGGGCTCATTTTTGCTCATTTTTGGCTTGGAAGGCATTGTTTGCATAGCTTTCTGGTCTGCCTGCTTCTTCGAATCGGACTGCTTAAACAATTGCTTGACTGCTTCCAAATTTGAGGTTTCCCGCGCCTTGCTCGCCACTTCGGAAGCTTTGATGGCTCCCAAGTGAGCCTTTCTGTCGGCGTTGAGCTGAGAGCTGGTCTTCTGAGCGGCCTTCATTTGCGCTGCCTGGAATTTCTCGTTGGATTTGGCTATTTGCGCGGTAACAGCCATCTGCTGTTTGATTGATGATGTCTGCTGATGGAGCTGTTGAGCTGTGGATTTCGCGGTCCGATCAATCGTGGTCTTGGTATCCTTTACAATAGCCATCTGCTGGTCAGTCGATTTCCCAAGTCGATTGACCGACGCAGCAATCTGATGCCCAGATTCTCGGCCTTGATTTTTAATTGAATTCAAGGAATTCTGGAGAGCTGCCTGGCTGTGGCGATCATCCCGCTTTGTCTGAGCTATCGACGCAGCTATTTGGCGAGTGGCCTGCAGCTGCATCTGGCTATTCTGCGCAACTCGGGAGACTTGCGTGTTGGTGGTGTTCACAGCGTTCATCTGCTCGCGATGTCTCCGGTCTGCGGTTTGAGCCTGTATTTTGGCCACCTCCCCAAGTCTACGCTGTAACTGGCTGTGGTTCTGCTCAGCGTCTGATTTCATGGCAAGGAGACACTTCTGCTGGCTTTTATTGTTTGGCCGTCTCTCTGAGACCAAGCGGGCCAGTTCGTTGAATTGGTGGGCAAGAGGAGCATTGGTGAGCCTCATTGCAGATTTGAGATCAGAAAGTTGGTCCTGAGAAATTTGCATTGAGGGCTGGGACGTCAGGTTATCTCTGTTGAAGTTCCGTTAGTATTTTCCTATATTCCAAAAAAGTACAGGTTAGCCTACATCGTATACAACATAAGCACACTATTCATGATCTGTAGTTGTTGGTCGATATCCTTGTGCAGGCCCTCAACCTTGCCAAAGACATCCGATAAGGAAAGTTTGATCGTCTGCTTGACTTTATAGTATGTCGACGGATTTGCTGCCAACTCCAGAGATGACTTGTACTTCTCCAGGAAACTGCCAAAGCTGGTGAGGTGGCGATGAATGCCCTGGCTCAGGATAGCGAGATCGCGGGAATAGTTCTTATGAGGAGTCATTTTAGCGAAATGGGTCAGCCGGCCTAGAGTTGAGTGGAGGGCGAGGATGAAGTCCATTTCAGCACTCCAATTGTCCACAAGACCGCCATTGTCGCGAAAGGTCCTAACAACTTTGGTGATGAGCTCAACGCCGGCGACAATGTCGCCAAAGCTACCGAAGAAGGCCATATCTAAGAAAGTAGAGAATTGCTGCAAACTAAAGTATAAACAGGCAAAAACTTTATGTATGTAATTATAGAGAAGCAAAGATATCAGGCATTTACAGATGAGTTGAAAAAGTCCAGTGATGGGTTATAGAAAGGCTTGAATCTTATACACGGACACATGAAGAAAGAAAATAGATAATGTGCGCTAAGCAACTTGATTCTTCATGGCTGAAACTCCTAGTTCTATTATCTAACCTAGTGCTATTTCTTAAGAGTTTCAATGGCTGAGAAGATGAGAGGCGTCGATGAGTTAGACGCTGGCAGTAGCCAAGAAAGTCCTGTGTGCGAGCTATATATAGAAGTTCTCGTCACTTACTTACAACGAGGCTGGGAAGAACTTCTGACACATAGCAACTGGTTTTGAGAGATCATCACCTGTACGATACCAGTTCGTTGAAATTGTCCTAAATATTGATAATGCATCGTCTAGCGCTTATTGGAGTTGTCAATAGCCAGGCTGATTCCCTATGCTCTATGATTTGGTAAATTAAACGCAGACACTTCAGCCTTGAATTTTTGACGGCCTATGGAATTAACACCATCCGGGGCTTCATGAGATTCAAGCCGGCGACCGTCTCAGTGACCGTCTCAGTGAGCCACATGATTAGAAGTCATCTCGGCCGCTGAAACTGTTTCTTCCTCCCACTTCTGTCGGTGACTTGATTTGGACTGCGTTTATACTGATTCTGTTGCTTTTGAGACAGGTGTTTATGCAAACGCGGGAAGTCATACTTGGCATTCAGCCTCTCTTCTCTCTTGAGAATTCATGGGACCCAATCCATACCAGAGTCTCGGCAGCCTCGAGATTGGAGGGCTAGACTAGCGCTTATTTTCACTTGTATTCCCGCGATGGTTAAGCTCCGTGGTCTTTGTAGGGCCGCAGAGCTGATCTCGATCTGCTACCGGGACGGGACGAGGACTTCCCAAATCCACTAGCACAACCCTTTTCTATTGCTGCGCCGTCAGGAGTTCAAACCACTCCTTACATTTCCCCTGCAGGAACCGTCGTTGTCGCATTCTATTTCGGTCTTAGCGAGCTACTTCCAAGTTACTGCTGAACTCTAGCCTGACTCTCACTTACAGGACCGCAGTGCATATATCACCGCATCAACAGGTCCAGCAGTCTCAAAAGTCTTTGCCTCCTTTTGTAAGCTAATAAAATCTGCTGCTGCCGTCTTTTGGAGGACATCTACTACGAAAACACTACTTATCCAGTGATATTCTTTATTACTGACTTTCGCCTTTCAGTTACTTCCAATCATACCTGCGGGTCGTCTTTCCATCATTTGATCAGGGTCAGAGACGAATTATTCTCCAATCTCAATCGTAGCGACAATAATGGGCAACCCGATTTTCGGCAACTCTACAAGAGAGCGTCGCTCAATCTTCACATTTGCAGAGCAATGCCCTTCCTTTCAAAAGCCGCCTATTTGCGACGCTCAACTAAATTCCTCCAATCAGGTGGTGACATTTGGTGGTTTTGGAAAAGGCCAATTGCCAGCGCAGCCAGATATTGCTGGAAAGGGAGTATGTCAAGTCATTTTCGGTTGTCTGCTGTTTGTTGCGCGCTTAATTAACAAATGACAGGTCATCGCTACTTTCGCTATTCTGACAATTTTCGTCTTTGTTATCAGCCTTGCTTTAGTGATTCTGAACATTGGCGATCTGTTTTACCCTCGCCACATTCAGAGCCTACGGTAAACTATTCTCCCTTGAAAAGATGTTTAGATCTCGCTAACTTCGTAGTAAGAAACGGCGTCAAGCGGATCACATCACGGGGTCAGGCGCTAGCGGCGCCTGCGAAACACTCCTCATATGGTGGCAAGGGCTTCCAGCGAAGTCTTTCGATACGAGCTGTCATATTATCCATCATCGATTTACAAATGGTGCTCACCATTGCATATGGCTACAACTTCGCCTTTGGTGGTGTCTGTAGTGCATCAGCATACCACTACTACGTCTTTATAAACGTTGTCCTCATGTCGTGCTCCAGCTCCATCCTTGCTGTCCTCGTCCTCCCTGACTACTGGAAGACACCAATGAGTGCTATCTTTAGACTCGCAGCTACTGCCACGGTTTTCTTCTTTGCGCTCCAGCTTATCATCAAAGAGCAGATGGCTCTCAACGACTCACCCAAGAAGTGGCCGAATAGCGGCGGCCAAGACAGCTTGTTACTCTTACCAGCTATGTGTTTTCTCGACACAAATTTCACCGTCACAATCAATAAAAGCATTGTCGGCGTCGGCAGTGGTGGTGCTGCTCTCCAACTCAGCGACGCTGAGCCATTTCAGCTCGAATTTTACTTCTTTGTCATCCTCACCGGCTGTTTTGCCTTCGGCTTTCTCGTACAGAGTATCTTCTGGTGCCTTCGTAGGCGAGAAGAAAAAGGCAGTCGCCATGGGCGCTTTAGATGGATCAAGAAAGTTTTTAGCTTCCTGTGGCTCGCCACCTGGGGAATTTCCTTCAGCGTGGCTTGCTTTTGTCTCTCGTACGTCGTCAAAGTTAGGGATTGGGTCAAAGATTCCGGCTGGCTGAAGCCTAATTCAAATACTGACGGAAACCCCGAATCTGAGATTGTCGGGTTTAGCCAACTGCTCCCACTATGGGCCCTGGTGCTGATCCTTGTCGCGTTGCTGGACCATTTGTGGGTGGTGGGATCAACAAAGACTGCAGCTGCAACCCGACCTCGACCGGGTTTGCCACTAAAAACGAGAGGTCCAGGTCCAGGAGTGCGAAAAGCCAAAGCGAGACCTGGTATCAGGCAAAAGGGCCCGCCTCGACTGCCACAATATATGCAGAACCGAGAGCCCAGGTTGCCATTCTAAGTCAATCGCTAACGTCTGTTTAAGTATACAGGTATCGACTGTTTTCGCAAGTTTAAGTAGGATATTTGGATGCAGGGGTTGACTGTAGTGTTGCCTGGAGTTGAGGCTGTGCATGTTCGGGTAGTACTCGGCTTGCAGAAGATGCTGGTGCATAATTTTAGTAGTGTATGGTGAAATACTAGCATTTTAGACTGTTGATTCTATTGAGATATGAAACGCTCGCAGGTGACCTATGGCATTAGAACAGCTCGCAGCCTTGTTGTGTATCATCTCAGCCGGCGATCTGGGAAGCGATTTGTTGACTTTTAGAGAAAGAAAGATCCGAAAAAGAAACACTTACTGGAAGTATCGTGAAATTGAAAAAAATTATCCACAGGAATTACGAATCACTGAAAGCGTTACGGTCATGAGGCTCTGGGCCAGATAAGACGAGATTTTCTTTATTGTGCCCTTTCGCGCTTGCGTGTAGCCACAATGGGTTACCCAAGATTGTAATGGGCGGAGCATACAGCACGGCTGATGGCGAAACTCTTCTCTAACGCAAAGACGAGGCAAGCTGTAAAGCAAGCTTCTATTACTTCTAAGTTACACACTATCGTCATTGTCGTCGCTGGTGGCACAAGTATAGTTGTCATCGCCATATCGCTAGGCGCTATTT
This sequence comes from Chalara sp. BL73, assembly GCA_918026815.1. Lineage (NCBI taxonomy): Eukaryota > Fungi > Ascomycota > Leotiomycetes > Helotiales > Chalara > Chalara sp. BL73. Next base: position 1,203,800 of record CAKJVC010000150.1, on the reverse strand, counting down.
ATTAATCGCTGTACCTTCGTAGGCACCGGTGCCGGCTTGGCAAGCCGACCTAGGAGGCCCAAGCATGTTCAATTTAGGCAAGGCCAATTTTTATTAAGCGGCCATGACCATCCACACCCACTATTATAACCAATTACGCAACACAAAAATCAGGCTGCGTTGTAGGGCTTGAAGCTGAATGCACGTCGAGCTCCTCTGAGCTAGCTTCTGGGTAGCTTTGTGTCCCGGGACAGATACGGAGAGGCGTGCGGTGGTCCTATCTCATAGGTAGGAATACTTGAGGGGGGTGGGGTGCTTCTTTGCTTATCTTTGAAAAGTATGATAAACAAGTGATGTTCCTTATCTCGAACTTTTCGAGCACGCAGCCTCATGAAAGGACGTCGTGAAACATGACGCAAAACACAACCAAAAGCCAGCCAGCGCAACAAAAGATTGGTGCAGGGCAGGTCAGTCAAACTCACCAACGAAGAATCGGAATCTCAAAAGCCATAGGAAGCGCAGAGCCAGCCCGCATCATTCGTTACTTATCATGGCCCACCAGACGTCCCTCTTGATGTCGACATCATTGCAATTGGAAACGGGGAGAGAGAGATATGGAACGAAATTGACACAGTCCGGCGTGATGATGGCGAAAGAATGAGAGAGCGAGACGAGTGGGATGAAAAGAAAGCCATCAATGGGAAAGAGCTACAGCAAGAAGGGGAAATGTCGAAGAATAAATCTTCACCTAGAGCAGTTAATTGGATGGAAGATCGGAGAATGCTACGCAGCATATCCCCAGTAGTCGCATGATGGAATTTTGCTACTCCAAAAAGGAAGCATCACTTGAGTGTCTCCGAAGCCTCACAGACCGTTTCCTTGAATGCTTCTCAGAGAAGCGCGGACCATCCAATATACCTGTGGGTTCGAAACCGGTCCGACCAGTTATCTTCATAGCCTATGGCTACGGTGGTCTTGTTCTCAAGCTTGCGGTCATGATTTGGCATAGTCAATGCTTTCCACTACTACGCCGACATTAACACAAGTGAATAAACCACCGGAAACCAGTATGCCATTCCCGCCGAACATATCCACATTACCACCGGATACTATCAAAACCCAAAGGGCAGTCCCGCTGGGCCAAGCCCAGCCTTCCGGATCTAATTCCGAAACTTCCAAATAACAGCCCCTAGATGTGGCAACAAGACCCATAGCGGAAGTTAGTACTGCTAATCCCAAAAGAAACAGGCTGCTTCAGGCACTCCCAGCTGATGGGAAAGCGAGAATACCAACCATTTCTTCCCCCAACGAAAGAGGCTCAAAAGAGTTAGTCCATGGCAAAGCCCTCGGTATAGAGATCGACAAGTTGAAGACCACTTCAAATCCTTTACCAGACATGAGCGTTGTGGCCGGCATAGTGCTGCTTGGCTCCACTCGCGAGATACCTGAGATCTCACTGAAGGAAGTAGAGTCACGAACAGAGGGAAAGCTAACTCTAGAGAAGCAGCTTGACGCTTGCTTGCAGAAATCTCCGTTCAAAGAAATAACCAAAGATCGAAACCACACAATCTACCATACTTGCTTCGAACAGATTATCAATCAGATGGGGATAGAAACTCAATATTATCGAGGAAGCGATCAATATGATGCTGAAGCTGGAATAGCATTCGAGGTATGCTCTTTTACTTTCAATTCATCATTACCTATCTTTCCAATATGGTGAACGGAGTGCTAGCGAGCTTATAGCTGGAGCCAGCGAGCCAATCCGCGTCATTGTGCGTCACAGACCTATCTAATCCTGGAAAGTCTCCCCTGAGCAGATATCTTGGTCTAGGCGATCCTCGATACATGAAACTTTGTAGACAAGTACAAATCTTCCTCCAAGAATTCTTGTTCTTCGGGACAGTGAGAAGTGCAATTAATTTAACATTGACTGATATCTTAGAAAAACATCGCATTGATCCAGATAAACCTAGATTTCTTGGGGAAGCAGCCCTCCATATAGCTACTTGCTTACACTAGCTTTGGATTATCAAGATCTGCACTTAGAATTTTTCGTTCTAATTGATCTTATTGGCTTTAACTTTTTCGATTTCTTTTAGAACCTTATTAACGTTTTCACATTTGGCCACTTAACACTTTTTAAACACCGCTTTATTTCTCTGGCCATGATTAGCTATGGCTATTTACCTCTTTAGTACGCTCTCACTCTTTGCAATGCTCACCGGTGACACTTGGGAGGCTGTTCCTGACCGGTATATTGAACCCCTATATAGGCATTGGAAGGGCAGATGTCAGGCAGTAATTGATGCTCGAGGTGGCCCTACCAAATAATCAGAAATTAATATATATCCTGATATCTGTGTATCCTGAATCCGGAGGTGGTGAAAGAAGCGGTATCCTACTTCAGCCCCTGTAAACCGCCCTGGTAAGCTGATGTATAAATTGAGAAATAGCCTTTGTTTAGGAGGGAAAGGGATAGTAAAATGCTGTGCATCATCCTGCCTTTTTGAAAACCCTCTCCACGAATGATGCTCAGCCTTATGATCGACCGAGTATGCCAGGATCTCACATCTTCACAGGCTTGCTGCTGTACTGTACTTAACGCTAATCTCACGCGTCGGCCTTGTATTCTGGAATTAGAGCATGGCTAACGGGACGTTCCGGACTGATTCTTGGCTTGGAGTACCAGGCCAATCGCGGATTAGTGCCATGGCCGACAGGGTGCGTGGAATATGCGGAGTTTTCGGGTCCCGAACGCCAAGCAAGCATTGGGTGGATTATGTCATGACTCTCTGGGCGCTGGAGCAATGAACAAGACCAGCTTGTAGAAATCAAAATGGGCAGCCTGGAACAGGGAGGTGAGGATGTGCGCAATCATGTGATTCCGCCGAGCGATGCTGAGGGTTTGCCTTCGTATTCATACTTAGTATCATTGGGACGCTCGTTTTGGTAACCCTTCGCGCCAGGACGATCACTTCGCGGGGCCCGCGGGATGCGGTGCGGCCATCCTCAGTCCGGAAATTCGATTAGGAGCAGCTATGTATACTTTGTTCATGGCTAGCTTTTGAGCACTATTCTTCGATACTGATCCTATGGTATCCACGGGCATGGAGAAAGACGTACCACCGAACGGGTCGACGAGCAAGTCACGCGAACATGGCGATGCGTCTTCTAGTAATTCTATGGGTGGGAGGAACCCGTATATTGTAAGCATGGTTCCTTCGATGTCACTACCCTAGCCAACCGGCTATCTTTGGCCGCTGCAAGTGTGTTCTTGGAAGGGTTCCGACCGCTGACACTGACTGCGACTTAAGCGCATTCTCTCCTATGCAGACAGGTTCTGCTGGTTCCTGAACATTACGGCCTTCGTGGCGGCGATTGCTGCCGGCACGCTGCTACCATTGATGGATCTCATATTCGGCAAATTCATAACTACGTAGGTGGTTCAATCTAATGGGAAAGCAGGTGCTGATGGAATCCACATAGCTTTACCAACTTCGCAACAGGCGAGCTCAGTCCCGCGGGCTACCGTTCTCAAGTGAATAAATACACGTGAACACGCCATGATCAGTTCGACGCTGCCGACTAACCGTGCTACAGATTGTACTTCATCTACCTCTTTATTGCGAAATTTATGCTTTTTTGTGAGTGGAGTGACATACTCTACGGAGTTTTTCTTGTAGCTTATACGGTATCCAGATGTACATTCAGTAGCCATATCGGTCTCGGCGATTCGTACGACAAAAGCTCTTCGAATCGATTTTATCGAGCATACGCTTCGGCAGAACATCGCCTTTTTCGATTCATCCGATGCTGGC